>JADANN010000290.1:0-600000 GCA_018806985.1 Angiostrongylus vasorum
CGTTTTCATCAGGAAGCCTAGCTAAAAGTAAACCAATGCCAGGATCCACCACCGTTTTGGTATCAAAGTTGCATGGTGGTAAATCTCCCTCTGATCCACAGGGGCTGCCACTGCCTGTCGTGGTAACGACCTGGGGGCAAACTTTGACGGGGCTTGTCCTCGGGATTCCAGGGAACCACAGTGGCTTAGCCAGCAAGTCTCCGAAAAATGGTGATTATGCTGGGGCCAGCACAACTAGTGACGACGGGCCCTTCAAGTATCAAGTATCAAGTAAGTAATATTAGTGCTGCTCAAATAACAGTACTGTTTTTCTCTACACGTCCATTTTTTTCTGCAAAAATTTGGCCAAATAAAGTAGGTAATTTCTTTACTGCAATGCTCAAGTGCGACGCATCACTAATGATGAGGTTATTTTAGCCCTCCTATGGGTTTCGCTGGGTTGTTATCTGGGCTCGAAACCCTTACTGGACTGATTGATTTTATTAATTTTGTATGACGTTTTTTTAAATACCTTATGTAGAGCTAGTTTTATACTAATAGTTTTTCACGTAAACATTATTCTCTTGATTTCCAGGGTTTGTGCTTTCGCCGTCTCTAATACTTTGCCTTTGTTCATAGAAATGCTTCATAAGCTGTTGAAATCCGAGTTTCGTATCTTGGGTTTTATTTTCGTTAAGCTAAAATTACTGACTGCCTATATATTTATATGCTACTAGTCCAAACAAAGTAGATGGTGTTACGAGTGAAGAAGAACTTTGCTTGCAATGGACTAAGGGGGCACACTGCTAAGAAACAAACATTTTTTATTAAAAAAATAAACAAAACTATACAAACATAAGTAAAAAATAAAACTGCATAAATATAAAATCTATAAGTGCCAAAAAATCCGACAAGGAATAGCGTGGAAGAATATCCCAGTGACCACACTTGATCCCGCCCCGTACCTTCGCATCGTTCGTCGACGTGTCGAAGTTCATAAAATGAAAGCGACTTCACGAGATATGCGGTAACCAGAGAATAGCCAACAAGTACGAGTCATCGAGAGGGAACTACTTCGTGCGGTGGGGTTTGCTTGGTTTGCTTCTTACGTCGATATGTGGGCAAAGGAAACACATGGTACGCAAACTTAGTGGTACTTCTTCAAAGATTGAATCGTGTGGTCTTCTTTCATCCACTTCTTTTCTAACTCATTTTAAGTCACATGCTGTTGTTTTTAGCGGTTTCAATATTCCGAGCAGCACTAATATTAGGTTTATGTGTGCAAAATGGATTGAATTATATAGGTGTAGTGCAGACCATATTTTAAGCTCCACTTATATATGGAAACTTGCAACAACGATTTGCCTACCTGTATACCGAGACCGCTAGTGGCAGGGACTTATGGGCCACTTTTGGGTACAAAACTTCCTAGGTTGATGTAGTCAGCAGTAACACATATGCACCAGAAGCAACGTCATCTCGGGCACCTCGAGCTGAAGTGAACAAATTTGAAAGGAGTTCGAGTAGGGCTTTCTTGCTTTGGAAGCGTGAATGAACACTGTCCACAATTTTTGCTCCATTCTCTACATCATATTTATTTACGCTGTTAATAAAGCGATTTCAGGTTTGGACAGATATCCGTTCCTCATAATGGGACTGAGGTATCTGGTCTTAATTGTAAGCGAGAAGTGAAAGAATGCCCCGGGGATCGACGCAGTGAGTTCTTGATACTATTAAGGTGTTTTTTAATAAAACGTTATAGAGAGTCGGAATAGATGCGTAGTCTAGAATGAGATGCTCCACATTTGTGATTTTTCCTTTGGGAAATCCCACTCTCTTCAACGGATTAAGGAAACCGTCAAGGTATCATTCGGTCTTGGATCAGTGGTATATGCTTGGTTATACTGGATTCAAACCTTGTATTTTTTAGGGCAATGTCGTTTGACGATCCTGTAGACAAGCCGAATTATGTGATAAAAGAGCAGAACCTCCCAACCAATCTTTCTGAGCAGCAAGGCATTGTCTCATTTTCTCCATCTGCAATATAGCTGGCTAGCCACAAATCTTAATCTTACTTTGTTAGCTGGGCTCAATTTTTGTCCCAAAGGATCCTAGTGTAAGAGCAGCTGCATGTTCTCGTAAGGGACGACTCTCACGCCCCCTCCATTCTCTCCAGTTGAAATCTGCCTTCTACAAATCTGCTTTGCTTGTCCTGCATTACTCTTAATTTTTTTGATTCTTGAACAGATCTCCCACTCTCTCTCACTCTATATCCTGTGCTTAAGTCGTGTCAAAGTTTTACATGCCACGTTTTAACACTTCTTTTCCGTAGTGATTCTGCGAACTATAGCTTTTGTAGAAAGTTCCCCTTATGAGTTAATGAAGTATTCGGTATTCGTTTTAGTCCATTTTGTTTGGGAAATATTTTAAATTTTGAGTTCTTAATTGAATCGTTTAGTGACAGGCGAGACGAAGGACCCGTATGCTGTGGCGGTGGACGTGTTAGCCCCAGGAGAGGGTAAAAAGCGCGTTCGTTCCCCACTGCAGACACGTATGGCCCTGAGTTTTGCAAACATCTCAGCACCATTGTGTTTGTATCACACATAATACCTTGCCATGAAAATTTGCAATAGACAGTAGATAAAGAAGTTAACATTGTGATTTTGACTACATTCTCGGCTTGACTGTGTTCAATGCCGACTTGGGCTTCCCCACATCAATCCCATTGACGGGTGATTGATGATGCCACTGATCGAAAGAAAACTAGCTAAGAGATAGGCGAAACGAAAGGACCCTTATGATGTGGTGATGAACGCTTTAGTCCCCGGAAGGGGTAAAAAGCGCGTTCGTTCCCCACTGCAGACACGTATGGCCCTGAGTTTTGCAAATATCTCAGCATCATTGTGGTCAAATCGTTAAGTTTTATGGCTTGTATGCGTTACAGCTAATGACAATGGCTACTTGATAACACATTGGAAGACGTACTCGTCGATGAGGTTCGAGACGGTTCGGAAATTTGGGGGTGAGGGGGGAGGCTTTATTAAGACGTGATACGGGTCTGCCATTGTATTAAAAGATGTAACATTTTCTTCTGTAATAGTTTATTGGGAAAATGTCACAAAGTACCTCGACAACAAGGTAGGGGACTTCTACGTAACCCGTGTGACTTAGGATGAGGAAAAGTAGGAAAGAAATCATCTAGCATATGTGATGGACTTAAGTGATGAGAATATGTTTTACGATTTGATAAAATATGGGAATCACAGGTATCTGTACCTCACCGAGTGGCCTCCAGATTAGTGAAGCTTTTTGCTAATGAAGAGAGGTCGCGTACCTTGCCAGGTATCGTGGTGATGGCCAAGAAAGAATGCCTTGTGATCCCGATACGACAGTCGTTTAAAGTGTTCACAAATGTGAAGCCTGTTTACTATTTATTTATATGATCTTATAAACTGATCCTTTTGGGAAGATCTTCTGAGGAAGGCGAAATCGGGTCAACGTCAGCTATCGACCAACAATACCAACAGCAACGACAACAACAACAACAACAACGACGACGACGACGACAACGAAGACATACACCAACCTCGCATCAGCTCAAAAAGATCAGTTTAGGAGATCATATAAATAAACATATCAACTATTTATGCCGAGGTTTATGGGAGGTCGGTCTTTTTGAATTATGTTTGCTATGTTTCTCTTCATTTTGTACAAATGGCCGCAAATGTATTTTGCCCAGTTCCATAGCCGTTTAGGTATACGCTTCATCTATTCTGTTTTGCCCAACTCTTCTTATAGCATTCTAAGGAACATTACAGGATTTAACGCACTTGGAGGGTTTTCTCCGACGTTTTCAATCTCCTTTTGCAAAAATCTAACTGTGAACGGTATAAAATCAACACTTCAATGGCTCAAGTGTCTCTGAAGCTACAAGATTCAAAGGTTTTTAAGTTTAATTCTAGCCTATCTCATTTTAAATACTGACTTGGCCACTCTTCCTTCATTTATAGCTTTGAGTGATTGGTGAGGCGCAGGGTCGAGCCAGCGATGCTGCGTGTATTTGCAGGGCATCTTTAACTACTTTGTCTTCGGTGACCGTAACATGTCGTAATTTCTCGTCATTTTAAGGACGCCAACAGAAAGGTCGAGAAAGCCATTGATAATATCTCTACTAGAACTAATTCCGAAAAAGATCGCCAGTTCGCTACGGTAAGACCTGAAGCAAGTAGTTCTGCTCAATTCTGTTTTCTCCTGAGGTCCTCTCTTTCTTTAGTCGGCAAGAGAACCGACGGATATCACTGAAGTTACGCAGTTGTACGCTACTTCACGGAAAACTAAAACGAGCATAGCTCGACGAGCGGTATCGCTTTGTTTCGATCGAGATATCACTACTTATGATGAGGTTTACCATTTTCGTGAAACGGGCTTAGAAGAGGTAGCGCGAGATATTCTAGAGGAAAAATGCACCAGTCAATCCCAGCTAGCAGGGTTCTGAGGCCAGGTTTGAATATGCTAATTGGCCATTCTAAAATATCATATGGAAGTACGCATGTTGGAACGTTCTCTGGCATAAAATTGAGCTCTATTTCTCGTCGAAACCTTCTCTGATCCGTGACGCTTGCTTTCTTTTACAATCCATAAACATTTAACGCAGACCTATTAAGACCCCACAACGACAGCCAAAGGTAGAAATACTAGCATGAAGAACTTACAAGTTAGGGCGACGTTTAGCGGGAACTGCATTGTGTGCAATTACACATGAACAACGTTGTTCATCGGCAATGTTTCTTACTGTATTCTTGAAATATTTTCTTTCGAAATGTTTGATGGTACTTTCTAGATGTGGTGGCACTTTTAATTACAACTTGATAGTTAATTAACTATGTTTGTTCTGTTTTTTGTGGCGTTTTTTGTGTGCCTGCAGAATTAGTGGACGATATGGGATTCCGCACCGTCCTGTGATCACCGACTCAGCTTGGCTTCTCATGTTAGCAGTTTGGACTGAGACTTGTAAGGATGTTGCAAATTTGCTTAATGCTAATTCTGGAACCCTTATTTTCGACGAATGGTAATATGTCGTTCACTTTGGCCGTTTTAGTTTTTTCTTATCCTGTCTGGAATGGCGCATATCAACAGATTTTTCTTTTGGCAAGCTTTCCTAGATATCGGTCATATATGTTGCTATTAAATGGTTTTGTTTGGTCATCTTTCTATTTTAATACATGTTTCGCCCTCTGTTCCGGAATGGCTCGTTATCACTAAAGTATTTCCCTAAGTGTCGCACAAGTGAACGGCTTATAATGAGTGGTTTAGGTCGTGAATCCACCAATGAACATCAGGAATCAAAACAAGCTGAATGATAGGAACCTCAAACTGGGTATTGCTGGTAACTTAAGGAAATGCTGGCACCAGAGATATGAGGGTGCGTGGATCTACTTCGGAGGATTACCGCATGACCTAGTAGAAAGTGACATGATCACCGTCTTTTCGCAGTCAGTTTCTCAGCGTTCTGTCTTGGCTTGCGTTTTTGCTGTGGACTTTGCACATTGTCCTTCTACTGTTCTGCTTCTATTGTTCGAGTAACCGTTGCGTTATGGGTTCAGTTAAGTGATTAATATCAACCGACTGAGTCATGCCGACACTGGAAAATCTAGAGGGTTTTGTTTCTTGTGCTATCAAGACCAAAGAAGTACTGTGCTAGCCGTTGACCACTTCAGTGGCATAACTCTGAGTGGACGGACTCTGTTCGAATCAAAACCACTTCATAATGCCGTTCGTTTTGTAGCTGCTCAAGCGAGTAATGCAACTGGATCACGTTGAACAGTACAAAGTTCCAGAGTACAAGGAGAACGCAGCTGAGCTAACGAAACGATTGTGAGAGGAGGATTGTGCTCCAAAACCTATGCGTAGGGCCGAAATAGGTATGTAATTTAGTATTGTCTTGTTGTTGTTCTATTTTAGTTTCTTTCATCACCATTATCCCTATGGTGCTTTTTCGTTTTGTGCAAAAAGCCTACTTTTTGATTTTGATCTATTTCCTACTTTCTGATGTGTTGGTTTGAAATGGACGACTCCAAAAAGGTTCTGTCAAGTCGTTCCCGAAATATGAAAGAGCTTCATGCTGCTTTATTCTTTTCTACAGCCACCATGGTATATGACGGTTAAGCGCGGTCGATGACATTTTTTCTTCTTGTTTGCGACGTGTATATGTTCCGGCCTGCTGTAATAACGAAGGGAACCATTTGCTGCGCAAATAGATTGTTTGTTTCTAATTATATTATTGATATTAATATTAATTATTAATTCATTGGCTGCGGCTTTCAGTTACGTACGTGTGAAGAGTATAGGATAGTAATGTTTACTCAGTTCACTAAAACCTTTTGATGTCATTATTTCATCAACAGGACGTTCTTTTGCAAATATTTTCCTATTTTGCGTTTCATAAAAAGTTATGTTGGTGGAAAGCAGATTCGCACATTCAGTCTTTTCTTATGTGTGTATGCAGGTTTATTCCACTTCTTAGCGAAATTTCTGGCTATTTTGTGTGGTTTGATCTTCTCGTGACGATGCGCGTTGATTTCAATATGTACGTTATCGGACTGTAAGACCTATACACATTCATTTCGATTCGTACGCTTTTCTTTTTTCAAAGAGTTTTCTTTTACGAGACTGTTTGTAGTCAGTCGATAGCTAACAAAGGTGTGTTAGACATTGGTCGAGAAGCGCTCTATTGTGCACTTAAAAGGACATTAAAATGTGCAGAAAAAAGAACTTCGAGCAAATCCGCGCATGGAATTTGGGTAGCAATAGACTATTATTTCAATTGCTAGCGCTATATTGAATCGTGATTATCGTATAGAGTGAGTGGGCGTAAGAAGTTCTGAAGCAGAAACAGCACAAGTTGCGAGATATTTCCAGATGCTGAAAGCAATATGTTTATATGCCGGACCATAATAACATCCAGTAAATAACGGCGTGCACACCATTCACACCCATAGAGCGATAGAGCAAGTTCACTTCTACAGTTCTGTCGTATTCACAGCACCTCAGTTCTTCAAGTTATCAGAAACTTATCGTCTATTGTTGAAAAACTAGCATACTCATAGTAGTCAAATTTTAGTACATTTGCATCGAGAAATTAGACGTGCTTGCGAAAGGGGTAGCACATTCATGGTGACACACACTTTCTCTCTTCATTACTCTGTTACACAAAATGAATCGCTGCTGGGCTCGTGATGCAGACTGAGAAACTCCAAGCAAATGCTTTTTTTGGAAATCGTGTGTGTATAGCTTAGCCTTTCTCCAACGATGTTGTTACAACCAGCACAATAAATAGAGAGGCTATCAGTTTAATGCAAACAGTATTGCATGGAAATTTTGTCTGCAGAATGAAACAACGGGATGCAAATGAATTGAAATCACTTCATAGCTTGGAGTATTCGCTCTGCTAACACGTGTGTTAAAGTCAACGAATATCGTCACTGTTGTGTGAGATGTCGGATATTCTTCAAATTCCACATACTTTAGGTCTATTAAACTTTGACAAGCAAAAGAAGTAAATCATATTATTAGATGTGACACTTATTTCTGTTCGCTGTGTATAAGAGTAATTAATTTTGCTGCAACAAAGTGTAAAGCATGTTTTTATGCCCGCATCATGATGTGCTGTAGGATTTTAGACGACACTTAACCGGAAAAGAAGAAGGATCCCGAGGTTGACGCAGAAAACGCGATTCTATTCTTAAAGAGGACGAAGAACTTAGGGAGTTGAGAGCGAAACTAGAAGCGGATCCAAAACGAGTAAAGAATGAAGAGAAGAAGACGAAGAAAGAAAAGAAAAGACTGAAAAAGTTTATGAAAAGCACGAAGAGTGATGTCAACATGGATTGAAAAGAGCAAGCAGAGCTAATGGATAAATGTGTGAAGGTTATTATTTCTTGATTGTTTTCATTTCACACTTTCCTGTTGTGGAGAGCGGTAGAAGGAGCGAAGAGCTTGAAAATATGGAGAGTTGATCTTTTATTTAGGAGCAGAATTTCTATGGTTCAAATAAACATTTCAGCTTTGGAAGGGAAAACGAACCAGTTGAGGAGCCCATCCATTATTTACGGCCTGATTTTGAGGTGTGTTTTAAATTTTTAAGGGCATTTGCTATACTTAAACGGTGCCTTAGCGATGGTATTTTTGGGCTGATTGGCGTGATACCGAAATTTGGAAAGGAATTCGTAAGCGCGAAAAAGCTGAACTAGGGCAGGAGAAAAGTGGCTGGAAACTGGAAGAGCACTACGTATCAAGTCGATATCGTTAAACATTGTTTGTATGTGTTGCCGTTTTTGCTTCGCTAGTGGAACGTCATTCTCACTCATAGGGATTTTCCACTATTTGTTTGTTCGATGTGATCTTCGTCATATTATTTGTTTATATTTGTTGAAGTCGCCTATTAAACTTGACCCGAGGGGATGAGCTTTCTCTCGCCACCCGCTGTCACATCTGTTGTCCCTTCATCACTCCACTTTTAGCAGCACACGTGTCTTAGTCGAATTAGATGGACTGGGATTTAGTCTACACCGCATTATAAGCGCAACGAAATCAAAGTTACGTTTCTGTATGTCGTGTAATGTGTTTGATGTTTTATTAGATTGAACACGTTGTGTCGAAATTGTAGATAGTCAATAGTAGAGTTTTCACATAACTGTCTGATTGTAATTCCTGAAAGGGACCGTAAAGTAATCACATAAAGATTATACATTAAAATCGGTTTAGAATGGGCATTAACTTTGTTAATGGAATGAAAGTTGAACTACGCTCAACGCCTAAGAACTATCGATATGATTTTCCGCTTTGGCATGCTGAGTAACTAAACATACTAAGCTGCACATGTGGTTGTGGTATTTCTTGCTAGATTGGATTGCTTCGATATAAAACTTGGGATTCATACAAAAGGTGTCTTCAAACTGATTAAGAAATGATCACGCTTTGCTATATATATGATGTTGGAACATCTCTTAATAACTCGAAAGAGCGACTTTTTATAAACGGCATAAATAGTTGGTCACCTGTATCACCTGTAGTCCCGTTGATCGTCGAGTGACTCGAGCGGGCGCCAGTAAATCTTCCATTTTTCCTTGTCGTGTGCAGGAGTGGCCCAGTGGGTTCTGCTCGTTCTAGGGACTCGTCGAGCATCATAACTTTCTTCTACGCTTTTCGTGAAGAAATCTCACCATCGGGTCGGTGATCTTCTTCCAGTACGGTTGACATCCCGAGGAATTCAGTCACTAACGGATCTTGTCCATCGGTAGTCATTCATTCATACGCATTACGTGTCCGGCTACCTTATCTTCGACTGTTTGGCGTATAGAACGGCATCTTCGATTTTTGATCGTTGACGCAGGTGGGGGCTTCGGATCCTTTCCCTTACTTGTGTGAAACGGGATACTCCTAGCATCGTCCTTTCGACTGCCCGTTCAATAACGGTGAGTGATCTCTCACCCTGCTTACGCAGCGACCAGGTTTCTGACGCATACTTTAGGGCAGGAAGTACCGCTGAGTCGAAAAGGTGGGCACGGAGCCGGGTGTTCTTTGTCCTCTTCACTATATCCCCGATGAAAGCTTCCCAAGCCGCTCGTTTCCTTCTGCTCAGCTCTAGAGCCAAGTCGTTCATCATGTTGATTTCCCGACATGGATAGACATAACTGGAGCATTCGGAGTTATTTGTTCTGTTGAGCGTGAATGGGGCATACGAAATCAATCCGTTCCTCATGAACATCGTTTTTGTGAGGTTTAGTCGAAGACAAATCTTTCCACAGGCTTTATCAAAGTCGACAAGCGTACGCTCCGCTTGGCTAATGTTTGGTGTTATAAGGGTGATGTCATCAGCAAAACGAAGATGAAGTAACTACCGACCATCGATTTTCACTCCCATATTATCCCACTCCAGTATTCGCATGACGTTCTGGAGGGTGGCGGTAAATAATTTTAGCGAGATGGTATCGCCTTGCCTAACCTCTCTTTTGACGTTCTCTGTAAATCGGTGAAAGTGAGACAGAGCGGCCTTTTGTAGTCTCGCGACAATTCAGTGAGCCTTGTTATGGCGTGGATGTGGTCCATCGTACTAAATCGTTTTCAAAACCCTGCTTGCTTACATGGCTGTCCTTCGTCCAGTGTTCTGTCAATCCTGCTTAGGGATGACTCGAGTGAAAAAGTTTGTAGACGACAGACAGCAAGCAGATTGGGCGATAGTTGTCGATATCATGTAGGTCACCCTTCTTGAACAATAACACGGTCTTGCTGGTCTTCCACTGAGTACGGACCTTGCATTCAGAGAGGTAACGTGTGAAGAGCCGTGCCAGTGTGTTTGTGAGGACTTGCGGTAGGTTCTTCAGGTGTTCAGACCTTATCCTGTGCAAATCTGGTACTGTTCGATTTTTCACCGACGAAATGGCATGTCGGATTTCGGAAGGAAGAACCGCTGGTACAACATATCCATCCTCCTTGATTTCATATGAGGGGAGGTGGACGTGGCTATCGAAGAGATCCGAGTAGTATTCGTGAATAATTTTCTCGACTGCCTTTCTGGACGCTGTAACTGTTCCGTCTGGGTGCCGGATTGCAATCATTTTGGTCTTGTAATTAGCGAAGCTTCGCTGGGCTTTGCGAATGCTTTTCCCAGCCTGTGCAGCTTTCACCATTACTGCTGCTCTTCTCTTTTTAAGACCTTCTTTTATCGCCTGTTCACATTGCTTTGCAAGTTCGGACGTTAGTTCGCGGTTACCTGCAGCTCGTGCGATTCCACGCTGACGTATCAGCTCGAGTGTTTCTGGAGACAGACGTCTCTTGGTGACTTTCGAACTCTCAGCCTTCATAGCGTTGACGTGGAGATGTTGAATGAGCCGATCGTATTCTTCGTCGATGTTATCGACAGCGGCATCTTCTCAAAAGCCGACTCATGAATTGAATAAGTCCCAGTTTATGGTGGTTCTGCGAATTCTGTTTTTGAATTTAGCGCCTTTTCTCCTTTCCACGAGAAATAGAATCTTGCACGAAGGAGGCGATGGTCTGATCCCGTCTACAATTTTGGGACAACAGCGACATCGGTTAGGCAAAAGCTTCTGTATACTATGATGTGGTTTATTTCGTTATGGTACTCCGGCTTCTAGAATTGCGAATTACCATGGATCGTCTTGATCATCATGATAAACTCAGGCAGCCGCTCACCCTGTTCGTTCCATTCTAATCCGTGGGTCCCAAAGTGAAGTTCTTCAGACGCTCTTCTTGGTCCAGTCTTTTCGATAAAATCTCCAGTGATGACGTTGTAAAATGTATGATCTCCGTTATAGGACTTCTCCATGTCCATATAGAACGCCTTCACTTCTTCTTCACCATAGTTTGATGTCGGCGCGTAAACGAGGAAGATTGTCAAGGCCGGGATTGATCTACATCTTTTTAATCGTAAACGTCCGATTCGGGTTGTTAGTTCGAATGAATTCAATGTTCGTGGACAAACTCGTGTTGACAAAAACGCCGACGCCATCTTCTCTGCTATCGCATGTTCCGGGGAATAGTTCTTCTCCGGTGTCATAGACTGGGTTGAATGGGTGGTTTCGTCTCGTCTCGGCCGGGCCGATAACGTTGTACCTGATCCTTCTTGCTTGCATGAGCAAGTCTTCTATCGAGGATTCGGTTGTAAGTGTACGTGCATTGAAGGTACAGATCGTCACCTTAGTTCTTCGTGATCCAGGCAGCTTCCATTGGCCCTGAGATTTTAGCAGCCTCGCTGTACTCGTCCTACCTAACGCAGCGAAATTTGGGGCTCTTTCGGGGTCAGGGGAATGAGGCCCGTTTTTACTGTTTTTAGCTCTTTATACCCACGTATAGCTTGCTGGGCTCTGAACGTCGGGGGCTGGGTATGCTCACGGGTAGCTTGCCAGGCTCTCCCAGAGTGGACATGGAGCTTATTTGTTGGAGGCGATAGTTGACATATTTATATGATCTTATAAACCGATCTTCTTTAGCTGATGCGAGGTTCGTATAGGTCTTCGTTGTCGTTGTTGTTGGTGTTGTTGCTCGATGCCTGACGTTTCGGCGATTTCGCCTTCCTCAGAGCCTGGACGTATTTTGTATAAGAATACATTAATTATTCGGTGGAGAAAAGGCTAAAGTATTATCGAAAATCAAACTTTTAAATAGACGCCATATTCAGCAGAAAGGCTACTCATCGTAATGTTACGAGTGGGACTTGCCCATGCGTTGTTCACGTGGGGTCTCGAGGAAGACACACCCCGGGGGTCAAAATATCATTTTGAAATAGGGCGCCAGATCCCCCTGTGATAGTGAGGTACTCGTCTTTCCGGTTCATCTTTGGATTTTTGAAATTTATCCAAAATTCCTCAAGAGTTTTGAGCGTTGATGTTTTCGATTCCTGCACCAGGATCCGCACAGTCACTTCAAAATGATCGCCGTTGTGCTTTTTGTGCCCGATGCGTACCTAGAGGAGTGTTTTGACGAATTTTAACTTTCCTGTCTAGATCTTCTTTTATGTGGACACAAAGTTGTCGACTCGTTCTCCATTATATTCCTAACCGCATGCGTTAAATGAGATCATGTATATTATACCTGAGCTCATGCAATTCTTGTCGTTCCCATTAGGACAGATTGTACAGTCCTCTTGAGCTGCACAAGCGATCATAGAGACGATTGTGAACTAATTGACGGCGTAGAGTATTGGTAACTCTTGAGGCGTTCTGGATAGATTTCAAAAATCCAAAGTTGAACCGCAAAGACGAATGCCTCACTATCACACGTAATCTGGCGCCCTATTTCAAAATGATTTTCGCTGGCTTGATACATCGGTAGAGCACCGCGAGTTATTGTAAAGGCCAGATATGCATTCAGTCACCTCCAACGATTCTTAATGAAGTCGAATGCATGGCGCATCCTTCAGGGATTGAACAACGCAGAAAGCTTTATCCTTTATCCTTTTATTGGCTAGGAAAACGGTAAATCTACCAGATTTCGCATTATATTAGTAGGAATCTTCACAAACGAACAGGCAATGGTACCTATTTTTTGAGAGAAAATCATCTTTTTAACTCCTTAAACCTACAAAATGGTTTCTTTTTTGGTCTGCTCAAAATTTCTTGTCCGGGTTTTGCAGCACTTTGACAATCGATCACCATTCCATGTCGTGGTTAAAAGAACACCAGCTTTTTTCAGCAGTCATGAAGGCGTTGCTCAATACAATAGTACCTAACGGCACAGAGGACCAGAAGAAACTGCCAAATTTACGAAATTTAATCAGCGCTCTGAGCTACATTGCCTTCTCTGAATTACGTTAGCAGTAACACCCAAAACCGACTATCTATTAACCTTGACGGAATAATTCGCTGTTACAGAAGTCTTCATCCAAAAAAGTTGACATTCTGCTGGATTTTCCACTCTTCAGAACACAGAAAGGTCAAGTTGATTGCAATCTAGTCCGTTGTTCTCGCTCTCAGGAACGCTCTGGTTCACCGCTGCTTGGAGATGCCTTTTTACTGAAATTTTTGTATTCTATCAATGAATCGTCGAATATTGGGAGTGGTTCGTAGAAAGTTGTTTTCAAAACTGAGTAATCTGCAGAAATCTCCTTTTGGACGAGTTCATTCTGCGGCAAGGAACTCTTTCTGTTGTTGAGAGTATGCACCATAGCGATTTTTAGTAGTGAAGAGGCAGAGAGCTGCCTCTGCTTGAACAGTGGGATTCGACACTCAGTGAGAACTTTTCACTATGATAATACGGTGATATGATCATCGAAAAGACTTTTTCAGAATGACTTGGAGTTCACTGAATATGCGCTTATCGTTGGGATTCATCACAATCCGCCTTTAGAAATAGCCGTCAAGTCTTATTGCATTGTTGTCTTACATCTAATTTGCCGTCTACAATTTATAAGTGGTACACAATATATATGTATATATCGAAGATAGGGGCGCGTGTGGCGCATTAGTTGGAGGCGCCCTGCAATACACATGGGGTGGATTGCCGCGCCTCTGGCCCACCAAGCCTTCCATTTCTCCGGGGTCGGCAAATGGGTACCAGACGTGTCTGGGAGCATAGCAGCACTGGCTCGATACATTGCTAGGCCACCGTGAGTCATTGTAAAGGCAGATATGCATTGAGTCACCTCCAAACGATGCTTAATTAAGTCGAATGCATGGCGCATCCTTCAGGGATTCATCAACGCCGAGAGCTTTATCCTTTTTATCTTTTTAATGATATTCAATAATAAAAAGATAAGAAGTTCTTTAGCTATAATCTTCTACATGCTATCAAGATTTAAGTCGGCCAGTAGAACGTTATTAATGCGAGTTCCATGACATATCAGGGGATTAAAACCGTTTACATATTTCCGTTCCTAAGTAATCTAGAGGAAATACTACGAACTGCTGCTGATAAAAGCTCACTCGTTGCGCGTGTCAGGACTTTCCTTGACAAGTTACAATGATAAGATAAAGAGCAAACATATCTATATGTGCCGCCATGTGTAACAAATCCATTCCCGAACGGTATGTAAGGAACTGATGCTCAGTTGTAGAGTCATTCCTTCTCGAATCTTCTCACGCTTCCACGTTATCACAGCCCTTCCTAGTCGAATAAGATTTAGGCAATATGTTGTTTGTTCCTCCTCCTACCCAAGTAGAAAAGCTGTCCTCTCTTAATGTCAACGTTATTCTTTTGTGTTTTTGTCAAGTCTTTCCACTGATTCCCTTGTCGTGCGATCGTTCACAGTGTTTATATCAACACATCTACAAGGCACACGTGGCACAGATGACACTTCTTCCACTTCCACTGTGCCTTTCCTAAACTCTCTATCCCTCCGAGGTCGGAGAATTGGTGTTAAACATGTCTGAGAGGATAAACTCATTGACTTCATAAATCGTTGGGCAACTGATAGTCGACGCATTGGTCAAATATGTATTTAATAATACTCACAGTGTTGAATGGAGACGAATTCATAGCACACATTCCTAACGGATTGATCAGCGCGAGACCTTTTCCCCCCATTCATTTTCGATCAGCCCAAAACAATTATGCCGTTATGACATTAACATAAAGCCTGATCAGTGCTAGTTTTAATGTCTAAATAGGCCGCTTCAAACCCTTCTGACTGCTACGGAAACAAACAAAACGTAGCAAGGAGCCTTCAATCGGAAGATTTAGCAAAAGCGCTCAGCTCATATTGTGGAAAAAGCCTCAGCGGACGAGAAAATATGACATATGCTCACCGAGAAAGTTGTCCACGAAAATATACGCATTTGCCAGATATCAGAAAAGAAAAGGAATGCTGCAGATGGCTGGCCCTAAAACATATCCTGCAACGTGGGAGTCATTTGAAGGCCGTTACCGTATCTTTTACATTTCAAATAGAGCGCACTATTTCACGATGATTTCGCTGATTGTGTTGAACACGGCCACGATGTTAGCTGTCGACGATTTCTTATCCTTGCATAATCACATTGATTCTGAGCGTACACATTTTTCATAGCATTCAAGACACTTGTAAAGTCTTCGTAATTTAATCACATCATTATTGTTAGGGAGGGATTGCTTCGTTGTTTAAGTTTATTTCTCGCTATTACTTTTCATCGTAGGCCAGACTGATTTGACACTCCATTTCTGATTGGTGCCGTTATATTTCAAAATGTGTTTTTCAACTGGAAGACTGTTCCATTTTGTAGTTGACGTCGACTCCGTGTTCCGGTAAAGAAGGCACATAATAGTCCAGCCCTATCTCGTCAAGGTTTTTATTGATCGATTTAGTGTATTTCATTTGTTTACAGATATACGTGAATTAACAACAAGACTTCATAGTGGCTGACCCTTCGGCCAAATAGCCATCTTCACAGCTGCAGTGGTTGGAGATGAGTATTCGCAGTGATTTAACACCATTTGGAAGCTGAAACCAGTGAAAAGAGAGCGGTTGAAACATTCCGTTCTGTATCCTCGATATTCTGGAGAATAGCCTAATAAGGTAGCGATATAGGCCCCTCTCATTAATACTCTTCGATTTTGCGATCGAGAAGAAGAAGATATCCCTGTGTTGAACACGAGACTGAACCCTACGAATCGTTTATCCTAACAGTGTTACTCCGCATTCGATGCCACCCAGTGCGAGTCCGATGATTTTAGAAAGCTCTCCTATAATTCCCAGGATCGACTTTCTATCAATCTCGGCATAAAGTATGAATGCGTCGCTTTCTTGTTCAGCAATCGTGAGGTTGTTAGACAGCATACATTTACTTCTACAGAAAGACGCAATACAATACAACAGTAGTTTCGGCAGAATCGCCTTCTTCAGAGCCTGTAAGGGTATACTGATATACAATTTACTAGGCCAAAGCCTTCAGTAACACATGCAGAAAGACGAAGAACTCTATGGTAATTACATGATCAACAGCTTCTCGAAAAAACTCACCGCTTTTTACGTAACTTCCAATGAAAAAGATTAGAACAGCTGATTATAGTCGCATGTGGTTGATGACTGCACCATCCCACATCAGAAATTGATGCGAACATACGGGGTCAGGTCGCGTATGACCTTTGGACTTTCATCCCTGCTATTCATTGTAGAGTTCTTGGCATTTATCCAAAACGCTTCAAGAAGTTTTCGCGCTGGTGTTTTAGTTTCCCTGTACGAGGATATTGACTTTTACTTCAAAATCGTCTCCGCTATGTTTTTGTATCCTTTGCGTGCCTAGTGGGGTACTTCGTCTTAGTTTTCGTTTGCTACTAGGTGTTCTTTCATACGGATACACAAGGGTCTGCGCGTTTCGCCAATAAATTCATCTCCGCAATTATTACAAGAGATCAGGTATATCGTATCTGAACTCATGCAATCACCGTCGCTGCCGTAAGAGAAATTACGCAATTTGTTGTTTCACATAGACGGTCATACAGGCGGTTGCAAACTAACTGACGACGTAGAGTATCCCGTGGTATTTCAACTATCGTTACCGATTCCTCTAGACCTGCCATTCTTAAGCATCGTTTAATAGCTACGCTTACTTCATCGCTAATAAAGGGCAAGATAAACGGGACTTTCTTTTGATCAACTGTTTCGCTTGGACGCGTCGCTCTCCTTCTAAACTTATCTCGTGGGGTTACTATTTCGTAGCCATTGGAGATGGCTATTTGCCGAGCCAAGTCGCGCGATTCTTCCTTTAGTTCTCTGGTTGTGCACACAGAGGTGGCTGTTCGAAACATGTTTCTCACAAGCGCCCTCTTTGTGTATGGAAGGTGGGAATAGAGGAAATGAACCAGGATATTCTTGTTACTTGGCTTTCGGTACCACTTTGTCATGTAACCGCTACTTCATAACTTTATTTGAGCGTTAAGAAATGGAAGCGAGGTCTCTTACGGTTTCTCCCGGGTTAATCACAATATATAACGCTCATTCAATAATTCAAAGCATTTATCCATCTCCTGAGTAGAGAAGATGACAAAACAGTCATCTATATATCTGCAGTAGACTGGTGGCTGGAGATCGAGAACAGGAGCTTCTATCTTAGACATGAACACAATGGCAAGAGCTTGGTGCCAGTCGCTGTCCCATTGCCAACTCCCTTATTTGCGCGTTAAGGCACTCCTTTAAGAGAGCCATAAGCTGCTGGATGGACAAGCCATGCATGTTTATTTATCCTTCATGTTAAACAAGAAGTTCGAAGATGGCTTGCATTGCGGAGTCATTCGATACGTTGGTGTACAGCGCGGTAACGTCGAAGGATTCCATCACGTACGCATTATTAGGAGACACGTTACGTAGTCGTTCTAGGAACATTTGGGTGTTCGTGAGGTGAGCTGGAATGTGGTCAAGCAACTGGGTGGGTATTAGGCTTAAAAACCAGGTTATTCCTCTGTGGAAGACCGGTGAAAAAATACGGTGGGTTTTTCGAGGTTCAGATTTTCATCTTTCTGTTTGTGCTGTTGAAGCGTTTGACCTTGTAAGTTGTGTATTAGTATACCCTTCCTGGCCCTGAAGAAGGCGATGCTGCCGAGACGTCAGCAACTGTTGTATTGTATTGTGTTTTTCTATGGAAGTAAATGTATGCTGTTTAACAACCTCGTGATTGCTGAACAAGAAAACGACGCATTCATACTCTCCGATAATGTTTACGCTGTGTATGCTTGATTACCCTACCAACGGTTCACCTCCTCATTGTGGCTGCAAGGTGTTCTTGGGTGTCAGGCCGCGATGTACAGCTGAGGGATTCATCCTTCCGGCAGGGTCGCTTAAGTTGAGAACGAAACCGGCGTTTCCATCAGGAAGCCTAGCTAAGAGTAAACCACTACCAGGATCTATCACTGTCCTTGTATCATACTAGTCGCATGGTGGCAAACTTCCCTCTGATCCATAAGGGCGGCGACTGCCTGTGGTGGTGACGACCTAGGGCAGAATTTGGCCAGGCTGATCTCGGAAATTCAAAGAATCACGATAGCTAAAGCAGCAAAGCTCCGAAAAAAAGTGGGAGTTATGCTGGGGCCCACACAACTAGTGTAGAAGGGCCATCCAAGTATCTGAGTAAGTATGCTTGAATCCAATGACTACATCATTTGAGATGACGATGTCGCTTGATAGCTTCATTCATAGTAAGGCTTCCTCAGTAACCTTGTTTAAGCTTATTGCTATAAGCAAGATTTCCACTATTCGTTCCACTGCTGAATGGACATCGGTTTATATATGCTTATTGTTTTGTTGTTTTCAGATGGAAAAAGCACACTGTATGTCCAGCCGAGGATTACTTCAAGTCTCTAAATATCCCTCCCATTCATTTTGATTTCGATGATGAGGTATGTACCAGTCGAATCAGCACTTTGGCGGATGGTGGTATTCGGAGTTTCGTTTCTTCCGTTCTTAGAAGCATTCAGAATTTTCTGCTAATCTTCCCGTGAAATTGAAATTGCACTTTCGGACTAGTCATTCATGAAAGTGCAAAACATGGAAAATATGCCCACAGCATCTTTAGTTTTGGTTTCCCGCAACGACCGTCGTTGACACATAGCGACCACGTTCAGTGTGGCTCCAGCGTGGGACCACGCCTAGTTCCGGTTCGGTTGCTGACCGGTTCGGTTGCTGACCGGTTCGGTTGCTGACTTTGCTGATTTCTTGCCAACAGCCGATAATTTTTTCGATGAATGGATTGGATGAGTTGGAACGAAAGTAGAATTACAGCAGAGGATTTGCTTCCATGTGTTCCCTTGTGCTACAGTTCACAATAGTTCACCATCCAAATACGTTGCTGTTAGCATGTAGAAGTGTTTTTACATCTTAACCTGAGTCCATTCTTGTTTTTTTTTCTTATACCTTCTCGATCAATACATGACCATGATTCTTCAAATTGATGGGAAATCCGGAATGTTTGGACGTAAATAGCACCGGAATAGACTCAGCATAGCATGCAAAATACTTCTGTGTGCTATGAGTAACGTATTTGCACAGTGTATCATAGGAACACGCAGCCATTAACAGCGTGCATGTTTGTTTCCACAAAACGGTTGAGCAAAGTCTGTTCTACAGTTTTGTTATGCTCACAACCCCTATAGCTTTCTGGTTATTTAGAAAACGGTTTCTATTACCAAAAAGTGGGAAGGTCTGAAGCCAACGAAAAATTTCTCGTATTCCACTCACAGAGCCAGGCTTAACAATGCGTGTTCTTTGTGGCTCGAAATACCACGTTCGCATTGTGTGCGTGTGTCGATGTGTGTTGACATCGATCATGTACTTTTTTCTTAATGAAATGTATGTGAAAAAGAATACCAGGATGAGAAATTTAAGATCAAACAAAACATTTCACTGGGTGCGCGTAGTGCATGAGGGCATAAGAGAGAAGATTTCCAAGTAAAGGTCACCATCGTTGCAAAGGAATCTAGAAGAAATCAGTGCGTAAAACTCTTAAAATGTCTTGGATAAATTCCAAACTTGCAAAAATGAAGCTACAAGGAGGCGTACCTCGTGCACATGGGTAACCGTGCGCTGTACTACTGGTCGATTTTTTTAACCTGCGCTTGGCATTTTCCCTACCCACGTTAGACTCAGCATGGCTTGTCTTCAACAATAACTGGAAGAGTTACAAGTAATTAAACGGTGATTGTTTGAAAAAAAATTTGTAGGTTAATCTGCTGAGGTTGTGAATGTGCTTGACTGAGTAGATAGCGCTTCAATTTGACCTTTTCGCTTCCTGAAGAGAGGCGGAACCGCAGGAAAGTTGGCAATTGTGAATAAATAACTCAATAAAATCTTTGTATGCAAGGGAACAGTGAATTCCTTGCTTGGATATTTCGACGATCGCCCTCACGAGTTGTGCGAACCACAGCAAGCAATCTTGTCCGTGGTGGTGGTTTTATTCGAGCATGGTGGAACGTTCCAGTCTCATACCGCGATCTGTCAAAAACAACTCCAGCCGCGAGTCCAGCTGGTTAACTTTGTTTACGAACACGTCCGCCCAACGTGTAGGTGGCCGTCCTGGGGACGTTTGCATTCTCTTGGAGTCCACTCTGCTGTTCTTTTCGTCCATCTGTCATCTGTTCTTATCATTATGTGACCGGCCCATCTATGTTTCGCTATCGATGTGTATTCTCCTGGATCTCGAAGATGTGACAGATTTCGAAGGTCAGAGCTTCGCATTCCGGCTAGATATTGAGAGTGCCGGTTATATTTCAGAAGACATCGCTCAAGCGCTCTGTGAGTAGTGCGAAGCATTCTTGACGTAGTTGAAGTATCAACCCACGTCTCCGCAGCATCACAGAGCGCTGGGAGGACTGTAGAATCGAAGAGATGAGCGCAGATTTTCGGGTCCTTCAATTTGTCGGTGGCTTCCTTGAGAGGCTCGAATGCGGCCCAAGCTGCTCTCCTTCTTCTATCTATTTCCTCCTCCATGTTGTTTTCCATGTTCAATGATCGCCCAAGGCACACGTACGAGGTGATCTGTGCAATCTGGAAATCCTGCTTGTTTCATTGGCTGAGCCCCACTCAGTGTTCTTGAAATGCGGAAGCGCGAGAGAATAATCTTTGTAAAGAGCTTGTAGAGGACACTCAATAAGCATACTGGACAGTAGTTACGAAGATCCCCCCGTCGCTTTCTGGACAGGATGACCGTGCGCGACGTCCGCCACTGGTCTGGGATTTTTCCTTCTTAAGGTAGGATCTCATATGGTTTGCGAGAAGTACATGTAAATTGTGGCTTCCAGCTCTCAGGAAGTCGGCAGTGACATTGTCTGGTCCTGGAGATGTGCCTGTTTTCATGCTTTCTATCGGAACTCGAACCTCCGATAGAAAGGTTGTGGGTGCTTTTTCTTCAGCAGGGGATTTTAGGGTTCGGCACGGGGATTGTGGAACGGAAAAGGTTGGTGTAGAACGTTTCCGTTATTTATTCCATATCATGGCGGGAAGTTTTGATGAACTCACCTTTGTTCATCAGGGCTGACAGCGGAACATTAAAATCACACAGGTCCCGACGTCAGACTGCTCCTTTGCTGTTTCCAGTAGTTTCTTTTGCCTGTGCCAACCTAAATCTTCCTGCAAAGCTCTTCTGCAGCTAGTATTTATTACTAGTCATGTTAATCGTGTTGCAGTAGGACCAGGGCCTCAGTTTCCTTCTCTAGTCGAACGACTCCTTAGTGGTAATGGAGATGCGATTCGATCTTCTTGCTTGAGGAACCGAGGCGAATTCCGCACAACTTTTCAGTCCTTCGACAAAGCAGCTCGTAGTCTTCCATCGGGTCTTCCTCAGCCAGCAAGTCACATTTGGATAGATTTTTTTCAGAATGTTCCCGTCATATACAGCTTGACTTTTTCCTCGTGGTCAATGGCATGAGTTTTTATGCGATTTGAAGTCTCAAATGAAAATCGGCGTCTGCAGAGTGTTCTAGCATTATACCTACACAGTAAGAAACAATCTTAATGGCGTATCGTGCATGTGTTCGTCAGATTCGGTTCCAGTGACGTCCTGCGTAACCCTTGATTTTGTAGCCTCTAACCGGTCGTCTCACCGCACGACGTCATAGATGGGAGCGTACAGTGTGCAGGGGTACTGAAGCTGTCCTATTGCTGGTTGAGCAGTCTAATCCTCCCTGGAGTCCTGACTTAACCTTGCAAGGGCGTATCCAGGTGTCTTCACGATGATGTGGATTCCAAGGAACCTTTTGCTAGTAGAGAACAGTGAATTATTCATCGCAAACGTTATTGAACGCATATTTGGTCTACGGATTTACTTAAAACCGCCTATTGTTGTGTCAAAGCAGTGTTTCTGTCGTACCAAGCATGTATGGTACTGGTAGTTGGTAGGTTTCCTGATCTCGTGATGATGAGAGGCTTTGGTTGACCTTTAGAGCGCCATTACAGCAACAGCCATTTACGTTCCTTTACCCACGTCTATTCAACCTCCCGAAAAAAATGACAAGATATCATAATGTTAACCTTTTAACTTTTAATAACTTTTATTTAATGCCTGCTATAATTTTTCACGGCAGGGTATGATGTGAAATACAACCACAACGATGCTGAGATGTTCGCAAAACTTGGGGCATATCGAGCCACGATTATCCTTTCAGCGGGCTCGCGTATTACACACTGCATCACTGAAGCCCTTGCTCCGCGTTTCTCTCAGATAGTTTTCTACTTAACGCTGCCATCAGCAATCACCCGTCAGTGAGATCTGTCTGGGGAGCACAAATCAGCATTGAACCTACTTAAGCTGAGGCTGTAGTCGAAATCACAATGTTAACCTTTTTATTTGCTGCCTCCCATAATTTTTCACAGCAGGATATGATGTCGAATCCAACCATTTTTCAACCATTATCGCGTTATTTAACCGGAAAGGGAAATAACTAGATATTTATGACGTCTTGATTAAACTGCTTATTACACTGCTGTTTTGAGAACTAGAAATTTGACATTTCAGTACCACACAAATTGCTTGATAATTACTCATTGGGAAAACGGTTTCAGGACCAGCTGCGTAAACATCTTATGTCTGCCATGCTGTGTTGTCCAAAAAAAATTGATGACAGAGGAAATATCAACGCCGACTCAGTGAACACGAATATTAGGTAGGAACCGTTTTTGTTTTTCTCTCAAGAACAAATTGCCTGAACTCATTGATGGTCCATCCTTACGAGAATTGCGACCACTAGTACATCTTCCGTTTGTTTTTTTCTGGAGCAATTGTTGTCCGGGATGGTGTGTGCTTTGTCATGGTGACTTTCGCAACACGCACTTCGTTATACAGGAATCGTTTCCGTCTGAGAATGCACGTAGCTGACGTGAGTCGTAAAGGTCTCGAATACTCGTGGAGTGCATTCCACAGTTTTACTCTGTGATATGCTTCTCTTGTTATATCATTGGTACATTTGTGTCTTCTAACGATATACGGTTCCCTAGATCTTGATGATGGGCTAAACTAGGAAGATCTGAACTTTGCACTCAGGCTAAATGTTATGCATGCCAGCTGTGCTTCAGAAGAAATTGTTCAATACTTCATTGAGCCTTGTTATCGTGTGGATGTGGTCATCGTACTAAATACTTTTCGAAACCCTGCTTGCTCATATGGCTGTCCTTCGTCCAGTGCTGCGTCAATCCTGTTTAGGATTACTCGAGTGAAAAAGTTAGTAGGCGGAAGACAACAAGCAGATTGGGCGATAGTTGCCGATATCGTTTAGGTCACCCTTCTTGAACAATAACACGGTCTTTCTGGTCTTCTACTGAGCAGGGACCTTGCATTCGGACAGGTAACGTGTGAAGAGCGGAGCCAGTGTGTTTACGAGGACTGGCGGAAGGTTCTTCAGGTGTTCTGGTCCCTATCCTATCCGGACCTGGTGCTGTTCGATTTTTTCACCGACGATATAGCACGTTGGACTTCGGAAGGAGACCCGGTGGTACAACATATCCGTCCTCTATCTCATATGACAGAAGGCGGACGTGGCTATCGAAGAGATCTGAGTAGTATTCGTGAATGATTTTCTCCATTGCCTTTCTGAACGCTGTAACTGTTTCGCCTGGGCGTCGGAGTGCAACCATCTTGATCGTAACCTTTTTTGTTTACTGCCAATTCTTTTTAACGGCAAGGTATGTTGCGAAATATAACTTCTGTAATGCTGAGATATTTACAAAACTCCGGACCGCAGGTGTTTGCGGTGGGGAACGAACGCGTTATTGTCCTTTCCGGGGAGTAACGCGTTCACCACCACACCATGCGGGTCCTTTGTTTCGCCTGTCTCTCAGCTAGTTCCATCGATCTTTTGCCATCGAAAGGAAAGGACAATAGCGCGTTCGTTCCCCGCTGCAGACACCTTCGGTCCGGAGTTTTGCAAATATCTCAGCATTACAGAAGTCATCTTGGTCTTGTAAGTGGCGAAGCTTCGGTGGGCTTTGCGAATGCTTTTTTCCAGCCGCTGCAGCTTCCACCATTACTGCTGCTCTTCCGTCTTTAAGATGTTCTTTTACCGTCTGTCTGCATTGTTTTGCAAGTTCGGATGTTAGTTCGCGGTTGCCTGCAGCTCGTGCGATTCCAAGTCTACGTAATACCTCGACTGCTTCTAGAGAAAGACGTCTCTTAGTGACTTCCGAACCCTCAGCTTTCATAGCGCTAACGAGAAGATCTTGAATGAGCCGATCGCATTCCTCGTCGATGTTATCGACAACGGAATCTTCCCAACAGCCGACTAATGAATTGAATAAGTCCCAGTTTGTCGTGGTTCTGGGACTTCGGTTTTTGAATTTAGCGGCTTTTTTCTCCTTTTCGCGAGAAATAGAATCTTGCACGAAGGAGACGGTGGTCTGATCCCGCGTAGAATTTTGAGACTACAACGACATCGAATAGGCAAAACCCTCTATTTACTATGACGTGGTCTGTTTCGTTATGGTACTCTCCATTGGGAGTCTCCCACGTCCAGCACTGAGTGTGAGGCTTCTGGAATTGCAAGCTACCATGGATGGTGTTGGTCGCTATGATAAACTCAGACAATTGCTCACCCTGTTCGTTCCATTCTAATCTGTGAGTCCCAATGTGACGTTCTTCGGACGTTCTTCTTGGTCTAATCTTGGCGTTGAAATCTCCGGTGATGACCTTGAAGAATGTATGGTCTTCTCTGTAGAACTTCTCCGAGTCCATAAAGAACGCTTCGACTTCTTCTTCGTCATAGTTTCATGTCGGCGTGTAAACGAAGAAGATTGTCAAAACCGGTATTGATCCACATCTTTTTAATCGTAAACGTCCGATTCGGGTTGTTAGTTGTTCGAATGAATCAATGTTAATGGATAAACTCGTGTTGACGAGAACGCCGACGCCGTCCACTCCACTACTGGTGCACATTCCAACGAACAGTTCTCCGATGTCATAGACGGCGTTGGAAAGATGGGGTCTTCTCTTATCCGCCAGGCCGATGACGTCATACCTTATCCTTCTTGCTTGCATGAGCAAGTCTTCTCTCGAGGACTCAGATGCAAGTGTACGTGCATTGTAGGTACAGATCGTCACCATAGTTCTTCGTGATCCAGGCAGCTTCCATTCGCCCTGAGATTTTAGCGGCCTCTCCGTACTCGTTCTACCTAACGCAACGAAATTGGGAGCTCCTTCGGGGTCAGGGGAATGAGGCCCGTTTTTTTTACTGTATTTAGCATTTTGATACCCACGTATAGCTTGCTGGGCTCTGAACGTGGGAGCTGGGTATACTCACGGGTAGTTTGCCAGGCTCTCCCAGAGTAGACATGGAGCTTATTTATTCGAGGCGACTCTTAACCGCCTCCCATATTATTCCCTGTCATTTGATTGCAGGATTTTGGCCGAATTCACTCGTAGAATACAATCTGCATTAAGCAGAACGAACCCACACACGCGTGTATGAATACGCCTCGTAAATACAGAAAGTATGTACCAAATCGGCGCAGCGGAAACAGGGAGTCCATCCCCTGGATCCACCTGCGTCTCAGGGAAGCAAAGGTCGCTTTTGGTACGCGATTAACCCCCTATCCGCCACCTGGGGGGCGCGACGTAGCCTCGCGACTAACCGGTTATCAGAACCCCTCATATGAGGGAGGTCCGTGCAGCGGAACACTATAATCACACAAATTTCGACGACATTTTGTCAGACTGCTTTTTTTCTCTGCTGCTTCGAGTATTTTGTTTTACCTGTACCGATGTAGGTTTTCTTGCAAAGCTGTTCTGCAGCTGGCATTTATTTCTAGCGTGTTAAACGTGTTGCAATAGAATCAGGCTTCAGTTTCCTTCTCTTTTCGAGCATCTCTTTAATAGTAGTGGGGGATGTGATCCGATCTTCTTGCTTGAAGAACTGAGGCATATTGGGCACAGCTTTTCAATTTTTTCGACAAGCAGCTCGTAGTCTGCGGTCGGGTCTTCCCTTCATCTGCCAATCACGTTTGTATAGGGCTTCGTTCAGACTGTTCTCGTCGTACACAGCTAGACTTTTTCCTCGTGGTCGGTGACATGAATTCATTTCCAGCGTACGGCTGAATCGAATCTTGGAACGAAGAAGGCGGTGATCGGAACCAGTAAAGAATGAGGGACTACCGATGTGTCAAGTAGGCACCATCTTCTGTTTGTCAGAATATGGTCGATCTCCGCATGAGTAATGCTGTTAGGAGACTCATATGTCAGGCGGTGGCTTTCTTTCTTCTGAAAAAACGAGTTCCCATGGAAGAGACGTGTTGCAGAAAGGAGTCCTACGAGGAAGTTTCCATTCTCATTTCGTTTCCCTGTTCCAAATTTCCTTAGCCTCTACTCATGTTCGTTAGACCTTCCTGTTCTTGCGTTGAAGTCTCCGACAACAAATTTGTAACATGCTTTATCATTGCGGATAACTTCCTCCAACTGATAGTAGGACATACCCAATTCGTCAGCTGCCTCGGTCGGTTAGTAGAGACGGAGAATGGCTATGCAATGGACGAGATGGACAATAGACCGGTTTACGACAAAGCCCGCGCCGCGGACATTTCGTGACGGGACCTTTTCTCGACGGATGGCAAGGGTCCCGTTGTTTAGTTGGCGTATGTCGGTCTTCTTTGTTTTTTGTTTCTCATAGTGCGATCAGTGCGATCACTTGAAATTTAGTGCGATCTGCGGCTACAAGAAGGGCGTGAAAATCGGCGTCTGTGGAGAGTGTTCTGGCATTATACGTGCATAGTAAGGAACAATCTCCATGGCGCGTCGTGTGTGTGCTCGTTAGATCCTGTTCCAATGACGTCCTGCGTAACACGAGATTTTGTGGCATTTCATGTAGTCCTGACTTAACCCTGCAAGGGTGTATTTAGGTCCACCACGGTGTGGATCAGAGGGGAGTATGTTGTCGGCAACGAATCTTTCGCTCTGTCTTTCTACTAGTTGATTCGGAGACCGGTGTGTGGGAGATAGCGTCTTTTTACCAACAGTTTTTCAACATCTTTCGAAAGGAAATTCGCAGCATAATTATCTGCATTGAAAGGATAATTGGAAAGAATACGCATCCTGTACGATGCATACCATCCAAACTTCCTAGCTTGCATCGTATGTAGAGTATAGTTTGGGAATATATCAGTACACTTGCGCATATATATTAGCAGAAGTGTAAAAGAGTTACTTATACTTTAGCACTCGCACAGAACATCTTCACAGGTCTTCCAAGTTCTGGCTGATCTCGATTGTACTGTTATTTTGCGAGTTCATCATCAGTTTTATCCCGAACTTGTGATACTGGTTTCCCTGGATGTCACGATTTATCAGCTGATCACAATTGTTGTTTGGACAGCCGTGATTCTTGGCATTGGTTTACTCCTAGCGGAGCTTCTTAATAGAAACGTTGAAATATTCCTCGAAATAAAGGCTGTCTTGGTTAACGGACACCTGCTGTACATTCCAGTTCAGTGTCAAGTTCACTCTCGATTCATGATAAGGTAGTAAATCACGAGAAACCGTTACGGTATCTGATTAGGCTTAAAGTTATTTAGTAATTACAGTTTAGCTTGTATCGGATGCTTTGTCACAGATAATTTCAGAGAAATTTCTGGTGGCTGCTTAGATTTATACACCTTTGGATGGGCAGCTAGCAAAGGGGACACGGTGGAAGCAGAAAAGATAGCAAAGAATCCGGTACGCCTTGCAAACTATTGTTCATCAGTGTCGCAACGTAATGAATTTATTGAAAATTGCATAGTTTGCCCTAATGGTAGAGACGGTGATTGCATGAGCTCGGGTACAGTTTATCTGATCTCCTGTAAGACGTGCGGAGACGAATACATTGGCGAAACGGGCAGACCCCTCTGTGTCCGCATAAAAGAACACCTAGTCGGCAAACGTAAACCAAATACCCCACTAGGCACGCATAGGACCGAGAGACATAAGGGGGAGGACTTTGAAGTACGGGTCACGATCCTCGCACAGGAATTGAGAACACAAGCGCGCAAAACTCTCGAGGCGTTCTGGATCAATTCCAGAAATCCGAAAATGAACCGCAGGGAAGAATGCCTCATTATCACGCGTGACATTGGGCAGTATATAAGGCTGTTATTTTGATGGGAGGGGGCATATTACGCTTCCATGTGAACTCTGTGCGGTTGGTCTCCACGCGACATACTCAGTGGAAGCCTCATAGAAAGCGGTGAGTGTGCAAAGCTGTGTTCAGTGTGATTGAAATCTTGGTTCAGCGTTTTCTCTGTTTGGTTATGGAGGTGTTTGGCCGAATAGATTGCTGTCAACATGACCTTTCCAGGCTCTGAGGAAGGCGAAATCCGCCGAAACGTCAGCTTGTACGTAAATAAAGAAATAAAGTAACATTGTAACTTGTGTTTGCTAAACAGAACTAGAAAGTAATGAATTTAATTATGTTCCCAATTTTTTCATATGAAGTGTGACACTACTTAATTTCTAAGCTTAAATCCCTTCAGTTGGTTCTCAGGACCATGCGTCAACGCCATTTTCGTGTTTATGTGATGTCATTGTCAAACTTGTTTGGTTTAACTTCCTCAAATGGTTGAATCTTTTCAGGAACGCGTCTTTCAGCACCCAGTGTTTGCTAGTATCGTCGAAATGGACGAAAGCAGCTTAAAATTTCGTCCAATACCACGTGATGTTCCAAAGTCTGTGTATGGAAGGATTCTTCGAGGTGGTCAAAACGTTAGAGCACGGTATGTCTCATCTCGAAGTTCAATCTCAGTGTTCCTGTCAATTCATCATTCCCGAGACCGGCATTCAGTTTGCCTCATCCTTTATAAGTCGACACGAGGTTTTTGTGAAGCGGTTGCTTCACTATATTTAGCTTTTCGTCATACTTCGCTTTCTTCACCGCAGTATTAGTTATTCTTTAATTAATTAGTAATTCCTTCTTTCTAAGAGATAAAACCAGATATCACTTGTATCAATTGTGATAATACATTTGGGCTCGTAGTTCACTACAACTGTTCCTTAGATTGCAAAATTCGCCAAAAACTTCACTCACTGTGAAATAGTTGTGAGTAATAATGATGTCATCGAGAGCAACATCGTGGTATCTACAAATTATTTCCAGCTTTAAATGCATCTGGTTGATGATAGACGGAGTGACTTCTGCCCATATCGTAGATGATTATCTTAGAAGAAGACCGCTCCCTCCTACAGTCCTGTTCTCTCCTCTATCTATTTCTATCTTTTCCCATTCCATGATCTGCCCATTTGTTTTCTCCTTTCGAAGTGCTTTCCTGTATATCTCGAGGATGGGGAACATTTGAGCTATTATGACCAGAACTAAGCTTTCTGTCTAGGTTGTATGTGTCAGTTGCAATTCAGAAAACATAATTCAAGACCTGGTTTGTATACTAGGGAAACGTTGAGTCAAAAATGTGATTGTGGAGTTTTGAGTCCATCACTTTTTTAATGGCTTCTCTGGAATAGTTCGATACGGATGATAATGCTTTTCTGCTTTCGGGCAATTTCTCTCTCATTTTGTTCTTTGAATTTGTAAAAAACCCCCCATATGGGCACGTACGATGTGCTCTCTGTGCAGCCACTTCCATCTATTATGTATCTAATGATGGATTTTTCCGTGAACTTCGTACTCTTCCGATGTATGCGCAGTTCTATCCTTCAGACCGCTTTATCGAATTCTATAGGCATCGTCTGTGCCTCTTTGTTATTCCTCGAAAGTATAGTTATGTGGTTAGCAAAGGAGGACTTGACAGAAATTTACCAACAACGTGTATGCCGTTCTTGTCCCAGTGGAGTGACTTCGTTATCCACTGAAGTGCGGAAGTGAAAAGTGTTGATAAGATTGTCGCCATGTTCGACCCACGTTCCTATATTTATGAGTAATGCTGACATTTCTACTCACAACTTTTCTATAGGGATTTTTTAAAGGGTCTGCTAGAAAGCTGTATTCTTATGGTGCTGCTCCAATAACAGTCAGCTAGGGTTCTCCTGTAGAACGCTCGATTTCTTAGTCGACCGGCAAAGCCTTTTTAAATATTCGACGAGGGTCTTGCAAGAGACAGGTGGTATTTCCAACAAACTCCACTAACTCCGGAAGCAGTTTGGTTGTGGTCCATGCAGTACAATGCATAATGAAGTTCAACATTCGGGGATACCAGCGGCCGCGATGAGCCGTTGAATAATTAAAGGGGTAAGAAGGTAGTGAATGAAGCGCTAGGCGTTGATGAACCTCTTTGGGATTTGGCATGCACTAAATAGCACTCGTGGGATCGCTGAGATGGGTGAACTCATATCTACCTAGTACAGGGACTTAAAGAGGCCTGTTGATGCTTTAAATTCATGTTTTTAATTTCCCAGACAACTTTGGTTCCAGTTTGCAGATCGTGGAGGGACTGAATGCTTGGTGAGCAGTGGACATATCGTCGAATCAACATGAACTGTTAAAATTGAGCTTTTCAGTGTGCCTCCTTCCACTAGGCTGCGCACCTCGGGAAGGGTTCTTGGAATTTTGTTGAAATATCATTTTAGCTTTACATTTGTTTAACACCTTTGTATTCGCACCTGTTTTTCAGTGACCTCCACACGTGATCACGCCTAATTTTTCGCGTGTGCGCTAGATACGGCTAATATGGTCCATTGTGCTCTGCACTCCAGAAATAGTGTCATTAAGTACCTTCCTGATTTTGAACGGTCATTACGATGCAGCATCAGTGCAAAAGACAAGGAGATTTATTTTATTCTGTTCATGTGTCAGAGGCGACTCAATATCCTCCTCATATGTGGCAGTTTCCCTGGTGAACATATTTTTGTACTTTGCGCACCGACAGGAATCTTTGTGAGGCAGTGGAAAATCTCGTCCAAAATGCAGTTTTTTTGTTAATTATGAACTTTAGAAAATACATTTAGCTCACCATCTCTAAGCACTTATCATAGGGAAGCTAGCGATTGGATATAGGAAGCCCAGCAAAAGAAGAACATGCAGCATAATAAACACGAATCATCTGTGGCTCTTACGGTCGTAAATGTGTTGACATTCAGTGAACGTAAAATTTGGATTTCTAAAATTTTTGAACTAAGCGTTGTAGCAGAGTACATCAGTGCTACACTAGGTGACACGTCCTGCTGGACCAAATCTAGCTTTTTTCTTTGGGATGAGATATGTTTATTCATAGTTGGGAGGAGTAAAAGCTGTCAACTACTCGTGAATTAAAACCCAATTCATATAGTCCACTTTCCCGCAAGTTTAAGCTGGAATTAACTCCCATCATCCGTCGTGATCTAACCACCCCATTTTATGATTCCTTAAAATTTATTTAGTTGATCTATATAATATAATGAATCTGTTAATGCTAATTTCAGTGAGGGAAAAAAAAATGCCACTAAAACGGAAAAGCTTTCAAGACCGGAGATTGTTTACAGAATGAAAGTTGTTAGTTTTCTTTTCTACCGCAATCTTTTAAATTCAGTGTTATCAGAGAATTTTTTCCAGGCTTGTAATTTCCTCATGGAACTCATTGACAGAGAACAACATTCTCAGGGAAAAGACTGCGTTTGTTTATTTCTTATTCTATATTCAACTCATTTTTGACGTGGTGAAGCTTCAGTTCTGATTAGATGATCTGTAATAAGTCGTTATGGTTTTTTTTTTCTGGACCTCATGGCGGTCATATTTTGAACCCATATTCCTGGTTTTCATGCTCTTCCGGCAGATGAGGAAGAAGGTGCTGTTTAGTTGTGGAGAAATTTCCAGCGTCCTTGACATCAGAAAGGAGTGTTAAACGCGTTATGAGGCCCACCATATACTTCCATTCAAAAGTGGATGGATGCAGAGGGCATGCTTCTCGTGTTTGCCATGTCAGATTGTTTTATGCTACCCTTTAACACATTCGTATGTTCATGGGTGTGATGTATTCACGATGAATCCTGCACGTTCAGCAGGTGGCCTTAATGAACATGTTGGGACATATTATATGGGTGCAGTTTTGATGTTTCTTCCTTTCCCATAATCAAGCCACATGTCTTCATCGAGTGTGTATATGCTACTTGCTAGCATTCCCAATTCCCATAACATAGCTCAGATATTCATGGATGCCATTTTACCACACCATGATAGCATACAGCTTGATGTTCCCGCGAACATAGAATTTTTACACGATGAGAGGAGTCTTCACTGGTGCGTACTCGATGGCCACGTGGGAGTATAAGCAACACAGACGATGTTCTGTGGTTCTTTTAGGTCTCCTGGCAGTCGATCCAGAAAAGATACGAAAACATGGTCTCCGAAGTGGACAAGCGAGACGAAGATCTGATGAATAAGTACAGATGTTGCGGATTAAGCTTTACTGAACCTACTTTTAACAGCAAAGTATGTACACGCAATTCCATACATCTTGGATATTCTAGATTCATATAGTTAGAATGTAATCCATTTGAAAGGGTATACAACGATTTTTTTTTATCAAGGTCGTTAAAAAACTAACTTGTCGGAGTTCAATCACGAAGGGATTGAACCAAGCAGTGTTTTATGGTATTCGCTACGATAACAACTCGAATGTGCTTATGGTTGGACTCAATGAAAACGCAAGTAAGTATTTTATGACGATGTAATATGGGATTCCTATTTTCTTCGTTCACACGATGAATAGATGTTGCTAATCGTTGCGTCTACTCTACTTCCCAAGTCGAATATGTCAAGTGCTGAGCTAATTAGCTCTTTATCGTTATAAAAGCAACTAGTCAATGGGGAATGAATACGGGAAGTGTACAAATAAATACTAGTGTACTTTTCATCTTCCATTCTCTTGATATCTTAATAATTCCTTCACTAGAAGCAGTTTCTACGATACTTCAGCTTCTGAACAGCAGTTTTTGTGTATTACTAACTACAGAAAGTAATTTTCCACTCAGAGCAGTCGGCTTGACAGCATTGTTTAGCAAAGCTGTCGAATGAGTGCACATATGCAAGAAGAAAAAAGCCATGAGTTAGTGTAAAAGGCCGGAAAGTAAGAGGCTCACATTTGACTAATGTTCTTCATTGTGTGTTAAAATTTTTTTGCATCAAAGTAGTTCAGGACTCTACTCAGAGGAAGAGCTGAAGAAAGCAGCTGAAGCTTGCGAAGCTTCTGCATCATCCAACGCTGCTAAGATTTTGTATGGTAGATCGTTTAAGCCAAATCATTCATCGGTTGTGGTACCGCGAAGTAGCTGCCACCCTCAGAACGTAAGGTTTTTCCATGAACGGTCTTTTCCTTGTGTGTTGTGAAAGTTTTGGAGCCTAAAGCCGGTCTAACATTAATTTTGTTCCATTTTCCATTAAAAACTCGCCTTGTGGCCTCTGCGGAAGTAGAAAACCATTCAGTCTGTTGATGTCAATCTTATGGCACTGGTAGATAGAAACTAGCTGAGAGAAACGCAGGCCCACGTGGCGCAAAGTGTAATGCGCGAGCCCCCTGAAAGGGAAATCGTGGTTCGACCTGACCCGTGTTCCAAGTTTTGCGAATGTCTCAGAATCATTGAGGTTGAATCCATGTTTAATTCTGATGACTATTGTGCTATACTTTAGACATTTCAATATGGATCAGCTTTTTCTGACGTAACCAACGATGAACAAAATTCAGGAAGAAGCAGTTTAGAAGTGGTAATTTTATAATTTTACACCTTTTTTAAGCACTTAAACAAAAAATATTATCGATTGCTTCGAGCTTCACTAAGACTTCGATAATATTCGATGTCTGTAAATCACGCGTGAACATGGTATCTGCTGTCATATGTCTGACTTTAATTTTTGAGATGTCATCTATGTTTATTTTCGCGTCGTCGTTCCAATGTTGATGAAGCGGTGTACGTCACAACTTTCCCGTTTCAAGACGACTGCAGTAGTGAAAGTGGTTCAGAGGATCCTAAGAATGAAATAGGTGTCTATACTACGGATGAAGAAAAAAGACGTGGTATACATTCACTACTTCAATGTTCAATCGATATCATTGTATCTTTTGAGTATTAGCTGAAAATATCTGGGAGCAGTGAGATAAAAATTGCACTTTGATAGCGCACGACGACTGAAGCTAGCACTGTTGTACTCCATTCGCGACTACGTCAAAATTTATGTGGCGGACGTTAAATATGCTTAATTTGGCTGTGGTGTGCATTGAACGCATGCTCTCCGTTGTATCCCCAGAGAGTAACCCAATGTTTTTTTTTTTGTATTTTTCATTATCTAAACCCTTCGTTTGCACCTGTTTTCGCTTATTTCTATGGCTTTTCATGTTCTGGATATTCTCTATGTCGTTTCTATCTTTCCGTTTGTGGAACATATCCAACTTTTGTTCGACAAAAAGTGTATTCCACTGTTCAAGGTGATAATATCAGCTCTTGGTAGAACATACGTTCACTACTTCCTTGCATTTGTATATTTTCCATTTCCATCTATATCCGGACACGAAGTCGTTATGAGCTCGTAGGCGATTTGAAGGTACAGTGCATTCACGAGGGCGAGCTGTGTATCTCTTTGTTTCAAAATGTCTAAGTACATTCCTCGTTAACAACAGTCTGCTTACCTGGAGAGAAAACTACAAGAATTTCTTATGTGCTATTAAGTTTGTTCAATGGCTTTTTGTGGTTGAAGCCTCACACATCTGTTTAGGAGAAACCTTCTTCTGGATGAAAGAAGCTAACAAAAAATTGCGCCAGAATGGACAGTAGGGAAGGAAATGCATTGAAACCAACTCATGCTGTAGAATTAGTCCCCATGCTGTAGAATTAGTCCCCATGCTTTTTACTGGTTTCGCTGCATAAGTTCGCGAATGGGATACATTTAGATCTTTTAATTTGCGTTTGAAATTTTTTGAAGTCCACAGATGAAATTCCTCAGGAACCTCCGACAACAGACGTTCGTAATCGAATGCATGTACCTACGTTGTCGTCGAATTTATCTGTTAGGGCAGAGAAGTCTGTCGCCGAAGATAACTCCATGGGAACACGCATGTTCCAACGAGAATGTTATGAAGACAGTATGGTGGAACCTTCAGCATGTGTTCCTTCTGCACGAAAAACTGATTCGTCCAACCACACTTATACACAGCAACAATCCGCCTATCGAACGCCAGATCATCGTTCGGCTTTTGTTGTTTATAAAGCTGCATCGAATTCTAAAGAGCGAGAGTCCAACTGGGAGAAAATCTATGATGCTCGTGTGCAACATGCGGCATGCTCACCTCAGCAATCGGTAAAAGTAAATGAACTGTACGAACGAGGAAGAAATGCAGGGTGCCAACGGGTCCATTACTCGTGTAATATTTTCTCTTATGCTCATAAATCATCTAAAACCATCTTGTTCTACAGGAATTTGTTCGTCGCGGTTCTAACGAGCAATATCAGGAGGAACAGTGCTCAAGGTACATTTTGAATATTGTCAATAAACTTTACCACTTTTTTTAATCATCACTGTTGAATAGTCATTACATTCACCACACCATGATCAACTCCAATTCAGTAACTACTTTCTGAGGTGGAGATGATTCCCTTGCGTATACGTACCGAACTTGTAGTCCATACTTCTTTGAAATGGGCAATTTTAACGAGCAACTGTCGCGAACTAAGCTTAGCTCTGCTTTTGATAAATCTCTCGATGGGGAAGCAATCAGTTATGGAAATCTTTGTCATTTGTTTAGAGCCGGTGTTAGTTTGGCGAAAAGCATAGGTAATATTTCGAATGGAATGAAACTTAGCGAGTTTGCAGTGTATTCACTACCAGTGACAATACAGATAAACAAAGCACAGTTTTCTATACGAACAGTCGTTGTTATTCGGACGAATTAGTGGAAAGGAGAGTCTAAACCTTTTTTTTATAGAGAAATGGAGGCGATTAATTCTGCTAAACCTATTTACCGTCGTTCTAGTGGTGTTTGCAACCTACCATCTTCACAAATAGGTAGATATAGAACGGACAGGTATATCCTCTATGGAATACGATAATGCGTTATTTCAAATGTTATGTTCGATATCTGAAAGAGTTTGGAAAAACAATGTGTTCCAGTTCGCCACGAAGCTTTCGAAATTCGTCGCTTTCTGATGTGAGGACGAACAGTTGTTCGTCGAGTTATCATTCCGTGAGTTTAATGTGTTAATATCCCGCTATTAATATTACAGCAAATATATGCATTTATAAGTGTTTTTATAGTGTGAGAAGTAAGTGTGACCCTTTTTTTGAACGCAACCTAGTTGCTTTAAATGAGAATCAATGGAGGTTCAGTGTTCGAATAGCATACTAGTTTGCTTATTCTTGTGGCATGGAAACTTCTGAAGTTCTGAAGGCGGCCAATTCTTCGAACGCATTTTTCGCTTTTTGGTGTCAGAGGTTTTTCTCATGATGTAGGTGTCGAGCTGCTTGAAAAAGCGATAATTAGATGGCGAGGGGTCCGTTGAGTGTGATGAGTGAGGCGGAGTTTCGTAGCCTAACTCGTTTTACCTCTCCAATGTAGATGATTCAACATATGCACAAGCGAAGTTAAGCAGAAGCTTTGAACCTTTTCTGTTCTTTGGTGTTCGATAGATGAGCTGTAGTTTTTGGTGAATATCATCTTTCTCGTGAGAATATTTGTCTAATGAGTTGACTTTACCATAGTTTAGAAAGGTGTAGTAAATTAAACCAGCTGCGGAGCACCACGCAGTTACAATAATCTCCTTTGAATGCAAATTTTACTTTGAAAGGTATTAAGGTGCTTCGTCTTTCTCCAGCCCCCATTTAACGTTTTTTAATTGTTGTGTAGCATCCAATTTTCGTCGCATACAATCAAGAAATATAAACTCTTTGTCTTTGTAAACTAAGGAAGGGCTAAACTTCACAACGGCAGTCTTACTGCTCTCCATTCAGTTCATGCCGGACCCCTTTATTGAGTTTTTTCACCTTTACGATGCGGCCATCTAATCAGTTATGCCCACGTGAAGGTTCTCCGCTTTTAGCTTTCAATTACCTTCAGCTTTAATGAGTTGGAGGAAAATGCGTCGTGAACTGTCGACAGCATAATAATATCCTTATTCTCGTCTTTCTATTGCAACACCGTTACCACGCTCTCCAATTCTGGCTTCGTTCACGACCAGCTCCCATATGTCAGGCAAAAAAAATCACAAAAATCTCTCGGTTTCTTGGACCGACCCGTCACATTCCAAGTTTCTTCATTGTCACTCACGATGAGAAGGCGATCGGGAGCCCGAGCTTGAAGTCGTCTTTACCTGGCGTGGCTCAATAATTCACCGTTTTTTTCATTTCCAGTTGCCATGGTAGATCGTGAGTACCATTTGAAATAGTTGATTACAAGAAATGCCATAGCACCTTCAACATAAGTAGCAAAGTCCTTCCAAATGCTGGCAGCATTGTGTTTAGCAGGTAAAATATACTAACTATTGCGTATATTAGCGGATTTACATATGTGGAGTAAGTAAGTATACATGTGGATGGATAAAAGCAAAGCTTTTTCTGTCACATCATGATGTAATCAATACCATATGTCCTCTAGCTATCGAAAATTTATTCCTTGTTGTCGAAAAAAAGTTTGGAAAGTTTACTTCGCGGACGAGTTCACGGCTTCTTTTTGGCCTAAGCGAAACCACCGTTGCTCGTGCATGTGTCAATTTTCCTTAGAATGCCAAGATAGTCCTGCTACGGTGTTCTCAGGTCGTCAAAATTACGTCACCACAGGTGGTTAATTTTTTGTAGATCGGAAGGAGGTTTTTTCGCTTTGTGGACCGGTTCTTTCCAAGACGACAGAGATTCCTGTGCCCACAACGGATCCTAGGTTACTCGACCTGCTGCTCGTGGGGGATATAACAATCCGATGCTCACCCAATTTTTTTGGCCGGTCCTTTCCATTCATTGCAACATCTAGCTCACATAGCATCAGACGTACAAAACATGAAAAGGCGAAATTCTTTGAATGCGAATCATACTAGGTTGATTTGCTCAATAGTTAGTTGCTGGCATGGTTTTTTAGGCATAATTACGCCGAACTAATAACTCTTATCTCTCTGCGTCTTTTCGAGTTTTGTAGGTACATTGGCTAACTTGATTTCACTCTTGATAATGGTATGTACCAGTCAGCTTCTGGTTACTAACTGTGACTCGATTGGAGAATTTCTTATCAGCCTCTTGTAACATCATTATTACTAGGTGAAAAAATCCATTAGCTAAATTAATCTGATTCGTGGGTGCTGAGGATTCTAATGATAGTTCTAGTTGTATAAAGCAATAAGTATGAATAATTTTTTGATAGTTCCCAGGATCGACTTTCTATTAACCTCGGCATTGGAATATTAATGCGTGGTTTTTTGTTCAACAATCGCGAGGCTGTTAAACAGCATACATTTACTTCCATAGAAAAAACACAATACAATACAACAGTAGCTGACGTTTCGACAAGATCGCCTTCTTCAGAGCCGCTTTTTTTACGTAACTAGAATTGCATATCAGTACTGACCCACCAACTATTCTCGTCCAAAGGCGATCCTCTCAAAAGTCATCAACCATATGCGACTATAATCAGCTGTTCTAATCTTCCTCATTGGAAGGCACGTAAAAAAGCTGCTCTGAAGAAGGCGATACTGCCGAAACGTCAGCTACTGTTGTATTGTATTGTGTTTTTCTATGGAAGTAAATTTATGTTGTTTAACAACTTCGCGATTGCTGAACAAAAAAACGACGCATTCAGTTTTTTGATATTCTATCGTAGATCGTATATTGCACTCAATATAATCTAATTTCGACCTAAACAGATGCTTACTGGAGTAGTACTGCATTGAGATACATTAAAAACCCTTTTGCACTTCTAAACATTTTTAGGATCAAAACGTTACTTTGCGGAAGTCATCGTTGAGCCCTGATGAAAGAGCTTGCTTACGCATGATTCATGACTTCGCTTATTTGTATCGGGACCCAAGAACTCATGGTTTTCGTACTGTAAGTTTTTCAAATATGAGGTATTTAAATAGAATAAGATTATAATGACGCTGATAGTCTTTGTTTACAGGTGGAAAATGTTGTGAATTTGTTCCCCACAAACAGCATTCACTACTGGGTTCAACTTATCCAGTCTCATCTGAAGGAAGTAGAGATTGTTACGCTTGACAATATGGTATGGTAGCAGCTGTGTTTCAAAAAATACCAACTCTTCTTCATATGTCTATTAACACATTCATGACCGAGAAACTCTATGAGAATCTATGAGAAGAGAACTTCTATGGCGAGAAATAATTTGACCATTATCCTTGAAATAAACATGTCATATTTCGTAGAGAACATTACCGGTTGGAATTATGAGTTCGAAGTCTAAGGATCTTTGCCTCAAAGATTAGTAGGTCTTCCTACTTAACGACGATGAAACTCTGATTTTTTGGAGCTCATAAGACATACCCTTCCCTTTTTTTGTTAAGGCACTTATGTTTGAAGAAACGGACTGATTGAACAAGGTAAATTTCTTCCAGTAGAACGCATTTATGCACCATATTGTCGCACTTGCTTTGAAGTCTAAAGTGGAGTTTAAAAACTGCTTTTGTACCAGCAGTTTCCTCGAACCTTTTAAAGGGAAGCCCATAAGCTTTAGGGAAATGTTTCCTCTTTAAACCTCCCAAGCGGCCAAGATTTTAAATGTTCTGTTTGTTTAAAAGTTGTGGGCAGCTGTCCAAAAAGCAGCATCATCGTGAATGTTTTAAATACCATTTTGGTCTTGTTCTTAAAGGTTTTTGTTGTAAATGACTCATAGTTTATTATTTTCTTTTCTAGTAGACGTTTATAAATGAAGTATTCTTTCAATGATGCTGAGATGTTTGCAAAACTCCGGACCGCAGGTGTCTGCGGTGGGGAACGAACGCGCTACTGTCTTTTCCGGGGAGTAACGCGTTCACCACTACACCATGCGGCTCCTTCGTTTCGCCTGTCTCTCAGCTAGTTCTATCGTTTTACTTCCAAGTATTCTTTGTTCGTATTTTCATTAACCACCGTTTAATGACGATATTAGTAAATTAGATTTATTTAAGCACGTGATTATCTGGAGAGGAAGCGATATCTTCGCTTAACCGAATGTCCGCACACTTCGTTGTTGCATTTCTCAAAGAATATCGAGGACTTCTTAGCTTCGTACCTACGAAGTTAGCATAAGTCATTCCTTAATTTAGGCTAAGAAACTCTGTTTGAGGTGATACGAAATTGTTAGTACGTTTCTTCAATTTTTGATGGCTAGCATTTCGGCTTAGTCGGCTTCAGATACTGGGGATGTTGTTGTTCAACCTTATCGCTGTTATGCGAAATACAACCACAGCGATGCTGATATATTTATATTTAGCTGAGAGACAACCGAAAAGAAGGACTCGAATGGTGTGGTTGTGAACGCTTTAGTCCTCGGAAAGGGTAATAGCACGTTCATTCCCACCGCAGACACCTGCGTCTGGAGTTTTGCAAATATCTCAGCATCGTTGTGATTGTATTTGGCATAATACCATGCCGTTTGCCGTGGTAATACGTCCACGGTCTGAGGAAAACGAAGTCGCCCAAATGCGAAGCTAAAAGATGCCTGCTAACAAACTTACGTAAGCTCATCGACGAGAGTTATTGCACTAACACTACTTTGTTATTAATGATGAGGTTGATTGAAGGTCCATTTTTTAATTGTCTTACTCTTTAGTCATGTTTATGCTTAATAATCTTTCGGAGTGGTCGTTGTTCTTACGTATGTAATAAAGTGATTTTTGATGTTGGATATTTTGCAATTCGTTGTTTTACACCTAAACAAACAAGCACGTTTTATTAAAACCTTAGGTCAAAAAACTTTTGGTTCTAAGGGTGGTCTACTGACTTTAGATTGATCACTTTTTCCATATATCTCTTATGGGAACAGGGCGACTGCGTATCTGTGGTACGCGGTCGCGTAGCGAATGATGGTTCCTGCTGCCGTCTTGGGTTACTTAATAACAGGATTATCTCTGGGTGATGTAGATGATTTAAACATAAGTTAAGCAAATTTAAGAAGAATATTCAGTTGACATGACAGGATCACGGGAAGTGTTTTGAATTAGATACTGCAGCATATTTCCGAGCATGCATGGTCCACTACTCTGGTAATTTTGACTAATAATGGTTCGCCTATATCTTCCTATCTTCACTTCGTCTGTTTCTCTTTCTCTCCCTTTTTCTCTGTCTTTCTTTCTTTTTTCTATCTGTCTATGTCTCCTTTGTGATTGCTACCCAACAAGCTTTGTTTTACTACTTACTTGATACTTGAATGGCCTGTCTTAACTGGTTGTGCTCGTTCCAACATATTTTCCATTTTTTTCGGAGTTTTACTGATTTAGCCATTGTGGTTCTTTTTGAATCCCGAGGTCAGCGTGGCCAAAGTCTACCCCCAGGTCGTCACCACCACAGGCAGGCGCGGCCCTTGTAGATCAGAGAGAGATCTGCCACCACGCGACTTTGATACCAGGACGGTGGTGGATCCCAGTATTGGTTTACTCTTAGCTAGGCTTCCTGATGGAAACGCCGGACTCCTTCTGAGCTTGGGAGACAGAAGCAAAGGGATGAATCCTCCGCTGTACATCGCAGTCCGACATCCAGGAACACCACCCAGCCACGATGAGGTAAACCGTTGGGAGGGGGGCCTTTTTATAGTATAAAGCGTTCAGCGTTGATCAATCCAGTAGAAATACGTTATGCATTCGACTATATTAGTACGATCGATGATGATTGATGCACATTGATTGATTGATATGATTGGATGCACATATGACTTATTACAAAGCTCAACAATCAGAGTCTACTTCATGAGATGGAACAGCAAGAAGGAGATGGAAACACCGAGAATAGTACAGAGGCGAGTGTAGTGATCCCAATTTTATCTAGAATAGGTAAAAACGTCCTGGGAACACTAGAGCTTTCCATCTTATTCTGCTTGCTAGGTGACAATGTAGGGCGGTAGCTATTGGTGAAGTAGTAACATAACACAATAGCTAACAAGTATATGTGAAAGAGTGTGTAAATAAAATGAGAAACATGTGATAGTAGGGCAAGACAGTACTCTCTACCAGATAGAGAACAGTGTCTATCTGATGTCACGTGATATAAAAATAAATGCATTAAAGCTATATATAAATATTATTATATTAATGTGATATTATATATAAATATAAATAAAGCAAAAAAGGATAAAGCTTTCGGCGTTGATCAATCCCTGAGGGATGCGCTATGCATTCGGCCTCATTAAGTATCGTTAGAGGTGATTGAATGCATATCTGGCCTTTAAAACGACTCGCGGTGGCCTACCGATGTATCGGGCCAGTGCCGCTATCCTCCCAGACAAGTCTGGTACCAATTTGCCGACCTCGGAGTGATGGAAGGCTTGGTGGGCCATGGGCGCAAGGGATCGAATCCACGTGCGTGTCGCCTAAATACAAATAAATAATACAAGTACTAATGTAGTAATAAAGAAGCCACTCAACGTCCGGATCACTGTTGTTCCAGTTCATTTCATCCTCCAGTTTTTCAGTTTTTTTTTCTCTAGTTTTAATATACAATAATCATTTCGAAGTCGACAGCAGACAGAGTTCTATACGCGTTCTGAACACAACTAGACGCTAACTAAGGTCCATAACCCTTCCTTAAACAACAACGGACTATGTTGACGGCATTTTTGTCGTAGATATATTATGCTATATGAAAGCATTAACAAAAAAAACAGGTAGGTTAAAATCATTCTGAGCCACTTGGAAGACTTTTATCAACGGTCTATGGGAAAACATTAATTAGATCAGGTTAGGATAGTGAGCGATTAGCAGTTGATAAGAGAAATCTTACTATGTTTCCTTTCACAAACACTTCTTCGAAGCTGGGTGGGTTTACACAAACTGTTGATGCTTTGTTCTAGGGCACGAGCACTGTTCAGTGGATGTTCGACTACCTCGAAACTAACTAACCAACATTTCTAGCGTGGACGATGTTGTCGTCGATTTTACTACTTATCATAGTTGTGAAATTATTCTACGTATCAATGTTTGGTTGCGGATGTGGAGAGAAGCAAATCGACGAGATACAAAAGTATGATGCCAAGCAACAGGGAGCACGACAGAGGCAGAAACTTCAGCAACATCAGCGTTCAGTCAAGATGAAACTTTTCTCTTGTACACATCCCAGACAAATTTCTCTGCAAAACGATCGCCTGATGACTTCCAGTACACATATTCACCAAATTGTAAAGGATAAAGGGTTCGATATTGACCAATTCCTGACGGATGCACCATGCTTTCGATTTCATTGAAGACCGTTGGAGATGATTTAATGCATACCTGGCCTATATATTAACTCGAGGGGGTCGACCGTTTAATGAAGTCGGTGCTGCTATTTCCCAAACAAGACTGGTGCTAATTTGCCCACAAGGGAAGGACGGAAGGTTTAATGAAGGGAATGGGATCGAACCAAAGACCACGTGTGTATTGTTGGGCACCTCTAACCAATGTGTTACACAAGCCCCTTTCTACATGTTCACGACAGCCTTAAATTCTGCTATTTATGGTTTCTTCTCCACTAAAACAGCAGTTTGAAAAGTGATTCCATGTTGTGTTCATTCAAGCTACTGGTATTGAATGATTACGAATCACTGCGGCTTTTCAGTGCAAATGCAGCAATAACTCGGTCATGAATCGAACACACCGCAAAACTAAACTATTTCGAATTATTACGACTATCCAACGTATGTTGACACTTATAGCGCAGTGGTTAGAGGTGTCATGCAATACGTGCCGCATCGATCATTGGTTCGATCTTGCGTCCTAGGCTCACTAAGCTTTCTATCTCCCGGGGCTCGAAGAATCGTTAGCACCGCAATTGTCTTCAAGGATAATAGCACTGACTTCATACATCGATAGGCCTCCAGAAGCCACTGTATTGCCCAAATATGCATTAAATCAGCTTGATGAAGTCGAATGCATGGCGCGCACTTCATAGGTTGACCAGCGTACTCTTTATCCACTATTCATAATATATGGAATGAAATATTGCCTAAGAAATAAGGATTTACCTCTAACAAAACCCATAAGAAGAATTCCAGTGAGGAAGTCCGTTATATTCTCTTCTAAACCCTTGACTGAAAGAAAACTTGTTAAGATTTTCACTGCCCAACGACAATACTTTTTCAAATATGTTTATTTGTTTCTTGGATAACAAATATTCCAATAGAAACAAAACACTAGCGTTATCTTAATAATCTTCATGTATGCCCACCTTAAAGTTGTGTTCGATAAGAATTTTATATGCCATTGAACTCACTTACTTACTTGGATACTTGGATGGCTTGTCCTTATTGGTTGTGCGTGCTGGTTTACCCATTGTGGTTCCCTGGAGTACCGAGGTCAGCCTGGCCAAAGTCTGCCCCAATGCCATCGAACTATGAATTGAAATCTCAGGTACAGAGGTTCGAACTAGGTCATTGCGCATATTGAACAGCATCACTACTACTAAGCTATCTGCGTACCAATAATTGTAAATTTTAACGAGAAATATTGGTAAGGAATCTGTTACAGAACGATCAACGTGATAGTGGTTCGGCTGCGCACACACTTGTAGGGAGTAAGTCGTCTGAGAGGTTTGCTAATCTTCCGCTGCCACCACAACCTGCTCAGTATGTGATTCAGGACAACATTGTACGTTTGCATTTTGCAGTTAGTACAACTTTTATCACATAAAATCCGATAGTCACTTTCACGGGTGGGATGTGTGATACATGGAAACTTGGAGTACAAAAGCAGCTTACTTTAAAAAAAGAAAACGAAACATAATGGTACAATTGGACAATATGTGTTAAACACATCTACTTCTGCGTTTTCTGCACCTATCGAAAAGATTTTCAGAAGACGGTAAGGATATGTCTCATTATGTCTTAAAATTTGATATCGCGCTAAGATCGTTGAATGCGAGGCACTGGCAAGTCAAATTACCAGTCGATTAACTCGTTCGAGAAAGCTGTTTAACAACCTCGCGATTGCTGAACAAGAAAACGTTTTGTAAGTGTCATTGAAGCGTTTGGCCTAGTAAATTGTATGTCAGTATACCCTTCCAGGCTCTGAAGAAGGCGATACTGCCGAAACGTCAGCTACTGTTGTATTGTATTGTGTTTTTCTATGGAAGTAAATGTATGCTGTTTAACAACCTCGCGATTGCTGAACAAGAAAACGACGCATTCATATAGGAAAAGAGTTCTGTAACGACCTATACAGAGGTCACACCAGCCACTCACGGCCTCGCGTATGAATGTCTGCAGCCCTTACCGTCCATTACATGCTAATGCCCCTCTAAGACCGTTGAATGCGAGCCACTGGCATGCGTATTTGTTTCGAACCCCCAGACTGTAGAAAACTGAGCTGTGATCCCCGAAATAAACGAACTGCCACGATCGAAAAGCGATGTCGATATGAAAAAAGAGGATGAGTACTCTCAGCGCCTACTGGATATTGCGCTTCATTCCATACTTTCGGAAATAAATTAATGCATGGATAAGCAGCGAATAAAAAGATATAGAAGACAGAACTTAGAAAAAACTCTGGACCGCAGGTGCCTATGGTGGGGAACGAACGCGCTATTGTCCTTTCCGGGGAGTAACGCGTTCACCACCACACCATGCGGGTCCTTCGTTTCGCCTTTCTCAAAAAGATCGATAGAATTAGCTGAGAGACAGGAGAAAAGAAGGACCCGCATGGTGTGGTGGCGAACGCGTTACTCCCCTGGAAAGGACAATACCGCGTTCGTTCCCCACTCATAGGCACCTGCGGTGCAGTTTTGCAAAAGGAGATCAGTTGATAAGATCACACAAATAAATATATCAACTATCTATGCCGAGGTTGATAGAAGGTCGGTCTTTCGAGTTATTAAGGTGCTGAGATATTTGCAAAAGTTTGGACCGCAGGTGTCTGCGGTGGGAATCTAACACACTATTACCCTTTCCGAGGGCTAACGCGTCCACCACCACACCATGCGCGTCCTTCATTTCACTTTTCTCTCAGCTAGTTTTCTATCTACCATCAGTGCCATCAGCAATCTGCTCTGCTTAGTGTTTGTGAGCATAAATACTTCATCAGTAGGTATAATACGTCCATTATTAAAATGTAGGACTTCACAACCAATCTGATCACCGTTTAAACGAAGCTAATTGCTAATACGTTAATTGTAAGAAAAATATAACAAGCAATAAAACTTCCATAGATTGCACTACTGATTTCCACAGCATTCTGGGATAAAGATCGAAATAAGTTAAAGGTAGTTATTGCAAGATAATGTTAATGTAAGCCAATCGATTCATTTATTTATGCACTGCATTTTGAAAAAGAAAACCAAAAGGCGAAACGAAATAAAGTACGACTTGGAAAACAAGCATCACCTTGTGTCGTAAAAGAGAACTTGAAGATTACTCATAATGCCCTTCATGAAACAACGGTAAAATAAGTGAAGAATTGGAAGACGAGCATAGAAGACGTAAAGGTCTAAGTGTACCCGCTTATTCAGTGCTTAAAGATGAATCGAAAACATGCGTTAAAGGAGTCGTTTCTCCACTTCCTGCAAAAAAAAAAATTTGGTACCATATGAAATCAGTGACATTGTGTTCAACATTAGCAGTCATCCAGAACGAACTCTATATGAATTTTTGTGCTAAAATTATGGCCACATGACGTAGGCATATAAAGGATAAGAAGGAGAGAGCTCTTTGCTTCGATCAATACCTAAAAAACGCGCCATGTATTTGACTTTATCAAGCATCCGTTATAGGCGATTAGATGCATATCTGATCCACACAGTGACTAGCGGTAGCCCACCAGTGCACCAGCTGAGTGCTGTTTTCCTTCCAGACAATTCTGGTACCAATTTCTCCAACCACATAAGGACGGAAGGTTTAGGCTCCCGAAGCGTGGGGATAGAATCAAAGACCATGTTTGCATTGCAGTGCACCTTTAATCACTACGCCAGATGAATCCTTTAACCTAGGTGTTTGGACACCGAAGGGCCACATGTAGCGCAGTGGTTAGAGGCCCTTTGCAATGCACATGGGACCGATTCTGTACCCCAGGCCTACTAGGCCTTCCATCCCTCCGGAGTCGGTAAATTGGTACCAGACCTGTCTGGGAGGATCGCAGCACTGGTTCGACACATCGGTAGGCCACCGCGAGTCATTGTATAGGCCAGATATGCATTCATTCACCTCCAGTGATACTTAATGAAGTCGATTGCATGGCCCATCCCTCAGGGATTGATCAAAGCCAGGAGCTTTTTTTTAAAGGCTTATGGACACCGAATATATATGAAATATAGCAAATAGACACCTATCAGCATTCCTCTCTCGCACTGCATGCATGTTCTTCCAAGAAGTTGTACGCATAGATTATGAGCGACTGCTTTGCATTCCTCCACATTACAACAACTCCAATTATTTTCAATAATCATCATCCCATCTAACTCGGGCACCGTAAAATTACCACAAAGACAACACGGTTTAACTTCATCACCTTTCACTTCACTTGTAGTTTCATCTTTATCTGTCTCTGCTTCTTTCTCCTGAAAAGTAAATATTGCCCTAGATGGATATCAGCTACTCTCTCGTACAGCGAGGAATCTCCTACAAATTTCACCTTTGTAGACTTACTAAGAACAATAATTTCTAAGCTGCTTAAATATACACTTAAAACACACGGATGTTAACACGTAGATATACTTTTGAGCCTATTATTCGGCTAACGTTCTTTTTTCCTGCTTTTCTAACACAGATATTGTAGAATTCTGGAGGTTCAAGAACCACCGAATATGGCACAGTTCGCAAACTCAGTACGCTTGTATAATCCAGTCGAAAAAAACTACAAAATAATTTTGGTATTTGAAACATATCGGTTTAAGAACGGTATCTCTCACCTTCTTAACGACATCTGCAGAAACACCACAATCTGACTGATGGCCAAGATGTCCAAAAAAACCTATGCAATCCAAAACACCTTCCTCATTCTCTATAATCTAGTGCAAAAGAACAGTTTAAAAAAAGTTCTTGTGTAGGACAAACGTCTGGTCTGTCTAACTATGGAAAGATATACCGTAACAAATGCAGAACAATCGATGACCTCCCCATCATTTTCCTCAATATCTGATCTCTTTGCTATTCCACAGGAATGACAATTATAAGAATGAATCAGTTTTCTCCCGCATGCCTGCACGGCAGTTTTTATGAGCATCGTATTCGTGGTACTCTCGATCTGTTCAAGCCACGCCTAAAAACAATCCTGTCTTAGTATCAGAATGACAGGGAAATCGTTGGACGAAATCAAAGAAAAAAAAGAAGACGATACGAGAATTTCAACTAAATTTATTCTCTATGAAGAGTTTGTTTCGCTGTAGAAGAGTGTCATCAGTTGCGAAATATAACTTTAATGATGCTGAGATATTTGCAAAACTCTGGACCGCATCTCAGCATCAATAAAGTTATATTTCGCAACGCATAACCTGCCGCTAAAAAGAGTAGGCAGTAAATAATAAGTCAAAAAAGTGTCATCAGTAACAGTTCAATGGTCATTTAGTGATTACCTCAAATTTCTCCCAGTTGCTGAATGTTGTTTGTATGAGCAATGAACGATCTACATAATTGCTATGTGCATTGACTGAATGTACGGCCAATAGGTAATTCGTCTTGAATGTCATCTTACATTCCGAACAGGTTACGAACGAAGGTGTGCTGCATTGTTTCGAGCAAGAATCCGCATAAAAATCGGGGTGATATGTCTGAAATAGAAGAATGATTCTGACAGAAAACGGCTATGACTAAAGCTTTTAGGAAACACGGAAGAAAGATCGAACAATGAAACGAATTTTAACAACTTCACAACATCAATGGACGCGTGTGGCGCAGTAGTCGGAGGCGCCCTGCAATACACATGGGATCCACCCTCCCCCAAGGCCCACCAGGACCCTCATCACCCCGCGGTCGGCAATTGATATCAGACTTGTCTGGGAAAATGACAGCACTAGCTAGATACATCGGTAGGCCACTGCGAGTGATTGTAAAAGGCAGGCATTCAATCACCTCTAAACGGTGCATAATGAAGTCGTATGCATGGCGCATCCCCAAGGAATTGATCAACGCCGGGGTTTTAATTAATCTTAAACAACGGTAACACAACGCTAAACGATCATCAAAGGTTGTATAGAGCTTTACCTTAACGTGTGTGTCCAAAACTGAGTGGGTAAAGCAAAGAAATTGACACTCTTTGCAAGAGTGGTATATGTCATCCCATTTCGTTCCGTGCTTGCCACTGCTGTTTGCCGTTATTGCCGCATTTGCTATTTTTGCCACACGCCCATGAATTTCCCCTATGTGCTTCCGTAACTGCTGAATGGGCATCGGCCCTTCGTCACATTCCGGACATGTAAAATTCTTCTTCTGAGTTCCAAAAACTTGTTCATGGATATATTTGCTGTCAAAAAGTAGCGCCAAGTCAGCATCGGTCACAAAGTGCATTCTAGACATAACGCCGTATCTCTTTCGTACTTTCTTGAAGATTTCAGGAGCACTAAGTCCTTCTGATATAAACTCACGAAGTTCGTCTTTTTGTTTTTCGCTAAGCAACAACTTTCTCGGATCTTTCTCATGCCCAAGATGCTCAGTACATGCGATGACTTCCACAGTACCATCTTTCCTTATCCAACACTTCATGAAAGCTGTGCAATGTGTCTTCGGTGAATTAACGTCAGTAGAAGGCTTCGACGGAATGATGGAGCCAGCGCGATGGCATTCGAACTCTGTGGTATGGCTATCATTACTGCGCCTGATTCGGAACGAAGTACATGTCCGTTCTTCAATATCTGCTTTCCAGTCCTGAATAAGCATACCGTGTAACTAACACATAAATTTCCTTCCTATTAATTTCCCAGTTAATTTAATCTCCTCCCAACGGTTTGCCGCCTCATCGTGGCTGGGAATTGTTCCGTTGGTTTCGGGGTGCGATATACAAGGGGATTCACCCCTCGGAAGGGTTCCCCAAGCTGAGAAGGAGTCTGGCGTCTCCATCGGGAACACTATCTAAAAGTAAACCAATACCAGGATTCGTCACCGTCCTGGTACCAGACTAGTCGCATGGTGGCAAATCTCCCTTTGATACACATGGTCGGCGACTGCCTGTGCTGAAGTCACGACCCGGGGCAGACTTTGACCTGTCTGACCTCGGGACCCCAGGGAACCACAGCGGCTTAGCCAGCAAAGCACCAAAAAAGATCGAAATCATGCTAGGCGTCATAACCAGTGAGGACGGGCCATTCAAGTATCCAAGTGAGTAATACATAATTTATAGTGAGTACTAGTTTTAAAAGGTTCCGCAAATACTGGTGTCTTTCAGCTTTAAACAACAACATCTCAGCTCTCTGCGAAAAAACCGTTAGAAACTAAGATTATCACCTCTCATTCAATAACGACAAACTTCTCATTCAAAACGACTGAAAAACCGGGATTTCTTAGAACACGATGCGAAGGTAACCGCAAATGAGTGCTCTGTGATTGCAGAAACCATTTTGAACCAAAAAACTGCAGAAAAAATTAGTGAGCCGAACAATTGAAACGTGTGTTAAAATATTAGTATTTTAAAGTAGATTAAATCCGAACATTTCAAAAATGACTATTGCTATCCACACAGCGACAGTGTAAAGCAAATTTCACCTCAGCTAACAGCCTATCAAATTCTCAACTCCTTAAGTGCAATTATGTAAAGTTATTATTAAGCTGAGGAATCTAAATAGACATTGATCATCGAAACCTAGAACGCGTGTGGTGCAGTGGTCGGAGGCACCCTGCAACACACACGTGGAATCGATCCCCGCGCCCCCTGGCCCACCCCTGGGAGGATAAGAGCACTGGCTCGATAGATCGGCTGGTTACCGCGAGTCATTGTAAAGGCCAGCTATGCACTCAATCACCTCTAACGATGCTTATCGAAGTTGAATGCATGGCGCATCCTTCAGAGATTGATCAAAGCGAGGGCTTCACCCTTCTATAGGAAGCTATCGAAATCACGCATACGGCGCTGTGAGTTGAAAGAGGAAGTGCTTTGCACACAGTGCAGCTTAGGAGTCATCGAACCAAACAACACTTGTCTTAGAAAATTTTCGTTTAAGAACAGTTATTGAAGTTCTACGAACTTGTATAAAAGTTGGTTTTGTTTGTTGAATCCGTATCCGTACAAAACGTCTTGAAATTCTCAGAAAGATGCCATGACTATCATCATTTCGCAATCACCTTCTTAATAATACTCCATTTAGTTTGTTGACAAAAATTTTTGAAAGTCGTGAGATGGAAGAATAGTGCTTGAGGACAGTTGAGGCAAAATGTTTAAAAAACATCAAAAAATGGCACTAGCAGCAACTTAGTTTAAGGAAAAACTTTCGGAAAAAAAAGCACTTTCTCCTACCTGTACTTCTCAGAAATGCTTCTAAAAATGCACAACTTACCAGTAACTCTTGCATATCCTGGAATGACTCGTTGATGATTTCGAATCGATGGTGAGATCCAGCAGAATGGCTAAGAGCACAGTGACTTACGAAGTCTTCAGATGTCGCGAAGCTCTGCTCACATTCAGCAATTGTGCATTCGAATTCGTTCTCTGTTGAAGGTTCTATAGGACTATGCACTCCTACTTGATGAGAGCTAAGTTCCCGTTTCGTTTGAAAACTCTCCAAACACACATCACATTTAAATGGGTAAACTGATGCCAGTGTGGCTCGATCCTTAGCAAGAAATCCCAATATGATTGTGCGTTCTTCCATGGTATACTTGTGCACAAACGCCAGATGTTCTCCAATATACTTTACTTCCATGGACTTCACGCATTCTGGACAGTTTATGAGACTGGAAGACGCCATGAGGGATTTGTGAGAGTCTGCAATGAGAACTAAATACAGCAAATAATAAGAAGTATTCAACAGAACCCGAAAGCACGTATTAATCCTTTGACGACCATAAGCATTGCGTCGATATGTACACAGCGTTATGTACGTTCCGGACCGTACATCCTGATTTCAATGCGCACACTATTTCATTCGGCCTGCTTCACTGTACAGAGCTTTATCAGTATCTTCTCGAACACAGCTTTTATACTGGGCCCATGGATAGGTGCGCTGTAGTTGCAAAACGCCGTTCCAGACCGTGGAATGGAATAAGTGGATTTGAAAAACACAAGAGTCAAAGAAGTGTAGTTGAAATATCGTGGGAAAATACGAGAAAAGCTGATAATACTGTGGTTAGATAAGGGTGGAGTGTTTTTTTTTTACCACTCACACGAGTTGTTATACCCAAGAGGTGTCCAACAACATATGGGCACACAAAGAAGAACACAGCGAAAACGTTGAAGTCAGAACGACATGGGAAAAATGTGAGACAACCCAGTAATAGAACGACAACCACAAGAAACCAATGCGCCGTGCCTTCTGAGAGGGTTCACAGCCCTAACGTCTTGATTTCAATGCGCATTGCGATCGTGCCCAATGAAACTCGATCAGATGGTCCTGAGATGCGAAAATGGCCAAAGGTCGTGAAAGGGTTTAGAAGTGTAGATTTGCAAGACCTTACGACTTTAGACAGTTATTGGGCTTTAAGATCATATATAAGGATGCTTCAGATGAGGTGTGGTTTAGAGACACTAGCTATACTACAACTGTCGTGCTTCAAGAAGTGGAACAACTCCGTGATAGAATAACATAAAGGCTGGGTAAACAAACCGCAATTATTGCCATATGGCAGGTTTTTCTCACAAATATTACCTTAATGTTTTTCAATGATATCAAGAATTGTAAAGTGCACTTGTAGCGCAGTGGTTAGGAGTTGCCCTAGATCACGCGCGGACTTTTTTGGTTCGATCTCGCGCCCGTGGATCACTAAGCCTTCCATCAAATTGGTGCCAGAATTGTCTAGGAGGATAGCAGCATTGGATCGATATATCGGCAGGCTAACGCGAGTGATTGTACAGGCCAGATATGCATTCAATCACCTCCAACGATGCCACGAATGGAATGGAATGCGTAGCACGTTCCTCAAGGATTGATCAACGCCAAGAGTTTTATGTTTTACTTTCTCTTATCAAAGATTCTACATGAATACACTTCGGAAACAACAGCAAAATGCGAAGGACGGGAAAGATGAAAGCTGAGGTCAGCATATCAGCACAAACTATTGCCTACAAAGCAAACTATCCTGAAATAAACAAAAAAAATTATTGAAAGGGACTTAACAGAACAGCAAAAAACAGCCTTTTAAATTAGTTATTTCAGATGCCCCCTGGAGCAGACTTTCGCCAGGCTGACCTCAGGACTCAAGGGAACTACGGTGGCTAAACCAGCAAAACTTCAAAAAAACGTAAGTTATGATGGGGGCCAGCACAACCAACCCAACGGTTCATCGAAGTATCCAAGTAATTAGTGTTACAGATGTTCAAACCGTCTACAGCAGTGAATTTCTAAGCAGAGAAGAGGTTAACAAAAGATAAAGCATAAAGCTTTATTGATCAGTCCCTGAGGGATTCACGATGTATCTGGACCTCATTGAACATCGTCGAGGTTAACGAATGCGTATCTGTGATATATGATGACTTGTGAGTGGCCTACCAATGTATCAGTTCTGTACTGCCATTCTCTTAAACAAGTCCCTTAGCTGTTTGCCGATCCCAGGCGGATACAAGACTTCATGTGCCAGGGTCGAACCAGAAACGGATCGAGTTTGCGTCGCAGGGCCGTTCTAACCACTACGACAGAAGTACCCAGTCTGAAGTTGTTAGATGACCAAATTTCTGAAACCATGATTTAATGTTTCAAAACCGACTTTTATCAAGCATCTGTACAAACTGTCAACTCCTTCTTGAGTTACTGAGCCGACACAAGGTTGATTAAAAGGATTGGTGCGATAACAAATATCCACATCGCGAGGACGACCACCTGTGGATCATCGACTGGGATCAATCAGGATGTCGATGAAACATTAGCCGAATAAATGTTTGGCAACAAACTCGTGTCAGCTTCATAGCACAAGAAGATATAACTGCATATGTTCCAATCAAAAAAAAACACTAGAAAAACGATCTAACTACCTGAAGTCTCAACAGAAGAGCAGTAGACGACTACGCCCATAGCCCAGCCCCTCCAGGTACTTTGGGCATGATCAAATACGTTGTACTCATAATTTTAACAACGGATCAGGAGAATACTGCTGAACATTAACGCGAACACAGCCAGTTCGCATTCTGATTCGATGTCAATCCAGAAGAAAGTCATGCACTTCTATGGATTTCTTCCTCTACAAGAAAAGTATCTACATCTACGTAAGACTTGGCCCTTATTATTATTGGAAACATCTCGAATATTCCCATTGATAGCCGTGTCGGGGATTCTCGGAAAATCGCCATTTTAAAGGGCTCACATATGCGCCAATCAGGATTACTGTATGGGAACGTCACTTACATGGCCTCGTAACAGTTGGACCTCCGTCCATTTCATTTTAACATGTTTTTTCCTGATCCTGAACAGTGGAATATTTGCTAAGTGTTTTGGTAAATAACAAAGGACAAGGGTAAAGCTGTAGGCGCTGATCAAGCTGTTACGGATGGCCATGCATTCAAACTCATTAAGCATCGTTAAAGGCGATTGAATGCATATCTGGCCTTTACAGTGATTCGCAGTGTCGTACCTATGTATAGAGCCAGTGCTGCTATCATCCCAGATAAGTCTGGTACCAATTTGCTGACCCCTTTAAGGGATGGAGGGCTTGGTGGGCTTGATGGATGGGGGTCGATTGCATGTGTATTGCAGGGGCCCTCCGACCAGTGCACCACGTGCGACCCTTATGTTTTGGTAAGATAAGTAGACCTGTAAGTTTTAAGATGCAGAGGTTCTTTTTGTGGGAATAGTGTCCATAAGTTCATATTCCCGATACATTTAGTCGTTAATTTCATCAGTTTCGTCCTTGCTTAGTAATCAAAGAGGGTGTTCATTATTTTTGCCAAGGTTTAGTGGAGGTCGGTTCTGAAACATTTAGTTGTAATTCCCAGAAGCGACTATCTATTGACCTCGGTACTGATCAACAAATCAATATTCTAGAATTTCCTCCGTATATTTGCACCGTTGAATAAATTTGAAATGTTAAATATGGTTTTACATGGTGACGACCATCTATGATTTTTCAGAAAATGAAATGGCATTGTGCAACGATGTGAACAAAGAAGCATCGATGTGGTGGAACACTGCCCGTAATGACAAAGCATGGTGGCATTCGATTGCCAGAGCTGTCCTGAAGTCGGGACCGGTATGCTCCTATTCCAGATGTTTTCTATGATTGCATGATACTGAAGTAGTTCTTATCGTTGTAAAAAGTGCCTCATAAGGGAGAACAATATGATAAAGGATACAAGGTAAAGGATAAAGATGTTGGCGTCAATCAATCCCTGAGGGATGCGCCATGCATTAACTTGATTAAGCATCGTTGGAGGTGATTGAATGCATATCTGGCCTTTACAATGACTCGGGGTAGCCTACCGATGTATCGAGCCAGTGCTGCTATCCTCCCAGATAGGTCCGGTATCAATCTATCGACCCTAAGGGATGGAAGGCTTGGTGAGCCTGCGGCGGGAGATCGGTCACATTTGTATTGGACAGAGCCTTACCACTACACCACACACCCTTTATCAATATGATGTGATGTGATAACAATATGGTAGCGCTGTTTTATGTATGTGTGGCATAACTGACACGTTGTCCAATTGTTTACTACATCATCATGGGTTGGAGGTATTCTTATGTCGAAATGCGATGTGTATTGGAAATTTATTCTCCAACTGAGTCAGCAAAGCTGATAATGCGTCCAACATTTTCACCCGGAAACCCAACTAAGAGTTCAAATCTACGCCAAGACAGGGCCCGATGAACTGCCCATAGCGACGTCCTCAACAAAACCAATAAGGAAGCGCTGTACTAATGTGGCTATTAGCTATACTAATTTCGGGACGATTCGTGTTTTTCTGTGTCACCTTGAATTGCTGAATGGTCAATAATGGTTCGTAATAGGACTTGGGTTGGTAATAATCAAAGTTTTCGTGAGATTTTATTTGGTTTTTTTAAGGAATGCTTCTTCGATGGGGATATGCCGAGGTGGCAGTGATAGTTTCGCAAAATTAAGATTCGTTTTTTTGGCTCTAATTTTTTCAATGAGTTTAGTAATACTCAACATGCTGATAAAGTGAGGAACTTTTTCTATTCAGAGGCGTGTCTTTCCCTTTCAGGTTTTTTTTAGAACAGTAGTATTCCGATATATGAGAATCCGTAAATGTTTATGCTTCAGGTTCCGTATCACGTTGCGTTTATCATGGATGGAAACAGGCGGTTTGCCAAAACAAAACACCTCAGTCACGTTATTCATGGTCATGAGAAGGGATTTCAGCAACTTGCAAAGGTATAGCAGAAGTTGTTTCATTTATTACAATTCTCATGAGATGGGACATCTCCCAACGGCTTACCGCCTCATTGTGGCGGGGAGGTTCTCCTGGGTGTCCGGCTACGATGTACAGCGGGGGGATCCATCTCCCCGGCAAGATCTCCCAGGCAGAGAAGGACTCCGGCGTTTCCATCAGGAAGCCCAGGTAAGAGTAAACCATTACCAGGATCCACCACCGTCCTGGTATCAAACTGGTCGCACGGTGGTAAATCTCCTGATCCACAAAGGCGGCAACTGCCGTGGTGGTGACGAGCTGTGGTAGACTTTGGCCAGGCTGTCCTCGGACTCCAGGGAACCACAATCGCTAAACCAGCAAATCTCCGGAGAATGGGAATTATGCGGGGGGCCTACACAACCAGTGAAGACGGGCCATCCAAGTATCCAAATAAGTAGAGATGGGAAATATGTGTTTGTTGATTTTTGTCATATTTCCGTCTTCAAGCTAAAAGGGATGATGCATGTTGCTGTTGTGCCTACTCAGCAATAACCTGTTGTCACGATGTACCTCAGAGTCATACTGCTGCATATAAACAACACAGATCCAGACACGAATGTTCTGATTGCAACTAGTCGAAGTACGGGATGTCAAGCCGATTCTCTCCTCTAACTTGTAGGTAGTGAAGTTCGGATATATTTAGAACTTCCTGCGCATAGTATTCGTTAAGGCTGATCGGCTCTTCAAATCGAGGCGAATTTTCAGTCTCTGGTCTCCTTGTTGAATCGTTTAAACCAGAACTGTGCCATCATAGTGTACCCAACAGCAATGTTGATCTTCTAAACCGCTTTCGATGCAGTGGTGCTGAGCAGGTTTTCGTAGAGAACTACGCCACAGATTTGTCGAGTTGATGTTACTTTACTTTACTTAATGCTTTTCTTCTCTTACACCACACCCTTTGCATAGGATGTTCTAGAACATATTCCAAAATTGCACGCTTCAACAAAGTGCAAACCGCTTTTTGATGTTTTAACTTAATACTTATACAAATGGCCTTTGCAGGTTTTAGAGTGGTGTTGCGATTTGGGCGTGCGTGAAGTAACTGTGTACGCATTTAGCATCGAGAATTTCAAAAGAAGTCCAGACGAAGTAGGCGGTCTAATGAAACTCGCTGAAGAGAAGTTTGCTAGACTTCTGGAGGAAAAGTAAGTACATATTCAGAAACCTTTACTAATTCAACACTCTTGACGTTAGATGGCCACATCTTCGATTTAAGAATCAGCAATTTTATATGGTCATCCCAATTTAGGGAGAAACTCGAAGAGAAACAGATATCATTCCGGTTCTTCGGTAATATCGCGATGCTATCTCCAAGACTTCGAAAACTGATAGCACAGATTGAGCTCAAGACAAAGGACTACGACAATGGGATTGTGAATGTATGTATGCCTTACACGGCGAGAGATGAGATCGCACGTGCTTTCGAATTGGTTAGGATTGGCAAAGAGAAGGTACTTCCACAATACACCAATTTACATTCGTTGTTTTTTGCACCGTTTCTTATGTTTCTTTTCCAACATAAACCGGTATTTAGTGAACCCTCGGTCCTTCTCTCTAATATTTAATGCTTTCATATTAAACCTTTGGTGTATTTCTGTTGCTATTTCTCCGAAATAGGATTGACAGAACACTGGACGAAGGACAGCCATGTAAGGAAGCAGCGCTTCGAACAGGACTTAGTACGATGGAGCACATCCACACGATAACAAGACTCATTGAAGTATCGAAGTATCGCGAGAGTACAAAAGGCCGCTCTGTCCCACTTTCATCGATTTAAAGAAGGCCTTTGATTCAATTGAGATAGAAGCAGTCATGGAAGCCCTTGATAGTTAAGGAGTCCTTACTCAGTACATATTCTTCTTAAGCTGTACAAAAATTTCAGAACAAAGATATCACCATTCTAGAACGATATTAACACTGACGTCAAAAGAGGGGTTAGGCAAGGCGATACAATCTAGCCAAAATTATTTACCGCCAACCTCGAGGACGTCATGCGAACATCGGAATGGGATAATATGGGAGTGAAAATCGATGGTCGGCAGTTACACCATCTTCGCTTTGCTGATGACATCGTCCTTATAACGCCAAACATTAGCCAAGCGGAACGTATGCTTGCCGACTTTCATAGAGCTTGTGGAAAGATTGGTTTTCGACTTATTCTCACAAAAACGGTTCCCAGGATCGACTTTCTATCAATCTCGGCATGGAGTATGAATGCGTCGCTTTCTTGTTCAGCAATCGTGAGGTTGTTAGACAGCATACATTTACTTCTACAGAAAGACGCAATACAATACAACAGTAGTTTCGGCAGAATCGCCTTCTTCAGAGCCTGTAAGGGTATACTGATATACAATTTACTAGGCCAAAGCCTTCAGTAACACATGCAGAAAGACGAAGAACTCTATGGTAATTACATGATCAACAGCTTCTCGAAAAAAACTCACCGCTTTTTTACGTAACTTCCAATGAAAAAGATTAGAACAGCTGATTATAGTCGCATGTGGTTGATGACTGCACCATCCCACATCAGAAATTGATGCGAACATACGGGGTCAGGTCGCGTATGACCTTTGGACTTTCATCCCTGCAATTCATTGTAGAGTTCTTGGCATTTATCCAAAAACGCTTCAAGAAGTTTTCGCGCTGGTGTTTTAGTTTCCCGTACGAGGATATTGACTTTTACTTCAAAATCGTCTCCGCTATGTTTTTGTATCCTTTGCGTGCCTAGTGGGGTACTTCGTCTTAGTTTTCGTTTGCTACTAGGTGTTCTTTCATACGGATACACAAGGGTCTGCGCGTTTCGCCAATAAATTCATCTCCGCAATTATTACAAGAGATCAGGTATATCGTATCTGAACCCATGCAATCACCGTCGCTGCCGTAAGAGAAATTACGCAATTTGTTGTTTCACATAGACGGTCATACAGGCGGTTGCGAACTAACTGACGACGTAGAGTATCCGGTGGTATTTCAACTATCGGTACCGATTCCTCTAAACCTGCCATTCTTAAGCATCGTTTAATAGCTACGCTTACTTCATCGCTAATAAAGGGCGACATAAACGAGACTTTCTTTTGGCCAAGTGTTTCGCTTGGACGCGTCGCTCTCCTTTAAACATATCTCGTGCGGTAACTATTTCGTTGCCACTGGAGATGGCTACTTGCCGAGCCAAGTCGCGCGATTCCTCCTTTAGTTCTCTGGTTGTGCACGCAGAGGTGGCTGTTCGAAACGTGTTTCTCACAAGCGCCCTCTTTGTGTGTGAAGGGTGGGAAGAAAGGAAATGAACCAGGATGTTTTTGTTGCGTCGTTTTGGGTACCAACTTTGTCATGTAACCGCTACTTGATAGGTTTATTTGAACGTTTAAAAACGGAAGCCAGTTTTTTCTCGGTTTCTCCCGGGTGAACTTAATGTACTCAGACTGCTCGTTCAATAATTCAAAGCATTTGTCCATCTCCTCCTGCGTAGAAAAGACGACAGAGCAATCATCTGCATATCTGCAGTAGACTAGTGGCCGGAGATCGAGAACAGAGGCTTCTATCTTAGACATAAACACTGGCAAGGCTTGGTGTCAGTCGCTATCCCATTACCAACCCACTTATTTGCGCGAAATATTTCCCAGACCATCTGAAAATCGAGCAGTTTAGGCACTCCTTTAAGAGTGCCATTAGCTGCTGGATGGACAAGCCATGCATGTTTATTCATCCTTCATTTTAAACAAGAAGTTCGAAGATGGCTTGCATTGTGGAGTCATTCGATACGTTGGTGTACAGCGCGGTAACGTCGAAGGACTACGCGTACGCGTTATTAGAGGACGCGTTACGTAGACGTTCTTAGAACATTTGGGTGTATGTAAGGTGAGGCGGAATGTGGTTAAACAAGTAAGTATCAGGCTTAAAACCAAGTTGCTCTATCCGTTGGCCTGTCTACATAACTGATGACGGGTCTAACCTTAAATGGTGACGGATTAGTTGACGCAAGATCATCAGGTTATACCAACTTCAGGTGATACCGAAAATCTTTTGAGTAATCCACATGTCTCAGCTTCAAAAAACAACCGCAAAAAAATTCTTTACGCTTCTGATAATAGTCAAAATAGTGTTGATAATGCACCAACAAAATCTAGGGTCACCGTGATTGGGGGGCGTAACAATGCCTGAGAGTGCGCCTTCGCTATTAGAATTGGGCCCAAGTTTTGCACGATCACAGCCCACTTCTAAAACGATCCTGCGTAGGATAGCATCCAACCTTTATGAGCTTCAAGATCGACTCCGCTATCAGGCCAAATAATAAACATCAAACAGAGATTAAAATCAAGAAGCGGCGACACTACCACCATTTCCTTTCCTTAAAACGTCTTTTAGGCAGAAATCCCGCATGTTTTCGGACGGCGTTCTGAAGACCCTTAATCACTACCGCGGTAGAAGCTTTATCCCTAACCTCACAGCCGCACAGAAATGTGGCAGGGGAGAAATTAGAGAATTAATAAACTCAAAAACAATAAGATTGTCTGTTAGTGATAAGGAGGGAGAGTTCGTAGTTGTTCCTCGTCAGCTGGATGTTGAGATAACAGAAGAACATCTTAGTGATGCTACCCTCTATAGCCCATCCTCTCAAAAGGAATATAAAAATCAATACCGAAAGCTAAACAATCAATGGGTCAGTGTGGCAAAGGCTGCAGGTTTAAAACCATCGGTTATTTCGCACTTTAAAATCGATACACCAACATGTCCCGTCCTATACCTACTTATTAAAACACATAAGTTGGTATCACCTGATGATCTTGCGTCACCAGTCCGTCACTATTTAAGGTTAGACCCATCATCAGCTGTGTAGACGGTCCAACGGATAGAATAACCTGGTTTTAAGTCCAGTACTTACCCAGTTGCTTAACCATATTACAGCTCACCTTACAGACATCTAAATGTTCTTAGAACGTCTACGTAACGCGTCCCCCCAATAACGCGTATGTGATAGAGTCCTTCGACGTTACTGCGCTGTACACCAACGTATCGAATGACTCCGCAATGCAAAGCCATCTTCGAACTTCTTGTTGAACATGAAGGAAGAATAAATATGCATGGCTTGTCCATCCAGCAGCTAACGGCTCTCTTAAAGGAGTGCCTAAACTGCTCGATTTTCAGATGGTCTGGGAAATATTTCGCGCAAATAAGTGGGTTGGCAATGGGACAGCGACTGACACCAAGCCTTGCCAGTGTTTATGTCTAAGATAGAAGCCCCTGCTCTCGATCTCCGGCCACTACTCTACTGCAGATATGTAGATGATTGTTTTGTCATCTTCTCTACGCAGGAGGAGATGGACAAATGCTTTGAATTATTGAACGAGCAGTCTGAGTACATTAAGTTCACCCGGAAGAAACCGAACAAAAACTGGCTTCCTTTTCTAAACGTTCAAATAAACCTATCAAGTAGCGGTTACATGACAAAGTGGTACTGAAAACCAGGCAACAAAAACATCCTGGTTCATTTGCTTTCTTCCCACCCTTCACACACAAAGAGGGCTGTTGTGAGAAACATGTTTCGAACCTATGTGTGCACAACCAGGGAACTAAAGGAAGAATCGCGCGACTTGGCTCGGCAAATAGCCATCTCCAATAGCTACGAAATAGTAACCCCACCAGATAAGTCTAGAAGGAGAGCGACGCGCCCAAGTGAAATAGTTGATCAAAAGAAAGTCCCGTTTATCTTGCCCTTTATTAGCGATGAAGTAAGCGTAGCTATTAAACGATGCTTAAGAATGGCAGGTCTAGAGGAATCGGTAGCGATAGTTGAAATACCACCGGCTACTCTACGTCGTCAGTTAGTTCGCAACCGCCTGTATGACCGTCTATGTGGAACACCAAATTGCGTAATTTGCCCTTACGGCAAGGATGGTGACTGCATGAATTCGGGTACGATATATCTGATCTCTTGTAATAATTGCGGAGACGAATATATTGGCGAAACGGGCAGACCTTTGTGTATCCGTATGAAAGAACACCTAGACGTAACCCACTAGGCACGCATAGGATACAAAAAGCATAGCGGGAAACGATTTTGAAGTAAAAGTCAATATCCTCGTACGGGAAACTAAAACACCAGCGCGAAAACTTCTTGAAGCGTTTTTGTATAAATGCCAAGAACTCTACAATGAATAGCAGGGATGAAGGTCCAAAGGTCATACGCGACCTGACCCGTATGTTCGCATGAATTTCTGTTGTTGGATGGTGCAGTCATCAACCATATGCGGCTATAATCAGCTGTTCTAATCTTCCTCATTGGAAGTCACGAAAAAAGCCATGGGTTCTTCGAGAAGCTGTTGACCATGTAATTACCATAGAGTTCTTCGTCTTTCTGTATGTTTTATTGAAACGTTTGGCCTAGTAAATTGTATATCAGTATAGCCATCCAGGCTCTGAAGAAGGCGATACTGCCGAAACGTCAGCTACTGTTGTGTTGTATTGTGTTTTTCTGTGGAAGTAAATGTATGCTGTTTAACAACCTCGCGATTGCTGAACAAGAAAACGACGCATTCTCACAAAAACGATGTACATGAGGAACGGATTGGTGAACGGAGCTCCAGTTATTTCTGTCTAGGTTGGGAAATCAACATGACGAACGGCGTAGCTTCAGAATTGAGCAGAAGGAAACGAGCGGCTTGGGGAGCTTTCAAGAGCATCGAGGATGTAGTGAAGAGAACAAAGAACACCTGACTCCGCCCCCACGTCTTCGATTCAACGGTACTTCCTGCGTTAACGTATGCGTCAGAAACCTGGTCGCTGCGTAAGCAGGATGAGAGATCACTCACCGTTATTGAACGCGCACTCGAAAGAACGATGGTAGGAGTATCCCGCGTCACGCAAGTGAGGGAAGCGATCCGAACCCCCGACATGCGTCAGTGATCAAGAACCAAAGATGCCGTTCTGTACGCCAAACAATCGAAGATAAGGTGAGCCGGACACGTAATACGTATGAATGACAACCGATGGACAAGAGCTGTTAGTGACTGGATTCCTCGGGATGTCAAACGCACTGCAAGAAGATCACCGAGCCGATGGTCATAGTTCTTCACGAAAAGCCTAGAAGAAAGATATGATGCTCAACGAGTCCCTAGAGCGAGCAAAACCTACTGTTCTACTCTTACACGCAACAGGGAAAAATGGAGGATTTACTCGCGCCCGTTTGAGTCACTCAATGATCAACGGGCGCGTGTGGCGCAGTGGTCGGAAGCGCCCTGCAATACACCTGGGATCGATTCCTGCGCCCTTGGCCCACCAAGCCTTCTATCCTTCTGGGGTCGCCACGGTAGCAGCACTGACCCGATACATCGGTAGGCCACCGCAAGTCATTGTTAAGGCTAGATGTGCATTCAGTCACCTCCAACGACGATTAATGAAGTCGAGTGCATGGCGCATTCATGGATTGATCAACGCCGAGAGCTTTATCCTTTATCATTTTATTTCTCCGACCTAGGACGAAAAGATGAAACGTACCAAATCATGATAGCTAGCTGAGCCAAGTTGTAGTTCAGTAAAAAAGTATGTTAGTCTTTCTGTACTATCATATGTGTTAAATATCACTTGCTACAAGTTCGTTATGATTACTTATCTAAATAGGACTTTAGGGATTACTGGAGGAGAATCAAATATCTGAATGGCTGCTGTCTCGTTGCTTGGACAGTCGACAAGGGACAGAACCAAGCATCCTTATTCGTACTAGTGGGGAGAAAAGATTAAGCGACTTCTTGCTTTGGCAGTGTTCTTGTAGTCACATTTATTTTGACGATGTTTTGTGGCCAGAGTTCAATTATTCGCATTTGTGTAAAGCGATTATATCGTATCAATACCATGGAAGCGCTCTGCAGGTAGTTTTCACAGTCTTAGTTGCCAAGACTTTCCTTGTAAAATACACTAAAAACCTATTCGTTAAGCAAATACGACGCAGTCAAGAAACACCAGAACCTTCAGAAGAAGAACGTCTAGCTCTACAGCCTTTTCTTGATTACGTTGATAAGTTGCATAGGATGACTTTACAAGAATATGCTTCACAAGAATTGAAGGTTTTGGAATAGATATGTGATATTAACTAAATTATTACTTTCTATGTGTAAAGAGAATCAAAACATCTATATGATGGGGAGTAATGTAAGACGTGTCGACTACTTCGAGTGACATAGCCTTGGTTTTCTACTACAGTTGGAATTTGGTTCGTAATTTTGTTACTTCGAGTGATATAGCCTTGGTTTTCTGTTACAGTTGGAATTTGGTTCGTAATTTTGTTAATCGCTCATATCAGCGTATGTGATGAACGTTGGATAAATTTTGCACCACTTCTATATTTCTTAGTTCATAATATGTCATGTTACTTTTGTAGGATATTTGAGTGGAAAAAGAGAAATGCACATAGTCTTTAAAAAACTCCAGAAATTACCCAAAGTTGGCCAAAATGAATTTTAAGGAACTACATTTTTTTATATTCTGTGAAGATTTTTATTCCACGCATTCTGCATATACCATCATAACCTGCCATAATTTTACACCTTACGCTGGGTACGTGCCTCACCGTAGCTCATAAGACAATACGTCTGCTTCCAATACAGTAGTGAATTTGCATAAATGGTACAAATCTACTTGTTCGATGGAGTTGCTTGCGCAGGACGTTGTCTACCAGAGCGAGACGTTTTCGTTTTCATTGACGTCGAAGAGTCCTGTGCGTTTATATTCATTGACAGCGATTCTTCAAGAGCTTTGCGAGCTGCCGTCAGATCTGCTTCACTCTGCTGTATTCGTTTTCGATCGGCCATAGCTTGTGCATCTCGCCTAAGAAATCATTCCATATGAGACAGTATGCAATTGACTACAAACATGCTAATGAATCCTGAGGAAAAGTGGCATGAGGAAGCTATGTAAACAGTAATGTTAGACCTAACGCATAAGTAACCTTTCGTTTCTACCTAGATTACATCAGCCTGTACCACCTTTGTCACCCGTAGTCCCGCAATTCATCGAGTATCACGAGTGAGCAATAATGAAAGTTTTCATCCGTCTATCAGCCACTAGAACTTCTCTCAGTGAATTTCGCTTGCTCAGCGGACATAAATGCCACTGTTTCAGTATGGAATGCTCCATTTTAGCTGCACTTGGTGAGAAGTTAGCAACTGATAAGTCTGGATACAAATGTCGAATTCTAAAACAGAGTTGATCCTGGTGGGAAATAAACTTCTTCTGTACATTGTATTTAAACACCTAACAGCACCCCCTGTTGATCGAAATTCCTTATTTTTTTTTTGCACATTTGCAATGATACCAGTCATATATGGTCCCTTTCCTGCCCAAAAATTTAAAACATTTCATATTTAGATATACTTAGAACATAGCAAAGGTTATCAGTTTAAATATGAACCATTAGAGTCTGCTTCTCTTATCCTATCACGATGAAATTTTAGTAATCTGAAACCCAAAAGTCGTCTCTTCTGAGGCTCACGTGCGGGTGCAGCGATTTAACAGGCGCGATTTCGTCTAGCTCACAGTGATGTTTATTGCTGCAGCAGAATCTTTGAACATTGATTCAAGAAAAGTTGTCGCAGCTGTTGAAAAATCGTTGCGAATATGCTGACTACAAAAGCTCGACTTAAACCTTCAAAAAGAACGGAACAACGGAAAACGGCAACGATGTCTAAGAGGACGAGAACTGTGTTCAAACTATAAACCGCAGTGGAAAACAAGTAAGTGTCAGTAGATTGCCTAACATTAATCATGTTAGTAAAGAAGGTAGCTAAGCATGATTGAATGGCACTTTGTGGCATTCCGATACGTCTTAATTATTAAAAGAAGAAACATGTGTTTAAATTATTGAGCTCACATACTCGACGTCTTCGTCTTCTTGTCTCTTCGCCTTATTCAAAATTATTGAAAAAAGAGAAGTCTTATGAAGCTTGGGACGCAGAAAACGAAGTGGTTAAAGGTACCCCTTCAATAATAGGTGCAAGGGCAGTGGTCCGATCTCGCACCAGGCTATCCCACGTCTATCTTTGCGAGGTAGCGGAATCAGAATTCCTTTGTGGAAAGTTCCATTGAATACCCAAAGTGTGGCAACTGTCTGTGGTAAAGATCTCGAAATGCCCTACCACGGCTATGTACGGATTCTATAAAGAACCTACACGACCAGCATTTAACAACATTCATAAAACATCCATGAAGACCAAAATCCTCAATTAGCAGCTGAATCCACACGCAAATCCAAAGACTTCTGCGGATGATGGATGCGGGAAAACGAACAAAATGAAAAGAAAAGAATTTCTCGGGTCCAATAAGAAAAAAGGAAGCTTACTTGTCTGCATCTTCCAAAGCTTTAAGGCGAACACCTGCAACAGAATTTTTGAACTCGTTTAAAACAGCAACAATTCCAGGAATGGCGTGTACTGGAGTATCACGAGACGCCCAATCGTCCACCTCTATAAATTGTCCTTTTGAGTCGAGTCTTGCCTTAAATAGCTTGTTGTAAATGGCATCAATGGCAATATCTTCCAACTCACGAACAGAATCAATACCAAGGCTGCAAAAATCATATCAAATGTTTGGAAATCTGTAGCTGAAAAGTAAAAGAGCAGGTGACAAGTTGACAGGTGAAATCACGTATACGAAGATATCTGTCGAAATTTTACTCTATTTTACAAAATCTTATTTTTTTTTCTGGTCAATTTTACTCGGTTTTTTGACATCTAGAAAATAACAAAGCAAATGCAAAAAGTAGCCAAATATTGTTCACTGAAACTGCACAATGCATAATATCCAAGCTAAGATAAATTGGAGTAGTAAAATTGCGTAATCGGAATCGTCGGGATAAGTAACTCTAACATTAAAACGAAACCACTGGCACAAATTTTTACGACTACTACAAAAAATTCAACATATGTGTACAACTTTCCCATAGTTATTCAACTCGTTTGACTCCACATACCCAAGAAATTCCAAATGGATATAAAGTAAACGACAGTACTACTCACGACTGCATAACATCAGTATAACGAAGCTGCCTGTTTGATGTACTGCTACCGGCTAAACTAATGAGTGACAGTTGACGCAATTTTCTTAATGCGGCCGGAGGTAGGTCCACCTATAAGAAAAGCATGTACTGAAAACGGAAGAAGTAAATGTTCCACACATTGTATCTTCAAGGCTGAACAATATGAGAGCTCTTTCTATTAGTACTGGTAGCTACCTTGCTCACTCCTCCCAACGGTTTACCGCTTCATCGTGGTTGGGAAGTGTTCCTGGGTGTCGGGTTGCGATGTATAGCGGGGGATTCATCCCCTGGCAGGGTCTCCCAAGCAGAGAAGGAGTCCGGCGTTTCCATCAGGAAGCCTAGCTAAGAGTAAACCAATACCAAGAGCCACCATCGCCCTGGTATCAAATTAGTCGCGTGTTGGCAAATCTTCCTTTTATCCACAAGGGCGGCTACTGCTCGTGGTGGTGACGACCTGGGGCAGACTTTGGCCAGGCAGTCCTCGGAATCCAGGGAACAATGGCTAAACCAGCAAATCCCCGAAGAATGGAGATTATGCAAGGGCCGTAGAACCAGTGAAGATGGGCAATCCAAGTATCCAAGTGACCTTGCTGAGTTAGGTGATGTTTTCATGAAATGCCAATGAATTCACTATACACAACTAGCCTCCGTACAGTATAAGTTTCCTATATGCAACAGCTCTAAAAACATTTCTGTATTAGTTCGATAGTATTACTACAAACCCTTTATACAAAACTTGGCAGAAGTTCGGACAGACCTCTTTTGGAAGGTCATTTAGAGCACCGTATGAGAAGACTTCAAGCGTCCTGTACAAAGGTGGATTTGACTGTTGAAGTGCCTGAAAGTCAAAAAGCACTTACTATTAAGTTATGGACCACTTTCCACTAATACCTTTATAAATTTCATAATACACGTACTTGGATACTTTCTTGGGAAAACATCTCTGAAACGTTAAGTATACGTGGATTCGTAATGGCATACACAATTGCCGACTCGGGAGTCTTCATTACTTCCGATTCAACAGTTGCCATTCCTGCACCGAATTTATGTCCTTAAGCATTAATCACACAGAACTATGGCGCTCAAAGTACGACAGATCAACCATCGACAACAACATTAGCAATCACACCAATGGAATACAAAACAAAAGATGTGAAAAATTTATTATTGTTTAAGAGGCGTGGGGAAAAAAGTTGCAAATCAAAATCCTGCTTTATTTTTCACACAGTACATCAAATTCAATCTAGAAATCTGTGACGCGTCCTTTGCGCTCCCAGTCACCATATCTTGTTGGTTCAGGTCCAGCTGGCCCACCAATCTGAAGAACTGAAAGCTTTGTCGTCAATCCTTTAACGAAGGCAAAAAATAAGAATGAACGGAGAAAGAAGATGTAGAGCAATATAGACGTTAGGGAGATAAAAAACACACCTCGCCAGTTTTAGGGTTTACCCCTCCTGGATGCTTTTTTAGGTACGGGTCCTCATACGGCTTCTGCAATAGAAACAACCGTTTAAACAAACGTGTTGCAAGTCAATGATAATCTGTTGGAAACATATATGACGATTTCCTCTGTGTAAATAGGGTCGAACCACTCCCCAGACTACTATTAAAGTATCAGTACAAAGAAAAAACCATGGAGGATAACACACACACAACGAAAGACTTCAACAGTAACAAGATTACTACACCTTGACAAGTCACAACGAGATCACAGCAAACCGAATTATGTTACAAATAAAAGGATGAAAAAGGATAAAACTCTTGGAGTTGATCTATCTGAGGGACGCGCCATGCATTCCACTTTATTAAGCATCGTCGGTGATTGAATGCATATCTGGCCCTTACAACGGCTCGCGGTGGCGTACCAATGTGTCGAGCCAGTGCTGTTATCCTCCCAGACAGGTATGGTTCCAATTTGCTGACCCTGGCTGGATGGAGAACTTGGTGGGGCTGGGGCGCCGGGAGTGATTCCATGTGGGCGTCTACGACCACTGCGTTACATACGCCCTTTGCTACAAATAACCTTGCTGAAGATGTTAAAAATAGAAGAAAAAAAAGGGGGAAAGTTTATGTTACTTCCAAAGGATATCTATAACTCTTTATCTTCGTATTCAAATCGCTTTAAAATCTTAGAGGTCCTACCAGATCATCCAGTTTTCCAGTAGGCGTCTTCTCTTTGATAATATCCACTCGATTTTTCTTCGTTACTGTCGGTTTCTCACTGCTAACAGGACGTATAGAAAATCTAGATGAAGATGCAAATGCATTAAATACAATGCGTAACATCACTGAGGTGGAGCAGACAGTATCAGTAAAAAAAATTATTAACTGGTCGTAATCACGGACTACACGCCGACAAAAAAGCGATTCACAAACAAACCGACCGTCACCGAACTGGCCACGGTAACAATAATGAATAAACCAAGAAGGTATTGACTAATGAAATTGTATTTCACATGAATCGCCATCAAATCCAAGACTTATCATCAATTACAAACACAACTTTCACAATGAAAATGCTAATTCTAGCTAAGTATTGTTGATGATAGATCTTAAATAGGACCAGTAGGCGAAATCCTTAGTTCTACCTCAAAAACAAAGAAGATTTTCATGCTTTTTTACATGACAATTAACAAAATGGTTTTCGAAACAACAAATGAGTATGGCGTCACTATGTGGCGATCATGGAGGTGATGAAGTCCAATTCCGGTTGCATTGCAGCGAACAGATGTTGCCAGAAAAGCGGATCGTCCTCTTCGATATCCGACGAAAAGAATACCTAATTTCCAAAATTAAAATCTTAAGAAAGTAAAGAGAATAGAAGGGAAGAAGAAGAAGAAAAGATGAAAGAAAGAAAGAAAAAAAGGGAAGAAAAAAGAACGAAATAGAGATAGAAAACTAAAATGGTCACTGGTACTCCGGAAGAACTTTTCACTATACTTACGACGTACCAGTTCTCATTCTAGAAATAGCACGGTGAATTCTTCGCATTTAAACAACTTGAAATCTGCAATTTAAAAATGGAATCGTTTCAGGATGACTTACCTACATATTTGGATACTTGGACGGCACGTTCTCACTGGTTGTGTGGGCTCCAGCAAAATTTCCATTTTTTCGGCATTTTGCTGGTTTAGCCATTGTGGTTCCCTGGAGTCCCGAAGTCAGCCTAGCCTCTGCCCCAGGTCGTCACCACCACAGGCAGTCACCGCTCTTGTGGATTCTGATAGAGATTCGCCACAATGCGATTAGTTTCATACCCGGAAGGTGGTAGATCCTGGTATTGGTTCACTTTTAGCTGGGCTTCCTGACGGAAACGCCAGAGTCCTTCTCAGCCTGGGAGACTCTGCCAGAGGGATGAATCCCTCCGCTGTACATCGCAGCCCGACACCTGGAAACACCTCCCAGCCACGATAAGGCGGTGAACCGTTGGGTGGGGGGTAGGTAGGGAGTTTCAGGATGACACTACTAATAATCTGCTGTAGGTCTGATGAACATATACATATTCACAGTGCAAACCTAATTGGCGCCATTAGTTCTTACAGGAATGTGTCCCACCTTCACCTTAACCCTCGAAAAAACGAAGGACATCCAACGTGTAAAATTACGCCATTGCGTCAGCTATGGTTAATCATGGCACGAAACGAACGTTCGTAATGCAAGCATTATTCATCATTCTAATCGCAAAAGCAGCCTACGAGAGTGATTGATATGAGTGATCCATAAGAAGCTTGGAACACAATGACTCATGAAATTCAGTAGGAAAAAGCCTTAGCTCATCATTAAATCATTAAAAAGGTGGTGCAAACTGCATTGGATGATACGCGAAACAGTAAAATTATCGTCCTATCATAGCTCTTTCATAAGGCAACAACAAGAAGTAAATTAAGAAAGCGAGTACATCCGTGGTCAAGACGCCGTTCAATACGAGCAAGATCTTGGCTTGACTCTGCTTCCCATGCTTCTGTGCTCGGGAAATCGCTAGCAGTTCTGTCTTGCATCAGCTCCCTCTCTTCAATCCACAAAATATGGCAGTTGACTGCTGCGAAGATGTGGTAAGGTCTTGGCTGGACTATACCAGGATCACAGGAAGATTCGACTTCTTCAGCATTCAACAGCACAAAGATGCCTTAAAAATCGTCAATCCGTCCAACGACCCAAAAAGAAATCCGAAGAACGCCCTGGATGATGGACGCAAGAAAAAGGATCGAATGAAAGAAGTGGAGGAATCCGCACTATAGGCAATGTCTAGTCATAGGAAAGAAGAGTAAACTATTCTCAGGAGCTACATTCTTGAATCTTCATAGATTATACTACGGCTGCATCATTAAAATGTTAAATACTACCTGTTTTCCACGAAAAATCTTCGCTATTCGAGTTGTGATCGCTTTCACAGATACACTTTGCGTATTTGGCGTGTCCATCAACATCGAGGACATCGGAAATAGCGCAAGTCCAAGCGAGGTCACATCGCTTAATGCAAATCTTTTACGAAGCGCTTAAGTGAAGCTAATATGACTTTCACAGTAAGCTTGTTATGAATAGAAAACGCTCATTCTACATGAAATTCCGGCTTATAATTCATAAAACCTAGCAGCAATAGACATGAAAGACGCAAGAAAAGTAAAAAGCTTACTTCCGCCCAACCCAAAACCATATACATCCACTAAGAACAAGGGAGTAACCACGGTACTCATGACCATCGAATTTCAAGTCAAATTTTGTCCACATGTCTTTAACAACACATAAGCACTCTGGAACCATACTGAAACATACATCTCTCATTACCAAAGTCAATACCAAATACTAATCTTAATATTAGTACTAAAAATAACTAGTTAATGTTGCATGTCATGTCACAAAACGGCGTGTATTTCGCAGTGATCGGTAGCGCTCTGCAATACGCGTGGGATTGATTCCCGCGCTCGTGGATCACCAAACCTTCCATCACTCCGGGGTCGGCAAATTAGTGCCAGACCTGCCCGCGAGTATAACCGTACTGGCTCGCTATATCGGTAGCCCACCGCGAGTAAATGTAAAGACCAGATATGCATTTAATCACCTCCAACGGTGCTTAATGAAGTGGAGTGCATGGCACACCGCCCAGGGATTAATGAAAGTCCAGAGCTTTACCCTTTACCCTTTATTAATGTCACACTAGAGGAACGAAGGGCTTGGTGGGCTGGGGCACTGAGATCGATCCCATGTGTGACGCGCTCTCCCTGCAGTGAAGTTCTTTCAATATCGACTACATTGTCACAGCTCAACTCTACACAGGAACCAGGTCACCAAGCACTAGACCGGACTTCTCATGGTGAAATCACATGTGCTTCCGGAAAACCGGTATACCAGCAATGATCAAAAAACAGCGAACGATCTTCGAATCATAATCCGCTCTACAGTAAAACAAGGAATATGAGAACACTAAGACCTCTATCACACCACCAATAATGGACTTGTTAGAATAAAACTTTATTGGGTTTAAAAGAAAGAAAAAAGCGTGCCTACATCGAGACGCCTGAGTAGAATATAAACACGTCACATTTGACTTAATCGTTAAATCACAGACAAGTATTCTGACAACAAATATGGTCAACACCAACTTTCATGTGAACTAGTACTTCCGCTACTAAACTGTCACTGATCGAATACGCTAAGCACTAAACGAACGAACGTTAACGTTAACTAGTTACTTAAGACATGGCACTAATTCCTACTTGGAGAAATGTTAACTGGTATGAACAGAAGTGAATCAACAATAATAATCGTGCAGGAATCAAGTCACTCACCGGAATCTGCGCAAAAAAAAAAAGGAAGGAAACAACCTTCTATGGACAGAAAATGTTGAAAACGAACAAAAATGACGAGTTTTGACAAAATTATGAACAATACAGTAGTTATAGTGATGATTAGGAATTCATCTAATCACTGGATGAGAATGATCGAACGACTCATCATTCGAATGATCGATCAAACATCAAAGGAATAAACCAATTATACTCTCCTTTAAGCAGTAATCAACACAAGAATTACGAAACGACAGAACCGTAAAGCTTCAGTCACTTGCTAACACTGCTTAAAGTCAGAACTAGAACAAACCTAACCACCTGTGACTTCAAGTTATTAGTAAAAAAAATAATAATTTTAATCAGGAAGTGAAAAACAATACGAGTCATGAACGCGTACACATTCAAAGTCAAATGATAATACAAGTGTCTGCATCCAATAAACAGAGTTCCATCACGAAAAAAAAAGGAATGAAAGGACTAACAATGTGTAAACTTATTCCCTCATGAGCCATTTGATTGACAAATCTTATAATCGAGCCAGTTCGACAGTGAAAGAACACTGATATCGGAAATGTCCTGTATAAAACAAACACACTGCACTGTTGTTAAGGATGAACAAGATACTTGAGAGTTCCCGCCGGATTCTCTCATTGAGGAGGCTACTTCTTAGCCATTTAGAGTTAGCTAGTAACGCGCTTCATTCCTAAATGGTGGAAAAAGGAGAAGTTCGGATTGAAACCAAACAAGTATATTTCCTGGACGGACATTGCTGTGCCAGACTGACCTATACTTTATAATTTCTATTACTTAATACCTTTAACTTTTTAGACTTATAACTTATTGTATTCTGCAAGTCGATTCAGGCAAAAACCGCTCCTATATATTTCCAGTACACACGGAAGGGCTGCCAAAATCTCATGACCTTTCCAAATTGCTTAAATTTGGTGGCACTAAGGTTAGCATCTTCAGTTATAAGGGATGCACCTGAATTCTCCAATGACGACCTTGTGATTCAGGCTCAGAGCAGTAGGTACGCTGTCATCGAAGAAGTCACCCATTTTAAGTACGTTTATGATACAGAAGAAGTACTGTTCCTTGGAAAAAGGATAAAGGATACAGCTATAATCCTACACATTACTAAGTTGATACGAGGATGGTACAAAAAAATTGTATTCAGATAATGTTGCAGTGCTCTCGCCTTCTTTAGAATCGCGTTGACTCGGGTCGATCGTCCCAAGTAGCGTTAAAGTTTTTGTAGCAACCGCATGTCAGCTCAACCATATAGAAAATTACTGATTATTCTTATTGAGGTTTAATGGAAGTCAGTTTTTAAGATAAAGGACAAAGCGCTTGGCTTTGTTTAATCCCTAAGGAATGCGCCATGAATTCGACTTCATCAACCATCGTTAGAGGTGACTGAACGAACATTTGGTCTATACTCACTCGCGGTGGCTTACCGGTCTATCAGATCAATGCTACGTTCCCAGACACAGCAACAATTTGCCGACCTCGGAGGGATGGAAGGCTTGATGGACTCAGGTCGCGCGATCGAACAAGTGACACGTGCGTATTGCAGTACACCCTTAAACACTGCGCTACACGCTCTCTTCTGCCTCGAATATGCGAAAACAGAGGAATCGGAAAGATTGCACCTTGTCAACATAAATTTAGCCATGATCATCAACTCCTTTAAACAATAAACAACCTCAGTCGGAGGCTTAAGGTTGAAGAAATGTGGATCAACACCACCTTTGGCAATCAACGACACGGCACCTACGCACCTGCAACAAGCTATGACGAAGACGAGGTCGACATGTTCTACATGAAATTGATGTTCTATAATGAAGAGCATACTTTCTTTTTGGTCTGCAATGGCAATCTCAACGCTAAGGTTGGACACATGAAAACGTCTAAGGAAAGTTATATTGGAATCCGTGGATTGGAACGGAACAAGCAGGGTGAGCAGCTGTCAGAGTTTATCAAAACGACAATGCCGAACGTTAGTGCCCTACAAACTGAGTGTTTCACCTAACCGATCTCGCTGTTGCTTCAATATTTCCCCCTACAGCAAGCAAAACCCGCTTGTCTACTCTTGCACGCGACAAGGGCAGAGAGAAACTTTACCAGCTTCCGCTCGAGTCACTCGACAAGCAGTAGGAAGGTAGATGATACAGACGATACGATGGCACCTATGGATCGGAAAAGAACGGAGAGGATGGCAGGAAGTTTGGGTTCACTAGCATCACGAAGGCCATCTGTCGTAAATCATGAATGCATGATCCCTTCAGCACGCGGTTCCACTGGAGCAAGTTTTTCAAGGAGAAACAGCATGGAACTGACAACATCTGAAGAGTCTGCCCATCTAATGTCACGATATCGAATTGGAAAAAAAATCCTAGTACTACAATAGACAGAGATCTTTTAGAATTCTTCGAACGATTATGGAGACCGACAACGCTTATCGTTTTTTGGTTTCTATTAGTTTACTGCTTATTCAAAAGTTTAATTACCAAGTTTTAGTTTAGCCGCAGATACAACGCAACTACAAGCTCAGCGCAGCAGGTAGGGGTAGGATACAGTTAACACTACAGCATTATCTCTCCCGCATTTGGTCCCTTCCGCATTAATATACGTAGTTTGGACATTATATCAGCATGATAGACCAGTCAGTGTTACCGAACATGCTATTTTTAAAGCGTGACGTTTGGAATGTTTTTGAAGCATGTAAGTGTTAGAGCAAATCCCAATTTCGGACTTAATTCGACAATTTAAAGATTAGGCTATTTCTTTCAAACGTAATGGCATAGTAGTTTCCGAGTTCTTCGAAATAATTAGTTGTTACGCAAGTGCAGGAAATTGTTTGCGAATCAAAACAGTTCCATATCCTTTCAATGAAAATTCACACTATATGGATTGTTAATACTATCTATAAAACTCGATTTCCGGCTTCGTAAAAAGAACGCAATGGAAAGCCACTACTACCACGAGTGCTGTTCTGCCACAAGCAAACGGACCAGATTTCCGACATCTTCCCAGAATAAAAATAAGAGCTTTCCTGTCTATTCTCTTCACTACATGTTAGAATTGCTTACTTGTCACAATCGCATCTCCAGTGGATCATTGAACACCCAGGTGTTATTGGAAGTCAGGGAGAAGTAACGTGTTTTCCAACGTTCGCCTTTTTCGAGACGCTGTTTCGCTTCTGCTCGTTGTCGTTGTTCTATTAACCGCTTCGCAGTCGTCGCAACATTGATACGATTCCGAAGCAATGCTGCTGTCACATGCCGCCATAATCTAAATATTCATTAGATGGATTAATGAACATGGTTAGATTACTAGTTCCTCGCTTTTCTGTTGCCGTAGCTTATCACCAAACTATGTGAATTTTCAGTGGTACAGTGTCTCTGATTGAAGAGCAATATTAAGTCATAACAGATCCCAGGATCAACTTTCCATTAACCTCGGCATTGGATTATAAATTAGTCGTTTTCTATCTCAGCAACTGCGAGATTGTTAAACAGCATACGTTTACTTCCATACAATAACACAAATACAACACAACCGTAGCTGACGTTTCGGCAGAATCGCCTTCTTCAGAGCCGTTTTTTTCACCTGTCCTCCACCATGGTCGGTCAGCTACAGTTCTGTTGTATGTGTGTTATTGGATGGAAGTAAACGTATGCTGTTTAACAACCTCGCGATTGCTGAGAAACAAAACGACGAATTAAGTCATAAGCTGCCGACTTGAGCCAAAAGTAGCTGAGTAATTATGCAGCAGTAGTTTACTTCAAACAAATTAAACTGAGTTAAGTTGCACAGTTAAGTAGTTGAGTATAGTATAAATGCATTTCAAAACCCCGCAATTATGTCTTTCCTTGCACCTTTAAATACTTCGAGAAAAGGTCTTTAAAGATACCGTCGACTCTCTCGTTCTCCTTGTTGCATGACTGGTACACATTCCTTCTTCATCTCCGGTTGAGCCTTCACATCAATGAATAAGTACTCGTCACCATAAGCTGGCTTTGCCATCATCACATTATTCCACTCTCCACGAATTGTCATAAACGGCTTTTTGCAACTTTCCCTACAGAAAGCAGAACATGATGGTTGTTTATTGAAATTAAAGTATAAAGGAGATTCTTCATGATGAACAATCACATCAGCCGATGTAGCTCCGTGAACTTCATTTAATTTGAGCATGGACGCATCTGCATCAAGTATCGAAGTGCTAACTTTCTCTTTCAGACATTTTTCATTCCCTTTCTTCTTTTTTCCCATTTTTCCCATTTTTAAGATCTTAGACCACCATAAACTTTTACGATCCCCCCACATACATATTCACTTGACAAGAAGCTTTAGGTCAGTTTCGAAATTGATAATGGCTGTGGAATAAACAGAGAACAACTAGAATCAGAAGAAATCCGAGGGATACACATCGAAAACGGTGAAATATCATCAAAATTATACCTGAACAAGTTGGCCTGGACCCTATGCGGTTTTCCACCAAAGAATGGTTTCGTCAAAAAATCTATATCAGCGTAGTATCCAGTTTTTTCGCAAGTGATTTTTTACCTGCAATACTCACTCAATTACAACATACAATGCCCTTTGTGCATTGGTCTCAATACATTTGGAAATAATAGCTGCTTTTAACTCCAAACCACGATAGTTCATCCCGAAATGAATGTCTTTTTTTTAAAACAATCCACCTCGGATTTTTTTTATTAGTTATCCTAAGTCGACCTCAGTTTCAACCTGACAAATTTGCTTTTTTCCTCAAAAAGACAAGGAACTATGTGCTGATAACCTGCGAACAGCAGGCCTACCATCCCTTATGGCAGCTAGATATAAGTATTCAATAACGAAATCGGAATCGCACCATGCATTCGACTTCACTGAGCACCACCGGAGGTGATTGAATGGATATGTGACCTTTACAATGCCTCGAGATAGCCTACCGATGTATCGAGCCAGTGCTGCTATCCTCTCAGATAGGTCTGGTTGCCCACCCCAGAGTGATGGAGGGCTTGGTGGGCCATGGGGCGCGAGATTCGATCCCATGTGCGTGTTGCAACGCGCCTCCAACCACTGCGCCACATGCACCTCACGAGAACTGTACATCGCCTTAGTTCGACGAAAACTACAGTGCATTCTACATACACGAAAACCTGCGCACCTCTCAAGTACGAATAGGATCCGAACGCATTTTTTACTCGATAAACTCATTCGTGCCATACCGTGTTCACTTACAATTGCAGCTAAAAGACATGCAACGTAAATACCCAAGTGAAAAAGAATTCCACTGCTTTGACATATTCGCACCCACTCATAATTTCCATTAGTAGGCGAATGGCTATGTCTAATTTCTCGGTGTATGTGGTGCGCAATGATCTCAACGCATACAGTCCCCTGTGGTACTCTCGTTAGCGGATATACCTAAGAACCCTCTTCACTAGTAAGTCTTCGTAGTAAGACAAAAAAAAACCTCGTAAAACTCTGTGAGGCAAAATAAATAACCAGAAAGAAAGCAGCTCAAATGAATGAAAGGATCATTCTCTATGTGTATACATTAAAATCAATACATATGGTCATGAATGTGTTGAAAGTGTTCAACTAATTAAAGCGCACCATAGCAATATTGTAACCACCAAATTATCCAAAAAGTAATGGTTGTAACCAACAAATTATCTGCTCAATGTAACCAATGGCAGCGAGAATTCATTTAAAAAGTCAAGTCATAAAATGAAGTTTTGCTTAAAAGGTAGCCCTAAAGTGCTCAACAGACCCAAGAGTTACAAAACAAGAACATAGAAAGTGATAACTGCACTGAATCCACTATATAAGTTTAACATTATGGTATGTTCGCACTACTGCAAAGACGTAACTAACCTTCCCTCCGAGTTCGACCCACGGCGTACTCATAATGGAACGACCATATCCACTCGGAAACGTTACCGTATACTTTTCACTGTGATCATGAAGAGTTACTGTACCACTACCAATATTGGCAACCCCGATTGACAATCCTAAAAAGGACGACTTAGTATAAATATGAGCATTGAACGATATTCGTTTTCTCGGATGCTCAGCATAAAACGCCGACACGGGTGGATGGTGACTTACCTGAAGAAACTATTACAATAATATGCTTTCTTACAAAGCTAAAAAATCCACCAAAATAGGGAATAATTCAAAAAACCTGTTCAGCGATAAATGTCAACTGGTTCTCATCTGAACCGGGAAATGGCCCACTTTCCGTTTTCACACCGGTATGCGGAAGACCAGGTACATTGTAGCTGCAAATTCCCCATATTTAGATAGGATATTTACAAGGATAGAAATTTGTTGGTTTAAAAAAAAACGCCATAGAGACGCCATTTTAATATGTAATGTGAATAGTAGTTTTTAAAAAAACTGTGTTCCACATAAAAGCTTTACCGATGGTATCATCCATGCATAAATAAGGAACTCAACGACTCACAGAACGGCTCTTTGACAACCGCCAAAAAATTTCTCAACGACTAGACAACTTGAAGAGTTGAGAACTTGACAGAATTATAGAAGAAAATTCCTCTACAAACATTTTAATTCCACAATCGGTTAAAAAAGGATAAAGCCCTCGGCGTTGATCAATTCCTGAGGGATGTGTCATGCATTCGACTTGACTGAGCACCGCTGGAGGTGATTGAATGCATATCTGGCCTTTACAATACTTTACTCACGACGGCCTGCGGATGTATCGAGTCGGTGCTGGTATCGTCCCAGACAAGCCTGGTCCCAATTTGCCAACTGCGAAAGTGGATGCAAGGCTTGACGAGCTTTGGGCGCGGGAATCGATCCCATGTCATGAATTTCAGGGTGCCTCCAACCATTGTGCTAAAGGCGTCCTTCACCACAGTCGGTTAACACTTAAAATACCAGAAAACACAAGTTTTTTAAATTAAAATCGTAAACACCAGCCATCCAGCCATCGGGAAATACTAAACGAAATGTGTTTGTTTGTCACTTTATGGTTCGAATTACAAGCTTCGACAACATAACCACTCCTTGTGAACTTCACAAAAATAGAATTTCATCTTAGTAGAATAGAAAGACTTACACTGTATTTGTAAAAATCTGCAGATTGTACAAAGTAGGTAAATTTTATGTGTATTATCTTTATATGTTAGAAAGACTTCGTTTTCACATGTGCCACCCCGTCAATACCACGTTTTGTTTCAGATGTGATCGCAGATCTCGGCCCCTCATACTCTACTCTTCTTGTTTTTTTCTTTCTTTCCTCCTTCTACTACGAATTCGTAGGAAGTCCATCAGTAGTGAAAAAGGACTTCCATTATTTACCGGACGCACCAGGTCGTCAGCTTTTGATATGACAGAGTGGTATGAAGTTATGCTCGTCTTATTCACATATGAAACACACCATCTTCTGAGTAAATAATCCTCGACCAAAAAACAAATATTCAGCTTGACCTTTTAGCAAATTTTCTCCTAGTTAGTGGTGGAATGGTCCCTCTAGTACTTGACTTTTTCACCAGTATGAAAACTCGTGTTCGTAAAAAACAACCTTGGCATTTCATATGTAAAATGAAGTAGGGTGCTCCGGTCAATTACTATTTAATGGTCTGCCTGTTGGTTATCCTTTTTAACTAAAACTCCTGAAATATGGGTTATTCAGATTTGTCAACCACTTAAACCTCCTGGATTACCAAATCCATTTTCAGAAATTTGTCAAGGGCAGTATCCTTTTAAGGTACTAGGTAATAACCTAAGGAGAACACGAGACTTCACCACTGACAAGAGAGAGCTAGGGTTATACAAACTAGAAGTCTAGAAATGAAAACTTTACTCTTATTTGTTACAACTTATTTCTAGTTCTTCTAATATATTAAACATCGCATCATTTACTAGTTCAACGCGAACAAAACCTAACCACTAAGGGACGAGAGATTTTCGAATTATTAACAATTCAGCTGTAAACAAATGCATTTTAAACACTCAAGGCATGTTCAGGTAGACTAAATCAAAACAAGTAATCAACGCACCGACAACGAAATGTCTCTCCCAGAATTGGGTTATATGGCTTCTTTGCCACGCCACTTTTTCTCGCCGCGTAGAAGGCATTCAGATAGTACTTCACCACCGACCTTCAAGTTGCTTGTAACAGTGAATATATGTAGAATAACACTTCAGAAACATTAACACGAAAAAACAAAGAACAAATCTGAAAGCAGCATACACGAATCTGTCCTGAGGCGTTTCGAGATCAACAGTCACAACAAATGCATCTGGATGAGCAAAGAAATCGGCATACATTTCCAACAACGAACGACGTTCCAGAATGAAAGTAGGCAGTGTGACTTTCGTTAGGTCCATCCCGATACTCACCTTGAATCGAATGACCTATACGTACAAAGAAAAGGAGGGCTATTCAAAAACTACATACATTAATTTGGTATGTCATTGGAAGATATATCGATTACGGTTATCGAAAACTGAAAACGCTTCAAATTTTTTGAAAACTTCAACGCGAAAGCGGCAGCTGCAAGGATCAACGGAACCGCGTTAACCTCTACGAGATCTCAACTGTTCAATGCGTACAATTTTCGAACAAAGAGCTTCAAACAAAAAAAGACGTACGAAATGCATTTCGTAAGTATTTTGGAATTTCCAGGATTTTATTGCTGTAGAATATGCGAAATGCATTGTTGGCAAATGTTTCTTGATTCTAACAGCTTCGACTTCAGTTAATAAAGTTTAGAATCAGCTGCTGTGGGTTGGTCTGGAGAAAAGAAAAGCGTCCGTTGTTTTCGCACCGTATGTATCGAGATCAATGCACGTCGGCGGAATGCATTTGAGTATTTTAGCGTAAAATAATATTAAAGTTCTACTAAGACCACAAATCATGTCGATTGTATATAAAACAAAAATATTTTTTGTACAAAAAAAATTCTCTAAAGTGAATAGAACTATCTCTACGTGCCATTTCTTATCTACTACGAAACCGTTCTGCCAGTTAACTGAATTGTATAAGCAGTGTAGGAGAAATAAGAACAGCCTTTCGAACCGCGCTATCCGATGTACTATCTGCATAAACTTTTCATCTTATCTAAAGTACGATCCCCTGAATACACCTTTGTAAGCGTTCCGGTTTTGCATGCAACATGACGTTCCATTCTACCATTTCTGAAATGCATTAACTGGAAAAATGAAGAATATTTGTACTAACTCTCCCCATTAGATAGCTAGATAGAATTATAGGCCGTGTTAGAGGTTATCTTTCCCAGTCAATGCATAACACAGCACAGGATACATAGAGCATCACACTTATACAACTTGACCCCCCAGAATCTGGGGAAGCTGCATATTAGGGAGTTAAGCAAAGCCGCTTTAGTTCTTACCTGGCTGAGAAGATGCACTAAAACTGATCCATGCTCCTGCTGGACATTCCCGACGTCGTGTTCTTCCGCATTGTCGTAAATGGCGTCAAAGTCCTCGTGAGAATCACCGAAGTCGAAATTATCTGGCTCCCCATACGACATATCTTTCATTGAACCATCAGGAAATTGTTACTTCGGCCTAAAATATTTGCATTAACTGGAACATTCGCTAAATATAAGACCAGCCTTATAGGATTTGAGTTGTCCCCACCTGATCAGAAAGACTCGCTACCTAACCAAATCACTAAACTACTACATTGATAATGACCAGTCTTCAAGATAAATAGTCGTATTCACGCTTCAGAGGCATGTGTACCATAGTCGTTAGAAGTGGTCTACAATACAATCGGTCGTTGGTTCGATCCCGCGCTTACGGCCAACTAATTCTGGGAGGATAGAGAGAAAGACCCTATATGTCAGCAGGCCTTTGTAAGTGAATGAGTAGGCCAAATATGCATTTCATTCACCTCTGGGACTCTTAAAGGAGTAGGATGCATGAAACATCGCTTAGCCAATGGCCAGTGCTCACAGCTTTCACGCTTCACTAATAATTTTATTGAAACAGTTCACGTGGATTTCAATGATGACAGTGACCTAAACGGTCAACTGATGGCATAGCTTTATTCAATGTAAGATGCACCTGTTACCAACTGCCCAAACCGCTAGAAGGAAAGCACTGCGCTATACATCACCACACCTCCAAGCTACTACATAAATTTGATATAGTGAAGATTGCTGGTGGATAAGCTTTCGACAACAAAACTGAAGATAGAACAACCCACAATACACCTTCTTAACGTCATTTTTTTGATATCTTAGGATTTTCTGATGCCAAAGGCTCCCGTGTTTGTTGTGACATAAAAAAAAGGATAAAGCTCTCGGCGTCGATCAATCCCTGAGGGATGCGCCATGCATTCGACTTCACTAAACATGTTTGGAGGTGATTGAATGCATATATGGCCTTTAGAAAGACTCGCGGTGGCGTACCGATGTACCGAGCCAGTGCTGCTATCCTCGCAGACAAGTCTGGTACCAATTTGCCGACCCCGGAAGGAAGGTGGGCTTGGTGGACCACGGGCGCGGGGATCGATCCCACGTGTGTCGCAGGGCACCTGCGACCAATGCGCCACAGGTGCCCTTTTTGTTGCGACATATTATCAAAAATAAAGAACTTGTCTGTATGCAGCGCTAAGCATCATGTGCTATAATGCGGCTTTGGGTAGTAAACTTCGATATCTACAGAGTTGAATAAGAACCGCTTCTGGCTTTTGGGAGTGGAGAAAGTATTAAAACGTCTTAAGCACCTTTAAGAAATTCTAGCCCTTGCTTTTTTTGTTGAACACATTTTAGCCAAGTTTTAGCACGAATGTGCATAAAAATTACGCATTTCCTGGATAAATGAAAACATTTTTTCGTCATTTGCCTGTGAAAATACGGTGTGGTGTTGTTTATAAATGAACATATTTTCCAGACACGGTGTATCAACCAACCAACAATTTACAGCTGCAAGTACAAAGTCAGAGTACCCATAAAACCATGGCTTTTTTCCGCATGGTTTACGAACGATTACTTGTCAAGAGATCGGTCAACTGTTGACTAACGATGAAAAAATTATGCCAAATTTAACTCAAAAAACCGATTTTCTATAAACTTCAGCATAAATAATCGACATTTTTATTTACATGTTCTTATGAACTGATCTTGGGACATCGCACTTGCAACATCACGGCTCTGAGGAAGGCGAGATCGCCGAAATGTCAGCCATCGCCCAACGACGACGACAACAATAACAACAATAACAACAACAACAACAACAACAATAACAACGACAACTTGTACCAGCCTCGAATCAGCTCAAGAAGATCAGTTCATAAGAACATATGCTAGGTTTAGTTAAAATTAGAGTTGTTATAGTTAATATGCTATGCAGTTAAAAATTACCGTAAAACCTGTGGTATTTGCTGTTGTCCTATACTTTACAACGAAAAAAGGTTTGTCAGTAACTATAAAAACAGGAACAAAGTAAAAGCGTAAAGCATCGGACTTAACGTATCCCTTGGGGACGTGTCGTACACTGAATTCCATCAAGCATACCTATGAGTGTTTTTATCCTTCCAGACAAATTCGCTACCAATTCGTCAACCCCACATGATTGAGGTTTGATTAGCCCACGGTGCGCGCTCTGACGTGGTTTCGCAAGCCACCTCCAACTACCGTGCTACATGCGTCGCACGGCTGAGTAAGCCAACACGAATTCTGTTAAAATTGGCGTATTTACATTCGGGAAGTACAGCCGTCACAACAGATTGGGCAAGATTTCCTAGCATGACACTTTTTTAAAGTAGCAGTTTGTTTCCTCCGCGATTTTTCTTTAAAATAAAGCCTAAAAAATCGTCTTGAACTTAAGTACTCGTTAACGATAGATAACAACAATAGGTGGACATGAAAAATAGCACGTACCTTATCCAAATCAATCAGTTCTTCATCAGCGTCATAAAACTCCTCGTCGCTACTGAAAAAAAAACGGTACTGTTTTGTTCAATATGATTAACTTAATAAGGCTAAGCTCATATGACTCGAAATTTGTTATATTGTCCTTGCCTATACCTTGGGTTTATTGACGACAGTTCTGACGACCTATAATAATAGGAAATTTCGTAACTGTTTTAATTTTTTCATTATTCCCTATTCTTTTTTCATAGCAACGCACGATGTGAACTACAACCACAAGGACGCTGAGATATGGGCAGAAACTTCAACCCCAGCTAGGCCTCCAACCTTCTATTACCTTTATCGTATCTTCCCTTATGTGTGTTTTATTTTATCGGTTCTGTGCTTTAAGTTAAAACATTGAGATTTCGACTGAAGCTTAAGCTTAACAGGTTTCATTGCCGATTTATGCTTTAAAGATAATTGCCGTTGACGGTGATATTCTCAGGAGAATGGTGATAAGACCAAAAGAGTAAGAAACGGCAGATAGAGAGACGAAGAAAGGGTCTCGGTTGGTGTGGGGCACAGCATATGAGCCCCAGGTAAGGGTAATCACGGGTTCGAAGCCCACCTCAGATTCCGACCTTTGCCCATATTTCAGCATCCTTGTGGTTGTGTTTCGTAATTGTTCTCAATTAGTTATAACTCACTAAAATAGATACTAAGTATAAAAATTAATAAATATGACAAGCAATGTACACAAGTCTTACAGTCCACTTCGATCCACTGCCGACAACTTGATTGGTCTAGAAAGTCCATGGTATTTGGAAGAAATTGGTGTCATGGATTTGTTTGAACATTGTCATCGACAAGCGGAAACTCGGCTGGCGAATAAGAAACGAAATAGAGCAGCTGTTAAAAATGCACTAGGCAATGTTTCAAACAAATCCGCATTGAGTAATTCGTAAAATAGATGAGATTGTTCTTACGAAACTAAAATGAGAAAAAAACGACCTCACAATGCAGTCTTTGTTGGCGACGAGTTTCTAAAAATCTGATAAGAATTCGAAAGAAAACCAAAGAGATTAACAGCCGCTATGTAGTTGAAAGAGCGTTATAGACAAATGACAGAGATGATTTTAATATGCTTAAGATCGCTAAGAACTAATGATGACCGCTAGTTTTCGTAGATACACATAGCAGTAATGAGCATTGGAAGCAACGATTGTGTTCTCTCATTTAGAAAAAAATAGAAGCCTTACATCTACACCTTGACAACTATGGATATCACAGTGGTCAAGGATTTACGGTCCTAAGAAGGAGCAGCCAGCCATCGAAACTCTCTACGGGTCAGACTGGTACACTATTCACAAGATATGCCACACTGTAAAACGATTACTGTAGTCAGCACTTCTAACGCAAAAATACTTTGCTGTTAGCGAATCGCTATGGTTTTCGTAACATGGTGATTCGCATTTGGCATGTTTCACTCATTTTTTTTTTTTTGCCCAGAAATTTCCTATAACAACCCAGAACTTCTACAAGTTCCATAACTCAACCCTTTACAATAACAATCTGCCATAGTTGCAGTAAATCATCGAAGGTCAGCGCCTGGTTTGTCCATCAGGAAAAGCATAAACATCGTCAGATCATCAACGGTACAGTCTGCTGTCATGTGATCATATAAGTTTCATATAAGTCTGCAAAGTAATTCCCTTAATTAGCGTTACCTTTTCTGGATGAACTTTCACCGAATAATAAATGGCGATCCGTTACTGAGAACGCTCCGATTTCCTCGCAAATAATGAAAAACCAAGTTTAACCCGCTTTGTTAGGTACATAGAGACAGGATAAGCCAGGATATCGTTATCCATGATTTCTATATCACGGACGATGTGTATATACACATAGCGAAGTCGAAGGGATCCGATTAATAAAAAATGCGCAAACAACAGAAAAGCAAGCAAAAACTCGGCATGGACAAACAAGTTTCGACTTTGTCTAATGAAATCGAAAATTTTGTAGGTAATTCCATTGGATTATGAATCTCAATCACAAAAACCAGAAATTATTCGACAGAAAATTTCTGCAACTGATTGTTGAACCACTCTACCTCACCCATTTGGCAAGGAATTCGAGGATTTCTGGAAACGGTATGAAGATGCATTTCGGCAGACAACAAGAATACGAGACGTCAGTAAAGCACTACAACTACAAAAATCCCCATGCAAGGGTATTCGCACTAACGGTTTTTTCTATTCAAATACACCATACACGATTTACCGCCTCATCGTGGCTGGGAGGTGCGGGCGTCGGGATACAATGCACATCGCAAGGATTCATCCCACTGGAAGGGTCTCCCAAGCTCAGCAGTCCGGGGTTTCCATCAAGAAGCACAGCTAAGAGTAAACCAATACCAGGATCCACCACCATCCAGGTATCAAACTAGTCTCACGGCAACAAACCTCCTCTGATCCACAAGGGCAACGACTGCCTGTGGAGGTGACGACCTGGGGCAGACTTTTGCCTGGCTTACCTCGGGACTTCGGGAAAGCACAATAACTATGCCAGAAAATCTCCGGAGAATAGGAATTATGTTGGGGCCCGCATAACAAGTGAAGACGGGCCATCCAAGTAATTAAATAAATAATACACAATATTACATACTGATTTGTAGTGGACTTTGAGCTCAAAGCTTTTCCCGTAAACAGAATTTCTGCAAAAGATCGATGATACAAAGGCAATACAATTTAATGTAGGAAGAAGATTTTAATGGTATTAAAAGGCAAGATATGCTAATCAGCAACAAAGTATGAGTAAAACGCCATCGTCACTTAGCATATGAAAAGGTGAAGGATAGAGGTGTCGACATACAACGAATAAAAAACCAATCCCTCGTACAACAGACAACAGTTTAAAAGGAAACTACTTTGGATGTCAAACAGGAACGTTCAATATAAAAGGATAACCAAAAGCTAACGCTACTATATTAAACATGCCTTGAATAAGAGATTGGCGGAACGTACTGATGATGCACTTTGCACTGCTCCTTCAGCTGCGAAGAGGACGCGTATCGATCGTCAGTGTCAGCAGTCTGAGTGGGAATAAGGTAATATAATAATATAAAGCTAAAATTAAGACTAAAAGATCTTTTAATATATCCTAAACAGACTATATGAACACGAAATCAATGTGACCATAGAGTTAAAAACGACTGTTATTTGCTTGAGAGCTTTACGCACAGTAGTCAAAACTAATTTAAGCAATTACTAAACTAGTTAGAACAGCACTTTCAATAGAAAACCACTGCAAGTCGCAGTCACCAGATCTGCAATACATGATAATTGGCTCGGTATCTATTAGCGATATTATAACAGCCTCTAAAGTAGGATAAAGGAGTACAGGTGGCCGACAAAGCAGAACGCTCCACAGGATATCGAAGCACCACACTCAACAACACACATCACATATGAAACTCACTCAGATTTCGACACCTTCGCATTCCTGATTTTTTGGTCTTAGGGATTAGCGCGAACACCGTTTTTCTATCTCCTACTTGGGCTCGCACTCTCGATACAGCCATTCATAACGCTCAGCCATGTGTACGTTAATGCATGAGAATTATGAAGTCTAAGAAGGCTGCAGCTGAGTTGGATGTTCTTTAGTTGCTCCACTGCACACCCATTGCTGTTATAAGCTCCTAAAGTCTCTCGCTTCCGCTTGCTTTGTGGTTAAATATGCAGCACTGAACGATTGTTTCGCTAAACATGAATGGGTATGAGGAATAAATCAATTTCTCGTCCATACTACTTTTTTTAAGAATCTACCGAAGACCAAGTTCTTCACAAAATCTGTCAAAATCAAATAGCAATCACTGCGCCTGGGTAAAGATTGTTGTTGGTAAGAATTACGTCATCATGAAAGTGAACATGGTGGAGCCACCACAAGCCATCGACTCTTATTCCTTTGTTATCCGACTACATTTTCCTCACGATGTCTTCGACAACGGTTTTAGGTTATTTCAACTAAGTGGTATCGCCGAATGGCGAAATTGCTATGGTAAAGTTCCTGCACAGCTTATAAAGGACACTTGCACATTGATGAGGGATATCTTAATTGCGTTAAACTTTCATGACCGTTTTCGACTTGAATGAACTGAGGTCAGTGTAGATGAGACACAGCTGCATCTTGTACCTACGGAATATTCCAAAGTTACTCAATGGAATGGATATGATGTGTCGTACTGAATCATTTTCAACACCTTAGGTTCCCACACAGCTGTCCTTTGTCCAACTTTTTCCAACACATTGCTGACCACGCCCCTTTCTGTGGAAACCGCGTACGACGAAGTTTAATTTTCGGTCGATCAAGGTTCTTGCCTTCGTTGAGGTACAAGAAGCAACGATTCCGCGTGGAAAAACAGAAAGCTATAGAGAAAGAGACATATATGATCACACCTGCACCAAAGTGTTAATTTTAATGAAGACGAGTAAAGACTTTAGCAAAGACAAATAGCAGGCAGATAGGTGTCGAACTCGTGTCGGTACTTGCTTTTGTGCAACAACGTGGTCCTTCTGGTTCTATATCGACGTTACTTGGTTCTAACAGATAACGTGTGAGGAGTCCAACCTACGCGTTGATAATCAATGTTAGTGTTTTCTTGATATGTTCACCAATGGTCTTGTTAGGATTAAATGTTTTGTGACGCTTCATAGACTATATGACGCGTCAAACATGGAGGAATAACGGCTGAAACGAATCTATCTTCACTGGTATGGCATGAAGGGAAGTGAATGTGGTTGCTGAGGAGATCGAAGTAGAAGTGCATAATTTCCTGTACTGCCCTTATGTTCACTAACCGCTCCATATAGAAGACAAACAGCAATCACCACGTTCTTCTTCACAGTGTAGAATATAACTGTGTGATTGGTAATACCGATCGACAAGTGGTGATGGTAATTAGCTGTTTGTTACAAAATGTTCTAGAAATATACAGCAGCTCATTACTTTGTGAACAACACACAACTAGCTCTTAGCACAGATAAAGCACTTTCACGAGATATGATGGTGAGAAGAAATATTCCCTCTCTCTACGATATATTACACTCCTCAAAAACTAAGACGTAGACGAAGACAACGAGATAAGAAAGAAAAGTCTGGTATTCATAAAATGCCCACTAAAAAGATTGCTGATTATTCCCTTCGCTGAGAAAGCCCAATTTAATTTCACAGAATCACCTGCGCATAAGTGTTAATTCTAAGATATGTCAAAGTAAGACATTTGACATTCCACGAAGTGGCGACATTTTCTTTGAAAGGAAGCTATTTCTCATTCACTCTTTGGTAAGCTGAAATTTATTAAAACGCTTTTAACCAATAAAAATTACATTACATAACGTATTATCATAAAAAGCTCTAAAAAACTCCGCGGTGTTAGATAAATTATCGTCAGATATGAGTGATTGCTGATGGCAGAGATCGACAGAACAAGCTGAGAGACAGATGGAACAATGGACCCGCATGGTGTGGTGGTGAACGCGTTAGCCCTCGGAAAGGGTAATAGCGCGTCCGTTCCCCACCGTAAACACCTGTGGTCCGGAGTTTTGTAAATATTTCAGCATCATTGAAGTTATATTTCGCAACATACCCCTGCCATTAAAAAGAGTAGGCAGCAAATAATAAGTTAAAATATCGTCAGATATTTCGCAATTTTATTAGAGTTCCCAACGATTAGACCAAACTCCGGAAAGTGGGACATGGAAACTCGGAGTGCTATGGATGGCTTACTATTAAGGCAAAAAGCAGAAGATAAAAGTTTTTGGTTAAACAAGTACCGTCGGTGGCGGCTAATATGAAATGATAAATAAAACTGGAGAGGATAGAACTACTCTCATGGATAAGGATAACCGACTGTTTTTTGAATAGACAGCAATAATTCCTTATTGATTAATAACAATATTGTATGCAGTTCTAAACTATGATTCGACTAAGATGACGAATTGGAACGTTAACAGCGGAATTCATTTAACACCACTCCAGATGGTAATGTGGCAGCTTATCATCTTTTTAGAGGGTTAGTTGTCTTGTTAACAAAAAATCCACGGTTATCTCGCTTTTTAAGTTGAAGAAGCAGTTATAAGATCTCCAAGGTTAGTTAAACAAAACAGAAAACGGCAACATCTGCAATTCACCATTACTTGTAAGGACTCTAGTTAATTGTGCTGATAAACCTAATTAAGGGTTCAGGTAACACAGTGGTAACGATGTTATTTAAGCGTAAGACCTTGGACCTTTGTTCGAAATCGTACTTGGCCAACTAAGCCTCCTATTCCTTCGGGATCGCGAAACCTATACTACAGTCTCCCTGGAGCAGCTCCTTCGCTCTAATGCGCAGATGACGGGTAAGTCTGATGAAGATCTGGAAAACGTTTCGCAAAGGCTCTCCAGGATTTCAGGAAGACTGGATTTGACAATAATTCAACCACATTCGTAAAGAAGACCAAAAGGAGGAAGCATCGTCAAGCTGTAGCCGAATTAACACGCAATTTGAACGCTTTCATAAATGATTGATGGATCGACGAAACGAATCGAAAGTAAGATGTGCTGATACCCGCACTATGTGTGTTGCTTGTGACATAGAATGAGAACAAATAAATAAAAAATACTAGTTTCAAATGATTTTATATTTCGTTAGTTTTAATAGTTAATAAAATAAAAAAAGCAATGACTGCAACAATAACTTTTAAAGGTAATTTTCTTTGCGCCCACTGTACTTTCGTTCACAACACTAGCAATCCTCCCCAACGGTTTACCGCCTCATCGTGGCTAGGAGGCGTTCCTGGGTGTCGGGCTGCACTGTACAGCGGCCGATTCATCATCCATCAGGGTGTCCCAAGCGGAGAAAGAGACCGGCATTTCGATCAGGAAGCTCGGCTAAGAGTAAACCAATATCAGAATCCACCGCCGCCCTGGTGTCAAACCAGTGGCATGGTGGCAACTCTTCCTCTGATTCACAAGGGTTACGACTGGGTGTAGTGATGACGACCTGGGGCAAACTTAGGTTAGGGCTGACCTCGGGACTCCAGGAAACCACAATAGCTAAACGAACAAAACTCCGAAAACGTGGAAATTATGCTGGGGACCGCAAAACCAGTGAAAACGGGCCACCAAGTATCCAAGTAAGTACATAAACAATCAGTGCAAACTTAGGACTTCTACGACTTCCAAAATACTACACAGGGACATCAATGCTACTGTTGGTTCTTATAGGTTCCTACCAGGCACAGATATAACAAACACTTGCAATTTTAATATTTTCTTTTCACGACTCGACACCACACATGGTGCGAATAGCAGCACTCCTCTAATTCGATTCGCTTCTTTCCTTCCATGATCCTTGAAAGTCTCTTGATTTCTGTGTGAGTCCGGCAGCTGCTTGAGTGTTTTTGGTCTTCTTTGTCAATATTCTTGAATGCTGCTCGAGAAGATTCTCCTTGTAACCATGTAATAGCTTTGCAAGGGCTTTCACAATTCTTCACCACAAATTGTCACCAGTTTCTGTGAAGAGGAGGAAGCTTTCCCCAGCAAAGTGCGGTACTAATTTCTTAACTGAGGATTGATGGGAGGGTAGGTTGGCCCCGGGCTGGTCAAACCAAGGCTTGGAGCGCATTATCGAACGCCATCATTACCACTGCGCTACCCAGGCCCTAATTGCAATAACTAAAACTAACTCAACGACTTCTGGTTGTCCACAGTACGGCAATGGATATACCTTTAGCGCTGGATTGTCCAAGCCTTGGGGACCTGTATCTCTCCAAAAGGCCTGTTTGGGAATAAACTAGTGTCAACAGCTACTACCAGAGTTGAAAAGTAATACTCGCTTGCAAATACCACTTCGACAGATACAAGGATTGCAATCAGCGAGTGGTGGCGATCTGAGAACACCTCATTAGGGTTGTAAATAAACATTATTTTTAAAAAAAAAGCTAACCCCAAGAACCAAAAACAGAACATCGTTGTTATCTAAGAGCTCACACGGTACAAAATGGTCAGAAATAATGAAATCTTAGGTTGTACGTTTCTTCTGATAAAATCTCCCGTTCATTAGAAAAAATCGTTGACATCATCGCTCAGCATGACAAGATCCATGCACTTGAAAAAGATGTGTCACTCATGAAAGGGAAAATCAGATCGACAAATCGCATACAACGAAAACACAGTTAATGAATTCGTTCTATGCGTTGAATATACAGCTACATACGACCGAATTTGTCAAGTAAAAAAAGTGTCAAAGAAGGGTATGTTGGTTATAGCGAGGATTTTCAATCTGACGTCCAACGAACCGACTGCAGTGCACATCGCATAACTCTTAGAAAGAACTGGCACCGTATGAACTCTATAAACAGATAGCGGAAAAAAGAAAAAGAAAATTCGTATTGTAAACATCGCTGAACAAAAGCGATGTTCCCTATTATCTTCTACCATGATATGCAATCAATAACGGACAGATTCCAATCTCTTGAACCATGACAGGAATTTTTCTGCATTAATCATATTCACATTGAGATTGTTCCTACTGTAATAGAACGGAGCAATTAGTAGCAACTATTCTTGTCTGTAGATTCTCATCGAGTGCAAATGACAGAGTTTGATAGCATCGAAGGGTACGAGGTCCGAGAAACAAAGATTCCATTACAATGAAGCGTTCCACCCCTACACAGCAATTTATAGTGACGTCTCGATTAGAACGAAAATGTCACACCTATTGATTCACAAATAACAAAAGATGTCTAATTAATGAAAAATCAACGCTGAAATAGTGAACGAATCGAGACGGCCCACACCACTTAACAATGCGTGCATCTCCTTGTTCGATGATGGCCAGCTACTTCTTGAATACAGTAATCTCCCTCTATGGATTTATGCTTATACCTGCGAAAAAAGTTGCAAAGTACTTTATATCGATCGAAAGAGATGATGATGGGAATACGCGCAGTTGAATGGAGAATAATCGGAAACATTCCATCCATGAAGACGCGCTGTTGAATGGAGAATAATCGGGAGCATTCTATCCATACTCCAAGATCCTAGAATTTGTTACGAACAGCCATCCTTTGTTCTGTTATAGCAAACAATGTCGATCACCCACTTATGATCGCTACTTTTCGACAACATCCGTTCTGATCGATCACTTGAAAGAAGTAATTCTACGGAATGATGTTTGAATACGCCGCTATAATTCATATTGGGTATTGGATATTGGACAGTTCAGATGCAATCCTACCACGAACACATACCATCGACCTTCATCTGTACCAAAACTATTTCACTTTATAGTTTTTTTTTCTTTGAGAAAATACTTCTGGCCTACAGTGATAGAAAAAAAAGAATAGGCATTACCTAGTTGTGTTCACGCGTAAATATAAGGGTTTTCCAGCGTTAGAATATGTGGTACCTAGGGACCTTGCCGACACACGTACCTAAGATTCGGATGACCGTAAACAGTCATTTTCTAAATTCCTCTTATACGGTGCGAACATATCCAGACATCGATCCTTCCATAGACGTCAAATCACATCATTAACATTATTCAAATCGAATCGTCAATGACATTATACTTACTATACAATATTTTAGTCTTCTGAAATGCTTAGGAAGAATTTCCACTTTTTCTGATAATGTTAAAACAGGTATGGGTAAATGGTGTATTCGCAGTCTCATATTCGTCGCCAAACAAAACCATCGATACTATTCGAAATGTAAACAAACATGATAAATGCGTACATTGTTGGGGTCCGCACATTTGCTGGAAAAGACTAGGAGTTTATCACATTACGCACAAAAGCGGCTTTCTGTTACGAACGATAATAATTTCTCCAGAACTTCAAAGCGTTCTAAAACCACCTTGAGCTATCGCCCCAATAGCATATATATGAATACGTACATATATATATATATATAGATACATATATATATATATATATATATATATATATATATATATATATATATAAAGTCGAGATATGTTTCCAATTCATAAACAAAGTTAGAATCCTCAAAACTTGCCGGTACAAAATTCGAAAAAAAACGGGATGCATTGGGGAATGTGGTCGTGCACAGGAAAACTAGATCTCGACTGCTCGATTGTTTTCGTGGTAGAAATTTGAAAAAAAGCTCTCGACGTTGATCAATTCCAGATGGATGCATCATGAACCCAACCTCATGAAGCATCTTTAGAGGTGACTGAATGCATATCTGGATTATATAATGACTCGCAGTGGCCTACCTATGTATCAAAGTCAGTGTTGTTATCCTCCGAGACAAGTTTGGTACTAATTTGCCGACACCCGGAGGGATGGAAGGCTTGGTGAGCTTAGGGCGCGGGGATCGATCCCATGTGTATAGCAGGGCGCCTCTAACCACAACGGAACACGCATCCTCGTTTTAGAAATACGAAATAGAAAAATAAATTTGTCACATAGTAGAAAAAACGAGGTGTGTTCCATGAGCTCCAGGAATTAAGAACTAAACCTCGATAAAATAAGAAAACTATCCGTTAGGCTGGTCCAATTGATCCTCTCTCACTTAACAACAGCTACTACGACTTTAGATATGATTTAAAGAAGAAAAAAAGCCACTACTTGTGCATGAAAAATGCGTTGTACTCTCTGCGCTTCGAGCGTCATGTATTAACAAATGAACAATCGCCGTTGATTTTGCGGAGGCCAAAAGAAGCCGTGAACTCGTCCGCGATCTAAACACGCCAAATGCTCGTTTTTTTCCCACAATAAACGGTAAGTTTTCGACAATTAGGCGACTTATGGGGTTGAGATCATCAGAATACCATGGAAAAGGCTTTGCTTCATCCTTCCAGAGGTAGAACGTTGTCACTATACGCTCTATCTTAACATATTCATCTGCCAAACACGTTCCTGTCGGAATTTGGCAGAATTTTGCTACGTACATCACATGTATCCCGGAATTTCTTGCAACCAGCAATTCTATACGATAGTAATAAGCGGAAATGAAAATCGTTGAATTACTGAAGAAAAACTGAACTCTATATGCTCTATATAGGCGACGACGTAGGTTTCCCAAGCACCTGCGTCACATGTTGCCCCGTTAGTCATCGAGTGATTTTAGCACTCCACAGCAACCTTCCATGTCTCCCTGTCGCGTGCAGGAGTCCTCTAGTGGATTCTGATTCGCTCTAGAGACTCTTTAAGCACCATATCTTCCTTTCAGGCCTTCCATGAAGAACTTCAACCGTTGGGACGGTAGTCTCCGTGCTGTAGTTTTGACATTCAAAGCAATCCAGCGACTAACGGCTCTTGTCCATCGGTTGTCGTTTACAAGCATTAAGTTTCCGGGTCAACTTCTATAATGATGAGTGATCTTTCATCCTGCTTACGTAGTGACCATTTTCGACGCATAAGTTATGGAAGGAAGAATCGAGGAGTTTAAAAGGTTGGCACAGAGTCGGGAGTTCTTTGTTCTACTCCAAACCGCTCGCTTCCCCCAGCTCAACGTGAATGGGGCATAAGAAACCAATCTGTTCCTGACGAACATCGTTTTTGTGGGATTTAGTTGAACACCAATCTTTCCCCAAGCGTTATCAAAGTCGGCTAGCATATATTCTTAATTTTTTTTCCAAGCAAACCTCAATGTGGAATTCTCTATTCTCCTACCAACGATTTACCGCCTCATCGTGGCTAGGAGGTGTTCCCGAGCGTCGGGCTGTGGTCTACAGCGTGGGATTCGTCCTTCCGGCAGGGTCTCCCAAGTTCAGAAGGAGTCCAGCATTTCCATCAGGAAGCTTAGCTAAGAGTAAACCACTACTAGGATCCACCACGGTCCTGGTATCAAAATCGCACGGCGGCAAATCGCTCTCTGATCCACAATGACTGCGAATTCCTGTGGCTGTGACAACCTGGGGGTAGACTTTGGACAGGATGACCTCGAAATTCCAGGAAAGCACCATGGCTTAACTAGCAAATCCCGAAAAATAGAGATTATGCTGGAGTCCGTACAACCAGTGAGGACTGGCCATTCAAGTATCAAGTAAGTAATTCTCAATAATTTTTCGGTAACTAGATAATTTATAAAGTTTATAACTTTATAAACTTGTAAACGAGGTTTTGCTCTATCACTCTGAGAAAAGCACTAACATTACTAGAGTCTAATTTTCATTTAAAGACTATGTAAAACTAAGACTTCAGAGAAAAATCCACTCCTCATCGCGACCCAACAAGAAATTTGCAACTTGCTGGAGAAAAAATTTCGACAATTCAGTGGTTTTCATTTCAATTCATAAAGTCCCCTTATGAACTAAGACATGCTTATTGAAAGGGGTAACTGCGTTCGAGTATGTATCAAATGGAAGCAGAGATCAATCAATAGATGAAAAAAAGTGGCAACATCAAGAATGAATCAGTGTTTTCTTCAACATTTGTCAGCGAAATCAGAGTCATTGTTCTATCCAATCTGTAGAATATTCTAGAAGATCGAAAATATAGGGCTCTCCCTTTTGTAGTTATCATCATCCCATACTTCCCTTGTCTTTTTTTCTTTTCCTTTTCTTCCACTCTTTTTCACCCAAAAAATGATACCACTGACGTTCTCACCTATACATCACTTTTTTCATTATTATTGTTGACAAATTCGTGTCTCCTCATCAAGACTGAATTATTTCATCAAGCCCAAGGTGAGCAGAAAATACGTGGGAATTGTTTCCCATTTACGTTAAATTTTTTTTCTGTTTGCCCTTTTAGATTAAGGTAATAAGTTGGGCCGGACATTTTAATGCGTATGAATGACAGCCGATGGACAACACCCTTTAGTGAGTGCATTCTTCGGGATGTTGAACGTACTGCAGAAAGACCACCGATCCGATAACTGGAGTTCTTCACGAAAAGCCTGGTAGAAAGGTATGATGTTCAACGAGTTCCTAGAGCGAGCGGAACCAAATTTGCTACTCTTGCACGCTTTAGGGAAAAGTGGAAGATTTCCTAGCGGCGCTCGAGTGACTCGACGATCAACGGGACCACAGGTGAAACAGGTGACACCCTTTTAGACTAATTTCGATGGTCAAGAATTTAATATTATGACCTTGAGCCATGTCAGCTGACTACGACTTCAAACTTCGAGCTCCATGGACTTCTCATGGAGAGTGGTAATGAAGAATCTGTGAAGGATCAGTGCATGGAGCGGAGATTTTTGTTTACTTTATGACGTATTTGGGAGCAGGTCGTGAACGAAGATGAACAGTGGACAATTAGTTGGCAGTGCTTCAAAATCGGTGCGGGGTAATGGTTTTGCGATGAGAATACAAGGAAGTTGTTATGATGTCTACAGTTCACGACACCTCTCTTTCCTTCCAGTCATCAAAACCTGAGGTGATCGAAAGCTACAACCAGAGAAAGCTATTCTGAATAGAACTGACCAGATGGGGGTGTACTTTCCATGTGGTAGAATGATCGGCAAGTGGTACGTATATTTCTGTCTCATCACGCTTTAGACACACCTTTTCACCCATACTTTAAGCATATAGTTTTCCTCCACTTGATCATCCTAACATGGCTGGTGAAAGCATGGAGGATATAACGAGCGTCTACAAAAAATCTCACTAAATGACTTCAAGGAATACATGTATCTGTGATGTGGTAGTTGACGGAGTACTTCGACCCCGCCTATTGCTCATTTAGTTGAAGAAGTCGACATCGGAGTACAAAAAAGTAGGCGTAACATATGTGATGTTACTAAAAGGATGTTACAGAGCAGCATGATCGGAAATACACCGTTGTGTGTCCTACAAAGGTTACCACTAGATGCTGCCGTTCTAGGGAACATGACTGCTTGGAATGTTTAAGTAGATGTAATGCAATGTGTTTATAATCAGCACGATCTACAAGAAGATAGCCAAGAACTGTAAGTTTGACGTCAAGATTGCGACTGATTAACGGTACGTAAGACTGACCTTAGAGTGGCCTCTTTGGATTTCGACTGAAGGAAAGAACTGCAGAATGTTATTGTTATTATGTTTATAACTACTAGTTATTAACTATTAAGTTATATGATATAGAATTTGGATATCTATATATCGTACACGTATATTTTGTAAATAGCAATTTTTATATTATGAAATAAATGCAAAATAGAAACCTGACATGAGTTGATAAGTCATTCGAAATACAGACTGTTTTGAATCCCACTGGTGAATAGATCTTATGTGAACACCAAAGCACTCCAAAAAAGTCCCTTCGACCATCTTATCATTATCTTTTTATGGCAAAAGCTCTCTCTAAGAGTCGAATACCAGTGTTCAAGCAGAGAAATTTCCGCGCTCCTTCACTGGTCATCTTGCCTTGCTGCACACTCTCTTCACCAGCAATACTTCATCGCTGCGAAATTACCTCGTCCAAAGAGGTTTTGTCTTGTAAATTATTAAGCCTAGAAAACAGCATTTCATGAGCCAGTCTCGATATTGGATCTACGTTTGACACTTTATCCACAAAAGTACAAGAACTGTGGTTAAAGACACCCGTAAACCACAGAAGAGGAGTGATACGACATAGTGTAACGCAGTCGCGTATCTATTAAGCATTCAAGATGTGGTCGCTTGTATTATGTTTTGAAAGATAGGTGAGAATAGGGAACGAATCTTTAGAAGAAGTAGGTATCCTCAATGAAAACCACCTACAAGACGAATGGATGTCTTTGCAGCAAAGAATACAACAGGCCTAATCTATGTGCCACAGAACCGGAACGAAGAACGAAATGCTGTCGGAGCCTGCATAAATGATGGAAACGTGCTATCCACATATTGAAGTAGGCACCGTGAAGTTTCGAACATACCAATGAATTACAGCATATAAAAACGTTTGCATATGGTATATTTGATATGTTGGAAACACTGGCATTAAAAGTATTAAGAAACACACTATATGTACATCTGAAAGTTCTCCTTAGAAGCAACGCAAAATCAACACAATCCGAAAGTAAAAGCAATGTGCTAAAATCATTTACCCTATCTGGTATATCTCCAGCTTCGGTTCGATGATTGACATTTTCCTTGTCTGCTTTGCGTACTTCTTCGGGAATTTCAATTTTACTGCTAGCCATCTGCAAAAGGGAAAAAAAAACAGCTGAACACAGCGATATTAGCAAACCAAGGCGTTAATAGAAATACTTAAATCTGATTGAGATGTGGTCACACCTTTGCCCAAATTCACTTCGTTGTTCTTTTTAGCAAAGAGAAGGAATGGATGCGCATTCTTTTCAATAAATACGAGTAACAGATTGGTTATTGAATTGTGATATATACAAAGCATGAACTCCACGTAAGCTATTCCCCAGAGTTATATAGAAATACGCTCTGAGAACTCACGCATAAGATGATGTTTGTATAATTCATTTCATTTTTTACGTTCTACAACCCGACATCGCATATTGTGTCGATCCCATCACTTCTCTCATTCGACTAGTTCTTTCGTTGATAAAGAAAAAGCAAAAAAAAGTGATAAATATCAAGTACTCAACTAGGATGAGAGATAAAACAGATAAGCGGATGGAGTTAGTTTCAAAAATTTGATACTAAATGTTGATAAGTAATAAAAAAAATTGATTTTCAGTGGCAGGTAGGCACCTATTATGTACATACCTTGAGCTGTATTTCCTCCATACGATCATGAGTGAGCAAGAAGTCTTTAAAAGTCGCAGGAAGAGTAGTCAAATGGGTTATGCTCGATCCAAGGATTTCGAGGACACATATGATACAGGATTCGTCCAATATGTGTTGTAACGAATGTTGTTAAACCAGTCATTCCACACCTTTTCAGTCATAAACCTCGGTTGGAGCGTTAGTTGCTCAACGGTATCGATTTCGACGGCTATACTTCTGTTCGAGCGAGCTTCAACTCCGCGAACCCCTCTAATATCGCTTATTGAGAGGATTGCTTTTACGTACGACAAACAGCTTTTTGATGAATAGTGTTTTCTCACCTGGCCACGCGATGTTCGTATCTCTACCTCTTGGTTTGTATGTACAAATGCTCAATAGAGGATACAGAGGCCGGGCACCTTTCGTTGTACTACACTATCCTTTAGTCCTTCCAGTTCTAAACAAGACTAAAATGTCACTGAGATTTCAGCAGCGTCACCGTAATTGTTCCACTCGACGCTGCGGTATCAGATACTCCCTTGGGGGTGAACGAAATGAAGTCCTTTATCTATGCAGTTTCTGAAGATGAATACACATGGAGAGGGAGTCGTTGTTTGTCCTTTGCCTTCGAGCTAGGCAGAGTAAACAGAATACTTGTTGGAACGACTGCTAACCGTCTACTAGTCATTTGGTTGCAGACTTTTTACCGAATCGACTTGCATGAAATAATCCGCAAGCAAGCACACCCTCGCAAGCATGCATATGTCGACGTATGTACAAAAGGTGTATGTCAATATGGAACATCAGAACAGTGATCTGTCAACTTATACACCCTTTAAAGAACTTCTGAAACAATCATACATGTGTCACTATTTTTTCTTTTTTACTACAGCCAAGTAAGATGTAGAATATACCTGTTGAAATAGATGCTAACAAAAATATTTCATTATATCCCCTTATCTTCCAACCGTGATGTTGTACTTGATCCAAACAAACATGGAGAGATAAAAACTATTTATAACAGATGATTCAGAATGAAAATTGACAGTGTTAAAGGATAAAAATTACTAAGCTGGAAGAGAAGTAATGCACCATACCCACGTCTTCTTAGCATGCAATGCATGAACATTTGAACGGTCCGTCTTCAGCAACAAGGAGGAAACGAAGAATCGTGCACTATATAATTTCTATTTGAATGGACATTTGCTGGTTGAGCGGAAATTTCTTTTCTTGTAATCTTGAACTTCGTTATAGCTATTTCCCAGGTAGTTACCACTTCCTTATTGGTGAATATGTTGCTGCTAGGAAGGCTTCCTAACAATTGTTTACTCCTAGCTAGGTTCCGGGAGAAAACATTCAGCTCCTTCTCACCTTGTGGATTGAATAGCACTTCTACGTACCTGTAAGACATCTAACCTTCAAGTCCATGAAAAGACCAGATACTCTCCCCTTAAAACTGCAATAGATGCGAGTGCAAGAACTGCTTAAATATTGGAATCATAGAAGGATTCGTGACGGAAGATTTGTTGAGAAGGTAATTTTTTCAAGGCATGGAAAATATGGAAATCGGAAAAATTGCATGGTTGTTCGCCCGCCGCTGCCAATAAACCATCGATGCCATGTATATTCGAGCGTCCTTTCGGAAATCAAAAAATCCAAGCTTTTTTTGACCACTCTTCTTCCACAAAACTACTAGCTGACGAGGGCGTTTTGTAGATGTTCTTATCAACCCTCTCCTCATCCCAAAGTCAGCTTCAAGCATAATATACAGCTCCAGCTTCACTAATAAAAAAGAAGGAAAATGTGGTGTGACTGTGAGTTCGGTCTTGCTTGAGCTGGTAGCGACAATATTCGAATCGCACGGCGTATGTCGGTGTAGTGGAATAATTCTCCTCTTTCGTGAGGTCACCACGGCAGGCTGGCGAACTGACATTCAGGTAACTTGGTTAGCGTTAACTGTGTTGGTTCCACTAGGTCATTACTACAAAATGGCCAAGTGCGTGCGCATACGAAGATTTCGTCCACGATATCCTCGCTCAGATCACTGTTCTGGAGGCGACCCCCCAACAGATACGACAACTAAATTATCATCCCAGTTCCTCGTAAGTCCATTTTTGCTATTTTCAGCTCTCCTTTAGAAACTTTTCCCACACTTCTTAACCCTCAGAATGAAACTTGAAATGTTACACAACATACCTAAACACTTAGCGCTTGAACGCTGAGTATTGGAAATTTGAACAACATGGATTGAAAAAAAAGGAACTTCTTCTAGAACGGACAGTAGGATATTCATTAATTCCCGCCTTTTCTAACAAATTGCAAGCACAGTTTAAGCGATTCCAAGCTATAAGGAACTACCTGTAAGAGAATAATCGAATGCTTAACGGTATCCAGTAATTTATTACTAGACGATATGAGATCATCGACATTTCTGCACTCTTTCTCGCTTGCGTACTCCTTTAAAGAGTCAAGTCTTCTAACCTAAAAGAAAACCGTTAGTTAGAATAGCTAGTCTGATGTCCATGTAGCTTTTTCCAGAATAAGGCAGCCTTCGTAGAATAATTACCAAATTATATGGTTTCCTACAGTTGGGAATCCTTAAAAAAGATGAAGAACGTCCCTACATTATTCATTTAAGACGACAAGCAAGGGAAAACAAAAGCAAATAAGGAAGAAAAAAACACCTTTGTGCTTTACCCTGAACATAGGAAGCCGTCAATTACATATAGCAAACATCTCACGAATTATTCTCAACATCCATCACAAAATCTGCTAATGTTCACCTATTTCGGTGAAGGCGTTCTAAAATTTAAACATCCAACCTGTAGTATAATATCAGCGAGGTGCCGATCTGCTTCAACAACTTTTTGCTTGAGGACTTCCGAAATACTCTCCCTATTCTTCGGCGCCTTTCGGTATCCTCCACATTCTCGGATTACACTCTCTAGGGCACGCACCCAGTGATTCCTTTCCTTTTCATCACGACCCTTAATTATTAAGAGCAAGTATTAACATGCCATACTAAATTTTTTGATTGTAATATATTTCTTAGAACTATGGAATATCTACCGTTTTCTAGAAAAAACTGAGAAACGAAATGAAGCGCTACAACGGTGGTCCACAATTTGTTGGTTAGGAAAGGAGCTCCGACAAGTACTAGCAGAAACCAACACAAAATGGGGGAAAAAATACTACTGGGTGAATACTGAAGCTACCTGAGTTCATTATATTAGAATTTAGCAACTGTCAAAAAAACATGGAAACAAACAACAGTGAAATTTACTTTGTTCATTTTTTATTTTATTCCACTTTTATTACTTATTTACTTTGTTTCCTGAAATTTACTTTGTTCAACACAGCACGTGCAACTACTAAACTAGTCAAGTTACAGCGAAAGTGCCATCAACCAAGGGAAAGGGTAGTGGAAGAGTCAATGTCAATGATGATGGCCGTTTGGAATCGCCATTTGAAGCAGATCGACGAGTGACCACTTAGAGAGATTGGCGTGTACTATGACTGGGAACTTGCCAGAGAATTAGTTATAGGTAAAACAACATTTAAACACCTCGAAGGAATAAAAAGAAAGTTCATTGTTTTCGCAACGTTATAAAAGGAAGTAAAAATAGACACTGTAATGATGCTGAGATATGTTCAAAACTCCGGATTATAAGTGTCAACGCGTTCACCACTACAACATGCGCGTCTTTCGTTTCGCCTGTTTATCAGCTAGTTTCAATCTACCAGTGCCATCAGCAATTATCTGTTAACACTGTAGACAGACTTCAGAAGAAAAACTATAGAATATACACTGTACTTCAATCAAAAGTGACTGAACAATAGACAGGAGACAAATTTGCATCGGCTTTCTGCAGTGATGATGGTTGCTGCGATTTTTCATGAAAGACCGATAGGACCGTCCACTACTCAAGAACGAGGTGGAAATTAGTGCTTTCGGCGACTATTAAGGCATTACAGGTGTAGAGCATGAACGGCCTACACTGCTTCATTTGGTGCAACTCCAACGACATCGTGTACAAGACCAGACTCAACGCCATCGGTTGTCTCACTGCATTACTTCATTGACAGAGTCACCAAAACTGTGGAGTACTTTAGGCTTTTTATTGATGGCCAGACAAGTTGCTTTCTCTCCTAGAGCTAGAACGCAGCTTATCCTTTTTCTGTTCCTTTTCCCTAATTTGATTCTGAACTGAGGTATGTGCAGTTGAAGGTTGTGATCCGAATATCTTTTGAAGAACCTAACGTTACCTTCCAAGCCATAGTTATTTCAAAATTCATCCAGAAATTTATGGAAATTCAAAGCTCCAACTCTTGCGTTTCAATAGACTATGTATAGGTACATTAAGTACGACTGAAGAAGATAAACTCAAACACAATGTGCATGAGCAGTAATAAACAATGAAATGATGTAGTGCTGAAGGATCTAACCACAAGGATTACGCTGTGACTAAACTCATTTGGATAGTTAGATGACCTGTCTTCACTGGTTGTGCGGGCCCCAGCATAATTCCCACTTCTTCAGAATTTTGCTGGTTTAGCCATTGTGGTTCCCTGGAGTCCAGAGGTCAGCCTAACTAAAGTCTGCCCCCAGGTCGTCACCACCACAGGCAGTCGCCGCCCTTGTAGATCACAGGGAGATTTGCCACCAATGCAACCAGTTTGGTACCAGGACGGTGGTGGATCCTGGTATAGGTTTACTCTCAGCTGGGCTTCCTGGTAGACACCCCGGACTCCTTATTCGGCTGGGAGACCCTGCTAGGGTGGACGGACCCATCCGCTGTACAAAGCAGCCCTACACCCAAAAATATCCAAGCCACGATGAGGCGGTAAACCGTTGGGGAGGCTATGACTAAACACAAAACGCATTCGGTGTGTTTGCGAATAAGTAATTATTACCAAAAAATTACATGAAGATCTATTTTTTGTTCACTACCTTTAGCATGACACTTTCTGCGAAGCAACAAGTTTGATTAATAAAGTTTAGCATGAGATGTTGAGTCTAAAGGAAGCCGAGTTCAAATGTTTTAGGTGTTAATATGGACAGAAAAAAAATGGCACTACTTAGGGTTAACTCATAATAGTATCATAGTATTCATATTGTATTTTCACTGATTCTCATTAAACTAAGGCTATTGTTGACCCCTATAAATTATATTATCGAGGTTCCTCCTGTTATATCGTTCTCGAGAGGGCGGTCAACTAATCGTACTATTTGTCCACACTGAAATAGTTAACGTTCTGCAACGGTCGGAGTAATAAAGCGGCAAACTTGCCTCCGATCGACGAAGGCCAGCGACTGCTCATGTTCACGTGTGAACGGTAGAGCAAAGGCATAGTTACCTCCGGATTCCAGAGGAAATCATGCTTAACCATCATCCACCATGTCACTGAGGACAGAAAAACAACAAATCCTTAAGAAGGAGTCGAATCAACACTCCAACCTGACCTTCTTCGTGGATAACGAATGCAAGAAGTATTCGACCCTCACAACGTATAAGACAGGTATCTATCTTCTATGTATCTAAGGAAGTTATGACGTCCAAGTGTTGTGCATTAGTGTTTTAACCTGCTTACAATGATAAAAGACTTGTTCGGGAGTGGAACGAAATAAAAAAAAAGGAAAACGATAACAACAGCAACAACAAGAACAACAACGGCAGTGCACAAGCATGTTCTTCCGTGGCATGAATAATCAACAGAATTGCACATACCTAGGTAAGGAAGTATTGTAGCACCACCAGATTAAATTTCGGTACTAAATCACTAATAAAATAAGTAAAGGTCAATTCGTTTTCTAACCTAAATAAGAATCTTATGAGAACAACACATGGACCTTTCCCTTCAGAAACGAAAAACGACTTTGCATAAGATGTCGTCGAAGCGCTAGCTATCGAACATCAAAATACGTGTTCATATCCTCCTGTCGGTCCATCAAAGACAGTTCATCATAAAATACGAGTTGACTACTAACGCTGAGATAGACGAAAGCCAAGCTTTCGAATTATATTGGAAGCCTTTAGTCAACACACACAATTGCAGTCGTAACCTATGCGTTTAACGTGAAACTTGTTCCTTAAGATTTCTACAAATCGCTAAGTGTAGAGAATGGCTTTCCCGGTCCTACTTCTCATATTTCGATCTGTTTTCAATCAACTATCAAATGAGTGGTTAAAAAAACACCTAGTGTGGTTAAAAAAGACCTGAAGCCCACCGAAATGAAGATGGACACCACAGTGCCCAAATCGTCGCGAATAGGCTAATACTTAATGATACTTGGACCGCCCGTCCTCAATGGTTGTGCGGGCCTAAGCATAATCTCCATTTTTTGGACCTTTGATGGTTTAGCCATCGGGTCGTCGCCGCTCTTGTGGATCAGAGGGAGATTTGCCACCATGCGACTAGTTTGATACTAAGACGGTGGTGGATCCTGGTATTCGCTTACTTTAAGCTGGACTTCCTGGTAGAAACGCCGGACTCCTTCTCAGCTTGAAAGACCCTGCTGTGGATATGAATCCTTCGGCTGTATATCGCGGCTCGACACACAGAAACACTTTCCAACCACGATGTCGCGTAAACCGTTAGGAGGGAATGGGTCGACACAACTCAAATATGTTCACAACACCATAGCTACAACTATTACATGAGTTCATAACAAAAAAATGCTTCCTTCTGTTCCGTAAACATGGACAGAATACGCCTAAGAACTAGTACAATGCCAATAAGAAATTAGAGCTAGAAAGAACGTTACTCTTACGCACATTATTCACCAACAAAGCATGAACGTGAGCATCGGTATAGCCCACATCACGTTGTCTTTATCGCGCATAAATAATAGTAGTAACTTTTCCTATACAACCTATTTGTTATAACCTATAACTCTTCATGGTGCAATTATATCAAAGGGTAACATGTCAAGCTTAGTGGTGGGTTTTGGGCTGTGATTAGATCATCCGCTACCAAGGAACGCGCCATGTGGAATCACAAATAAACGGCTCAAAACCCCTCATGTGAGGGACAACCATGGAAATAACGTAGCAGGATCTGAGTCAATTCAACGATGTGTACATATACTTAACCAAAACCCCAAAGCATTCTTTAGCTATTTTCTTGCAGAAGGAAATCCTCAATTTATAGAGTCTTTGATAAATACGCATATAACGCATTCACTACAACATGCAATGACTTCACGGCATATGTGAGCGAAGATAATTACACCTTTCAAGCAAATAGGTTATAAAAAAATAAAAAAGTACAAAGCTTTCGACGTTGATCTACCCCCTTAGGGATGCGCCATGCATTCGACTTCATTAAGCATCGTTGGAGGTGATTAAACACATATCTGGCCTTTACAATGGCTCGCAACAGCACTGGCTCGACACATCGGTGGCCTACCGATGTATCGAGCCAGTGCTGCTATCCTCCCAGACAATCTGGTACCAATTTGCTAACCGCGGAGGGATGGAGAGCTTGGTGAGACGAGCGCGGAAATCGATCTCATGTGTACTGCAGGGCGCCTCCGACCACTGCGCCACACGCGCTCAAATAGCTTATAGTAAACCTTACTAACTGGAATGAAAATCAGTCTAATCTGCAGATTTATATGGACAAGATAAAGGCTTTCTTGCTCTACTAAAAGAAGTCCTGATTTCGTGAAACCCACAAGACGCATTTTCTCTTTGCCTTTCTTCGAAACACATATTTCAAACTGTGAAACAATTAGAAAACAGGATTTCCTAGAACGGAACACAGTAGTGATCTCATACCCATTAGTGACTTCATATCCGCCTCTGTCGCGCTGAATATTTTAGAAATTCAGACTTCGCCTTTAAGTTTTTTGAGCATTTATACTTCAATGAAATCCAAAACGAAAGCAACACCTATAAAAGTTTCACCCTGAGTTCCAATTTCATTTATTAAACCTCTCGAAATGAAGCAAACCGTCTTTTATAAGTGTTCTCAATCCCTCGAGTGCTTTGCTCGCCAAGAAAATATCAGCAGTTTTGGAAAGCCCAGCAAGTTGTGAACTTGGTAGAGAAAATATGAAAAAGATTCTACCCTAGGAAATCAATAACTTCCTCATAATATCGACTTCTACAAAAACAATCTTCATATCAAGAAAACCTTTTATCAAAACACTATCTGTTGAAACTAGTAAGGATTAAAAAAAGGTCTCGGCATTGATCAATCCCCTGAGGAATGCGCTATGCATTCGACTCCATTTTTAGCACCGTTGGAGGTGACTGATTGCATATCTAGCCTATAAGATGACTCGCGGTGTTCTACCCACGTATCGAGGCAGTGCTGCTATCCTCCCAGACCGGTCTGGTACCAATTTGGCCACCCCGGAGGGACGGAGGGTTTAGTGACCCTTGCACGATGGGGTCGATCCCAAGTGTATTGCAGGGACCCTCCAACCACTACGTTACATGCTCCCTAGCAACGACAAGAAAAAAAAATCATAACCACAAAAAAAATAGCGCCAGATATAAAAGTGGCAAATCTTTCAAGAATATAACGGCAAAAAGAACTACTTACCTGTAAGTGGAACACCTTGCCATCAACGGTTACAGTGAAAAGACTATTATTCTCGCCGTCTATACCCACAACGGCCCCGTGTAGACGCATACAGCCTGAATGTGTGGACAATACGAGGCTTCCCAACCTCATTTCCCTGGGATATTTAGTTCAAAATGCGAAAAAACCGAATCACATTAAAACTAATGATGACTCTGACCTAGCGTGTCACTAGTCCTAAGAAGTTACAAATGAATGTACAAAAAAATGCATGGAAAATACATCACCCACATACACTAAGGACTAAAAATTGCACAAGCATACCAGTTCTCTCCATCAAAGACGAATTCCTTAAAAATGCCACTAACCTCGTTGTTGACCTTTAAGCATCTTTTCTCTAGATGTGTAGTACAGCAATGCATCTTCTTCCAAGCGAAACCACCGGTACTGCCATCCGTGAACCATATTCGTCCATTTTGATAAAGGCCCTTCCATCTGAATCAATTATTTCCCGCCAATATAAAGACCAGTAGCTACCAACACCGAGAGAAAAAACATCGGATTGGGAAGAAAAAACTAGAGAACGGTAACGAGAAAGTCGAATTGGGGCCGTGTGGGACGTGCGGGGAGCGAGTTGGCCACGCCCACTACGCAGCAGTTGCACATCCAATAATTGCGGTCTAATAAGCCAGATTTTCGAGTTCTTCCGTTCCCACTTCCTCTTCCGATTATCAAAAAATACTTTCATAAATGTAGATATCTATTTTTTAATTACATTTCCCAAAGGAGAAGTTATACTTGATAGTATTCTACACACTACCTGCTTCTCCAATGGCATTGTTCAAGTTAAATCTCAATAGATTGATTCCTCTCCATTGAATTGACGAACGGAAATCACTTGACAACTTCTAGTACATTGTCATTGGATGAAGAAGTGGTGAAAGGTTGGTAGATCACCAGTTTTGGAGTTCATCTTCAAGAGATAGTTCGCTTGTTTGGAACATAACGATCTGCTTAAGCTGTTAATCGCTTCGCTTCTCTTCTTGTTGAAGAAAAGAAAAATTAGTTGCCTTATTGGGGGGACGGCGCGGCTCTCTTGCTTATCCCTGGATTCTCCTCTGTGATAGGACGATTGTATGAAGGCGGAAATTTGAAATATTCTTATGGAAGCCACCTACGTCCAAACCATATACCATTATTTAATGCAATTGTTAAGCTAGGCGGTAAAGTTGCTGTTAAGGACGACGATTCTTCTTGACGAAATGGAAACTACTAGAACATGGACAGTTGTAAATATAAGGCACCATAAAGATCAGCTTTAGAAAATCCTTATACTACGTATGTACGAGAATTTCGCGATAGCGCACGTTTGTTACTGTGAACTATGCAACGTCTGCGGGACATCGACACATATGGTGCTGCACTAGTAATACTTGGATACTCGCCCTCACTGTTAGTGTGGGCCACAGTATAATCTCCATTTTTTTCGGAGTTTTGCTGGTTTATCCATTGTTGGTCCCTGGCGTCCCAAGGTCAGCCAGGCCAAAGTTTGCCCCAGGTCGTCACCACCACATGCAGTCACAGCCCTTTTGGATCAGAGGGAGATTTGCTACCATGCGACAAGTCTGATATCAGGACGTGGTGGATTTTGGTATTGATTTGCTCTAAGCTGTGCTTCCTGATGGAAACCCCGGACTGCTTCTCAGCTTGGGAGACCCTGCCAAGGAAATGAATCCCCTTACTGTACTTTGCAGTCCAACACCCAGGAACACCTACCAGCTACGATGAGGCGGTAAACCGTTGGGAGGAGTACCGTAGTAAATCTGAATGGGACCTTTGTTAATCATGCTTTGTTATTACAGGTATTTTTTATTTCGTAGTATTGCAACAGTGAACAACGCATTGTTTTCTTTTTTCAGTAGTCGGGAAGTTCTTATACATCACATCTTTACTTTTGTACAAAAAGAAATACGTATAACACAACAGTACCCGACATTTCGACAGCATCGCCTTCATCAGGGTCTAGAAGGGTATGTTGATACGTAATTTACTAGGCGCAACGCTTCAACAACACAAACAGAAAGATGAAAATCTGGCCTAATCTAATGCCGAGGTTATAGAAAGTCGAAGGAGTCTAGGAAAGCCTGGGAACAGTGAACAACGTTCACCATCCGATGTCTGGTCGAACATCGGCGCAAATTCATGACATTCAGGCAGCTCATCACGTATTAGGTACCCACGACACCACTCAGCAACGTCAGGAGCAGGTTAGATGTGCTTTTTTGTTTGTAGTTTTATTAGATTGTTGGAAATCATTTCGTTACTAAGTCCTTTACTCATGGTAGGCAAGAATACGTTGCTACCTTTTAAATGGAGTTAAGTAGGCAGCTTGACAACGATCTTACCAAGTGCAATTTCTAAATCGTTGATTTAAGAGCTGACACTGAGATGAGTTACCCATGTTAATGTTTTCGTAGCAGTTTTCGTGAATAGGCGTTGGTAATTGTGATGGGAATCCGTAATCCGTTTACTTATTACCGCGGCATGTAGGGTACAGAACTTTTATGGTGATTTTTTAGAACGCGTAAATAATTTTGGTTACGATTTCCACAAATTTTGATCAAAGACTTGACGTAGTAATCCGACTTGTGCTTGAAATAGCCCGTTGTCATTTTAGCGATTTACTGCCGATGTCGGTCTGCGACGTACAACGGGGGATTCATCCCACTGGCAGGGTCTCCCAAGCTGAGAAGGAGTCCGGCGTTTCCATCAAGAAGCCCAGCTAACAGTAAACCAATACCAGGATCCGTCACCGTCGTAGTACCAAACTAGACATATGGTGGCAAATCTCTTTCTGATCCACAAGGGGGCGACCGCTTGTAGTGGTGACGACCTGGGCAGACTTTGGCCAGGCTGACCTTAGGACTCCATGCAACACAACGGCTGAACCAGCAGAACTCTGAAAAGTGGAGAATATGATAGGGCCCGCACAATCAGTGAGGACGGGCTGTCTAAGTATCGAAGTATGTGTAGCCTGTTATAACATAAACGAATGTTTGATTTCAGGATGCGTTTTATACTTCAAGTCCTCCTGCCGTTGTTTCGAAAACAGGCAACACAGACTACATAAATGTGGAAGATGAAATGGTTAGTCTCTTCTATTTTTTAGAGAAATATTCGATTATAAAGATCCAGCGACTTACCGTTTCTGTACTTAATATACTAGCTGAAGACCCCCGTACATCAGTGATTCGTTGTTTAGATTGAAGTGATAGGTGCAGACGAACTGCTTACAGAAGCTGTTGAAGAAGTCAGTGGTTTAGTTGACGACAAACAATACTCGTACGAATACGACAGTATGGTCCACACACAGCATGATCAGAATATAATATTTCAACTTTACCAACCGTTGGAAACGTCCCACAGCACTTTCGTATGTCGGATATGTCTTGAATTAGGTGAAACGGTCGAGTTCGAAAATAAGACATCCTACACACATCATCGATACAAAGTCCATGGTTCTTATAACAATAATCACATATGTCCTGTGCCTCATTGTCGGGAGATTTATGCTTCTATGACAGTTCTAAGGAAGCATCTATGTATCGACCATAAAATGCCCATTGAAATGCACTTTCGAACGTTCGCTAACGTGGGTGAATTTGAAGTAGGTATTTCGGTTGTAATAGTATAATTTTTTTAAAATTAGTCGCATGACATGTCCATTTCTTTTATCAGCGTTTTCGACATCTTGTTGAGACGCTATGCAATTGTCGATTTATGATGCATACAAAACAACCTCATAATAGGCGGCAGATTATGCATTGCTCCAAGAGTGAACACAAAACCATTCTTCAGTCGAGAAGGTATGCTTTCTCAGTTGAGTTGCACGTTTCATCCTTATTCGTAGAGTTTAGCGTTATCCAGAATTTGAAATTATGACAACAGGTTGTGCTTCTGTAGAATACTTAATTTTATTGCTTAGTCTTAGCATGTGTAGCGCAGTGGTCGGAGGCGCTTTGCAATGTACATGGGATCGATCCCAGCGCTCCAGGCCCAATTGGTCCCGGACTTGTCTGGGAGGATCGCAGCATTGGGTGGAAACATCGGTAGACCGCGGCGAGTCATTTTAAAGGCCAGATATGCATTCATTCACTTCCAGCGATGCCTAGTGAAGTTGAATGCGTGACGTATCCTTCAGGGATTGATCAACGCAGAGAGCTTTATCCTTCATCCCTATTTCTAACGACTGCTTCCTGGATCCAATTTTTGCTTGTTATGCGGAGGGACAGATCAACGCCGAGAGCTCTGTCCTTTGTTATTAATCATAGCGACTCCAAAAAATCAAATTCTTGTAATATTGTAGTCATAATTTGCGGTTTTTGCAAATACTGCTGAAGTGAGTATGTCTCTGTTTGACAATTTGTCTATTAGTCACTTTCGCTGTTGTCGAACGTCGTACACTCTTGTATTACCGACTGCAACTTCTTCGATCCGGAATTTATTCATGTTTAAATTTGACTATAATCGAAAATTACTTTTCATGCAGAAATAAACTACCACAAGTACGGATGATGAAAGAAGGAGCATGGTGCCCAGCTCAGATATCCTTCCGGACTGATCCGAAAACGGGGTAAGGTTGTTTTATATCTACTGTTCTGGAAAAAAAAGGCACACATCCAAGTAGTTCGTCATCACAACCTTCCGAATTTCCGTTACAACTCTGTCATAGTATAGATGAAAAATTTAGGATGTTTGAAACAAATACTGTCTTCGTTTTTGTTTCAGTCGCGTTGATGCTTTCTATCAGCTCTTTCACTATGGCCACGCAAGAGAATACCGTAATCATAATGGTGAGGACTACGTGGAAAACCCGGTCATTTCTTCAGTGTGTTTTCCATCCCTCATTTTTTTTCATTTTGTCCTGTAGTTTTAGAATATGATAAGATTCTAAATATTCGCCCATCATTTCGAGCAGTCCATTTTGATGCTATATTTAAGCCAAATCGACCAGCTGAAATGGTTTTTCCGGAGCTACCTAAACATTATGCTGATAGGCCGTTGCAGTATGTTAAGGCTCGTCAACGGTTGTTTTTAAAATTATTACGAGAAGATTCACAAAAGCAATATTGAGTGTACACACTTTTTCACTCCTAGAACTTTTAGATCGATTTGGTTGCTGCCGACAGTTGTGTTTACCTCAGTACAGTATATTCGCATATTTTGATAATCACTGACATAAATACCGGCTTCATATTTTCAAAACCTATTCCCGATACTGGCGCTCGACCATTGCTCATACGGATTGTGACTGATATATTTCTGCAATTTGGTGTGCCAGGTATTTTCATTCTTTACTGTTATTGTTGGAGGTTGTTCACTCGTTCACACTGCTCTTTCACGTTTTATGGCTGCCTCTTTCACCACCGTTTATTAGCACGGTTAAATCTGCTGACACTAGGTAGTCCCGATTCTTCTTTAGATTTATTTTTGGCCAGGCTTAAAGAGAGTTCGGAGATAGAAATAACATATTAACATTGCAGTTCAACGTGGTTTTTTTCACCTTCAGAAAGTGAGAATTTCACCTATGGTGGAATGAAACATGTATTTAGCGTAGGAACGTAGATCCTACTTTGTTGAGATTCATCAGGTTTCCTATCAGCTAAGATGCGTGAAAGGCGTCCTTTCGGTCAATCGGCGTGTCTGTTGTATGAAGCGCATGCGAGGGTGTCATATCAACTACTGCATTCCTAGTTTTGATAGATCTTCGCAGTATAATCCTCTTTCGAAGTCTGACAATCGATAGTGAAGTGGAATAACATGGAATTCTGTTGCCCTTCCCATCAAGAAGCTTATAATTTTATGCTTTAATAGACTAAACAACTACAATGATCCCGAGAAATTCGCAAAACTTGGACCCCAGTCCAGATCGAACCACGATTACCCTTTCAGGGGTTCGCGTACTACACACTGCACCATGGAGGCTCTTGCTCTAAGTTTCTTTCATACCCTGTCAAATTACCCGTGAAAAATTATGGTAGGCAGAAAATGAATGGTGTATATTCATTCGATAGTTAGTCGAAAGCGGGACAAAAAAAAGAGATAAGACCAGGAAAGCCATTCTCCACGCTTGGTGATTTACGGGAACTTTTTTCTTCTTAATGTTTTTCCGGAAATTTTCGATTAACAGGAACTTCTTTTTCAGGAAAAGTTTATTGACCGGTAATTTGATTATTAATCAACTATTATTTCATTTTTATCACTACATTCATTGTATGGAATGTATGGATATAAAATGTCAGTACAAACAAAATAGGATGCGAAACATTTCGAAATGCCGACAGTAATGTATTCTTATGATGGACCATAGTAACAGAGTAGACGTTGAGACGTATGCATGTCCTTTGAAAGATAGAGCAAAGTCTCTTTTACAATCCTGTCGTGTTCACAATCCCTCAAATCTTCAATTACTAAGTAATTATTTTTCACTTCCAAAAAATCAGGAAGTCTTCAGCCAACTTTCTGAAGAGATGTTCACTACAGGTGACCGTTTGCAAAGCCGATGGAATAATAAAATTTTTCAATAGCTGTATCCAGAATTGATTAATGGGGATGGTCCAAATTTATTCCATGTCATCCAATGTACTAACTGTACTTGCTGGACCTCTTGTTAAACACTAACATCTTTTCACGTCTCTCTTTCTACCTGTTTTTAAGAAATTTCCAACAACTTTCTCGGTGCTGACAATGCATTCGGAAAACCTTTTTTTTTTTTCAAGAACTATAGAGTGCCAACAGCTAGAAACGATGAAATTGTAACTTTTTGGCTAATATATATCCGATGTTAGGAGGCTTTATTCTAACCAGTAGAATTTTTTGGGCCAAGTTCCATTCATCATTGGTGATCAAAATTTACCGTTGTTTCTGCCCCAACCCAAAACTGATTGACGGAACAAATTTCTGTTGTCCTGCTTTCTCTCGCAATATCAAAGATAAATGTTTATCGTTTTGTAGTGAAATCCGTACGATGGATAAAGTTTCTTATTTGTTCCTGATTTTTTTATTTCCGTTTGTCTTTTGTTTGTTTATTATACATTTTTGTTTATTTCTTTTATTTATTTGTTGTTCTTCTGTTATCATCCCAAAAGATTTTTCTTTTGGATTATCTGTGTTTTGTAGAGGGATATAGCTGTACTCATTCGGTGACGCTAATTCGTGATGTGATGAATGCGATTAGTGGTGTTTTCTGCGTTACTATTAAGGAAATTCTCTATGATGTAAGTTTCCTTATTTATCTTATCCTGACACTGGCAACAGCATTGTTACATCTTTGCATATCCAGAATTAGCCGTATCCAGAATTGTAGTTAAATTTATTCAGAGAGATATTTCCATTGTTGTTTTTTTTTGTTTATTCACGGCAATAAAAGGGGTGTAGATCTCGGCGTTGATCATCCCTTAAGGATGCGCCATGCATTAGACTTTATTAAGCATCGTTCGGAGATGATTGAATGCTTATATGGCCCTTACATTGACTCACGGTAGCCTTCTGATGTATCGAGCCACTACTGTAATCCTCCCAGAGAGGTCTGGTACCAATTTGCTGGCCGAGGAGGGATGGAGGGCTTGGAGGGCCAAGGGCGCGGGGATCGATCCGATGTGTGTTGCGGGGCGCCTCCGACCACTGCGCCACACGACCACGGTATTTACGGCGGTGGTTATTTAGAATTTAAAGAGCGTGTTCTTAAATGTAGAACGGACCGATGGGCTAGAGTGCTGTGGCTAATTGAACCTAACATTGGTCATCATATATTGGTTCTTGTTTTAATCGTCAATAATATATATTATTATTAAGACTCCAGACTACAGCTCTTTTTTACGATCACTGTATGACCAAGCTGCACTGGAACTACAGAGTAAGAACCGATGGGTAGAAATGGTGCAATTTACTACGATGGTATTAAATCAATCAGGAAGCAGGTCACCATTTATGGTGTGATGTTACGGTTTTTTTTTATTCATTTATTTATTTCCTGGTATCTGTTCATGCCTTACGATCTCCTTCATCGCACTACAACAACGTTTCACTTGGAGTCATATTCACTTTCACCTTTTATTTAATAAAGTGTCATTGAACCGTTACACGTTGTAATAATATTGACCATTGGAAATGTTGTCGAAAATCTATTTTATATTTATTCTATTGATTTCCTAACTTTGTATCATCGTTTTATAGCGTATGTTCAATCGCAAGCCGTACAATCTTTCTGGGCATAAAGTACCACCATGGCTACAGAATGAAAATTTCGCTTCTTCTGATGAAGACGAAGAGATCGATGTGTTGCTTGATCGGCAAGAGGAGCAAGTGCAACGCGATGATTATTTCCGCAGTAATTCACCTAGATATGTCACCGGTAACAAAGTTTATGTAAGTAGTTATTATCGCTACAATTATTTTCTTATATACAAGGTTGTTGGAGATTTCCTACAGATTCTGCTTTGTCTGTAGCTTTGCGATAGGTCGATGGAATGTAGTTTTTTTTTTTTTTAATTCTGTTCTTTCTTATATAACTCCGACAGAAATATAGGAACGCTTAGTCTTGTTCATTAGGTCTTCATCTTAATCTTTCATTAAGAGCGAATTATTTCGTTTAATGCCTTGAATCGTCTCTATGTTTCTTGAGGTTTTAAATTCTTTTCTTCATCTTTGTGCTAACGTTATTTTTTATTCTCTGGAGGCTGAGATATCTATCACGGGTTAAGAAAGGTTATAATGCCATTCTATCGTATTCTATTTAACTCCTTACTAACACTGAGTCCGGTTCCCATGCGGGGAATCAATGGCTTTGTTAGCAGGGATCGTCTAAGTGTGACGTTGAAGAACATTAATCATTCGTATATATAGATCCTGAGACGGACATTGCTAAATTTTCACTACTTTAACAGTTTGGAAGTTTCCTTTCTTTTCTGTTTTCAGTTGCGAAATTTTGAAAGCACGGCAAGCCGAGGGAGTGCGCTGCATTATCTGTATGGCTCTATTGGGGAAACTGACTGGGAGAATAGCCCTCGATTTCCTTATCGTGTCTATTTTTCGAAAAACAAACACCCTTGGCCATCTGAAGGTCTGTTTGTGAAATATGCATTCAGATTGATCTCATATGAACTGATTTAAGTCTTTATGTTCAATTTTATAGGCTCAGAAAATATCTGGGCTAGCCCATACGATGTGTTGCCAACTACACACGATCTACTTGTTATTTCGCCAGAAGGCATGTTTTTGTTCTTCAGAAATGGTTTTGCGAACCGCATATTTTTGAATGCTATTGAATTTTTATGCTATTGGGTATGAATAAGCGAAAACCTAATTTTTGCTAGTTGACGCTTCTTTGCTCTGCGATTTAATAAAAAGGCGCTCAAGCTAGAGCCTAAAGCAAACTTTTAGCTTGGGTTTTTTTTAGTTCGTCACTCTTAGAGAAAATTACCACTTTGGACCACTAAAGTTTCGTTATCTAGAAAGATTGCGAGTGACGTCGAATTTATTGTGCTGTTGTGGCGGAGGAGATTACGGGGTCCCTTGTTCACTTTTCCGGAGTTACCTTTGTGCAAACGGTATGGCGAAGGCTTGTTGTTTGAGTAGCAGAAAACCTTGTGGTTACCATGAGGAATGTGGTGATGGTGACGATAGCTATAACGTGGGTTCTAATACAAGCTCTGTTCTTTTCGCATTTCTCGCACGTAGTTCGTTTTGTTTACATTCGCTATGTCCTAGTGACCATCTTTATTTTACTCCTTTCTTTGTAATATTTTACATACACCAAGAGCCTTTTAGTGAATGGGAAGGTAGACTTTTCCTTTATAGCGTATGGAGACTCTAGCAAAAGCCTACGTGAACGCCCAACCAAGAGTGAAGACGTGCAGGTATATGTGTTCCCAGTAATACGTTTTCACCGGAATTTCCATCAATTCTATTCTCAGTTTTCATTCATTCAAGATTTTTTATGAACTCATTGAAAGTGAGGCGAAAAACTATCCAGTGGACACTTTAGCCAAAGAAATTTAGGTGTATGATAGGTGTAAATAGTGTAAAGACGCGTTTAGCACAGTGGTCAGAGGCACCTTACAGTACACTTGGGATCGATCCCCGTGCACCAAGCCCTCCATCTCTCTGGGGTCGACATATTGCTACCACGTTTGTCTGGGAGTCTAGCAGCACTGGCCTAATACATCGGCAGTCCACCGCGAGTTATTCTAAAGGCCAGATATGCATTTAGTCACCTATAATGATCCCTAATGAAGGCGAATGCATGGCGCATCCCTCAGGGATTGATCAACGCAGGGAGCTTTGTCCTTTACTAATCCTTTTCAATTTTCAGCCGTAAATTCTCATCACTTAATCCGGAGAGTATTGTTCTACCACAAGAAGATCATATTTTCGAGATGCCGGTGTTAACTAGTGAGAGGTGTAAGAGAAAAAGGGTAGGCGAGGAAGAAGTATACCCGTTAGTATCTCCTATCGTTGATGGAGGTCAACCAGTGATTCCAGTGTTGTTAAAGAGCACACGAGCTGGTGCGGAAATGAATAAGAAGGTAATTTGCTTGCATTGTTAGGAATTTATGCTTTGTACAGAAATCTTCAGCTTTAGAGGAACGTGCAGAAAGAACCGTCTGGTTCTCTAGCTTCGGAGTGCAATTGTAGCAACAGCGAGCAATGCGTATTTTCTAGACGTCTAATTTCCTTTTGTTTTTTTTCGTAATCTTCATCCTATTTGTTTCAATGTAATCCGCTTTTTTTGTCCTTTCTGTAATTGCATATTATATTTTTAGAATAAGTCTATATTGTTCTTTATATTGTTTTTGGTGATAGAAGTGCTCAATTTAGCAACGTCGCACAGAGGAGAACACGAGCACTGAGACCAAATCAATTGCTTTGTCGTTGTCGTCGCAGGAAGGAAAGGTTAATTCGAAAAAGCTAAATTTAGTTTTCAGTAGGGCGTTTAATGATATTCAGGTTTGCGAAGTGACTTTGTTTTCTTTTCGAAAACAAGTAGTGTTTTTGTCAGACACTTTCTTCTTGTTTTGCGTTTTTTAAAATGATTCAAAATCAACCTCGATCAGCATCTAGTTATTGGCCCAGTTTTTTTTTGGCTTTTTCCTGATTTTCACTTTACAGGCATCCAAGCCACTGACCCGTAAATCCGCTAGGAGCTGTAAGACGAAAGTGTTCGAGGACTTCGTTACTGTTACTTGATATGTTTCGTGTTGTTCTTTAATTGTACAAATGTTCCGGTATGATAGTAACAGATCTCAGACTTGTTATTGATCTAGACGATAAATAAATCGTTCAAATTTGTCAATATTCTTTTTTTATGTTGAAGGTTCTTTATTCCTTGCTATCCAGTCGCTCCTTTAAAAGTTAAAAATTAAGAGTTCGTTCCATTTAATATTGTGAAATCCTTTGTACTAAGCAGTTGGGGTTAAATTTTTGACAATGGTTGTTTTTTTTTCTGCGAATTGTTGGTCTGAAATCAGAAAGGTCTTTGTTTTGCCTAGGAAGAATCCTATCCAACAGTTTGTAATGAAATGTTATGCTTTTCCGTAATACTAGACACTTTTTTTTAACAAGAACTTGAGGTTTTTAGGTTTTCCTTCTTCTACATTCGAATTGAATCTTCGTATTGATTGGTAGATTGTGTCCTTATATGGAACAACCGGACATTGCGCAAGGTCTGATGATATTCCATTGTAAATTCATCCTACGATTTTCACATTTCGTTATGGTTTCACCTTTTTTTTTCAATGTATTTTTTGTTTGTCATGAATCTTTAGATTACCAGGCTCGTTATCAAAAAGGTTAATATTAATGAAAATTTAGACAGAGCTTCTTCTTTTTTGAGAAATTTTTAAAAAGTTCTTTTTTGACCAATTATGGCTGGTTATTTCTTTTCGCGCTCAAGCTGTTTTTACAACTGACGGGAATCCCTCAATCACTGAAGTGGTTCAGGAGTCCAGAATTTACGGAATTATGGAGGAGGTCTTTGCTTTATCGCATTAGTCACATGTTTATTTTTTTATGTAGTGGCCCTCCAAATTCAAATATATTTAGAATTGCTACTTTCAAGGAATCTAAATGAAGATTTAAGCTTGAAAAATTTCCATCCGAACGGCGGCAAACAACGATACATTGGTGGACACCACATTGTCCTGCAGGGCGAAATCCGCGCTTTCATTTGCTTTCGTGTTGGAAATATTAGAATTGAATGAGTGAAGTGGAGATTTATCTGATGGAATCTAGAAAATCAGGATCTCATCTTGATAAATTATGAGCACTTATTTCCTGAAAGCAAAAATTTGTAGATTTTAATACTTCATATCACAGCAAAATTACCTTCGGGCTGAGATTTGTTGATTTAAAGTTGGGAGCGCCCGTTATCTTCCCATTGCTTGACTCCTATAAAAGTCACATGGTCATGTACTTGTCAACAAATTTCCATAAATTTCCATAAGGTCCTCCAAAGTTGGGGGCAATAACATTGTTCTAGTTTAAGATCTGCTTAGGAAGATTACACACGTTAGATTTTCTGAGCTTGAAATAAGTGGGAGTTTTTCTTATGGCAGTGTTGAAGAAGCTACCAAATTACATGTAGGAATGCTGTGTAAAATCATTTTTGTTGGTTTATTATAATATCCACCCATACTAGGTCATGATTACGTTGAGTTCATGCATAGGATTTCTATTTCTTAATCATAGTACAGGAGTGTTCGTTTTGTTCCATAGTTTGCTGAATTCCACATCAATGTATCGTTCTCTGTACATAGAAATTCGCTTTCAGTTACGAAGAACTACTGCTGAAGGTGTGGCTTGGGTCGGTTGTTGAGATGGATGTGGGCTTTGCACGACGTCTTAGTCGCCTGGTCGTCTATCGCGAACGCTACGATCAGCCACCAGAAAGCGCGTGCACGTTTGTTACGAACTCGTTGATACTCGAAGGCAAAGTCAACGTCCTTTCCGAAAAGGTATATGGCGTTCATGATTTTAAATTTCTTCAGAAGAAAAATCGTAAATTAGCGAGATTTGTACTTATTTCTGAATATGAATTTATGCTTTCACTTATCTGTGAATAATAAGTCTTTAAAAAATAGGATACCGCCGATTTCCTGATTTCCATAACTTTGGACAAGGATCGACGTGATCAAGTTGCAAATGGGCTTTTGTTTTATCTGTTGACTGATGGCGTCAACTTCAGCAAGTATTTCCGTTGCCTGTCGGTTATCGCGAATGACCAATGGTATGCAGCCCTCTGTAACGTGAATATGATCCTAATTGAACTGTGGCCTAAGTTGCATGAGTCCTGTCGAGAACTTATGTTGCAGTTTTTTCGAGAAGCCGTCAAGTTAAATGTTCCCAAGGTTTGTTTTATACCACGTGTACATGCATATGCATTTGTATACGTACATATAATCTTTAAAGCTTTTCTAAGTGTTTTATGACCATCAAGGTTTTGTATTGAAACTGAAGGAGTGATTGTTTAACAGTTTTCGAGATCAGAATATAAATCTTCCTATTCCACCAATTTCCTAGATTGAAAATGTGATAATGAACCTTGTACGATCGGTCAATGGAAGTGTCGAGTGGAATTACAAACTGCGGCATGCCCACGTGGTGTGTTTTGTTGTTTTGTTTTTGTGTAGATGAGACTTTGACAACTTGGATTCCTACTAGTCCTTCATTCATCATTTTTTTTCCTATCACATAGTATTTTAAGATTGCCTCAATTCTTAACGATAATGAAGCTTGGGTGATGGGTCTCAAACCTGGTACTTTCATGCTTCTGAATGTATTAACAACGTTCGGACATTTGATAATTGACATACCACCCGGTGGAGCATTTGAAGATGTTCGAGTCGCGATGATCCAAAGTTTTGTCTTTATAGTTCGGTATGTTACATGCATGTATAGGTTGGCTGTATTTATACACTATCAATTCCAGGAGTGTTTTTCTTTATTTTGTTGGAAGCATAAAAGATAATGTCCTGAGTTGATCTATTCCCTAGGAATGTGCTATGCATTTGATGTGATTGAATACCTATGTGGCTTATAGAGTGGTTCTAAAGAGACCCTGGTGTGTCGAGCTAATGACTTTACCCTTCCGAACAAGCACGCTACTAATGCGCGAACCCTAGAGGGATGGGGGATCTGGTTAGCTCAGCACGCAGGATTCAACAAGTGACCATGTGCATCACAGGGTACCTCTGAGCATTGCGCTATGCGCACATTTATCTGTTATAATGGTTAATGTAAAATTCTGCAGCCATCTTGTTTTGTTAGGCACCACTGCATTTTCTTATCAAAACAGCGTAAGTTTTTTTTCACTCTTCGGCGGAGTGAAGGGAAGAGAATGAGTTCACCAAAGCGGCAATCCGTACCCATAGCAAATCTACCCTTCGTGCTAGCTTGGTCGATTTAAGCTTACTAATTGATTTGCTTGAATGACTTTAAGGATTGCGGACAAACACATTTTATTTTTTTATGTTTTCTACGAGATGCGTGTGACGCAGTGGTCGGAGACGCTCTGCAATACACACACGGAATCGATCCCCGCGCCGGTGGCTCACCAAGCTTTCAATTCCTCCGAGGCCGGCAAATTGGTGCCGGACTTGTCTGGGAGGATAGCAGCACTGGGTCGATACATCGATACCCCCACCACAAGTGATTGTTAAGACCAGATATGCAATCAGTCACCTCCAAAGATGCTTAGTGAAGTCGAATGCATGGCGCATCACTCAGAGATTGATCAACGCCGAGAACTTTATCCTTTTTTATGGTTTTTTACGGAGATTATGTGATCTGAAACGGTTGTGAAATTTTACTGGTTTGCTGAAGTTTCAAATTCTTGCTCTAAATACGTTAACTAGCAGGGGCTTAATCTCCGTAAACGAACTATTTCTTGCGTTCCTAATTCAAAAAGCTTTTTTCTTTAGCAATCGTTTTACGGATGCACTTATGCTTGGTCGCGAACTGCTGTTAATACTAATGCGGCTAGCGAAGATACCTCAAATCAATTTGATTTGGGTTGATCTCATCACAAATCCAACGAAATTTGGACTAAACGATGGTGAGGAGTTAAAAGAAAACAAAGAAATTGGGATACAGTTATTTTCGATAAAACTTTTTTTCTTCGGATCTTTTCTTGAATGAGTAGTATTTATTTGCCTTTAGGAGTTTTTTACTTAAGGAGTTGAAGATCTTTTCCGATCAAATGCGAATTTTTATGGTGTCCGCCTATCTGCAGAAATGGCGAAAAAGTTAGAATTCATCATATGCCAATGCAAACCAAATACGCAAGACAAGCATTTTGAATGGTTTTCAAATACGGTAAGTAATTTCAGCTTGCCTTTTTTATCGACTGGTTTCACTACTTCAATTCTATTTGTTGTTGAAGTTTTTTCTAGCAGTTGTTTTTTGATGATTTGACTCGTTTGATGATTTTTGAAATATAGTTTTTAAGTCAACTGATAGGTATTTCGCAAAAGTTCAGTTTTTCCGCGGGCCCGACGGACCCAGTCTTCGTGCTGAGGCCATACGCTATGTGCTGTATTTCTTTAAACCAGACATGCCAACGCATGTTTTGGAAGCTCGTGGCCACTTTCTTTACTATCTCTTGACAACAATCCCTCCTAATGTGAGTTCATTTTGACACCAACGAATTACAACTAAGTAAATTCTATTCGTCATATTCCTACTTATGTGGTTACATTAGCGAGTTTCAACAGCATCTCAGGCCATCACGAACAGTATTTGTTGGGAATGTGAATAGCTGTTGTGAATGCGACTATTCGGCATTTTGGTGAGGGAATCTGGAATGGAGGGCCATGAACGATTGTCGTAGTTAGTAACGGCTATCGTTTTAACGATCCATTGTCGAGAAACCGCGCACATTTTCGCCGTCATGGTGATTCACTGACTGCTCATATATTAGTAGTGAATATGCTCTACCGTTAAGTGCAAATCATTTGTTGATATAGTCATTCCTGCCTGGTAAAGTTACATTTCTCGTTTGGTGGACATGTTGTTGCTCCAATCCATTCTTTTTGAAGTCTACTATCGGTGAAGAAATGCGTAGCTTCTGTTAACGAGTATCAAGCACTGCAATACAATCAGTGCACAATCAGTTGTATTCTACACCCTGGCTAGTCTTATCGTATGATATCTGTGGCATTGAGTGCAGAAAGTGGAGTGCTTAGAGATGCTGCTGAATGCGTAGCCTATGCCCATTGTTCGACTCTGCTCTGGGCGAACCAAATCCCCTTACTTTAACATCGGTAACGGGGTGCAATACTTGTGTGGGAAAAGCTCTCTCTGATACGCATAGGGATGACGACTGCTTCTAATGAAGATCTGAGAGCGCTCCAACAGGCTTTTCTCAGGATTTAGGAGAATAACAGAGAGAAGTAGCAGTCAAACTATACGCAAATCCGAATTCCATGGCGGATGTTGGATGCAAGGCAGCGAACCAAATGAAAGAAGTACTGAGATTCGCGCAATATTTGATGATGGGTCATATAAAATAAATAGCAGTGGTGGCATCACATCAGGACAAGTACCATTCATTGTTGGTTCTATTCATAGGCTTACTTTTTCGTTGTTATGAAAAAGTCTGCTATGGCAAATCTTTTGACGCCTTCTTCATCTTTGAAACACCAGTGATTCGAGTCGGGTGTTCACAGCAATTATTTTTTTGCGGTGTCGGTCTTCATAGACGCATCGAATCGAATCCAGTAAAAGTGGAAAACCGCAAGAATTCATAAAGAGGGAGAGTGTGCAAAAACGTTAACAACAATAGAGAGGTTTCTATAACAGCCTCTTTTAAGTCCATCAATAAATAAATTGTTGATTATTCATACAAAGGCTAAACGGAAGTTGGTTTTCAAAATGAACAGCTTTGTTAATTTAGCTGTCTGTTAGATCTCCATATATTTTTTGAGTTGTTCGCTACAACTTTTCAATTTAACGGCAAAAATAAATTAAGGATAAAGTTCGTGGCATTGATCAATCCCTTAGGGATGCGCCATGCATTCGACTTCATTAAGCATCGTTTGGAGGTGAATGAATGCTTATCTGGCCTTTACAATGACTCGGGGTAGCCTACCGATGTATCGACCCGTGCTACTATCCTCCTAGACAAGTCTGATACCAATTTGGCAACCCCATATGGATGGAAGCCTTGGTGTGCCGTATGCGCGGGAATCGGTCCATGTGTATTGCAGGGCGCCTCCGACCACTGCGCCACACGCGCCCCTAGTTTAACGGTATGGTCATAATATTGGATAAGAAATAGCTATGCATGCAAACAAGATTCTGGGAAAATCTTGTCATTATTCATCACCACAAAGTCACGGATGCGTACTTTAGAATAGGAAGATGTGGAAGTAATGATTAACATGTGATCACCACCTGAAGTAGTTGGTGCTACGTAGTACTAATTAAGCGAACACCTAAAGGATGCCCGATGCCTGGTATTTTACTCCAAAACACTTTTTTGTGGTTAGGAAGACGAGCCACGTGTCTTTTTTTTGAATCGTGAAGCACAATAGATGCAAATGAAGTCGTTCTTGACGTCAGCTTGATTCCCTCGCTGTTCCACATCTAATTCTTCGCTTCATTTGTTGTTGTAAGGTACCTACTGTTATGAGTTGTTTTGTTTATACGTACTATTGTGAGACGCATATTATACCCCACACCTCACAATGGTGCCTCGGCTATCTGCGATCAACTACTGAATTTTTCACCACCTGACCGGAACTTAACTGTTTAAACGGGTTAGAACTGATCTTCAGCCTATGAAATTATGTTATCACACTTTATTTCAGATTCTGAAAAATGACATCAAGTGACTTGTTTCTGTTTTAGTCTGATGTTGAACAACAATGGTGTAAAAATGCTGTATGGTTCGATTGGCTGACGTATGATGTGCATACGTCTGTACAATTCATTGAACCTGTCATGAGCATGGTCAGGCAAGCATTGATCAATGCTCCAATGAAGGCTACCTCATTGTTGGAATATGTCTGTAGGGTATGTGTTTTTCCAGTTTTTCGGATTTCTGCGGTTTGTACTTGTATTCGACTGCTAATCAATCCATCATTTCAGGCTATTACTCTCATGTACCCTGCACGTGCTGATTTGTTTAAAAAGGCAGCAAATGATGCTATGCATGCCGTCCACGAGTATTATAGCGGGTGAGTATGTTCATTTATGTTAGACGTTCTGAAAAAAGATTATTTGTGGTCATAGATTTGTTCATCATCAAATAATGTTATTCTGAACTTACTTATTTGGATACTTGGGTGGCCCGTCCTCACTAGTTCTACAGGCCCCAGCATAATCTCCATTTTTTTGGCATTTTGCTGGCTTAGCCATTGTGGTTCCCTGGAGTCCGAGGACAGCCTGTCCAAAGTCTGCCCCAACTCGTCACCGCTACGGGCAGTCGCCGCCCTCGTGGACCAGAAGAGGCAGATTTGCCACCACGCGCCTAGTTTGGTACCAGGACGATTACGGATCCTCGTTTTGGTTTACCCTTAGTTGGGCTTCCTGATGGAAATGCTGGACTCCTCAGCCTGGGAGCTCCTGCCAAGGGGATGAATCCCCACGCTGTAAATCGCAGGCGGTCATCCAGGAGCACCTCCCAGCTACGGTGAGACGGTAAACGATAGGGAGGTATTCTGAAATTGCTAGTAATCATTATCTGTATGTCCTAATTCACAACATTTGTTCGTAACACCAAGTTAATGCATATTCTAGTTTTTCTAAATTCTGAAGTACAAGCAACAATGATCCAGTATGATCATGATTTAGAGGTTTATTGGCAATTTTGGATAATCCACGAATAGAGCGAAGTATACGTGATTTGATACGAGAAACGTTTGCCGATTACTTTTCTCGTATCACAACTTTACCATCAGCTACACATCAACCAGCACCATTAATCCCTTCGTCTTCTCCTTCCTCACAGCCACCAACGTCAAGGTTGGCTTTCATTTGTGATGTTTTGCGTAAATATTTGCAGAATTTTAGCTCAAATGTACTATATTTTGGTGATATGTCGCTTACTAAGTAGATTAATACATTTTAGACCAGTAGCGACAACCGCCTCGAATTCAAACCATACATCGGTAATCAAAGAGAAAATACGGCTGAAAGACGGAGAAAAGAACAAAGAAAATGATCGGGACGAAAGGGAAAGGAGTAAGCAGAGTAAGACACCAAGCCCACCGAATGGCACCGTAATTGCAGAGCTGGAGGAAGTAAGCGACTTGGACATAACTATATCTCATTTCTGAAGCATTTGACGAACTCTAAACTTAGTACATTTTTTATAATCGGTTGAGGAAGTCTAAGAAGGGATTCGGTTTTAACTTTCCAGCAAATGCTGTTCTCAGATTACTTGATTAACTATTTTCTTAAGCCGGTAGTTTCTATTACTTTAAAAAATGTAGATCAAGAAGAAGAAGCGAGAAGAGGAAATCGATGACTTGGTAGAGCAATTACGAGACGATTTCAAAGCCACCATGATGTCTTTACGGTAGGTTTTGTTGTTTAACCCTTAATAGTAGTTAGAGAATTTAAAAAAGAGATTTAGATTTAAACGTGTTTACAAAGTACGTAGTATGAGTTGCTTCATGAAGCTGTTTCTGTTTTTCTTTATAAGGTATTTTATAAACCTGTACGTGTTTTGCCGTTAAATCCATTTAATATTCGATATTCAAAAAGCTGTAGACGATTTTTACTTAAAATTCTCTGTTTTTTAAGAGAAACTTTCCGTGAGACCGAGGATGACAGTGAGCGTGGTGAAGCAGTGCAACGATTATTGCAAAAGCTCCTTGAAAATGTTCTGTTTTACCACCAATTGTATTTTTCTCCTAACTATCTTAATAATTGGGTTGATGGGGAAGGTGGTTACATTTTTTTTAAAGCAAACGTCTTATTGCAATGTCCACTTACTTCAGTGCACAGCTAACCAGTGGTGTACTCGCCATCTTCTTCGAAGACCTTTCAATATCTTTCCAACAATTACATAACATATCCACCGTAGTTTCGGAATTTCTGGACATAGTGTCCAGAAGATTTTTGTAAGCTTCTCCAGTGGTGAAACTCTGTCCTCCCGTTGATCGTCTAGTGATCTATCTTGATTTTCCAACTGCACTCATCGAATTTTGCTACTTCAAATCCGTTGCGAAAAAAATGTTTTGTGCGAACGCGGTGGTCCGATCATATGTGAACTTTTGGGACAACAGCGACATCGATGAAGCAGTTTCTCCAGTTTACTGTGATGTGGTCAATTTTGTTATAGTGCTCACCTATGTGAGACTCCCACATCCAACCTTGAGAGCGAGGCTATTGGAATACCGCTTAACTGCGTAAGGTTTCGGTCATTATGTTAGACATAAACAGCCATTGATCATGTCCATACCAGCACTGCGTGGCTTCCGATGTGATATTCATCATACAGTTCTCTAGGTCTTGTCTTAATGTTGAAGTTGCCACTGATGATGCTCTTACCTGCACCACCTGTAGTCCCGTTGATCGTTGATCCTGGAGTAACTCGAGCGTGCGCCAATAAATCATTAATTTCTCACTGTCGCGTGCAAGAACAGCCCAGTGGGTTCGGCTCGCTATAGGGACTCTTTGAGCATCATGTCTTTCTTCCAGGGTTTTCGTGATGGCTGTTGTCCACAGGTTGTTGTCCATACGCATTACATCTGAGGCCGAGCTGATCTTCAACACTTTGGCATGTAGAATGACGTGTTTAATTCTAGATTGGAACTTCTGATCTTTTTCCCTCACTTGTGTGACACGGGGAGCTCTCGGCATCGTCCTTTCAACTGCGCCTTCCATAACGTTGTGCGATATTTCTTCCTGTTCACGTATCGAATACGTTTCCGATGCGCACGTTAAGGCAGGAAGAATCTTGGAGTCGAAAATTCTCTTGATTACATCCTCGATGCTCCTAAAAGCTCCCCAAGCCGCTCGTTTCCTCCTGCTCAACTCTGGAGCTAAGTCGTTCATCATGCTCATTCCCCCCTACATTGATGTAACTGCAGCATTCGGAGATAGTCATTCCGTTGGGCGTGAATGGAGCATACACAACCAATCTGTTCCTCATAAACATCGTTTTTTACGGGAATCACTCGAAGACCAGCCTTTTTACAGGCGTTATCAATGTCGACAAGCATTCATTCCGCTTGGCCAATGTTTGTCGTTATAAGAACGATGTCATCAGCAAAGCAAAAGTGAACTAATTTGTCCCATTCCAATGTTGGCACAATGTTCACGAGAGTGGCGGTAAGTAATTTTGGCGAGATGGTACCGCCATGCCTAACCCATCCTTTGACGTCGATGTTAATATCATTGTGCAGTGGTGATATCTTGGTTGTGAAATTTTTATACAACTCACGAAGAATCATTATGTGCTGAGACGAGACTCTCTGACTGTCCAGGACTTCTATGACTTCTTCTATCTCAACTGTGTCAAAAGCCTTCTTGAAATGGGTGAATGTGAAACAAAACCGTTTTTTTTTACTCTCGTGACACTTCAATGAATTTGTTATCAAAGGTGGAAGGTATATTCAACGAGGAATATCAACCAAAACATTTCGCCGAAGTTTTCACCGAATCGCCACATATGCTTTGAACAGGTGCTCTGGTTAGAACATGCGCATATCGGCTTTGTTTCTATCTCGATCTGTCATAATCGCTGTTTAAGAGATAATGGTTGCTGTCCCATATTTCAGTGTTTTTTTCTTTTGAATGGCTCCGAAAAATAAATGTTCCTTCGAAAATCGTCGAAATCAGATGTTTTTGAACGAAATTTTCTAAACTACACGACAGGTGGATGTGTCAATTATATCCTTTCCCATATGCGAAGCACATTTAGTGCTTGTTGTTGAGTCGATGCGTTTTGACTTTTCGGAAATTGAGGAAATTGCTTCATAGATAATGCACTTACATTTTACCTACGATCTGACGTTACATGTTATGTGGATGCCAACACTTTTTCCTCTCGATTAGTTGCCTCGTATTAGAATCCTTGGAAGTCTAGAACTTTGCGTGTGAGTTCGGGTACCACCTGAGAACTCTGTGTTCTTCATGAATTTCTGTTGGTTACTGGTCGAGTTGATTCTCATTCGATTCCTGGGTTCGATCACAGTGTTCCCAAGTCTCTCATTGTAGGCGACGGCCTTTGTGGATCTCAGGGAGCTTTGCAGACAAGTCTGGTACCAATCTGCGTTTCTAGGAGGATGAGAACCTTAACTTGGCTGAGTGACCAAGGACCAGGCATAATATGTACATATATCAGTTATCCGTCTTTGTATTTAAAAGTCACTTTTTTCATTTTTTTTGCTGTTTTATCCGTTTTTTATTTAATTGCTAAATTTTAGGAGGATTCCATTGACGACGAACAGTTAGAGCTGGTAGCTCATAGTGTTCAGCTTGTGATGGGTGGCCCAGTTGATGGCAGTCGCCGATCGATTCTTCCTGATCCAGTAACTGAGGATGCGTTGGCTGATTCATTCGCCCATCCGTTATTTATCATATTTCGTAACCTTTGGTAAGCAAATTCCTGTGAATTCTTTATCTGATGACAAAGCAATCAAAAAACCCAACTGTTTTATTCATATGCTTCATTGATCAATGAATGGGGAATCTAAAAATCGTATTGATTTCTTTTCATGTTTTTTTTTCTACCGTTCAGCCTCTTGTTCTAGTTATACTCCTGATACGGATGCCACAACACGGTCACTTATGGTGAACATGATTGCCACGATGCGTGATTACGATAACACAGTCACTTATCTTATGCTGTTTTTCATAAAGGTAACTTTAACGCGACAACGTCGACTCAACTTTTGTAAAAATTGATATTTTTTAACACGTTCGCGATGATGTGCAAGTGGCGAATGTGCAAAGGTTCGAGAGTTTACCCAGTACAAATGTTGTACTAGGCATTGTCCAAGAAAAGACACATTTTCGAATAATATCTAGTGACTCAATAACATACAAAGAACCAGCTGAGAGCAAGGCGAAACGAAGGACGCGCGTGGTGTGGTGGTGAACGCTTTAGTTCCCGGAAAATATAATAACATGTTCGATCCCCATCGCAGAAACCTACCGTTCACAGTTTTTGCAAATATCTCAGCATCATTGTAGTTGATTTCGCATAATATCGTGCCGTGAAAATTATAGTAGGCAGTAAATAAGGAGAAGCTGACATTGTACAAAGAACATTTTCGGAGCGGTTACTTTGTCAAGCCACAGATACATGTAACGATACGAATTGAGTCCTGTGCACTGCTCAACTAACAAGAAAAGAGGTTGCTTCCCATGAGACGGGCACTGTAAATAACACATTTTTCCCCCAATGTTTTAAAGATTGAGAATAGGGAATATTTTTTGTGTGATCAATACATTTGTCCATATTTTTGCTTTTTATCTTTTACATATCTTAAAACTTTTATCATTTCAAAATAGGAAACATTTAAATACCACCTAGCCTTTATATCAACGACTTCGTCGCTGCATTCAATAGGACGAAAACTAAGGGTAATTGAGTACGTTTCTTATAGGCAAATGATGGGCTAAGCAGTGAGTGTATCTCATGTTATCGCGATGTGGCACGTGCTAGAGAGGAAGAAATTGAGACGTTGATAACAGCTGATTTGCAGGTAAGAGACCTATTTATGTTCACGTTTTTTTACAGTGTTTGTTTTGCAGAATTCAGATAACTCTTGCCTTTTAATACTACCTACTTGGATATTTGGATGGCCCTTCCTCACTGGTTGTACGGGGCCCTCTGCATAATCTCCACTTTTTCGGAGTTTTGCTGGTTTAGCTATTGTGATTCCCTGAAGTATTGTGTTTAATAAGGCAAAAGTCTGCCACAGGTCGTCACCACCACAGTTAGTCGCCACCTTTCTGGATCAGAGCGAGATTTACCACCATTGCTAACCAGCTTGATACCAGGACGGTGGTGGACCCTGGCATTGGTTTACCCTTAGCTGGGCTTCATAATGGAAACGCCGGGCGCCTTCTCAGCTTGGAAGACCTTGCCGGGGATGAAACTCCCCGCTGTATATCGCAGTCCGAAACCCAGAAACACCTCCTAGCCACAATGAGGTAGTTGGCCGTTGAGAGGTGCCTTTTAATACCTATATATTATTGTCTTCCTGTAATTATTCACTTGGTTATCTTCTAACCGTCAGCCGTTGGTTGTATTCTATTATGTAACAAGTCAGTACTACTGTCATATTCCTATGTGGCATATTCTAAAGAAAATGGAAGAACGCGTTTGATAGGTAAAAGTATTACTGCTCTTAATACTGCATGACAAGTGCATTTATCTTGAAATATATGGAAATGTGGTTAAGTTACATGTGTTGCCATTATTATGGATTGTTATTGAAGCTTAATGTTTCATGTTATTTTTTCGCATTATTACAGCAATGTGCGGTAGACGATGAGCGATTATTTGCTTTCCTTGTTCCTTATGTATTTCAAAAACTGGATGTTGAAGCCGGTGCAAGTGCGTCGGTAAGTGATTTCCTGTTAAGTAGCAAATACTATGTTATAACTGTACTAAGTTCTCTCGTAATTCACTAGTTTAAATGTTTTTGGTAGATTATGCATTTTTTAAACTATCTGTATATATGGCGGAATCTTCCGATATAGCGCAGGAAAGTGAAGCGTTACTTCCTCACATGGTTGCAGTAAATTCTCGGTGAAAACATAATACAGGCTACTTCATACGATTTCTTGAAAAATATTTTACAGACCTCATGAACACATTGGCGATGACATTAGTTGCACATGAACTGTGCGTTTTGGGACAAACTAGTCTACATGGGGAATATATAACCTATGTTCTTTTCTATTTTTTTGTTTTACTGTACAGATCTTCTTGCTCTATATTTTGTTACCATTCGGTGGGCTTCTTAGCGCTGGCAGATGTCGCGGTGGGCGCAAACCGAGAAGATCTTTGTTCTACACTTAATTGTTAACATGAAACACTTTTTGAACAGGTTAATTCGTTTCGTTTGAACTCTATGGCAGGTTCTCTTATGTGCTTTCGACTTGCACACTGAGATTCGCAATATACGCCATTTTATCGCTACAGCTGGGTGGTAAATCACTGAAGGGACTTCTTTGAAAGTATCTTTAATATATAGACGATTTATGCATTCCACACAATCCGCGTTCATCACTGTGTTTCAGAATATCTGTTTTTTACAAACATTGCATAGTCTCATCTTTTTTTCCCATAAACTCAATCTTAATCTTGTAGCCTCTCACTGATGCTGTAGACGTTGCGCTAAAAACGCATATGTACCGCGTTTCTTAAAATCAACACTTTTTACACACTCTTTAGTCGTCAGAACCCTCAACTTTTGCAACACAAACTTTTTACGCAGATTTTGCATGAACTAGAACTATTGCAGTGCCCCAGTATTTACAGTTTACAATTGTCACATGTAGTTTTACAGCCTATAGCTTCTTCAGTAAAGCCTTTCCCTGGTGTTTATTGAAACAGTCTAAGCAAAAATAAGTGTGCTTTAGTTACATCTAGTTCTAACATACTTGGCATGTAGTCCAGCTGATTTAGCGTCATAGCGTCTATATAACCTTTGAGAACTATCAGCAAAATACAACTATAGTGACGCTGAGATGTTTGCAAAACTCCGGACCGCAGGTGTCTGCGGCGGTGATCAAACCCTATTACCCTTTACCCTTTATTACCTTCTCCGAGATCTAACATGTTCACCACCACACCATGCATGTCACTATCAGCAGTAACCCGTCAACGGGATTGATCTTGGGAGCTTTCGCATTTCTCTGAGCCGTGGTTTATAACGATGTTCGATCCCCTCTCCGTCGCAGACATCTGCTCTCCGGAGTTTTGCAAGTATCTCAACATCGTTATAGTTGTATTTCACATCATATCCTGCCATGAAAAACGAATAGGCAGTAAGTAAGGAAAGTAATAATATCAGTATTATCTCAGCATTTTTTGTAAATGTTGACTACGATCCTAGAGGACGTAACAGCTTGACGGCGTGGATACTTGCGCTCTGTCCATACGAAGCAGATTCGAGTAGGCTTATGCCTTGAACTGATGCATCCGCATCTCTTGGCAGAACTTAACAACTAATGACATAAATAAGTAGGAATACAACTCGAATAATGCCTCAGTCGTGAAAGCCTAACGGTTCTCATCATAAGACACAGATCGATGACTATTTTGACCATGTCAGCGGTCAGAATTCTTCTTCTCCTTTATTCGCTGTGAAGAATGTAGTTATAGTACTTTGGTTGGATATGTTGACGAATTTTTATATGGCACTCATGATTTGCAAATGTTTGAAAACCATGCGACAATACACAGATCTTAATGGATGCGTAAGAATCACGACTCGGACCAGCTAATCTTTTCATCTCCTCAGCGGTTGTGGGATGCATGGCTTATTTTTCTCTTTTCCATAACTCTTGGTCCATTCTCCGAAAGACTTCAGACTTTTGTCGATGAAAAGCGGAAAAGACTTTTTTGGTTTACTTTTAATTAGCCGTCAATCGAAAGTGAAGTTTAATTTGTCTGCTACCGACGCGATTCAAGCCTATAGAATTCGATTCTTGAACAATAATTGATTGTTAATTCATCTCCAATCATTCACATGATTCGTCGTATGGGACTGACTTGTATAGAAAACAGAAAACACCGGAGTACACCTCGCGTATCTTATGGAACTTTAAACATTGAAGACTTATATTATATTTAGGTTATGAAGAGCACTGAGGCTACTAATAAAGACTTCAGAAAAATCGGTTTTACAGCTAAAAGTAAGCAGAAAGGACGCAGTCATTAAACAGAGTGGGTTTTGGACGGAACGTTGCACATATTACTCACCGCATGAGCGTCGTCGCCGATGTATTAATATTGAGTAGCCATGAAAGATTATTAATGAAACGATTTGCGTAACACTGAACCCAACAACACAAATAACAAGTCTAAACGTTGTGCCTGTTATAATACGGACGTTTTGCAGGTGTTCAATGTAGTCTGCTCGCACATCGATGCTCGTCAAATTATGCAGTTGATTGGAGAAATTGTCAGGTATTTTTTGTAGTGTTAATATGGATTAGGCATGATATTCAACTAATAAGGACCTAATTGGGCGCGTGGGGCACAGTGGTCAGAGGAGCCTTTGCAATACACACATGGGATCGATTCCCGCGCCCGTGGTTCACCAAGCCTTCCATCCCTTCGAGGTTGGCAAATTGGTACCAGACTTGTCTTGGAGGATAGCAGCACTGACTAGGTACATCGGTGATATGCATCAGCTATGCATTCAGTCACCTCCAGCGATGCCCTAATTAAGTCGAATGCATGATGCACCCGCAGGGGGATTTATCAACGCCAAGAGCTTTATCTTTTATTTTTCTAAGGATCTGATGCTACTTATTAATTCAACTTTAGTACTTCTTTGACAAAACGAGGTCTTCAACAACTGCCAAATTTTCTTCCATAATTAGACCACTTAAACTAAGGTTCTGACAAACTTGTGGGATAAACGATTCAGCGCACCTGGGCCAACTAAACCTTCCACACTATCAGGATCAGAAAATTGGTACCAGATTTGTTTTGGTGTGTGAAAACACTGAACTGATACATTGGTAGACCACCATAGGCCACTGCATATGCCTGATGTGCATTCACTCGCCTGTAGGATGCTTGATGAAGTCAGATGAACGGCCCAAGCCTCAAGCACTGATCAATACCGAACGCTTTCTCTGCTATCCTTTCATGCACATCCCTAGTTTTCTACGCAGATTTTTAAGGGAAAATGTGACGCTATTTCGAAAGGACTCATTTGCCCAAATTGTCTACGCATCCCTAGACTGGCCTACCACAGCACAATGGGCTTTTTGGCATTTGGGTTAGTCGTTTTATCACTACAACGAATAGAATTTTTCTTGCGAGAATAGTTCGAATTTGTCTTTCAGTACATGCTGAGGGTATACCTGGAGAATGGCTGATACAACTTCTACCCAAGTTGAAATCGTCACAGCACGCAGAAGCTGCTGCCAATGTTTTGTTGATGTTGAAAAGAGCAGGTGTTGTCTGTTCAGTATTTTTTGGGCTTATGCTCGACTCGACTGAGTTTACCGTTCAGTTACTACTGTTGTTACAAACAATATTTAGATCGCGATCCCAACATGAACATGTTGCGAGCCTTATTTTCACGGACGCCATTGTCTGATGACACGTTTACGATTGACTGTATTAAGGCAAGTTTTATTATTCATTATTAAGTGCGTATTTAAAAAACAGTAGATTATTTTACGTGTTTCCATTTCTATACGAAATGAAACAAATTTCAAGATTCTGATCGAAGATCCGTCGACCTGCAAGCGCGTGTCGGATAACGTAGGAAATTTGTTAAAGAAACAAATGGCTGCAGGTGACTTGCATATCGGCGGAGGTAATAAAGGAGCGACGAAGAAAAGTCCTCAGAAGTTATCTATGGAACAGGTGGTTCTCCATGTTTTAATAATAACTTTCTCAGTGGTGGAAAATGACTATGGTATGAATTCTGTAGTAAATAAACAATAAGTACTTTTCAAGGTTCTGGCACATCTGGAACATTTCACTCAACTTTGCCTTATGAAAGAGAAAAAAATAGCTGAGCAAATATTCTCAAATCCAACAGTTCTGGAGGCATTCACCGAGGCTGAAAAGTGGGATTTTTTCATTTTTTTCATGTGATTTGAAAATGATTATTACATATACAGTGAATCACATTGAGAAGATTCGAAAAGGCGACATAAATTTTCTCCTAATATTTCTAACCATTAGATTTGTTGCCATGGATCTCCCTTATATGAGGGATCTCGAGCCGGTTAGTCGCGGACCAAAGGCGATCTTTGCTTACTTGACACACAGATGGCTCTAGGGAATGGACTCCCTGTTTCTGCTGCGCCGATTTGGCACATACTTTCTGTATTTGTTAGGCGTATTCATGCATGCGTGTGTGGGTGCGTTCTAGCTTGTGCAGATTGTATTCTACGAGTCAATTCGGCCAAAAGCCTGCAATCAAGTGATAGGGAAGTATATGGGAGGCGGTTAGGAGTCGCCTCCAACAAATAAGCTCCATGTCCACTCTGTCCACTCTGGGAAAGCCCTGGCAAGCTACCCGTGAGTATACCCACCCCCCATGTTCAAAGCCCAGCAGGCTATACATGGGTATCAAAATGCTAAGTAAGGTAAAAAAAACGGGCCTCATTCCCCTGACCCCGAAAAGAGCCCCCAGTTTCGCAGCGTTGGGTAGGACGAGTGCGGAGAGGCTGCTAAAATCTCAGGGCCAATGGAAGCTGCCTGGATTTCAAAGAACTATGGTGACGATTTGTACCTACAATGCACGTACACTTGCTTCTGAGTCCTCGATAGAAGACTTGCTCATGCAAGCAAGAAGAATAAGGTACGACGTCATCGGCCTGGCGTATAAGAGAAGATCCCATCTTGTCAACGCCGTCTATGACATCGGAGAACTGTTCGTCGGAATGTGCACCAGTAGTGGAGTGGACGGCGTAGGCTTTCTCGTCAACACGAGGTTTATCCATGAACATCGATTCATTTGAACAGCTTACAATTGAGTCGGACGTTTATGATTAAAAACATGTGGATCAATACCGAATTTGACAATCTTCGTCGTTTACGCGCCGACATCAAACTATGACGAAGAAGAAGTCAAAGCGTTCTACTACATCGACTTGGAGATGTTCTACAGAGAAGACCGTGCATTCTTCAAGGTCATCATTGGAGACTTTAGTGCCAGGATTGGACTCGGAAGAACGTCTGAATAACGTCACATTGGGACCCATGCATTAGAATGGAACGAACAGGGTGAGCAGCTATCTGAGTTTATCATGGCGGCCAAGACCATTCCATGGCAGCTCGCAATTCCAGAAGCCCCACCCTCAACGCTGGACGTAGGAGACTCCCAATGGAGAGTACCATAACGAAATAGACCATGTCGTAGTAAATAGAGTGTTTTTTCTAACCGATGTCACTGTTGTCCCAAAATTCGACACGGGATCAGATCACCATCTCCTTCGTGCTAGATTCTATTTCTCGCGGAAAGGAGAAAAAAAGCCACTAAATTCAAAAAACTGAAGTCCCAGAACCACCACAAAGTGGAGCTTATTCAGTTCATTGGTCCGCTTTTGCGAAGATGCCGTTGTCGATAACATCGACGAGGAATTCGATCGGCTCATTCAACATCTTCACGTTAGCGCTATGAAAGCTGAAAGTTGGAAAGTCACCAAAAGACTTCTGTCTCCAGAAACACTCAAGCTGATACGCCAACGTGGAATCGCACGAGCTACAGGCAAATGCGAACTAACGTCTGAACTTGCAAAACAATGCATACAGGCGATAAAAGATTTTAAAGAGAGACAGCAGCAGTAATTTTCGAAGCTGCATAGGCTGGGAAAAGCATTCGCAAAGCCCACCGAAGCTTCGCCAATTACAGGACCAAGTTGACTGCACTCCAACGCCCAGACGGAACAGTTACAGCGTTCAGAAAGGCAATGGAGAAAATCATTGACGAATATTACTCAGATCTCTTCAATAGCCACGTCCACCTCCCGTCATATGAAATAAAGGAGGATGGATATGTTGCACCACCGGTCCTCCCTTCCGAAATCCGACGTGCCATTTCGTCGGTAAAAAAGCCGAACAGCACCAGGTCCGGACAGGATAAAATCAGAACACCTGAAAAACCTTCCGCCAGTCCTCATAAACACACTGGCTCGGCTCTTCACACGTTACCTGTCTGAATGCAAGGCCCCTACTCAGTCGAAAACCAGCAAGACCTTGCTATTGTTCAAGGAAGGGTGACCTACACGATGTCGACAACTATCGCCCAAACTGCTTGCAATCCGTCGTTTACAAACGTTTCACTCAAGTCAACCTAAACAGGATTGACAGAACACTGGACGAAGAATAGCCATGTGAGGAAGCAGGGTTTCGAAAAGTATTTAGTACGATGGACCACATCCACACGGTAACAAGGCTCATTGAAGTATCGCGAGAGTACAGAAGACCGCGCTGTCTCACTTTCATCGATTTACAGAAGGACTTTGATTCAACTGAGATAGAAGCTGTCATGGAAACCCTTGATAGTCAAGGAGTCCCTACTCAGTACATAAAGATTCTTCGTGAGATGTACAAAAAATTTCACAACCAAGACAAGACAAACAAGTCACCATTCTACAACGATATTGACGTTGACGTCAAAAGAGGAGTTGGGCAAGGCGATAGAATCTCGCGAAAATTAACCGCCAACCTCGAGAACGTTATGCGAACATTGGGGTGCGATAATATGGGAGTGAAAATCGATGGTCGGCAGTTACATCATCTTCGCTTTGCTGATGACGTCGTTGTAACACCAAACATTGGCCAAGCGGAACGTATGCTTGCCGACTTTGATAGAGCCTGTGGACAGATTGGTCTTCGACTAAATCTCACAAAAACGATGTTCATGATGAACGGATTGGTTTCGTATGCCCCATTCACGCTCAACGGAACGAATATCTCCGAATGCTCCATTTATGTCTATCTAGGTGGGAAATCAATATGATGAACAACTTAGCTCCAGAGCTGAGCAGAAGGAAGCGAGCGGCCTGGAGAGTTTGCAAGAGCAGAGAGAAGATGGTGAAGAGAATAAAGAACACCCGACTCCATGCCCACCTTTTCGACGCAACGGTAATGTCTGCCTTTAACGTATGCGTCAGAAACCTGGTCGCTGCGTAAGCAGGATGAAAAGATCACTCAGCGTTATTGAACGCGCAGTCGAAAGGACGATGTTAGGAGTATCCCGTTTCACACAAGCAAAGTATGGGATCCGAACCTCCGACCTGTCAACGATCAAAAAATTAAAGATGCTGTTCTGTACACCAAATACTTGATGATAAGGTGAGCAGGACACGTAATGCGTATGAATGACAACCGATGGACAAGAGCCGTTAGTGACTGAATTCCTCGTGATGTCAAACGTACTACAGGAAGACCACCGATTCGATGGTCAGAGTTCTTTACGAAGATCCTAGAAAAAAGATATGATGCTCGACGAGTCCTTAGAGCGAGGAGAACCCACTGGGCTACTCTTGCACGCAACAAGGAAAAATGGAAGATTTACTGGTGTCTGCTCTAGTCAGTCGACGATCAATGGGACTACATGTGGTACAGGTGAACTTTGTTGCCTTCCCAACGGTTCACCTCCTCATCGTAGTATGGGAGGTGTTCCTGGGGTGTCGGGCTGCGATGTACAGCGCGGGTATCCACCCCACAGCAGAGTTTTCCAAGCCGAAAAGGATTCCGGCGTTTCCATGTGGAAGCCGTGCTTGGAGTAAAACAATATCAGGATCCACTGCCGCCTCGTTATCAGACTATTTGCATGGTGGCAAATCTCCCTCTGATCCACAAGGGCGGCGACTGCCTGTGGTTGTAAACACCAGAGGTAGACTCTGACCGGGCTTATCTCGGTATTTCGAAGATCCACAGTGGTTAAACCAAGAAAATTCCGAAACAATGGGAAATATGCAGGAACCCGCACAACCAGTGAAGACAGCCCATCCAAGTATCCAGGTAAGTAACTTTGTTGACTCTCTGGCTTCTTTCATGATATTCCACCGTTCTGATGGAACTTTTCAGATTCACCTCAATGTATACGTGCGTTTAAAAGTATATTTTGATTGTAGGATTCATACAGCTTTTTTTTTCAAATGACCTGTCGCATGAAGATGCGATATTGCATTTTCTGTTTAGAAACGACAAAGTGGCGCCGTTACGATCGAAGTTCGCGCAGCTTTTCGCCGTAGTGAATATACTTCGTGATGAATCACGCGACAAGGAGCAGTCTTCTCGAACGTTGCGTGGTAATCGTGGCAACAGTGCATCGTCGTCAGCGAGTAAAACGAGACATAAGGAAGACGACAAAGATGTAAGCTTTTGAAATACATATTTCTATAATCGAGCTTTCTTTTTCTTGTAACTAAAAAGAAGTTTTTGGAGTGGCCTTTTATCTATAAGCTGATGGTTTCCATATAAATATGCTGATAAGTCTGTTATAAGAGACATCGTGGATGATAGGTAGGGATATTCCTTGTTCTCCACGCGCCCAGTTGCCGGAATAGTGTAGGGATTAATCTTTAGTAACTAAACTTTTACGTATAATTACTGACCTAACGCGAGTTGGTTATTGTGAGAATACTGGTAAGAAACTAACACTTAGTTTCTTTAATGCAAAAAGAGAAAAGATTGAATGAGTGGTGTAATCGGATACACAGTATACATAACGAATAATTAATTAAATATCTGGATACGCCTTTCTGTATGGAGAATACCGAGAAGTATTTGTACGACATAACTTATTGCGCTACGTCGAGCGCTGCCACTCTTAGTCCTCTTTTTTGTGGTTATATCTAGTTATGTACTGCTCAAGGATAGATGGATGCTAATGGTCATAACATGTTATGATTGTGCATGTTATGATACCCTGGATGATTTCCTCATACGGCAGAAGATCCACTCATTCCAGATGATATACAAGGATCGTCACGTTCTTGCGGGAGTTGTTGTTCATTAGTGGCGAATTTCTCGACTCGTGTGGAAAAATCAGCCACTTGCTTGTTTTAAGGAGAACTTGAGAAACAGCTCTGCTTTGTTACTGATACGCCAATCACTTTCAAGGGAACGAATATTTCTGGGGCTGCAGCTCTATATGTCTGGATGGGGATGTCATCAGGGTGAACAACTTAGTTCTAGAAATGACCACAAGGAAACAAGCAACCTTTAAAGCGTACAAAAGTTTTGATGATTTAGTAAAGAGGAGAACAACTTCCATCTATGCGCATATTATTCGATTCAACAGTTCTTCCTTAGCGCTTGACTGGAAAAAACTTGGTTATTATTTAAAAAGTATGAAAGAGCTGTTAGCGAATGCGTATAGAGACGGCAATTTTATAGGAAGACATGTATGGGAGATGGGAGAAGGAATCCAAAATTTCGATCTTTGTAGACTTGGAATATGTAGCCAATATACTGAATGCTGTTTGTCCAGCAGTGTTGTCACATACATCTAGGTGTTGAAGATCAGGTGGGCGGGATATGTAATGCATTGTGACGACAACTGATGGGGAGCAGATTGATGCAGCTCTGTTTCATGGAAAATCAAGCGCATAGGATTATCGCTGATGGCGGACTCACTAGCACGGGACAGGAACAAAGGACTGAGTCCCAGCCCAAGTTTCTCTGCGATCAACAGGACAGATAATGGAGTTCATTAGTTTATTCTTTCTAAATACCGACTTTCATTTAACTTTGGCATAAGTAATCGGTAATTTCGGCGAAGAAGGTGAAGGCGCGGAAGCGTTAGCCGAATAACACTTTTAACCAGCATCATGTTAGCTTAATATTTTAAGGAAATATTGATTACTTATTCCTCTGTCATTGTCCATCCCGAGAGGTTACAGTTTTCCTTATCTTTCGTACTTCAAGAGACGTCGAATAGTTTGCAGGAAAAAAGTGAAATCATTCAATCAAAATGTGATTCGTCTGTTCGTATCTACTGGTTATGAATGCAAAAGATTTAAGTGATTTTTTTTGACACTCATGTTTAACGTGACTATTTTTTCTTTATGATTTTTTAAAACCATCAATGTTAAAGTATATAAGGAAGGTTTATCCATAAATTAACATAACGTTGTGTTATGTTAGTGGTTAGCGCTTCAGTGAACAGGTCTTCCGCGCAAGATCTCATGTACGGTGTATGCTTTGATGCCCCAAATTTACTTTACACTTGTCTGTAAACTGTTAATGGAAAAATTGACAAGTCTCAGCAAATCATCATCAGGCCTAATTTCTCATTTATTAACGTTTGTTTGATCTACACATAATTGGTGAAAATTGTGAGCATTTTCTTGTTTTTACCAACAATACTTGACACTTCACACTTGAATGGCCAGTCCTCACCAGTTGTGCGAGCCCCGGTATAACTTGTAATTTTCTGAGATTTGCTGGTTAAGCCATTGTGGTTCCCTAGAATCCCAAGGTCAGCCTGGCCAAAGTCTGCCCCATGTCTTCACCATCACAGGCAGCCGCAGCTCCTTTGGATCATTCGGAGGTTTGCCACTATGGGACGTTGATAACAGGACGGTGGTGGATTTTGGTTTCGGTTTACTCTTAGCTAGACTTCCTGATGGAAGCGCCGGTGGATTACCAACAATAATAGTTTATTAAATTGTAACTTTTGCCAAAGTAACTTCCTGGAAAGATTTAAAGCAAAGTTTTTTTTTAGTAATATTACATGGTCTTTTTAAATTATAAAGCATATAAATGCGACCCATCTTTCACATCTACTATGCGGATCCCAGTACATCCTTTGTTTTCCAATTTTTACGTGCGACTTTGACTGCTGCTTGAGGATTTTCATTCCATCTTGAATGTTGTAGAACACAGGTCGAGTCGATTTTCACTGAGGTCTTGAGATGGCCAGGCTAGAGCATTCGCACTTGGATTGAACGAAGCGATGTTTTCCCGGACAAGTCCGGTACAATTTCCCAAACCCGAGAGAGATGAGGGGCCTGGTGGGCCCGGACGGGGTCGAACCAGCATCGTGTTTATGATGATCGGCATCACTACCACTATGCTATGCGTCCCTTACATAATGGCATTAGTTCTAGAAAGGCACAGAAATTGCGGGATTTGTAAAGAGAAAAGAACATCTGCACTATTGATATGACATGATATACGATTTTTTCCTTTGATGTACATGATTTGTTAAGTACATGCCAAACTGTGTTAATATTACTACATAAATCATCATCGTTATAGCAAGACGACAACGTGTTGAAGAAGAAGTCGCGTCGCGTTATCACCATCGGCTCATCGTCGTCGTCTTCAGAAGACAGTGAATGAGTAAGTGTAAGCAAGGCTTTCGGCTTCAGCGTGCAACGAGCAGGCTTGTTACGAGCAACTGCCGCCGCCGGCGGCATGAATGCGGTCGGTCGGTCGGTTGGTCGGTGGATTCTCATTCAGCAGTGTCTGGTGCCTCGTTTCATATCCATGTTGCTTCCCGACTTTCCAATGTTACGCTGTTATCGTGTGCCCATCTCATCGTTTTTCTCTTCTCCTCCCACTCCTCAACCATCGCTCAGTTTCGATCTCCAATGATGCAGTCGACTGTCTCATTTCTGATGTTTTGTAAACGCATGTTTTGTGCACGTTAAACAGATTTGTTTATATTCACTACTAATGTTGACAAGCTTTTACATTTTGCATATTCGCATAAAATAGGACTGATCGTTGACAAGAACATTCAGATGATTTCAAGACTGCCTTAAACGTTAACTCTGACATTTGATATTTTGTTAGCATACGTTGTATAGTTGTACTCTGGAAAACTTCATCGGGTCGGAAGAGTGTGTTATACACATATTGAGTGTTATGTATGTATGTATGTAACCTGGTGTATGTACTTGTTCCAGTGAACATCATAATGTGAACGTGTGACGTTGTTACGTGAAAAATGATAAAATGATATACTATATTTCCTCGAAATCCAAGACCTCCTGGCTCATATAAGACTTCATAGTTCGAGACGTGGGAATCAAAAATACAAAGATTCATTTGCTTTAGGCTTCCAGTAATTCATGGGTATTCTGCCTCAACAATAGTATAGAGAGACTGATTGCGAACTATACGCAGTTCTAGCGTGTTCCTTGGTTAAACATTGCAGAACAGGCAAAGCAGGTTCGCTATCTGTCCGAAGCTCGGTAAATTGATACCAAATTTGTCTGGAAGGATAAAAAATACTGATTCGATATATCGGTAATCCACTACAAGCCATTGTATAGAATATATATGAATCCAACTACCTCTACGAAGATACGAATGGAGTTGCTTAGCGTATTTCATAGGAATTGACCAAAGCCGAATGCTCTGTCTTTCTATCCTTCTTGTCCTTTATTGGAAAGTGCGCAACGTTTCGAATATGTTAACAGTGACTTCCAGTTATCCAAAGCAATAAAATATGTGGCCTAGGTGAGTCATCTTTGTTTCTTTGATTTATCTTCCTCTTTTTTCATTGCCTTGGACGTCTTCCTCATTTCAGTGTACAGCACACGAATGTACTCGAGCCACAACCGTTTATCCTCGTCCGACATTCAGGCATTTCTTCCAATTTTCTATTCCTGCCAGCTCATTCGTGAGCTCTCGCAAGGAAAGAATTATCGCAGTGCTTCTAACTCTTTTAGCTTTTGTATTCACTCCTGTTTTCCTACTGTTTCCCAAATTTTCTCTAAGACATTTTAAGACATCTCTTAGAGGTAGTCAAATCTTAAATTCATGAACATCTACAAGAACTTGGATTACTTTTTTCCTTCGATTTTTAATTAATTAATTCTTAATTCTTACCTGTTCGATAATCTCTATTCGGTGTCTAATATCGTTTTCAAGCGGCTGGTCGACTGATAGCGGAATCACAACCGTTAAAATGACCATTGCCATCTTCGAAGAATCTGAATCGAAAGGCCACAGACCTCCTTTCGTTCCACAAAAGCTCGTAATCACATGTGGTGAACAGCTGGAAACAATTTAGCACGGCTACCTGAATACTCTAGGAAGAGTCACTCTGGACCAGAATTCAGCGTTTCAGTGAATGGAGAAGATCTGCTGGGTCCTTGAGTCACAGTCGAATCTACAAAAAAATGGTTCGGTCGCCTCATGTATGACAATCATAAGAGAACGAAGCAAACGGAAGTGTTGGGTCTTACACGACATACCGTTATGAGTTATCAAGATATCTAAGTGTGTGCTTAATGTCCACTTGCACCAATTTTTTTATGTAGTTTTTCATAACTTCATGAAGCCATCGTTTCTTTAAGTGCATCCGGTAATAGGCGGTGCCACTGGAATTGGCTCAGCGTTCCCACTTTAATTAGATGAACAGTTTTTCAACTGGTTCAATAATATTCCAGCATAGGGGGTCCTGCCCAAGAAGCATATGAAGCTCATTTTTCAGCAGTCTTAAGCCGGATAATCACCAGGCTACATGGGACGTTTATGGGTTTAGCATAGGATATTAGATTAGCAAGGGCGCGTGTGGCGCAGTGTTTGGAGGCGCCACCGCGACACACATGTGGAATTGATCCTCGCGCCCATGGCTCACCAAACCTTCCATCTCTCCGGGGTTGGTACCAGACTTGTCTGGGAGGATAGCAACACTGGCTCGATACATCGGTATGACACCCCGAGTCATTGTAAAGGCCAGATATGCATTCAATCACCTCCAACGATGCTTAATAAAGTCGAATGCATGGCGCATCCCTCAGGGTATTGATCAACACCGACAGCTTTATCCTTCTATCCTTTTATATGGCTGAGTGTTTAGAAGTGCGTCAGTGAACATCCGTGATCTTTGGTTCGATCTCGTGACCTGTGTAAAGCAAGCTCTTCGTCCGTTAGCGGTGGACAAATAGGCACTTGGGACCTATGTAGACGAATAAAAAACACTGACTCGATTTATCGTTAGGGTCCCGCAATTCCCTAAATGGACTAAATATGAATTGAATTAACTCAGCGATGCCATAAATAGAATTAAATGCACGGTGCATTCCTAGGGGATAGATGAGCGCCGAACGCATTACGCTTCTTATTAGATTCCATAAGTGCCAAACATTTTTTGTTACAGAAAAAAAGGGTTTTTTCTAACATGAACAGTCATTACTTCTATTGTGCGGATCCCAGCACTTCTTGAATTCGATTAGTTTCTTCGCATTCATCGTCCACGAGTGTCTTCCAACTTTTACGTGCGGCTTCGACTGCAGTTTGAGGATTTTCGTTTTATCTTGACTATCGTAGAATGCTGGTCGAGTCGATTCTCCCAACTGGATTGCGAAAGTGGTTTTTTCCTGGACAAGTCAGCTACCAATTCCCCGACCCGGGAGGAATGAAAAGCTCGGTGGGGCCTGAGCGTGATCGAACCAGCACTGTGCTCGTGATAACCGGCGTTACTACCACTGTCCTATGCAACCTTTATCGTCAAGATAACCGAGCTGAGATTCTTACATGTGGATTGGAGGAGAGCGTTTGGGGAGTAGGCCAAGCCAGCGCCGTGTTTCTAGATCGATAGCATCACTGACCACTGCGCCCTCTCTCCAAAGTCGGAAGCTATGGCAGGATTTAATCGATCACGAATGGAGTTAATCGACGAACGTTTGAATGACCATAAAATGGACACACCGGCGAGGTCTGGGAACTGATGAGAAATTACACTTGGATACGAAAAGTGTAATATGATGTCATCGATCTGGTCATACTCTTTTTTCTCTTCATAAACACACGACGATGAACTTCTGCACTCGTGGTGGAACATGTGACGTCGTTTGTTTTGACGGTGACACGAACGAACCACATTGTGTTCCCAATTGCACTTCGACCACCCACTCCACCTCTTCTCCCATACTGTCAAGCCGTCACGTGGAAGGAATTCGAGCATCCTGTTATTGGAAGCACCGGTTTTCGCTATGATATCGTTGTCGACAACGAATATTTACCGAAGGAAATACTCACCACCCACTTTTCTTAGAACATTTTACCTTCCTGGTTCCATCGTTTCCTCAGCGACGATTTTGTGGCATCGATTCTTCCCCAGTTTCCGGCTTTTTTTCCTAAATTTCCATTTACATAACATACTTCGTACTTTTCTTCATGCCCTAGTACTTGTAGTTTAAGTGAAAATCCTTACAAGAATCGTGGCATTGTTCATTTGTGATTTTTGTGGGAAATGGAAGAGAGTGACCGTAATCCGCTTACATTCGTCCCTTTAAATTTCGCAATTTAGACGTCGATATCGCATAGTGAATTTATGCTCCGTTGCTGTCTATAGTTTACTGAGTATTTCAGTTCAGTCTATAGATTTCCAAGTACTAGCGACTTTTATTTCAAGTACTGCTACAAGTACAAGGATTTTCAAGTACTTACACAAGTTTCAGGACCAAGTCTACGAACTATTTGTCAACCTCTTCTTGGCTTAACAATGAAAGAATACTAATACAGGCGTTTTCAAATACTTTTGCATGGATTTTTTTCCACGCTTTTTTATTTTTTTATGGGATTTTTTCCTTCTCCACAATTAATACAACGTTTTGTTTCTATAAGGGATAAGGTTATGAAGTAAAGTTCATCATCTGTCGTTCGGGATTTCCGACGATGACTGACAACTGTCTCTTAACTTCCTTTTGTAGTCAGCCGGATTCCTTTTGAGTCCAAAGGACCATGTTTCTTTTCATGCAACTGAAAACTTTTTCTCTAACATCTGAGTATTTTCTCATTCTTCTCTCTTATCATGTCAAACAGATGATAGTTTAACCACTCCTTCAATTACTTAATTACATAAAATTACAAAAACTAACTCGCCTTCGTTTGCCATGTGCTTCCAGCATCGTCACTATCAAGGATTCCGGCAACGCCACGTGATATGTCGCCACCCATCTTCGTTGATCGATTTCTTCATTGATTTTCACATATTCTTGTCTGTTCTCGTTCTCCGAAGTGAAAAGTAAATCCTAACATTCTATTACCACTGCTATTAGTATTACTATTATTACCGTTACGGCGCGTGTGGCGCAGTGGTCGGAGGCGCCCAGCAACACACACATGGAATCGATCTCCGCGCCCATGGCCCACCAAGCCCCCCATCCCTCCGGAGTCGGCAAATTCGTACCAGACTCGTCTGGGAGGATAGCAGCACTGGCTCGACCATCGGTAGGCCACCGCGAATCATTGTAAAGGCCAGATATGCATTCAATCACCTTCAGACGATACTAAATGAAGTCAAATGCATGGCGCATCGCAGGTACTGATCAACGCCGAGAGCTTTATCCTTTAACTGTTTTACCGTTACTTGTTTTTATTCTGTTCCTTACAGAAAAATCTGTTAAAAGGCGCCTCACATATAGATTCTCATATATCATTGGAATAGGTTTCTGTAAGTTTGCTTGACCTTTGTATTTCAATTGCTTGCCGATTGTTTGCGTTTTGAGGATTCTGAAATGGCGGTGATAACAGGACTTCTAGGGCTAATACTATCGGTGGTCCATACTACAAAAACTAACTTCTGGAGTTGAAAGTGTTTTCCGGAAGACAACATGAAAATGGGTCTTCTAATCCTTGGAGTAGATATCGAAATATGGCAAACTTTGTTGGAGAAGCACGTGTCGACCTCCTCGCATATTGTGACAGACAGTTCCCATATTGTAAGCATGTTTACTAATCTAACATCTGAACTAAGCGTCTTAAGGCGTACCCTTGAAGGATAGTGTGACCGTTGGGTTGGGAAACTTGTTCGCAGTAGAACAACAACTTGTGTATACGTATGTGACTCCATACCAAAAACCCAGGCCAAGCAGGTACTACAACTCTTTGTAGTCAGTTAGTCAAAAACAGGCTCTTGTTTACTTTCTTTAACATACTGCTGACGATTTGCGTTGATTTCAATGTGCACATTAGCAGTTATCTTGGCCGGTGCATATTGAATTCTATGCTTTTTTATTTTCGGTGTTATTTTTTTTGTTCCATAGAGGTTTTCTGCGACACTGTTCGTACTCATCCGTGAACTGTTCCAATAGAAGAGGAACGAAGGCAAGGAACGAAACTCTCAATGCGCAGTACGTTGCGAAAAAGACCAGTTTGTTCGCTTGTTTGAATCCCTTGCCATGTAGTGTAAGGCGGTGACAGCTATCGGATAGGCTGCAGCCAGTGAGTAAAAGAGTTCAACACTGGCGACTCCATCAAATTTGTAACAAACTTTCGAAGGTTGTAAAAGTAAGGGTGCCAATTCGGTGGCTTAATGCCTTAAGCTGTTTAATGCTAGTCCCTTCCACTCCAGAATACACAGTCGGTTCAACCGCGTCCTGGTCACCCAAGCTCTCCAACGATCAGTGGGTGGCGATTGATAGCAAGCTTGTCTGAAAACAGCTCTTTTCGTTTGTCGGTCGTGGACTGAAGGAAATTGGAATTGCTTGGAAACAGAAGGGATGAATTTGTGTCTTGTTGATAGATATGCCGTTTTTATATCAACTAATTAAATCCACTATGTTCTTTAATATGCAAGTCAAAATTTAGATTTTCTGCAGTCCATAGCCTTTCTTCGGCTAAATTATTTCCGGTCGTCTATGTGACTCAAGTATGATTCACCTTATCGAGAATGTATTCTATTAAACACAAATGCCACTGCGAACACAGATCTGTTCGCGTTGGGACCTCGCTATACTGCTGCAGTCTCCATCTTGATATATTAGCTACACTGGGTTTGCATATTCAGTTAGGGAGAGAATAAGGTTTAACGGCTAACGTTTTCGTGTTAGTCTACCCGTGAGGTATGATCTGTGCATTCCTCTCCATTCGTAGCATCGTAAAGGTTATTGAATGGATATTTGACTTATAAGATGACTTGAGGTAGTGGATCTACCAAATTAGTGTCTTCATCCTCCCACACAAAATTGGTACCAATTTACCTATAAGGAGTGAAGCGCGTGGAATCGAACGAACCATTGATCACATGTGTATCACAGGACACATCACACCAAACCACTGAGCCACACGTGGCGAAAAAATGTGTCTCGTAAATAATAATGACGAGAATTTCTTTACTTTTTTCTTACCTTTTGCGAACTTTTGCCGGCACTGGAGACTGGACTTTCTTCAATTGTTGAGTTTTAAGATTTTCTCCGGGAAATTCATATTCGCTGGAATTGTACTGGTGGTTATCCGAGCGTAAATCTTTAGAATGTTAGACATGAATAAAAGCTTAGCTAAAAGGTGGAATTTTCAGAAATATAGGAAGTTCTTGAGTTTATTCTTAATTTCTTCTATGTAAATCTACTGGTCGTTGAGAGGAGGTCTTTGGTGTTTTTTTCCCGATTTTTTTTCCGAGGATTTCCGAGTTCTTGAAAATTGGTTTTAATGGTCTTTATGGAAGTTATCCTCCTATCGGTTTACCTCCTCATCATGACTGGGAGGTGTTCCTGGATGTCGAGCTGCGATGTACAGCGGGGAATTCATCCCCCCTGGTAGAGTCTCTCAAACGGAGAAGGAGTCCGGCGTTTCCATCAGGAAGCTCAGCTAAGAGTAAACCAGTACCAGGATCCACCACTTTCTGGTATCAAACTAGCGGCATGGTGGCAAATCTCTCTCTGATCCACAAGGACGGCGACTGCCTGTGGTGGTGACGGCCTGGGACAATCTTTGGCCATGCTGACCTCGGGTTTCCAGGGAAACACAATGGCTAAATTACCAAAACTCCGAGAAATGGAGGCTATGCTGGGGCTCGCACAGCTAGTGAGGGCGGCTGTCCAAGTGTCCAGGTAAGCAAGTAAGTATGGAGGTAATTAGGACAGTACTATGTTTTCTAGTTCAGTAGTGTTCTTTTATAAAAATCATTGGGATAGACACGGAAAAGATAGGTGGGAATAGAAATAAAATAGAAAAAATAAAAAAAAGAGATGCCGAGATCTCTCTCGTGATTCACCAGCTTCACTCCTTTATTAGCAACATCCGCTCTTATCACTGCCATACTTGTATCTTTATTTTTTTCTCTTTCTTTCAACATATCTCACGAAGTACTATCTATCAATTAAGACGAATTCGCAATAATTTGTTGACTGATTAAGGAAAAAGTCGATGTTACAAAGTACCCTATAAACCAATTCACTCAGATCCAGTCGTCATCGTTCGCTGATATTCGAACACGAATCCGTTATCGCACTAAAATCGAAAGCTTTAGGATAACTGACTATTCGCTAAGGTTTTCTCTTCTCTGTTCCCAACTGCATAATTGGCCCATGTGTTGAGTTAGTCGAACTTTGCTTACTAACCAACGAGTGCCGTTCGTCCACCACAGTCGATCAGCTTATGTAGTGTGTCATCCAGAACCAATTCCACGTCCAGAGCAATGTACCTCTATCATAACGGTCTACCCTGGAACCTCACCATCCATCTGTCCCTTAGGTCGTGCGATGATATAGCAGGTTTCTCTCGTAAAGGGTTCACTTCCCGTCATTCTAGATTTCTGTTCCTTTGCGTTTCTGTGATGTGCTCTAGTTTTTTAATTCATTTCTCTTAGAACATTGTCTTAAAGACTTCTTATTGTTGTTTTGTATGGCGTCTAACTCCATGAAAATCAGTTTTTGAAATGAAAAAAAGTAAAACAAAACAAAATACACAACGATACACACCCTGACACGTTCTGACTTGCACACATATATTTTGATTTTAAGCAGGAAGTATGAAGAAAAAGGTTGATGAGAAATAAGTGGGAATGAAAAAAGACTTCTAAAAGACAACAGTACTTCTCCTATAACTAATATCTTACCGTGGTTTCTGTAGTGGAGACCAATCTTACATTTTTTGGTAATTTTCAACAGTAATCTTGTTCTTTTTTGTTTACTGCCTACTATAATTTTCATGTCAGGATATTAAGCCAAATCAACTATAATCGTGCTGAGGTATCTGCAAAATTCCGGACATTAGGTGTCTGCGGTGGAGATCGAACACGTTATTACCCTTTCCGGGGTCTAACGCTTTCACCACTGCACCATGCGCGTCCTTAGAGTACATGATAACAATCTTGTTGATGTTTTGATCAAATTTCTCTTTTCATTTACTTAACCCACCAACTCATCATGCCTTAGGGTGATTCTAAGTATCGAGCTCGAATTTGCAGGAAATATTCGTCCTACCTCAGGACCTCTTAAGCTGGGAAGTTCCGTCATTTACTAGCTAACAGTAAGCCAATGCCAATATTGACCTCCGGAGAGAACACCTTGCCCAACTAGTAAATTCCCGGTCAAGAATATTGCCTTTGACTCGAACGAGTTTTCGTCAGCACAAAATATTCAAGAATTTCATTAAGTTATGTGCCTAATTGGCATTGATTGTAAGACAATGGAAACGGTTAGGATGTCTCTGGGTTCGTTGATATTTTCCCGTGTCAGAACCTGTTGTTCTACTGCGACAGCGAACAGCGCCAATATATCGATCCAGTACATTTCAGCAGTTCAGACAAATCCATATGGATAACGGAGTTAGAACGAAGTATATAATATTCAGACATCTCTAACGAAGCAACATTTATAACTGAATTTCTTAGAATCTTAGAAAAAAAAGACTCTCATATTTCCTTGAGTTCTGGGATCTACCTTAGTCGAGAATCGTTCCTCTTCGACTTTTGGTAGTCGAAGTAATGAAAATGGTCCATTCCGAGTGCATTTTTTTCCCCATATAATTTTAGGGAAACGGAACAAATCATATTTAGTACCACTGAAACTAACTTACCCTTTCATATCCACCAGGTGGCGCGTGTGGCGCGGTGGTTGGGCGCCACTACGACACACACGTGGAATCGATCCCAGCGCCCATGGCCCACCAAGCCTTCACATCCCTTAGGGGTGGGCAAATTGGTACCAGACTTGTCTGGGAGGATAGCTGCACTAGCTCGATACATCGGTAGGCCACCGCGAGTCACGGTAAAGGCCAGATGTGCGTTCAATCTCCTCCAACGATACTTGATGAAGTCGAACGCATGGCGCATCTCTCAGGGATTGATCAACGCCGAGCGCTTTATCTTTTATCCTTTATTCATATCCATCGTAGGTTAACTTCAATGTCTTTATTTCCCCATGTTTTGTACAATGAAGAGAATTACTCGGTTGCGATGGATTCATCGCTTTATATATTATTATTATTATTCCTGTTGTTATTATTAAGGGGCGCGTGTGGCGCAGTGGTCGAAGGCGCCCTGCAACATACACATGGAATCGATCCCCTGCATCCATGAGCCACCAAGTTTTCCATTCCTCCGGGGTCGGCAAATTGGTACCAAACTTGTCTGGGAGAATAGCAGCACTTGCTCGATACATCGGTAGGCCACCGCGAGTCGTTGTATAGGCCATATATGCATTTAGTCACCTCCAAACAATGCTTAATTAAGTCGAATGCATGGCGCACCACTCAGGAATTGATCACCGCCAAGAGCTTCATCCTTTCATCCTTTATGTATCGTTCTTTATTTATAATCTTATGTACATGTTTAAAATCGATGTAGTAAATAGGAAATAAAGTGTCAGGTGTCCTGGTTTTAATTTACGGACCTTAGGATCATAGGAAGTTTGACTCAAATCGCAGGATAGGACACATGACCTGCGACCACATCATATTGAGCGCCTCTAGCCAATGCGCTAAAAGTACACGTTACAATTACTGCGATACTACCATTTATCGTAGACGTTTCTTGATAGGCCTATTGATAGTAACTCGTGTTCATACAGCTGTTATTATGGAGAAAGAAAGCATTATCACGCCTTTATGGAACACAAGGGATTAAATCGACGAGCTGCCGTGAAAAAATATTAGCATACGGCCGACTAAAACCCATGTATTGAGGTAGTTCCTCTCATCATAAACTCTCATCGATTTGTCAGAATCACCAGAACTCTCTTCGGATTTGCATTCCGTTCTAAACAGGACTTTTTTTTTGAAATGAAAGCCAGGATTTTTCTGTGTAGTCAAGAACTTCGCTTTTTCCATCACCTGCCGTCTCATTGATCGTCGAGTTGGCTGGGCGGGCGCTGGTAAATTTTCCTTCTCAAATTGTTTTTTTTTCCAGTTTCCTATTTCTTTGTTACGTCTAATTATCTCCACATTCTTTCTGCTCATCCACTCGAAAAATGACAGAGCTTTCGGCGTTGATCAATCCCTTAGGGATGCGCCATCCATTCGACTTCATCATGCATCGTTTGAGGTGATTGAATGCATATCTGGCCTTTACAATGACTCGCGTTGGCCTACCGATGTATCGAGCCAGTGCTGCTATCCACCCAGACAAGTCTGGTACCAATTTGCCGACCGCGAAGGGATGGAAGGCTTGGTGAGCCAAGGGCGCTGGGATCGATTCTACGTGTGTCGCAGTGGCGCCTCCAACCACTGGGCCACACGGGCCCTTTCCCTCCCTTAGGGATGCGCTATGAATTTGAGTTTACTAAGTGTCATTAGAGATCATGAATAGATATCTAGTCTATGTAACGATTTGTGGAGACCTTCCAATGCATCGAGTCAATGCTGTTATCCCTCCATAGATTGAAGCAAAGACCACTTGTGTATTGCGGGGACGTCAAACTACTGTACTACACGGGCCCTCAACTCGACTTTATAGCGGCTTACTCATTCCGCCAATTACTCACTTATACAAAACTATAAAGTTCTGACACTTTGTATTTCTTTCTGTTTCCTATGCTTATTGTCTTCACTTTCATCGCTACTCTCTTCCATCTTCACGTCGTTATCCTCGCATTATCGATTTTTTCGCTTGTTTCGAGCAGCGCTCTTCATGTGGTCACCAACGTCACTAATCTTTACAAGACAAGAAGAAAAAGACTGAGGGAACGAAAAGTGAAAATTCTCTTTGGGCATCTCCGAGACGTAGTTGTTTGCATCGTGTGCGTGGGAGATTGTTTAGTTTTTTAGTTTTTTCTTTCTTTTTTATTTTCCCTTTTTTTTGATTTTCAGCTAGTCATTTATGGGAACTGATAGTGGCTTTTATCAGTTATCAAATGAGTTCACTGTAATACATAATAATATCCAACGAAGGAAACCACTTACTGGTATTCGTAATTTTGAGGTTTTGGAATTCTTTAACCGTAATCCATTAATTTCTTGAGTTATTAAGCTTATAGGAGTTTGCTATATAAGTTTCATTCGGCTTAACCTTCGACGCTTTCGCCTTCTTCAAAGGCGGATTGATCCGAGTCGATGGTCCACAGGCAGTCTTTGTCGGATCCAATGAAGTGGAGCACCGTTCGAATGAAGAATTCTCATTTGGCGGTGTCCTTTTATACTGGGCAGTTGTTGACCTGTTGTTGTCCAGTATGATCTACTGATTGTTTTCATGATGGCAGGACATCCTGGAAAATTCATTGTTATACTAGTTAACACATAACGTAGACATATCCCCAAAGACGGACGGCTTCCATTTCACCTCGGCGTAAACAATCAATAACTGTTGTATTGATTGATTCGTTATCTTTTGCAGAGTCAATATATTTGTTACTCATTATTTGACAGCTTTAATGTTTATTAGTCTATTGGATTATTTCTCGCCAAAACCTGATTTCTCTCGTTCTCTTTACAATTTGGGTGATTTGACCCATGTTAAAGTGTAGAAAGTACTTTTATTCATTATTTTTTGTTCTCCATGACATTAGACACCGTGTGGGTTCCAGCATACCTCTCATTCAACTCGTTTCTCTTCAGATTTTCATCCGGATTCGGCCGCTGCTTGTGGATTTTTGGTCTTCCTCGCGAATATCGTTGAGTTCTGGTGGTGTCATTTCACCCTGGAATCGGCATAGCCGTTCTGGGTTGTTCCTAGGTCTTCACCATAGTTAGTCACTGGCGTTTGTGGATTGACGGAAGCTTCTCATAGAAGTCTGGTGGTGATTTCCTGACTCCAGAGGGAGGGCTGGCCTCGATGCCCTGGGCGGGGTCGAAAGTGCGTGCCATACTAAGTGGCACTACAACCAATGTGACACTCATATCTCAAACACTTCACTAATGTGTACAAAGTTTTTTTAGAACTGTAAATTTTTTTGGCAAACATGATTTCTCATAAATTCGCTGGGTTCTGAAGGTCACTTTCGGTTAAACGGTGCTTCTTAAGCGATTTTGTGAATTGCTTTACGTGATTCACAGAGAAGTTCATTTTCAGTAAACATTTCCTAACTGCACTGTGCGCATCATCACTGTTTCTTTTTGCTTCACATCTCCGTTATTCAACCTGAAACATCTTCAAAAATATGCATTGTTTTCAATGCACGATATTCAAAAAAATACCGCTTACGGGCGTAAACCAGAAGATCTCTGCTTGAGGTGAAGTTTATTAATTTCAGTAGAAACCAATAGAATCCACAGATCCTTTTCAACCAGAAACAGATTTTTTTTGTTCTACTAAGATGAATAACTAATTTTTGGAGTTCAGAAATTCTCTTCTTTTTTTTTGTTTGGGTCCATACCTTGAATACCTGAACGATTGAAACAGCGGGATTTCGTCCAAGGACGTAGTGTTCCCGAACACGTGGATAACCCGCTTGCGTTGGAGAATTCAAATATTTAACTTCTTTAAAGCTGAGATATTTGTAAAACTCCGGATGGGAAAAGATCGATAGAATTAGCTGAGAGACAGGCGAAACGATGGACCTGCATGGTGTGGTGGTGAACGCGTTACTCCCCGGAAAGGACAATAGCGCGTTCGTTCCCCACCGCAGACACCTGCGGTCCGGAGTTTTGTAAATATCTCAGCTTCATCGAAGTTATATTTCGCAGTATACCCTGCCATTAAAAAGAATAGGCAGTAAATAAAAAAAGGTTAAGATTCAAATATTTAACTTTTGTTTTCGTCCTTTTGAAAATTTTAGTTCTGGGTATATTGGAAAGGAAAGTTTATTGAAAGCATGTATAGAGTCAAAAGAGTAGATGAAAATCCATTCCATAGGTTTCTGGGTTACTCAACTCCTTAACTACTCCGGTGACCAAGAATTTACCGTCAGTGTTTAGAAGATCGGCCTCGCCACGAACGTTAAATACAACCGCCTTAATTTAATAAGTCATATTCTCTGAGTGATCTACTGCTGTTTAGAGCACCTCCTTAGTAGGATCACTGCCGAGCATTGTTGCCACTTTCTTTGAAATCTACTTTTAGGCAATGAACATTTTTCCAATGCACAAAATCTAACCAGTATATGCACGCAAGGAGATGTTGTTGGATTACCTTTGCGACTCTAGGGGAAAAAAAGTAAGCGTTCAAGAAGAAATGCACCATCCCCAATGTCACGCTCACTGTATGCCCTTATCTATTACGTAGGTAAATAAGACAACCGGTAAGAGGTGATTTGATCTCGGATTGCACAGAACGTGATTGAAACCTAAACAGAACGATCCACGATACGTCACATAGATTTCTGTTTACACTTCAACGGCAACGTCAGGTCGAAGGTCAACATTAGAACGGAGGCCGATTAGATCTTTGCCAAAAAGTTAGTGCCTCGCTTTCACCTCCATAAGCGACATTCTGGTTGGAACCATTCCTCTACATGACTTGCTAAGCGATAAAACTCCAAATAAGGCATTGTTCGTGGAAGAGTATCCGAACTATCAGAAGCGTCTATTATGAGTCAGTTCGTCAATCCAGTAATTTGGATGGTATCCCTACCGCCACCCATAATAGTGATGTTTAGTAAGAAAAGGAACTTTTAACTCGCTTTATCAGGAAAAGACTCATCAGACATGATCAACGAAGATGTGGTTACTGTCACCTCTTGCGATATGGAATTGATAACAGAAAAAGTTCTCCAATATTTCCCTTTCTGGAACACCTCTGGCAGGTCCTGAAATCGTCATAGGATAAAATCAACTATTAATTCACCCTTAGAAGTGTAATTATGCGATTAAGAGCGTGAAGCACAGCTCTAGGAAAAAGCGGTGTTAAACTCCAACTCCTTCGAGATTGAAATCGCCAGTTACAGTGACTTCTTGTAAGCTCCATGGCAACGTATTTTCAAAAAAGATTGCTCTTCCCACCATAGAAGGATATTGAGCACAATGACGTTGTTGGCTGTACTGTACAAGCTTCATGGAAACTATTTTGTTATTCTATGACAATTCAGTGTTGCTTCTGTATGGATTTCGTCCAGATCGTGGCTACTTCATAGAAAGCTGTAAAAATAGCACCTGTTCCTTTTCATAACCACTGGTGACCATGAAAAAGCGTTCGACAGTTTCGAAATGTGTGCCGTTATATTCGGGCTTGTCGATCAAAAGATGGATTGGTCAAGCTTGAGAACACTAGCTGACTTTCTTCGGAAATTAAGGACAGGTGTGCAGCGCTTTCAACTAGCCGTTACCATTTCATAAGAAATATCTTCATACTGGTGCATATCTAGGGTATTCGTCGGCCGTTAAGCTCTAGCCACGGCTGAAATTAACCACTAAATGATATTTTTTTTGATATATTTTGTGGGGTGCTCCACACCAACAGGTTCGATTGGATGGGACTATATAGCCCACATCGCAAGAATTGTTGTGGACATCCGATTCGAATCATTGTCGGCTCTGCCGAAAGCGAAGGTGCCTGAACGTTAGCCGTAAAGAGTTCCGTAATAACTTCATGTAAGCTCATGAAGACTGCAAAATATTACAGAGTGGTAGTTGTAGACTTTATCGTAACCGGAAAAGGTCAACTACCATAGCAGAATTTAGAGAGTGAACAAAAAAATTGGCAAATACGTTGGAGTGATGAAGATGAGCTATTGAAAAATCTCCGCTAACTTACATTATTTTACCTATACTATCCTTCTTTCACCTACATATTTATATTTCTCTGCACTACATCTTCTTTGGGCGCATGTGGCGTAGTGCTCGGAGGTGCCCTGCATGAGATCGATCCCTATGCCGGTGGTTCACCAAGCCTTCCATTCCTCCGAGGCCGGCAAATTGGTACCGGACTTGTCTGGGAGGATAACAGCACTGGCTCGATACATTGGTAAGCCACCACGAGTCATGGTCAAGGCCAGATATGCATTCAATCACCTCCAACGATGCATGATGAAGTCGAATGCATGGTGCATCCCTCAGGGTTTGATCAACGCCGAGAGCTTTATCCTTTGTCCTTTACTTCTTGTTTGCCAGTTGTTTACCCTTTTTTATTAACTTCCTTATTTTCTCATTCATACTTTTTTCTCTTCGTTGGCAACCTTTTCCCCACGAGACTATTGAAGATTTCTCTTTTAGCGATATTCAACTTGAAAAATCCGTTAGTTTCAGGTTAATGACGTTTATGGATCGATATCGTCGTCATCGATACTCAATGTGATCGATCCGACTATAAACGGAACATTTTACCTGTCAGAAAATTCGGATCAGTTTCTATAATATATCGATAACTATACTACCTTATCATAACTAAGCAACATCTTCATTTCTTACTTAATTGACCAACAAAAGCGGCCTGGCGTTGTTCCAATTTCTCTCGGAATCTCTTCCCCGTTTCACTAACTCTACTCCTCAACACTTTGGACTTGTATAGATCGAAAATTTTTCATTATTGTCGACAGACTAGGTATCTTTATTCTATTTGATTGTCACTTCGTATTAACCAGTCGGCAATGGTTGCAACTGTTATACATGGCATCGATAGATCAACAACAGAGGTAGGACATTTCTTTAGCGCTCTTAAAACTTCTTTTCCTTTTCATTTTTGTGCTTTTTTTTTCAAACTTTAAATTTTTCGAAGTAAATTCAAGTAAAGTTTTTAATTTTTAAAAAAAGAAGTGCTGGTTTATATTGAAGAAATTACGGTATTCGGTCAAGTCCGTAGTATTTAATAACTATGCGAGACGATGTCGTTTTACTGTGAGGTGTTTTTGAACTGAATTTCAGGCTTATTTTTTTGGTGCTGGGAGTTTTTAGCTCATAATTGCCAAGGTTATTTTTTAATTTTACTCTCGAACTCTCATAATTTATACCCAATTAAATTTTCGCAACACTAATGACTTTTAGAGGACGTTTTACTTTTTTTTCTGGTTCGTGAACGATTATTTCGCCATACTTACTTGGATACTTGCATGGTCCGTCTTGGCTGGCCGTGCAGGCCGCAGCATAATTTCCATTCTACGGAGATTTTCTGGCTTATCCATTGGGGTTCTCTGGAGTCCCGTGGACAGCCTGGCCAAAATCTGCGCCAGGTCGTCACCACGACAGGCGGTCGCCGCCCTTATGGATCAGAGGGAGATTTGCCACCATGCGACTAGTTTGGTACCAGGACGATGGTGGATCCTGGTACTGGTTTACTCTTAACTGGGCTTCCTGGTGAAAACGCAGGACTTCTTCTCAGCTTGAGAGACCCTGCCGGGGGCATGAATCCCACCACTGCACATCGCAGCCTAAGAACACCTCCCAGCCACGACGAGGCGGTAAACCGTTGGAATGGGAGATCCTCTAGTGGGTGGGAATGTTGTGTGAGCGCCCGAAGCTTTCGTAGAATACAAACTTCAGTTATTTGCTGCTATTTGAGGTTATTTTTAACTGATTCGAGTTCAGTAACCAGAGCTTTTACAAGAGAATGCGAATTTTTTGATAAGCTTTTAAGTGATTTTCTTCTCGGCATTGTTCAACATATGGCCTTGATCTCATCTTAAAACTTGCTTAAAGCTGCTAAGAAGGCTGCGATCAGTGGAAACAGAGCTACCGATTCTTGAATCAGTCGAAATCGGATAGAAGTGGTCATTAAATATTCCTTGAATGATTCCTTATTCCCAGTGCCGATCTTTTAATGAAGTTCCTTGGCGTCGGGCTAAACTTCGTGACGGTTTCAGGCGACTGAATTGTTGCGAGTACGTGTCACGAAAGGTGAACGACTCGGTAAACGTGATCTGTTCGGCGTCATCAGTCCATACTGCGTAGTTCGGCTGGAGAAGTCTGATGGCGAGCAAATCGACGAAATCACTCTCGAAAAGAAGAAAAAAGGTATGTGGTTCACTCTAGTTCTTCATCATTACTTAGCTGTTTACTATATGAGGCAACTTTTTATACATTGGGACTCTAGAGCACGTGTTCGCTTTATTTGTATTCGTTGTTTTGCGCCATTTTATTTAATAGTTGTTAGATGTTACACCGTGTTCACTCAAGTTCTTAATGATCAATATTAGATTTATGAGATCTCTACGAGGTAGAGAATGGCCTTTATATGAGTTACGTCCTTATCAAATTGTCCATTTTGGTCCGTACTGCTGGAAATCAAGGGGGCGTGTAGCACAGTGGTTCGAGGTGCCCTGCAATACACTTGTGCTCCTTAACTCAATTCTGCGCTGCGGACTCACCAAGCTTTTTTTCTCCGGAGTCGAAATATTGGTACCAGAATTGTCTGGGAGAGGACTGGGCGGACTGACATGATACATCGGTAAGCCACCGGAATTCATTGTGAAGGCCAGATATGCATTCGGTTGCCTCTGACGGTGCTTGATGAAGTCGAATGCATGGCGCATCCCTAAAGGATTGATCAACGCTGAAAGCTTTATCTTTCTATTTACATGATGGAAATCATGACACATCTATGTTTGCAAAGTGATAGGAAGGTACGAAATATCCATACTAAGTCTCTCTTCAAAGGAATTTTGACCAGTAATAATTCTATATGGTAAATAAATTAGCAATGGTTTTGACGTGTGCGGTTCACGGATCGAATACTTCCTGTTCCTAGAATATCCTTGGGTTATGTTTTTTTATCCTGGACTGTAGTCGAAATTGAGGTCCCTTAAAGTAACTTGGTGTTATGGCAAAGTTTTATCTACCGGGATTCGAGCACGGAATACGTTGTGGGGTGATGCACTGTTAATTAGAATATTCAGTTATATTGTGGCTATATGTCGCTAAAACAACTTTTACAGCTAAAACAACAGGAAAAAAGTTTGTAAAGATTGTAACTTGCTCAAAAATTCGATAAATAAACTTATTTCTGCATAACAGTATTCTGTATATTCAACTATACATTTGTTTTGGAACAGCATCGAGTCGTCCTTCACCCAGTTTTCTCTGCGTTTTATTTCTTTGTTTAGAAAGGTGATAGCAGAACACCTAAATAGAGGTTCTTCGGAAAAAGAAGTTCTGTGAAATAGAGAATTTTGTAGGAGAAGACAAAGTAAGAAATGTATGAGTACCTTTGATCGCTTCATTTAGAAGTAATAGCAAAATGCAACTTTCCTTGAAGCCCATTTGGGTAGTCCACCTCGAACCCAACAGTACAGGACGGCGCATCCGGGCAACCGCCGGGTAGTTGATAGTGTAAAGCAATTTGCGAGTTATCTGTTCATTTCAGAAGCTGTCAAAGTCTTGTTTGAAGATTTGCAGAATAATAGAACCTTTCACTCGTACAACTAGATCGACTTCATTTAAACTAAATGAAATGAATATTGCATCGAAATTCTTTTTTTTCGGAAGAAGTGCTAAACGAGCTCCGTTCCTTCACCTCATTTACCTCGTGTTCATAACTAGAGCAGAAAATAAAGCTAAAAGACTGCAGAAGTGCACTTGATTCGTGGGCACATTCCCATATTGCTAATTCCATGCTTCACTTGCATAGTCGGATCACTTGCAACTAGTCCTAAATTTTTTGCTGTTAATGATCATTCAACATTTCTTAGAACCAACTGGTAACTACTGAGTTTCCAGTCACCACAGCGATTGTTTTCTTTTTTCGTGTCATTATACAACGTACTCCTTCCAACGGTTTACCGCTTCATCGTGGCTGGGGGAGTATTCCTGGGTATCAGGCTGCAATGTACAGGTGCGAAATTCATCCTCCTATACCAGGATTTACCACGTGGCAAATCTCCCGCTGATCCACAGGGGCGGCGACTGCGTGTGGTGATGACGACCTGGGGCAGGCTTTGGCCTGGCTGATCTTGGAACTACAGGGAACTATAATGACGAAGCTAGCAAAACTCCAGAAAAGTGGGAATTGTGGTGGGGCTTGCACAACCAGTGAAGGCAGGCCATCCAAGTATTGAAGTACACAACTTACTAACTTTTTGTGTATCCTATGCATTTTTCTCGGTGCCTTGGAACTACAACGAGTACACGACTTTACAGGTAATCGTTACTCTTAGATGGCTCTTTTGTTGGAAGCGTACTGCTTCCAATCCAGTCTTCATCAGTAAGCGCCGTTCAGAATATTTCAAATGATCTTGACACAGAGTCACGTGACCTTGACTGCCTGAAGAAAACATTATCGCATAGCTACTGGTTCGACCGGTTGCGACGGGGTGGCATATTTGCTTCTTGCTAGCTGGTGTTGTGGATAGTAACAAAGAACTTGTTTTCTTTGAATAAATCTGTTTTGATCGCGGTCTGAAACCCAAGATTACACTGTAGACACGGTAAGGGACTAAATTATGGAGTTAGTAAGTTCGGGTATGACTTGGAGTCGTTAGACTTGGTCTGTAGCGTGCTGGACATATATGGCTCATCTTTAAGGGCAATGCAGTCATACTGAATTGGGTCAGGAGATGCTTTAACATGATCGCTCTCTCAACATCGTTTCGTATCCATTTTATACGTTATGCGTTTTCGTTCAACCTCCATCTATCGTGCTATGGGCCGTAACTTTACACTTGCTGTCATCCTCTGCTGGAAGCTACACTTCTCACTGCCTATGCTTGATGTGCTTCAAACGAATTTGCCTGGGGCAGTAGACTGTATGATGGCTCCACTTATACAGTCGTAATTCGTTTTAAATGGTGTCCATTAAGCGGTAAGATAGATGGAACACTAAGGTGTCAAGGACTCGTGGGCCCACCGTGAAGATCTGAAGATATATTAGAGCGAGTTTTAACTCAACACTTCTAGTAAATAGCAGTCATCTGCGTGCACTGAAGCTCCTCTGTTTTCTCGAGCATCGGCTTTTTGTCGTTAAAACATTACCTCGATCACTTAAAGATGGTTTTTTGAATTGTACCCGCAGATTTGCAGATAACATCATCAGAGTAACTTCGTGTTACATTCTGTTGCCATCAAACATTTGCGATCTTATGTTTGTTTCATTTCAGACTAGAGATCCCGTATGGAACGCAATCATCACCCTACGTGTAACGCGACAGTGTTGCCTGAAGTTTCTCATTTTCGATGAAAACAAAATCGTAAGCTTTGGCCCAATATCGTTTTTAGTCACCTCCATAAAAAAGTAAATTGGTACTTTACATTGGTAAGTGGATTGTATGAATGACACGAACTCCTATAAGCGTACGTTCTTTATGCCATGACGAAATCCACCAGAGAAGTTTTTCGCTCTAGAGAACTTCCTCTCTAGACTGCTTCTAGTTGTAGTTCACATTTTTTTCCTGTTTAGGTAAACGATAATATTTTTTGTGTCTTAGAGATTATCTTTGTTTAAACACGTACTTTTAAGCGCAAGGATGCACTGCTTGGTTCAGTTGAATTTGATTTGTCTGCTGAAAACATCAGTAGGGAGTCGAACCTGCCTAGTATGTACCCATTAAAAGGACGACATAGGAATATCGGCAGTCTTTGGATAGGAATGCATTATTTACCATCGGATCAATCGCCTAGCGATTCCAATATCGTTATACAGGAGAGCAACACTATGCCTGAAGGTAGGCATTATCACTTTACTTTGATACTTGGAAATTTGGACGGCCCATCCTCACTGGTTGTGCGGGCCCCAGCGTTTTCGGAGTTTTGCTGGTTCAGCCGTGGTGTTTCTCTGGAGTACCCAGGTCAACCAACCCAAAATCTGCCCCCAGATCATCACCACAACAGCTGCCGCTCCTGTGGCTGTGGATCAGAAGGAGATTTGCTACCATGCAACTAGTTTGATGCCTGGACGGTGGTGGATCTTGGTATTAGTTTACTCTTAGCTGGGCTTTTTGGTGGAAACGTTGGACTCCTTCTCTGCTGTGGTTCTTCTTTCCGTGAATTCTAGAAACTTTGAAGCACCTAGTATTCGATTTTTTTTGCAAAAGAAACTTGTGAAGATTATTTCCAGACCTTTTTTTTCTCAGGAACAAACTCATCTCTTTCAGGTTGGGAACAACGTGAAGATGGAAATGGCAGAACATTCTATGTTAATCATTTGCAACGAACTACTCACTGGGACAGACCAACGCAAATGAATGGAGTGTAAGTGTCATATGAATCAATTGTAGCGCTACTGCTTTAACAGCCATGCATGTTTAAACTGTTTTCTTGGAGTTGTGTAAATAATTATAATTTATGGAATCCTGAGACATGCTTCAATGCTTGGCTAACAAAGCAGCCTGAAAGTTCATATCGGTTGTTGCCAAAATTCCATCAATATAAGGCCCTCGGGTGGCGTAACATTCACACCTATGGAAAAATGAGTCCTATAATTTGTTATAGTTGAATATCTATACCTGTATAGTATTAACCCTTATGCTTCAGTTCGAAATCACAATGTCAAAAAACTAGAAATTGGAGGGAAATAGAAATTATGTCGAAGCAGTATGTTGCTCTTCATATTATGTTTTACTGCGGTCTCGTGCAAGTGAAGCCAACACCTACCGCTCACAATTAAAAGACAGTCAGTCGTTCAGAGAACGAGAGCGCAACGAAGATGAAGTACGAAGACGTCGCGATGATTATGAGAGGAGACGACAGGTGACTAATTCTAGCCCAGATGTGGTGCGAAGTCAACTTGAAGCGGTATGTTACACCTTAGCAATTAGTAGTTCAAAGACATCGAATATGATATGGTAGCTTGTAAAAGCAGATAAAGTGTCCTTACTTGCTACTTTGTTTAGGTTATTCTATCTTTTCTTTCTATTATACCTTGGGTAGAGGTCCTTTATCTAAACATTTCGTTGTTTTGACGTCTGAAGCAGGTCTTTAACGCATTGTAAATGTCTTCATCTTTTTTTTTTCACATTATGTACCACTATAAAAGTGAAATATTAAACCGTCCGATGAGGGGAAAGTAAAGTTATTTTGTATTTGTCGAAGGAAGAGTCGCTTAAGAACTAGCGTGGATAATCCTACGGATTTGTTTTAAGAGATGTTTACTATAGCAAAATTCACTAGATGTGCAATTTCTAGAGCTATTATGGACAGTTTCAGATAGATAATGCAATGCGTTCGAATTTTGCTGGAGGGACTCAAACAAGTGATGAAGGAGAAGACGAACCACTGCCAGAGGGGTGGGATATGCAAGTCAGTGTATACGTCACCTCTATCACCTGTCATCTCTCTTATCGTTGAGTGACTCGAGCAGGCGCCTATAAATTTTCCATTTCTCCCTGTTGCATGCAAGAGTAATCCAGTGGGTTCTGCTCGCTCTAAGGATCAGTTGACCATCATTAGCTAATACGTATATACAAATATATATACGTACGTACATACGTATTTAGATGTGTATATATATGTACTATATATATATATATATATATATATATATATATATGTAGTTTGCTCATCAAGAAAACTGGATTACATACATGTGCATATATATGCATATTATGTATATGCACATATATATAAACGCATAAATATATATATATATATATATATACATATATAACGAATAAAGCTTTGGGCATTGATCTATCCCTGAAGGAGGCGCCGTGCATTTAACTCCATTAAGCATCGTTGGAGGCGATTGAATGCATATCTGGCCTTTTCAATGACTTGCGGTGGTCTACTGATGCATCGAGCCAATGCTGTTAACCTCCCAGACAGGTCTGGTACCAATTTACCGACCCTGGAGTGATGGAGAGCTTGGTGAGTCTGGGGCTCGAGGATTGATCACATGAGTATTGTAAGGCGACTCCGACCACTGCATCATGCTTCTGACCGTTGATTACTAAGATTCAACCACAGTTATGTTGAGGTATTTGCAAACTTAGACCCTATGTCAAATAATGGGCAGTAAATAAAAAGTTAAACATTGATTAGCAAAATGATTCACGTTTTGTAAGTTAAAAATACGGCGACGTTCATTGTTGCGAATGTCTCACAATTCGCATAGATAAAATAGCTGTGCTGCACAAATTATTCTCACTGATAGTACCCATCTATTTTCCCACCTAGAAAAACGTGTTTGTCCAGTGACGTGGTTCTTCAGCGGTCCATTACCCAAATTTTATTCCCTTACCATCTCAGTGGATCATATCACATGCTATAATATAGATAGCTCCCAACGGACGAACTTTTTTCATCGACCATCGCACAAAAACCACTACCTGGTTGGATCCACGTACCGGAATAGCAGCAAGCAGACCGCAGTCCGGAAAGACGGATGACGAAATCGGCGCCTTGCCAGAGGGATGGGAACAGAGGGTTAGTTGCCCGTCACCTTATTGCGTTGTCTGTGAAAAATATTCAAGTTTCAGGTTCATACCGATGGCCGAGTGTTTTTCATTGACCACAATAATCGAAGAACTCAGTGGGAGGTTAGTATTTGCTCACTAATTCAAACAGATACCACCAATTTTTAAACCTTATGGTTCCCTTTGCGATGACATACTCTCACTTACTCTCAAAGTATTCTCATCACGACTGCAATGGCTGTGTCAAGTTTATTAGCAGAATTTCTCAGTGTTTGATAAGAAACCTAGGTTTGAAACCATTAGTGTTTGTATTTACATAACTTTTTGTCATTAGCATTGTTTTTAGGATCCACGCTTTGAAAACGAAAGCATTGCCGGTCCAGCGATACCGTATTCCCGAGACTATAAACGAAAGGTTACTAATCATCTAGCTATTGATTGACACTTGATATATAATATCTGGGCAGCCTGAATTCATTAAAAAAAACTTGCGAACCATGGCACAGTTTTCACTTAATTGATATACTGAGGTGGTTGGATAAGCTTCGCTTTCTCGGAACCGCGAGCAGGCCATCCAGAGCCGTTCCTAAGTGCCTTTTTTGCAATTACTGGATTGACATCATAGAACTTAGAGTGTTTTTCATATTGGCTTTTTCCTCATAAAAGTCCGTTGACGGAATTTTTTTTGAAATTTCAACGAAAATTTCGTTGTGGCAATATGTCGTTTTAAACCTAGCGTTTCTGTTTTTCTTTCTGATGTTTCGTGAATTCTGCCAACTGTTTACCGCCTCATCATGGCTAGGAAGTGTTCCTGGGTGTCGAGCTGCGATGTACAGCGGGGGGATTCGTCCTCCAGGCAGGGTCTCCCAAGCTTAGAAGGAGTCCGGCGTTTCCACTAGGAAGCCCAGTTAAGAGTAGACCAGCACTAGGATTCACCACTGCCCTGGCATGAAATTAGTGCCATGGTGGCAAATCTCCCCATGAACTATAAGGGCGGCGACTGCCTGTAGTGGTGACGGCCTGTGGCAGACCTTGGCTAGGCTGAACTCGGGTCTGTAAGGAACCACAGTGGCAAGACCAGCAAAACTCTAAAAAAAACAGAAATTATGCTGTGACCCGCATAACCAGTGAAGACAGGCCATCCAAGTAAGTAAGATATTTCGTGAATTATGTACAATGCAGTGGTAGAAACAGTTTTATTTTTCTTCTTTATCAAATTGTTTCCTTGTACTTTGAAAAAGTTCGTCGATTTTACGCTTATCGTTTACGGCCACTATTGCTGAAGTTTACTGAGGACTATTCATGAATGACTCAGTGTGGTTTACTGATGATGGCGACAGATTTGGGGGAGGACGAAAATTGCTTGTGATGGGATAACTTGGCTCTTTAAATACATATAAAATACATAAGAAGGTAATTCAGCAGTCCTGCATTAGTTGGACTTAACATGCGACAATTTCCCTTTTTTGTATTGGCTAGGGGTTTAAAAATCACTACTGGGTTTTGGTTTGGCTTCTTTGCAAACTAAGAGGTCTTCAGGGCTATGTTTAAATTAAATGAAAACCAATCTTAACCGTCTTATTTAGCGCCTGCTCTTTTTTTAATGGCAGGGTGTATTGCGAAATGTAACTTCAATTGTGCTGAGATATTTGCAAAACTCCAGACCACAGGTGTCAGCGGTGGGGAACGAAGGCGCTATTGTCCTTTTCGGGGCGCTAACGCGTTCACCACCACACTATTCAGGTCCTTTGTTTCGACTGTCTCTCAGCTAGTTCTATCGATCAACGCCATCAGCACTCACTCGTCAACGGCAATGATCTAGGAAGCCCAAATCGGCAACGAATTATAATGTCTAGGCAGAGATCGATAGAACTAGCTGAGAGACAGGCGAAACGAAGGACGCGCATGGTGTGGTGGTGAACGCGTTAGCCCTCTGAAAGGATAATAGCACGTTCGTTCCCCCACCGCAGACACCTGCTGTCAAGAGTTTTGCAAATATCTCAGCACCATTAAAAAGTCAATTTTTTAGAATATGTTTTAATAGCTGGTAACGTACAAGCTCGGACTCACAGTGATTCATATTATCCAAAAAACTGTTTTTTTCTTATGAGGGTTCGATTATGTCTCCCAGTGGACTGTGTATTCTATCTGAAGTTGACATCCGTTCATGTCGAAGAAATATGATCGACCAGTGGCAATTTGTATGGCACATGTAAAGATTGGTCTGCTGATGTTGAAAGGTGGTACGAAAGAGACGAAAACAATCCAAATAAGTTGTAATGTCGTTAATTATATTCATATCATTTGTTGGCTTAGGCTTTGAAATTCGATAGGTAAAAATTTCTTAGTTTACTTAGTATTCAAGCAGAAAAGCTATTCGAAGATTATTCATGGAAAGTTCTAGACATTCGTTAGAAGAGAAGATACTAAAATCATTGTGTGGCGTTTGTTTAGATCCTACTAGATGGATGATAAAAGGGCTAAGTTGGAAGGTAAAAACGATGCAGTGTTGAATGAACCATGGTTTGCTAACGAAAGTTATTCATGGTAGTGCTTGATTTGGAAAGAAGTTTGGAGATTGTCGAATAGCTAGAATTTATTATTCAGGAATGCTTCCATGATTAATTGACGTACTATTCCTGTTAATAAATGGTTACCTTTACCGGTTCTCTTTTTGAGTAGTAACAGATGTACCTATATTGGTGGATTTTACTGGAATGAATTTAGGTTGAGTATTTGCATTCGAAGCTACCGCGTGCGGGTTCAAATGGCAAATGTGATATGATTGTACATAGGGAAACCCTTTTCGAGGATTCCTACCGCCATATCATGGAGAAAACACCGTCTGAACTACGACATAAATTATGGATTGAATTCTTTGGCGAGACAGGGCTCGACTATGGTGGTGTAACACGTGAATGGTTCTTCTTGCTGTCTCATGAGATCTTCAATCCTTACTACGGTCTCTTTGAATACTCTGCAACGTATGTACTTTTTTCTTCTACGTTTTCTATTATACTTTATATCTATTTGTTTCAGAGTGTTTATCAATATGGCACGTGTTTTTATTGATACTAGATCAGGAACATCTTGAATTTTTATAGCTAAATATCTTTCAGCTCGTGATTGTTTGACGTCTGTAGTTTGCTGAGAGTATCTTAAAAAGTAGGCTGGGTTGCAGAAAAGAGGCTTAGGAGTAAAAAATGATGCAGAGAACAAATATCCCACCAAGTAATAACATGTGGAAGTATGAATTTAAGACTTAATATTCTAAACACGCATCTCAGCTCATTTTGAGCGTTGTTAGTTGAAATAAAAAGCATTAGATTCAGTAGATGTTAGTCAACAAGGTTCATTGTTCTGGCAAGGTAGGATTTTAAAGCTAGCGGGCACCTTTGCATCTTTTTCTTTGGGTCTTACATGATTTAGGCCAGCAGGACTTGACAATATATCTGAACGTGTCGCTGCTGTTGGTTGTCGCTTCACTATTGTTGGAAATTGTTTAGAAAATTTCTCGCTTTCTTAACATTCTATTGGGTTTGTAACAAGGCTATTAAGAAAAACCGACATCGATTATGTACATACATATCCTACTAGAGTGGTGGACAAATTATCTCTTTTTATGAGTTGGACAACTCTTTAAACTCTACAATTATTGGAAAACTGTAGTCGTCAAAAAAATCTTTCTTGCAGGTTTTTGTCTTTATGGAAATTCTGCGAATGTAAATTATTTTACTTCTCAATTTCAGAGATAACTATACACTTCAAATCAATCCACATTCGGGTGCATGCAATCCCGATCATCTTTCATATTTCTACTTTATCGGAAAGGTGATGGGAATGGCCATTTATCATGGGAAGTTACTAGATGGTTAGTTTGTGCTTCACCCTATCGTATTGATTTAGAAGATATTTCTTATGGTCGACATGATTTTGCAGCATTTTTTTATTCGACCATTTTACAAAATGATGCTTGGAAAGAAAATCACATTGTTTGACATGGAGTCTGTTGACAACGCCTATTATAACTCTCTAATCTACATAAAGGACAACGATCCCGAAGATCTCGAGCTCACTTTTGCTGTCGACGATTGTGTGTTTGGTGAGGTAGGAAGAGTCATTTTGTACCGAGTAATAGTTTTTAGTCAATTTCATAGATTTCCTGACAGGGAACGTTGTCGGATATGAGAATAAGGATTCCCGAGCAAATCTTGCAGGCGTAAATTAACCTGTTTGCAACCACATCGTGGAACTTTTGACCATAGAAACGTTTTCAGATTTCATGAAAAGGCCGACGGTGTAAATCTCGCGAGGAAGATTATTCACTTTACAGTTTAAACGTATAGGAAATGAGAGCGGTTTAAAACGTAATAATCTGAAGAGATAACCTACAACGTAGCAAGAGTACCAGGGGAACGAATAACTGGTTGCTAAGTATCATGGTTGCGTCAAACGACGATTAAGTTGTCTACACTGTTACATTTAAATCTGTTCAATTGGACACTTGGTCGGCCCTTCCTCACTGGTTGTACAGGCCCCAGCATAATCTCTATTTTTTGAAGTTTTGCTGGTTTAGCCATTGTGGCTTCTTGGAGTCACGAGTTCAGCCTAGCCAAAGTGTGCTTCAAGTCGTCAGCACTACAGGTAGTCGCCGCACTTGTGGATCAGAGGAAGATTTGCCACCATACGACTAGTTTGACACCAGGACGATGGTGGATCTTGCTTAAGAGACCCTGCTGTGGATGAATCCCCCTCCGCTGTACATCGCAGTCCGAGACCCAGAAACACCTCCCAGCCACGATGAGGCGGTAAACCGTTGGGAAAAAGCTGTTCAAGTAAGTATAACACAGCATCTACTGAATTTCCCTCTGCTAACTATAGGGATGGTAGAGAGATAGGGCAAACATAAATTTTTATATAGCGAGTTATCGAAATATACATAGTGTTAAAGCACGGAGGGCTGAGTATTTTCTATATTTCGTTCGGACCTCGATTTTCAAGTCGTACTTCAACTTTGTATTCATTTTTCATGAACAAAAAAAACGCTTGCCAAATCATTTCCAGTCGAATAATAGACATGACTCTTCCTTCATTTTACTCATCCACGTAATCTTCATTTAATTATCAACGAGTGTTAAAATATGGAGTGGTGTCGCAAGCAAGTACCATTGTAGAGAAGTGCGAAATTCTATTCCTTTTTTGAAGTGAATTCTGCTTTCGTATAGATCTGCTAGACTATTACGATTGTACGGCTTTCGAAACCGGATGTGTACGGCTGGTCAGTAATATTGCAAACGGCGAACTTGATTTACACTAAATGGTCGGCAGACATTCGTAGTGGCGTTGTTTTTATGCACTTGTGGGGCGTTCATTCCGGCAATCTTTCGAATGGGCATGTTTTAAATTGTTGTGCTTACACGAGGTTGATTACAACTTCTATTCGGCTGACGTTTCGATATCTTCGTCTTCATCAGAGCCTAGTTGTTCACCAACCTCTTGTAAGCTCAACAATATAAAACGTGTTGGTTATTTAACTGCCGAGGTTAGGTGACGGTCGGTTTGAAAATGTTTCGAATGTTGTGAATTATTTTAGTAACATTTCTCTTTCGCGAAAGTTATTATTTATTGGGAAATGTAAATGAAGTGAAAGGTACGGAAGTTCACACGGAAAGTGGAACAAAGAAATGATGATGGTAAATTCGGATGCAAACACTGGACATAATGGATCCAACTGGGAAAAGCTATGGAATAGTGCAATGTTATTACTTCTAACATTTAATGTGATCGAAGTGTTGAAATAATTGTGTTTAAGCTTTCTTTTTTAAGCCAATACGTATACGAAGATCAGTTGGCTTTAAAGATGAGGTGAAATACGCAATTGTATGAGACGTCGGACCTCGCAGTTATCACTCACTCCACTTATGGTTTTCATGTGTAGTCTAAGAGGATCTTAGGGCTACAGCTGAGTCGTGATCCATGGTCCGATCGAAGTGTTTGGATCAACGTGCTTCGTTGTTCCCCAGTTTCTGAAATTGCTAATCCTGCTTCAATATAACGGTATCTTACTTTCGTACACTTAACGTGACAACTTGTCATAGACTCATGCATCGTCACAGCCAGAAATATGTGTGTACTCTATCGGTCAGAAGCTCTTTCTGCTATTTATTAAGAGCACTTAGTAGCTCCACAGTTATGAGCAACTCTGACTGGCTTTCCTTTTCGCTAGTTACACTAGCTTTAATGAGGTTAATAATGAGACGTCTATTAGACGATGTCTATTCATTTAAATACATATGTGATCCGCTCCATGCAAAAATTCAGCCCATTTTTAACATTGTTCCAAGATTCCCAACATTTTACCTCGTCACCTTTGCTTTGAGCCTTTTTATGTTCTACTTATAGACATCTTTCCGAGCACAACACAGTTTCCAACCTTTCTAGGATATTCAAAGTATCCTTCATTTGTTACCCGATCACCTTCTATTTCAGACGCAAACTATCGAATTGGTAGAAAATGGTCGTGAAATGCGTGTGACAGAGGCCAACAAAGAGGAGTACATTGAGGCAGTCGTCAACTGGCGTTTCGTGAAAAGAGTCGAAGCGCAAATGGAACAGATCCTTCGAGGATTACACGAGGTACACCATAAATATAGATGTTGTGCGATTAATAGGTCAGATTTTAATGTATTCCCAACGATGCTAGTTTTTACAACTGTTTATGTTTTTTTTTCTCGAAAACTAAGACACTCGAGAAGTTGAAAACTTGTCAGACTGGGTAGAAGAGACTAGTCGATCTAAGTGAATCAACAGTATTTACAAAATTGTATTTCAAACCTCTTGAAAGCTGTACTCCTCGAAAAACTAACTAGGAGTTTAAATTTTCCAATCTTCTATCGCAAATAAGGGGACAAATATTGGCGAAAATTTTTTACAACTGCGAAAACCACCGTCACATCGCGTACTAGATGAAATTCTGCACATTTAATGTTCAAGGTAGAAGCCTTGATGAAAAAAAAAGCGAACAATTTCAGCTTTGTGGAATAGGAAGATTCGTCCATTTGCCGATTTATGCTTTCCAGATCATTCCCGTTGACAGGTGATTGCTAATGGCATAGTTAGGTAGAAAACCGACCCAGAGAAAGGAAAAGCAAGAGCCTTAGTGGTGCAGTGGGTAACACGTGGCCTCCCGGAAAGAGTAGTTGCAGGTTCAAATCTGAACTGCTGTCCAGGTTTTGCAGATATCTCGACATCATACGAATAGGAAGACTTTTATTTTGTTCTCAAAGCTCCAAAGTTCTACAGACTCGGCTGGCATCTATTTCAATAATAAAGTTTGATAATATTCACCAAGAACTGGGATGTTTTCGGCTAACAAATTGGCAACGATTTGCACTGATTTAAATGCGCGTATTTTCCAAAAGAATCCCGCCTTTGAACTTTGAACAAACACTTCTCGGCTCGTAGTGAATTTCATCAGTCGAAATACTTAACACTTACTTGATCCCTTGAACGGCTCGTCCTCACTGGTTTTGCGGCCCCAGCATGTTCTCCATTTTTTCGGAGATTTGCTCGTTAAGCCACTGTGGTTCCTTGGAGTCCTGAGGTCGGCCTGGGCAAAGTCTGCCACAGATCTTCACCACCACAGGCAGTCGCAGCCCTTGTGGATCAGAGGAAGATTTTCAATCATTCGACTAGTTTGATACCAGGATGGTGGTGGATCCTAGTATTGGTTTAATCTTAGCTAGGCTTCCTGGTGAAAACGCAGGACTCCTGAACTTGGGAGACCCTGCCAGGTCTCCCTCGCTGTACATTGCAGCCCAACGCCCTCCCAGCCACGATGGGGCGGTAGACCGTTGGGAGGACCAATCGAAATAAAAAAAAACCGGAAGAGCCTATACATGTTTGTCAACAGAGTAGAATGCAATTTTTTCATTATTTATCGCGACGGAATTCTGATTCTCTGTACACTACGAATCTTTTTCGTTTTTCTTCTTCTTTGACGCGACATCGTCAATGAATGTGTCGTTGTTTGTGGTTGCCGGGATGTTGTTAAAACTATAGAAATTTGCTCGTTTTGAATTGTTAATATGCTGTTATTAAGCAAATTCGAAGTGGAATTTGTATTTTTAAAAAGGATACGTATCCTTAGAGCCATTTGGCGAAGTCTCTTCCATAAGTCTGTGAAGTCTGAAGGTTTTAAATGCTCCAGTTGTCCAGAGTTTATTGGCAGTTGTCGAAAAAATCTGCATCAGATCCGAATGTGTTAGAAAAGCCAAGATTTGGGAGGCTGTAGAATTACAAACTTATATTGGTCTTCATACGTTTTTTGTTTCTTAGCTTTACATTAATGAGCTAGAAATCAGCATTTAATATGCATTCTGTCGTCGCGCTAATAAAGAAACGGTGGCGAGAAATCTAGATATTCTTAGTTATTTCCATGATAGAACTAATTTGGGTGTGCTTGTATTGTCCATATCTGAAGAGTGATCATAGGGCTGTTTCACGTTCTCAGAGCATTTTTTGTGTTATTGGTGGTATTTACTATGCTCAAAAATTCTACAGGTGGTGCCCAGTAATTTGCTTCGAATATTCGATGCCAACGAAATGGAATTACTTATGTGTGGGCTGCAGAAGATTGATGTTAAGGACTGGAAAGCACACACTGTTTACAAAGGTGGATATGGACCAAGTAGTCAGGTACAGTGAATGTGCTTACCTCGTAACGCAGTTAGCCAGCCCCAATTCTGTTAATATTTTAGAAAGCCCACTATTTTAAGGTGATTCATAATTTCTGGAAGTGCATTCTTTCATTCGATAACGAAATGCGCGCTCGGGTGTTGCAGTTTGTGTCAGGAACGTCGCGGGTACCTATGAATGGATTTCGAGAGCTATACGGTGAGTCGTTGTTCTACTTACAGTGTCTTGTTTTCCAAGGATTAAGCTACAGTTGAATCAGTTGATTTATGAAGTCCCTTGTCCTTTGTTGTTACGTTCTTTGACACATTGCGTTTAATATGCAATGTTCTGAATGCATTTGCTGTGAGAGTAGCCGCTGTTTCCAAATGTTGATCACCTTTCTAGCCCATATAGGGACTCTATTGATTACATTATTAGTCATGTAAAAACTACATGGATCGATATATCTTTTTCTAGAGGATATAGTTTTTTTTTATTGTACTAAGATGAAATTCTGATGTTCTCAAGACAACGAGACGTTTCTTTCACTATTTTCTCTCAAGGCCCGACTTCCAAACACAAAAGCAACTGAACAAACGGAATTTCGTATAGAGGACACGGTATTGCTACTCAGTTTATCCTTGTTTGCGGCTGACTTGATTTTTAATTTATTTCTACACGACCCAAGTCCACATCTTCTGTGCAGATGCCAGCACTTCTTGGATTCGATTCGTTTCCGCGAACCCGTCATCCGCGAAGGTCTTCGAATAATTCATATGTGCCCTCTGGCTGAAGATTTCATCTTCTTTATGAATGTCGTTGAATACTGGTCGAGTCGATTCTCCCCGAAGTCTTAGAATAGTAGAGTTAGAGCGTTCCCACTTGAGTTGCAGGTAGTGAACTGTTCCCAGGTAAGTCCAAAATCAATTTCTCGATCCCAGAGAGATGAGAGCCTTGGTAAGCACAACATGGGCCGGACCAGCATCGTGCTCATGGTGATGCATCACTACCACTGCGCTACCCGCCTTTTATTGACGTGATTGCTTTGGAACTTCTAAAAGTGCAGATTTCATTTTCATTTTGTCGAGAATTCTAGTTCCAAATATATTAAAATTAAAAGAACATGTTCTAAGAACCGCATATGTGCTTAAGGAGCTAGAATGAAGCCTCATACATATATTTGTGGAATTCATGTTCCTTATACGATCAAGAAATCCTCGTCACTTGTTGAAATACCAAGTTTGAGTGTTGTGTGCTTGTTTGCTTCAAGCTAAAATGTGAGGTTGCTTTTAAAGAAACGTTTGACGTTGTTCTTTTGCTGATTGTAAGTACTTGGAGAGTCGAACGTCTAGCGTTGAAAAACAACCGTGCGGACGCCATTGCAGTTTTCGTTTGGTGTTTTGCTAGTTGTGGAAGTTTCTTCGTAATACTGAGTCGTAGCAGGACTTCGTCGGTAGTCGCTGATTCTGTGAATCCCAGCCAGTCCTACTGGACTTGTCCTGCTCGATGAAATCTGGTGTCTCATAGGTAGATTTATACGTGGAAATCTCGAACTCGTTCCAAAATCAAGGTGTACAAGTGCTCTTTGGTTAGCTACAGTCTTCAAAATGATCAAAGAACTAGTATTCTTTTAGGTGTAAAGTATACAACTTTCACAAATTGTTTCTTTTAGGTTCCAATGGTCCACAGAAATTCACCATAGAGAAGTGGGGTAGTTCGGATATGCTTCCTCGTGCTCACACATGTTTCAATCGACTCGACCTACCACCATATCAGACATTTTCGGAACTGAAGCAAAAGTTGTGCATAGCTATTGAGAATTCTGAAATCTTTAGCGGTGTTGACTAGACTGTCGATCCTCTCCATTATCGATACGATCGATTGGGACATAGATCGAGATGGTTCTTACTACTGCGAGTGGTGATGTACAGGATGTCCACACCCATTAATGAATATTTACGTGGTACCATACTTGTGATGAAAAAATAAAGCCAGTCTAATTTTGAAGATTTTGGAAAGAATGTCCAACATCCACTGCTCCTAAGTATTAAGAAACGTTTTTTTTTTTATTCATAGCTCAGTAGCTATACATTCCAAGTTCTGGACGGTAAAATGTATACATAACGCTATGAGGAATTACTTGCTAACAGCGGTAATAGTTCAAGTGGTATAGATGTCATAAACGGTACTCCACATTTCTAAACTCTATACTGAAGCACACCTTCCAACGGTTTACCACCTCATCGTGGCTGGAAGGTGTTCATGGGTGTCGGATTGTGATGTACAGCGTGGGATCCATACCCCCCGGCATGGTCTCCCAAGCTGAGAAGGAGTCTGGCGTTTCCATCAGGAAGCGTAGCTAAACGTAAACGAATACCGGCATCCGCCACCGCCCTGGTATCAAACTAGTCGCATGGTGGCAAATCTTTCTCTGATCCACATGGACGGCGACTGCATGTGGTAGTGACGACCTGGGGCAGACTTTGGCTAGGCTGACCTTAGGACAGCAGGGAATCACAATAGCTAAGCCAGGAAAAATCCGAAAAATGGACTTATGCTAGGGCCTGCACAACCAATGAAGACGGGCCATCCAACTATCCAAGTAAGTAGGTATGGTGAAGCACGTCAATTTGTCGTAATGGAACAAGATTTTATGACAGAATTACATCCAAAACATAAAAATACAGCATCTAAATTACAGGAAGTGTTTGTTTACACATATGCAGTCATAGTACAGTGTAAGTCAACATTAAATAACATGATAGAAACATCTACAGATCTCCAATGTAACACGGCAAAGTATTATGACAGTTCCACTTAGAAGTTGAAGAGAATCAGATTTTATTTATAAATCTTCTTCGTGCAGTAACAGAAATATTGCATATACTTTGGGACATCTTTTTTGTTTGATTTCTCATTTAAAGAAGTGCACTGCACAGGAATTGCAAAGAACACAAGGAAACTTCAGGTTTTTTTCTGGAGACAAAAACTTCCGCGATAGACACGTTCCATTCACAGGATGACGGAATTCAGTAGAAGATCAAATCCAAACCCCACTTTTGAAGTGGAATGAGTCAAATTTCGACCATACAAAGAAATCATGTCAGTAATGAGAGAGAATATACGGCTAAAAGATGGAGAGAAGCACAAAGAAAATGATCGGAATTAAAGGAGTAAGCAGAATAAGACATCAAGCTCACAGAATGGCAGCGTGATTCCGACCATACAGTTTGCATCTACGAAAAGTGTGCATTTATGCTGCATATAGTAATGGAGATACCTGCGAAATATTACATGTACAAGTAAATCTTGCCTAAAAACAAGGAAAAGTAAGTGAATGAATCCAAAATCCGGAATGTAAAAGCTGCGATGTACCCTTTAACTGAAGCGTAGAGTATATAAACAATTGAATTGATGATTGAAAATTTGAAACAAACTTCAGCTCCAACAAAAGAAACTCAACAATCTCAACAAGTAACAACAATAATCATCTATTAAAAGCTATTCACAAAGTAAAGCTCTTATAAACAAGAGCACTGTTGGCACATGTAGTCCATGTCGCCTTGTCAACATATTGTAGCTACCAGTGGTGGGATGACTCAATAAACCGAACATACCATTCAAAGATGTACCAAAGAATAGTTATTAGTGTTCCCTGAATAATTAACTTTATCTCACTAAAATCTAGAGGACAGAGATTGCACTGTATACGTAACTAGTAGTCGCCTTGAGATTAGGTCACCTTCGAAAAAATGGTCATCCAAACTGAGCGATCTATGAAATGATGGCAAAAATTTAATTCCTTACTTAAAAAGTACGTAATCGACTTTAACCACCAACACAGTGGACCACCAATGTTAAAAAAACGATAAAACTCTCGGCGTTGGTCAATCCCTGGGGGACACGCCAAGCATTCGACTTTATTGAGCACTGCTGGAGGTGACTGAATGCATATCTGGCCTTTACAATGACTCGCCATTGCCTACGAATGTATCGAATCAATGCTAGTATCCTCCTAGACAAGTCTGATACCAACTTGCCAACGGCGAAAGTGGCTGGAAAGCTTGATGAGCCTTGGGCGCGGGAATCGATCGCATGTGTACTGCAGGGCACCTCTGACCACTGCGCTACACGCGCCCCGATGTTGTTTTCAGGAATCGTGTGAGTCTAATGTATAGAGTATAGACAATAGACTTTTTACTTACCACAGCACAACTGTTTCCGATATAATCCAATGTACGATGCTCAGCAAAATATGCATTGATCGTTTCAGTTTCCTAAAATCTATGGAATCAAGCTACCTTGAAGACTAGTGACAGAAACCAGATAGATACAACAGCTAGATCTATCCAATTTGCATAATGCTTACTAAGTATTGCAGGAAATTCGTAGAAAACCGATTTAACCCAGGGAATTTATCTACGCTTCAAAAGAAAACTACAGAACTTAAGAATATTGGAAGAGAAGTAGATACACACTGGTGGCATGTCTGTATGAGTGGAAGCATCCTGGAATGACTTCGCCTTCAGATCCATTTCTGCAGGATACGTTTCCTTCGATTTGAAAATTCTTGATTGTGACAGACCTTTGAAAGATCCTAGATCCTCATTTTCATTTCCGATGAGGTAATTGCTATTACAATTCTGGAACAACAACATAACGTAATAAACAAAAATCACTTATTTAATAAGTAACAGGCAAGCACTATGAAGTATTTTACAACAGAACCTTCTTCGAAGAGGACCGAGGCGATATTCTGCTGTCGTTCCATAGATTTGCTCTGCTATTCTCCAGAACAAGTACTTGAGTCCGCGAAAAAACCGAACAAGTGCAGGGACTGAATAGACAGAGCTTACGACAAGTTGATGAAGGGCAACGAGCCTTCGCATTCAGTTGCGGTTTCACCTGGAAGTTCTTATTGATAAAACTGAGATTTACGAAACACAACTACAATGATGCTGAGATATTTGCAAAACTCCGGCCAGCAGGTGTCTGCGGTGGGCATCGAACACGCTATTACCCTTTCCGGGGGCTAACGCGCTCATCACCACACCATGCGGGTCTTTTGCTTCGTCTTTCTCTTAGCCAGTTCTGTCTAATTATGAAATAAGAGACGGAATACTATACTTACTATAACAGGCGAAACGTTGTAGATGACAGAACATTCTGAATCCCGCATAGTAGTTGGTCCAGCCACAAGCCACTCCTAAATATTACAAACAGAACTTTAATCAAACCAAGGACGAGAAAACCTGAAGTACTAATTAGACGAAAAACAGTAACTATAGGTAATGCAAGGCATATTATGAACTGACAGAGAAAACGTAGATGACAGATTTCTGAGGAGAAAAAAACCTCTCGACAGAATCACAACGGAGGAAATCCAGCGGAACAGTCTTTTGTTCTGATCAAAGAGAAATAAGCATCCATTACTAATGCATATACGCTTAACTTCCTTGGAGTTTCATCGATTACCACGAATAAGCACTTATCCAGAAGGTATCGATTACTTGCACATAATGTATCTTATATCGACTATATCGATTCACTAACTGCACTAACTGTACACAATGAGATGAGAAAAGACCATACGAACGATTTTCTAGCACGATGGTGACGAGATCCAACTCCATTGGCTGCCGGTTGCGATGACGTCTAAAGTTTACTTCGATTGCGGACTCGAGACAACTCGTCCGACGTCGAACTGCAGTGCTGTCAACGTCTGGTAACCAGTTTCGCAACATATGCTGAGTTTAAAAGAAAAAAAGAGAAGGCTATCGGGACTGGTCAATCATTTTGAGAAACGCCATGCATTCACCTCCATTCGTAGTTGCGCAGAGCAGATTGAAAGCATATCTGACCTATATAATGGCTTGCGGTTTTCCACGGATTTATCAAGTCAATGCTGCTATCCTTCCAGACACGTGTGATATCAATTTGCGGACCCGGAAAGAGTGGAGGAAGTCGGTGAGCCCTGGGTATGGGATCGAACCAGCAACCAGGTGTGCATCGTAGGGCGCTTTTAGCCGCTGTGCTACACGCGACCTTAGTTGTGTGAGCTTCTGTGTTTTTATACTCGTTTATTTCGCACAGTAATCACAGTGTAGACATCGATGCAATACTATTGTCGTAACACCTACTGCAAATACTGGAGGCATCGGTAATCTGAATGAAATCCAAATTTTTTACACAAGAAGGAACTTACCTGATTATTTGAGTAATTCGTCTCTTTGAAGAATTTTGTGGACGCCACCACGTTTTGCACTTATAACTTGCTTATCGAGTAAGATCTTCCTTCTCTAAAATCTCGAGATGACTGTGCTAGAGGTTTCTTACGTTGGGCTTCGGAATGGAAATGCAGGACTCCTAGTCAGCTTGGGAGATCCCGGATGAAGGTGAGCCCTTTCTGGATAATGGGACACAGCTCAAAAATCCAGGAAGCAGAAAGGCTGGAAGAAAAAAACTTGAAGGAACTGGATAACGACCAGTTCGATCGGTTACCCTAACAAATAATTTATTGGGTTACTCGGAAATTAAGGTTGGATCTATAATCATCTTCATCATTCATGCAGATGTTTTTAGCTTTTTTTTCAAATGCTCTACTATTATCTTTCATTACAAAGTTCATTTTTATGCAGTTTCGATTTGTATAATTTGATTATAGTACGAACTGTGTTTTTGACAAATTTTAACAGGTGGAATTCCACATGGTAACAGGGGGCGCACAGTATAGTGGTACTGATGTCGATCATTACGAGCACAGTGATGGTTCGACCGCGCTACGTGTTCACCAAGCCTCTCATCCCTCCAAGGTCGGCAAACTGGTACCGGACTTCCCTGAGAAAAACCCATTCTCTGCAATCCAAGTGGGAACGCTCTATTTCGGGTATCTCAGGACTCCAAAGAGAATCGACTAGACCAGCATTCAACAACATTTATATTGAAGGGGAAATCAACCACTATGATGCTCAGATATTTCCAAAAATCTCCTCCAAACCAGCTTCGAACCCGCGACTACACTTTCTGGGGTTCACAAGTTACGTAATGCACTATCTAGGCCCTTGCTTTGACCTTATCTCGGCCAGTTTTTTTTAGCCCAACGCTGCCGTCAGCAATCAACGGGAGTGGTCCACGGAGCATAAATCGGCATAGAACCCAGTTAAGCAGAGGCTTCGAAATCACAATGTTTAACCTTCTATTTACTGCCTGTTATATTCTTTTCATGGCAGGGTATTATGCGAAATATAACCACAATGATGCTGAAAAAATTTGCAAAACTCAGACTCCTGGCCAGATTCGACACAGAACTAGTCTCCGCTTAACTGGGGTCGAAGCTGATTTGTGGTCAGCAGATCATTCCCGTTGACGGATGATTGCAGATGGCACCGTTAGGGTAAAAAAAAAGAGGCTGTGAGAAAGGCAAAGCAAGGGCCCCAGTAGTGCAGCAAGGAACACGTAAGCCCCAGAAAGTTTAATCGCGTATTCGAAGCTGGCCTGGAGTTCCGAGTTTTGAAAATATCTCAGCGTCATTGTGGTTGTTTTCGATATTCGCTGCACTTCTTGCCGACCTTCAACTGATGGCGAACAGTGGCTAATTCCATCAATATAAAGCGGGAAGGTGCTTAAAGACTGCGGGAGAGTTGATACAGATTAGCAATGCTATGCTGTGTACAAGGTGGTAGAGATCATATTCTGTACTAAAGAATACCTGGGGGGCAGATGAAAGTGATGTTAACGTCAAGGTGAGTTATTGAAAAATGTATTTCTTAGAATCGACAGTTTTCCCTAGATGGAACGCACCAATAAATTTTTTCTTGTTTATGTTTTATAGCCCCACCCTGGTTTATTTTATATAAAGGTAAGCATACCTGGGTCGGCAGTGTAGCTGGAGTGGTGGTAATGACGGACATGGTTTTCATTCATGGTGAAAAGCATCCGTAGAGTTCCATTCACTATCAGGTAGTATACAACTGCCAACTACAGCATTGGCTCAGTTAGTCCAGCGAACAAATAAATAGTTAAGGGCAATTCAAACGGAGTCATTGGATAGGAATTGGACTGGGAAGAATTGATGCACTTTAGGCCTTAATAATCAAATAAGAAAAGAAATTGTTAGATTGAAACTGTACTACCTGGTACTAAAACTGAATGAGCGCTCTTATTTTAAGCAGTTACTATTGAATAGGTGGGAGAAGGGTAGTGTTGTGCTTAGTGTGGTAGAAGGGTAGCGCTATGCTTAATGTTACAGTCCATAAAATAGGAAGGTGCTGGTTCGATCCTCGTCCCAACGCTCTCCTCCAATCCACGTGTGGACGCTTAAGCTAGAATATCTCCAAGATTTCAAAAAGATTCGACTTGACTAGCATTGTACGACATTCATGAAGAATACGAAATCCTCAAACTGCAGCTGAAACCATACACAAAATGTTAGGAGACCATTCTGAACAATGAATGCAAAGAAAACGAATAGAATGCAAGAAGTGCTGGGATCCGCACAGTAGATGTGGTGACGAGCCATGTAAAATAAAAATAATACTGTTGAATGAGTGACTCGAAAACGAGGTGTACGGTACTGTTCGGAGCACTTCTACGCAGTCTCGTTTACTGACTGCAATAGAACCTTAACTTTTTTTGCTTGAAGGTTTATTTAGAGTGAAAACTTTTTTTCCGAAATAATTGATTCCCAAGGATTTCTCCTTATAGACGCTAGTTTCGAATCACCAACTGATTTTTTCGTATCTAAGTGAGCTTAATGGAAATGGCTGCACTTGTTCGTAGAACTTCGTCATAGTCTTCGAAACGGAAGCATCACATATGCATAATAACTTAGGGAAACAAGGAAGCATTTACTTAGATACCTTAAGGATTCATCATTTCGAGTGATCCGAGTCCTTGCATATTTTCACTTCGCTTCTTTGCCTTACAACTGTCGTCCGTCATGGTGTGGGCTTACCCTAGGTATGGTGGCGTGTGCAAGTAACACACCATGACCTGTAGAATGTTTGCAGCTTAGATCGCAGGCGATCAATCGATTGGTTTCGATTTTTGTGGTTGATTAACTTTAGCTACAAACACGGTCACCCATTGTGTAGATGGTCAACTCAGAGGCTGCTTACAACCACTTGGATTCTACCCTACCCCCTTTTTTCGTGCATTTTTTATTTTCTTCTATTACTGCATGCTTTGACAAGTTTGACCTTTCTCCTCTGAAGCGTCCATTTCATATTCCATGGTTGCAGCTGCAATCTCCCAGTGAAGAAATCTTAAGCCTTGAGCTTCATTATCTGCTCGAAACTACCCTTTTGTCGATTGCCATGACTATTTTCACTATCTTACTCTTATGTGGTTGTAGATCTAATAATGCTGTAGTTGAAACTAAGGTTTGTCATCAACATTTTCGACCTCTTTCAGAGTAAGAAGTTGGAATATCCTTCAGTTTTCGAGAGAAAACAAATCTCATTTAACAGCATCTAATTGTTCCGTACCAGTGCCCACTTAAGGCGAGCATCGAAGGAACAAGGTCAACGATTGCGCCACTGACCTTCACAGACTGAAAACAAACCGTATACACTCATTCGTTTAATACTCTTAGGCTTATAGCGTATATTCACCTTCTATCTGAACAACGCTCTTAAAAAATCCTATTGTCTATTTTTTTTTGCTAGCAAACCCTTTTTTTTTCTTTGAAACGTAAGCTAAACGTCCATGACAATAGAGAGTACCTGTCACTCGTAGTCCCGCTGATCGTTGAGTGACTCGAGCGGGCCCCGTAAATCATCCATTTTTCCATGTCCCGTGCAAGAGTAGCCCAGTGGGTTCTGTTTGCTCTAGGACTCGTCGACAATAGAGAGTAAGGGGGGTAATAATAATGATTTTTACTTTATTCCTTTATTACGTTACTTGAAATCGCATTTTTCACAATGTTTGCATCCGAGCACTTCTTGCAATCGAATTGCTACTTTACATCCATCATCCACAAAGGTCCTTAAACTATTTCGCGTGTGGAGTCGGCTATTGATTGAGGATTTTTTAGTTCGTAACGAATGTCATTGAATGCAGGTCGCATTGATTCTCCCTGGAATGCTGAGCTAATTCTGCTCGTGCTTTCCACGTGGATTAGAGGTAGTGATGTTGCCTCAGACAGGTCTGATACCAATTCTCCAACCTCGGACGAATGGATGGCTTAGTGGGCCTAGTATGGTGGGGTCGAACTAGCACCTATTTTAGGTTGTTCCAACTGCATCGTGAAGTGTATCACTGCCAGTGCGCTACCCGTCCCTATGTAGTGAATAATATTAACAATGATGATAACTAATGACAGCGGCTTTTTGCGCAATCCCAGGGTTGTTGATCGCAGAAATCTCAAGAATCGCTACCATCTTGGTTCTTAATGTCAGGTGGAGACAAACCTCCACGCGGTCCACAGTAGACGCGGAGTCTGGCTATGAAGAGGAACTAAGAACGGAGCGGCCTGAAACTTGGGGGAAAACCACTCCCGATGAAAAAACACTCGAGATTTTAATGAGCGGAGAGGTGGACAGATCCTCCAGCCGCAGCTGTGAACTTGTTTTGTTCACCTCACATCTTCCTTCAAAAAAATTCTTTTAACAAGTTTTTTATAGGGGGAGAAACTAACTGGATTAAATTAAGTCGTTCATCTGAGAAGTTCTTTAGTAGCATTGTCAATAGTAATCTCAATATCTTATGATAATATCTAGGTAGGGAGCGGATAGCACGGTGGTGGTGTGTGATGTCCGTTATCGCAAGCATGGTGCTAGTTCGATTCCGCTCCGGGCCAACCAAGCCTGTCATCCCTCCGGGGTTGGGAAATTGGTATCAGACTTGTCTGGGAAAGAATTCCCCTCTCTGCAATCCTATTAGGACGCTCCAGCCCGCCTATCTCAGGACTCCGGGGAGAATTGCTCGACCAGAATTCTATGACATTCAAGATGAAACGAAAATCCTCAAGCAGCAACCGAAGCCACACGTAAAAGTTGGAAGATCTTCGTAGACAAAGGCTCCGCCGAGACGAATCGAATATGGTAAGTGCTGGGATCCGCACAGTAGACGTGAAAGTGGGTCATGTATAATAAAAATAAAATAAAAACATCTAGATAAAATAATCTATTATCCATTCTTTTCGCTGTCCGCCGCGGTATTGTTCGTTATTCAGTTCCTCTTGGCTTTCCCTTCTTTGTAATTCTTTTATTAAACTATCTCCATTCGCTCATCATTACAACCATTACAAAGTGTGCCGATAATCTCTTACACGACCCAAAACACCAAGCCGCAAATGAAAGACGTCGATTGAAAACCTAAACTCCCACATGAGTTTCCTCATCACTATTCTCTATTTTTACAGTTTTTTTAATGCAAAAAAGGCTCTGAATAGGAGAAAATTCACATAAGTACCGAACTGGTCCGGGAGCACTTTGTATTTCGACCTGAAAGCTACACCATTAATGTTTTATGGATAACTTGACGGGAGAGTAAATGATCTATTTCGTTTCGAACTTTGTTTTATGGAAAGATTAAAAGAATAGTGGGTTCTGTATTGATCAGTCTCTGAAGGATACTCCATGCATTGGACTCCATTCGTAGAACTGTAGAGGTAACTGAATGCATATATGATCTGTGTAATGATTTGTGGTGACTCATCAGTGTATCAAGTCTGTTTTTAATCATCTACTGTTCCCTTGGTGAGCGGATACGAGGCTGTTACTATATTATTTGTTTACGATAGCCATTCTTCAGTGTCTGGAGACATCATCTGATGAAGTGTTTGTTTTTTATCCTCTCCCCGGCAAGTCTGATACCAATTGCGGACCTCGGTGTGGGGTGTTCGGTTGGCTTGGAGATTGGGATCGAACCAGCGAGTGATCGAGTGCCTATTGTAGGTAGGATGCCTTTATCCACTGCATTACGAGCACCCCAAATTTCTGCAAATAAAGAAAAACGAAAGTGTTCATAACCAGATGCCATCCTCTTCCAAAAAAATCTCGATCGAAAAACATTTCAGAGACGGAAAGTACTTTCATCCGAAATAACTTTTCTAACTTGTTATCACATACTTTTCCACATCTTTGATAACCACGACAGCGGCACATTAACTTCGAGTACTTTTTTTGGGTTATTATAAATTCAGGGTTATCTTAATTTGGCTCTGATTTATTAGTGCCGTTTTTTTTTGCTCAAAAAAGAGGACTAGGAAAAAATTATGAGGATGTACATTCAAGTATTCAATGATTTTTGTTCCAATAAATTAAAGGAGTAGAAAATTTCGACTATTTTCCGTAATCTAAGGAATTCACCAACGGCATTGTTGACGAGGTGAGATTGATAGGGTGATCACCGCCAACTCGTCAAAATTGTTTGCAAGGACGTGATAGTTCAGTGGTAGAGACACTGTCCAATAATAATAGCAGGGCCCTAGCACGACTCCACACCGGGCCAGCTAGACCTCCTATCCTTTCATTGCCGAGAAACTGGTACCAAACATGTTTGGGAACAGCTCTATTCGATCTACAAAGACTGACGTCAACGTGTGATAATGGTTTAGGAAGGCCGTAGCACGGCTATTCCAGGACAAGAAATCTGAAGCACCAGCCGAACCTATGCGCAATTCCGAAAATCTTCACGGTTTATGAAACGAAGAATACAAATCTACTGAATGAACTACTAAAATTCTTATAATATATAGTGTAAGATTAGGTTTAGAAAACTTAAAAAAAACAGTTGCTGTTGTTAACTTCATCCGAAAACTGGAATGGAGGTAATGTAGTAGTTAAAGGCGACGACCTTTGCTGACTCAGCCTTCTTCAAGTCTCCCGTGAGGTAGCAGAAATATTATATCTAGTATTCACGAAGAACGTATACTAGTCGATTTCGAGAACGCCCTTTAGAAAGATTTGTTTTGGATTGAATTCCAAGAAACGATGTTCATAGGAGGCGGATTTGTTTCAGGTGCTCTAATTCACGCACAAAGGAATGAATAGTTGTGAGTGCTTCAGCTATGTCTATCTGGGTCAAAAACTCAGAATGACTTAACTCTAAAGCTGAGTAGAAGGAACTAAATAGGTTGACGACCTTAACAAGAGACCCCCGGATATAGTGAACCTGCCCTAACGTAGGTGTAAGAAACCTGGTCGTTACCTAGTTAGGACGGAAGTGCGCTTAGTGTTACCGTGGAAATTTCCCACCTACATCACTAATCAAATCAAATCAAAATCAAATAATCAAAGATCGGAGAAACTGCCCTACACTTCGAGATGTCGAAAAACATCGCTTGACACGTGATTCATCGTAATGACAACAGATGGAGTGTAAGAGACGTTGACGAGGCGAGTTGAAGGAAATTATGTTCGTTGGAGACCATAAAACGGGCAGAACTCACCGGACTACTCTTGGACGCGATAGCGAGCAAAGGAGACTTTACTCTCTCCTTCTCGAGTAACTTGACGATCATATCGATCCATATCATCATAATTTTCTGCAAACCGATCAATTTAAAATACTGACTTTGTCGCTAGATTTCTCCATGGATTACCGTATAATGTTGTTTTCGCGAATTCCAGAACACAGTCACCCGTAAGCCGATTAAAGTCGACGAGGTGATTGAATTTTGAAGAGAAAAAACTTGAAAAATGAAGAATCCACTCTGTTACGCTTGGAATCTTAAACGGATTGCTTTCTATACTTTCCCACTTATAAGCAAACGGAATTGAGCATTTTTTTTCTCGCCGGTGATCCCATCAGATGTCGCAGCACGGAAATTCATCTGCGAATTTCTGTATTCGTTCAAAATCATCAGTTTTGCTGGTGGTTCAGATGTATTGGTATGGAAATGATAACTATTGTTCGCTTATCATTTCTGACGCGTTTTTCGGACGGTTTACACATTTTCTTGTTGTCGAACTGGGAGTAATCTCTCTAATGAAAAATGAAATGATAGCATTGCCTCTATTTGTTGCTACTCGTGCAGAACAATGGTTAGAGGAGCCTTGCAATGTACCCTGATCTTTGGTTCGATACCTTGGCCTGGCTACCGAATCCACCATCCTTCCGAAATCGGGAACTTGGGTGCCGGACTTGTCTAAAAGGATAGAATAGTTGACTGGATGTCTGTATTGGTAGGCAAGTGTAAGTGATTGTACAAGCTAAATGCGCACTTGATCATCTCTTCCTACGAATGGAGTCGAATGCATGATACATCCTCCACAGATTCACAAGGCAAGACGGAAAGTACGCGTGAATATGAGAAGAGACTTATATCCCTACATCTAATCGGTCTAGAGGTAATATGTTGTTAACATTCAACGAAGACTTGAGCAGTTTTTTTGAAGGTCACGACGATAGGTCACTTGTAGTAGTGGTGTGTGCTCTGATCGTGCACTATATCCTTTGCGGAAACCTTGGTGCCCTTTGGTTATCGTCACCGTTTCCTCTTTTATCCTTTACTGTGAAAGTTTCTTCTGCAGGATTTCAATTAGTTGTGGTAATGAATTGTATCCTTATAAGTAACTTGCGAAAAAAGACCATTCATAGGATAGTATATTTCTTTAGATTGTTCCGCTTACAGGAGGTCATTACATAAGCTAGTCAAGTTTTGTGCTTTACAACCACACGGATGCTGAGTTATCGTGAGCAAGACTCGGAACCTCAAGTGCGCTTCGGACCTACAATTGCCCTTACCGAAGTCTAACTTATTATTCATTGCGCCAACCCAGGACTTGCTTTGCCATTCTCTACGTCAGTTTTTTTACACTAATCGTACTATCAGCAATCACCTGCCAACGGAAGTACAAGCCTGCGTTGAACCTAGTTAAGTTGGAGATGAAGTCGAAATCACAATATTGTAAGTTTTATTTATTTATAAAGCAAGGGCCTCGGTTATTGTGATGGATAGCACGTGCCCAGTAAATGTAATCGCGGGTTCGAAGCCCAGCTGAGGCTTAGAATTTTGTTCATGCCTCGGCATCCTTGTAGTTGTAGTACACATCGTATCCTGCCATGAAAAAAAAAGACTGTGAACAAACCTTAAGATATTGTGATTTTAACAGGATTTTGTTAATATAAGTCAAATGAAAACCCCGAAGAAGGCAGAACAATGTGTTCACGTTTGTTGAGCTTCTTAATTATACAGAACTTGCACTGGCTTACTTTATCGTTAGACCACTGCAAGTGACTGTATAGGCTAAATATGCATCTGGTCATCTTTGTGGATGATACGAATGGAGTCGAATGCATAGCGCGTCCCTCAAGGATTGATCAAGGCCTGGAGCTTTAACCTATTAGCCTTAGAGATAAGACTCATTGTCATTTGAGTGATCACGCTTTATGAGAAAGAATCCATCATCGCAACATCCTTTCTTCATCACGAATACGAGTGATATCTTGTTATAAGACCTGAAAAGATTATGTAAATTTTTATTGCCAGAAATATATAAGAACAGACGGTGTCTCTTAGGAACATTATTAGAACGAGCACAACTTTCTTTTGTTTTAGGTTTTCTATTTTTTTCATTCTATTTGATCCGTTTTCACGTCTACTGTGCTGGTCCCAGCATTTCTCACATTCTATTCGTTTCCTCGCATCCACTGTCCACGAAGATCTTCCAACTTGGCTTCGGTTGCTGCTTGAGGTAACTGAGGATTTTCATTTCATGTTGAATGTCGTAGAATGTTGGTAGAGCATTTCTCCCTGGAGTCCTGGGATAGCCGAGCTGAAGCGTGCATAGAATGATTTTTTCCCAGACAAGCCTGGTACCAATTTCCCGACCACGGAGGAATGGGAGGCTTGGTTGGTCCGGAGCGGAATCGAACTAGCACTACGCTCGTGATGACGGACATCACTACCACTATGCTATCCCCTCTCGCGTTTAGGGTTTTTTTGTCGCATGGAATTCTTGAACACGATTCTAAAGAAACTGCACTGTTCTGTGGGCAATCATTGTATCTGACGGTGAAAATTTCAACTTTCTATGGCAAAAAAGATCGACACCAACTGAGCTTTACTCGCTCTTAGTGATTCGTATGATCTGGCTGCCTATCAAACGAGAAAAATTTAATCAAGTTTAAGCTTCGCAGTCTTCACCTTTCTTTATTCCTCCAACATCTTTTTTATCACAAATGTTAAATAATCGCTTTACAATAGCAGTAATGGGAAACTAGAAGGTTTATCACTGGTGTGGAACCAGATGTGTACAACAGCGATGGAGAAGACGCTCTGCATGGCTGATGAAGAAACTCTATAAGAACATTGCACCCCCTAATCTGCATGGGAATGGAAAGTAAGTTGATGTCGCAACTGATGAGACCTGTCGTCAATTCCTTCTTTTTACACAGATTAGAATAGACAGCTTCGCGACGAGCAAGCGCTTAGGGATGCACTACGTCATTCGACTCAATTCGTAACGTTGTAGGGATGAGTGAGGACATAATTGGCTTATACAATGACTTGCGGTGCCTGCTGTCGACCCCGATCGGATGAACGGCAAGGATTGCTGTGGATGTTAGATCGAACCAAGGACCCTGTGTATACTGCAGAGTACTTCTAACCACTTTTCCATATTGTCTTCTGTATCCCATATTCTCAGTTCGACAGTCGTACAATCTAGGAGAAAGTGCTATTCATCTTTTCTTTCATCAATCTTTTTAACACGCGAATTTTCGAATGGAAGCCATATTTCGTCTCATTGTCGTCATCCGTAGTTCGCCATGTTTCTCATTTTTCCTCTTTTCATTGCTCTGGTATATTCTCATCCCCTTTCAATAAAATCTAAAGCGCTTTATTAATCGAGTTAGACAAATTCCATTTCGTAGTAGAAAAGAAATCGATCTATCTTTGGACAAGTTCCATTTTCTAGTTGAATAAAATCGATTTATTTTTAACGCCCTTACAAAAAGGAGCCGGTGCGTTTGTTCAGATTCTCAGATACAATTTCATTTCGTCATTTTCTTAATTCATTCTCTTTTCTTTGCCCTTCACCTTTCATTCGATCTTTAATCTACTAACAATCAGTGTCCTTTAGTTTGTACGAGGGTGTGGCCATTCTTGCACCTAGACGATCGGGTTTTGGGCACCGTACTAGTCCAAGCACACTATTTCCAGTTGGACCGTCAGATCCAATATTTTTTATCAGTTGACTTACTTAAAATAGTTTTTTCCTTCTACTTTCATTGCCTCCAATGCTCGTTCGTTTTGTTGTGGATTTTAGATGCTGTTAGATATTGAACTGCGATCTATGAACGCTGACCTTGTCAACGTCGTCCTATGCTGAGGAGTTATCCAACAGATAGCCCATCGAAGAGTAAACTAATGCCATATTGTGAATTGAAGAGCTTCGTTTAGCCATAATTTTACCAAAGTAAACTCAAGGTAGAGAAGAACCTCAAACTAAGGACGTAATGCTTTCCGTGTTCTTCAGTCGTGTGAAGCCTGCTTGGCAACTATGCCACACAACAACGGATCCGAAGGGACATTTTAACGGTATGGCTTGCCCATGTTACTCGATCAGTAACGGAAATCATGTTTAATACAGACATACAGAGGTAACACAGCACATTCTGCTCGCGTGGTGAAGTTTGAAGGCAGAGTAGAAAGAGCGTGAAGTCCTTTCTGAAATAAAACCGAAGCAGAGTTTCTAGTCGAAAGGGCTACTACGGAAACGGGATACTTGCTTGCGTACCTGGGCTTTCCTGTTCTCATCGTTAGCGAATTTCGTAATTTAGTGAATGATTACTTCTGTTTCCACAGAAATTCACTTTCATCTCTCCATCATTCGACATCTAACATCTCCGCTTTCATCTACTCATCTAAACACGACTGTTTTTTGAAGGAAACCCTCTCACCTTACGTTTTCCTTATTAGCGAAGAAACCTCTGAATATTATGCCCCTGACCGTCTTTCTATTAACCTCGGCACTGATGAATAACTCGCTATTTCCTTCATTAGCACACACAAGCTTGTTATTGTATATTATTTATTTACAACAGTTTTAGTGGAGATTCTTCTCCTTCTTCTTCTCCAAAGCCTTGAAAGGTCATGTTGACTACAATCGACCCAAGCAATCACCTCCATGATAAAAACAGAGAAAATACTAAGCCAAGATTTCAGTCGCATTGAAAACAAAGTGCCTTCTTCGCACGCTCACCGCTCCCTATGAATCTGAATATTATGTCGCCTTCTCTTTTTGTTCCTTTCGCTCATGAATAATTAAAGATTTCCAACAACGTTTGAAACTCTGCGCTTTAGGTGATGCTGTCCGATAATCGATTTCCCTCAGTTTCGAGTGTAATGAGTTATCCGTTCTACGCTCTCAATTATTTGCCCGGAAAATCACAGCAGCCGTCGACAAGTCTCACATCAGGTCTCTGTAAATATCCCGAGTCTTTTGTTCCAACCAACGAAATCACCACATCCAAGCGACGTGAGTTTCCCATTTTTTTTACTTTTTTCCCTCATTGTGGGGATTTGCATAGCGCAGTGGCTAGAGGTGCCCTTAGTACTGGGTCGATCGTTGTTTCGATCCCGTGTCCAGGTACAGGTTCACCAAGCTTTCCATCCTTTTTGGATACACCAAATCAGTATCATACTGGTCTTGGAGAATAGCAGCACTGATTTGATATATCGGTAGACCGTCGAAGATTATTATACAGGCTATATTATATAGCCTATATAGGTTATGTTATACATTCAATCACAACTCCACGATCCTACGAAGTGAGTTGGATGCATGGCGCATCCGTAAAGGATTGATTAACACCGGGCCCTTGCAAAGTCACTACATCAACTTTAGTCCCTTTCTGGCCTAGGTTGGCCCGCCTAATTATGAAGCGAAGGACCTTTAACTGTACTCTTGTGTCCTTTTCATTTCTTTCATTGCTCCGAAAGTCATTTACGTCATTGAAGCGATCTATGATGTATTGTCACATTACTTCCACGTGCAATTTGACTTTGTTCGATTATAGTTTCTGGTGCGCCTTTTGTACTTTTGCTCGCAAAAGTTGTTTTTAAAGAAGAATCTTTTCGACCAGATTGCTATATAAATAGTGGACCGCTTTATCAAAGGAGACTGTCAAATAGTTTATTTGCTACCACAAATGCGCTAATTCAACCCTGCTCATTCCAACCAAGCCTCCTATTTCTATAGGGCTAGGGAAATTGGCAGCCGACGTGTCTAGAAGCTCGTTTCAAACCGCACAGGCTGGTCACTGTTTGTGGTGAAGACCCGGGAACTCCCTGCTAAGTCTGCTCTAGAATTGCAAGAGGAATCAACTTGAGCGAAGATCGAATCCGCATGAAAATCCGGAGACCTGTCTGATGTGAGGAAACGAATTGAATGGAGAAAGTGCTGGGATCAGCATAATATGTGGTGTTGGCTGGTCTGTAAAAAAAATGAGTGTCAATTGGTCGTATACAATAAATGGCGTGAAGTTCTGTAAAAATTTCAAATTATTTTAATCTGAATGTTGCTTGTGATTTTTGGGTTACTCAGTGATTTCCATCACATTTATTCCGTTGTTTATCAGAAGTGATAAGACCGGACTTTATTATAAAAACCCGGCAGTCTTATTCCGAATCAGGCTTGCTTCATGTTTTGAAGTTCGTCTACATTTTTTTGAAATTTGAAAGAGAATGGCTGCATGGCCTATATAGCGCTTATAACTAGTACTTACTTGATACTTGATACTTGAACGGCCCGTCCACACTAGTTGTGCGGCCCCCAGCATAATCACCATTTTTCGGTGACCTACTAGTTGAGCTATCGTGGTTCCGTGGAATCCTAAGGACAGCCTGGCCAAAGTCTTCCCCAGGTCGTCACCACGAACGACAGGCAGTCGCAGCCCTTATGGATCAGAGGGAGATTTGCCACCATGCGACTTTGATATCAGGATGGTGGTGGATCCTGGTATTGGTTTACTCCTAGCTAGGCTTCCTGATGGAAACGCCGGACTCTTGGGAGACCCTCCCGGGGGGCGAATCCCCCACTGTACCTCGCAGTCCGACACCCAGGAACACCTCCTAGCCACGATGAGGCGGTAAACCGTTGGGAGGTGTAACTAGTAGATAGCACACAATTCCAAAGGTCATTACAATTACGCTAACTGGGCGGGATACAAAGGGCTTCTTTTAAAACTACCACATTGGACTGATCTTGCTTCTCTTTCAGACGCCATTTGAGTCATATGAGGCTTATACTGAACCAAATCTCGGCATTTTTTCCAGTCACAATGGAGTCTTTAGTATTTTTCGCACTGTATTTTTAACACTAAGAGGTTGCCGAAGAAGAGAAGAAAACTGAGGTCTCAATCACCTAATGCACACCTAGTGCAGTTGATAATGAATACAAGCTGCAGAAGATCTTTGGAAAAAGATTTACATAGGTATGAGCAAGAAAACTAGTGGAAGCAGCTCGGAAAAGAACCAGTTCGAAGAAGTTCATATGCGAATACAATATTTGTGTGATACTTGACAAACGGAAGTTCCAAGGTTCTACTGCCACCTTCCATCATAACACAATTTATAATCGGAAAAATCCACATCACTCTTATCCTTTCTACAATCCCCATTTCAAGCTCGTTTTTGTAGCACAGTGTTTTTATGGGAAAGTACCGTATAGAAACTCTTCAACGAGCATATGTCGAACTTCGTTAGAATTTTTCGAGTGAAGGGAAAAAAAGCCAATGTGGAATTCTTTTCTTATCAATTTAATTTACTTACTGGAAGCAGTGTGCTGTTGCATATCCTCGAGAATCACAATGGTATTAAAGCAGAGGTGCGTAGAGATACATGCTCCTCATTGCTTCGGGCCTCCAACTTGGGCAATTTAACCTCTATATATAAATCTTGCAGCAGTGGCAAAATAAGGGTACAGCGAGTATGTGAGGATCGAAGAACAACTTTAATACATCGGTGATATAAAGTGAAAAACTAGCGTAACTGAGAGTATTCTAGTCCACTCTCAAAAAAGAATGATCGAAGAAGATCAGACAAGAAAACGGAATGATGTCAAAGGGCAATTGCAATCTTTACACGTCATCTGAGAGCAAATGACATCGTGATGTGTGTGTTTGGTTTTCGGTCAGTGTTCCTAGAAGTGTGCTGATGCTTGCTAACGAAGAATTGCCAACACATACACAGTGATTTTGGCGCCAGCTGCGATTTTTAAAATACGACCCAACTGCTATGACTCCGTCCACATGTGCAACGAATTCACTCCGTAGTACAGTGGATGAGAATGATATTTGTCTACAAATTCTATAGTATAAAAAGAAATATAACAGTGTGTAAGACTATAAAGCTCTCGACGTTGATTAATTCCTGGTGGATGCGCCATTCATTCAACTTCATCAAGGATCGTTGGAGGTGATTGAATACAAATCTGGCCCATAAATTAACTCGTGGTCGCGTGCTGATATGTCGAGTCAATGCTGTTACCCACCCAGACAAGTCTTATACCATTTTGCCGACGGCGGCGAAATAGAAGGCTTGGTGAGCATGTGTCGAGGGTTCGATTTCATGTAAACTGTAGGGCACCTCTAATTACTGCGCCAGTACAATGTGTACTAGGAATAATATAAATAAAATGAGGAATACTTTCCACCGGATAGATAGTAGTCTTTTTTAATACTCCACTTCTTTTGCATTTACATTTGCTGCGCTGTCGAACAAGAGACTTCTTACACTGATCGTTAGCATCGTCTTGTTATCAGTAGCAGCTTGCCGTATGTCATATGTGTTGTCTATGCCCTTTCCTGAACGGTATAGCTCATTTACAGTGTACAAAGTGCTATTTGAGCTTCACATCAGAAGGTTCAGAGCTCTTTGTCACACATCGAAGCCTTCTGACAGACAGTGTTGTCCTTTATCGTATTTTCATCTACAATTCATCAAGATTCTTCGTCATTTCTTATGCTCTCCCCTTCATGCCTCTGTCCCTATGTTTTACTTTTCATTCTTTTCCTTCTATTCCAAGGTATAAACAGTAGTTACAATCTTCTTTCTTTAGCCTTTCACTTACTTATTATGTAGCATGTTCATCACTGAAGAAGAAAGAAAGGAAGTATATTGTTCCAAAGATCGACTTTCCATTAACTTCAGCATTGGATTACAAATCTGTTGTTCTCTTATTTACAGCAATCGCGAGGTTGTTATTCAGCACACCTTTGCTTCCTTACAAATAAAACACATACAACACAACGGTAGCTGACGTTTCGGCAGTATCGCCTGCTTTAGAGCCTGGAAGGGTACAGTAATATGTAATTTACTGGGTCAAACGCTTCAACAACTTCAACAGAAAGACAAAAATCTGATCAATAATTACATGATCACCGACTTCTCGAAAAACTCCACTGTTTTTACCTGTCTTCCACCAAGGAAGAACAGCCGCTTAGAGTCGCATATGGTCGATGCTGCACCACCCACATCAAAAATCAGTTCTGAGATAGGGGCTAGATCACACGTTATCTCAGGATATTCTTCCCTGCTGTTAATTCCCGGATTTTTGGAATTTATCAAAAAAAAATCCGAGAAATTTGAGCGTTGGTGTTTTAGTCTCCCATGCGATGATAGCGATTTTTACATCAAAATCTTCTCCGCTATGTTTTTTGTATCCTATGCATGCCCACTGGCGTGCCTTGTTTTGATTTTCGTTTGCCATCTAAGTGCTCTTGGTGTTCTAGGTGAAACACCAAATTGCGTAATTTGCCCTTACGGTAGGGACGGTGACTTCATAAGTTCAGGTACGATATACCTGATTTCTTGTAGCACTTGCGGAGATGAATATATCGGCGAAACGGGCAGACTTTTTATGTATCCGCATAAAAGAACACCTAGATGGCAAATGAAAATCAAAACAAGGCACGCCACTAGGGACGCATAGAATACAAAAGCATAGCGGAGAAGATTTTGGTGTAAAAGTCACTATCCTCGCACAGGATGCCAAAACACCAAGGCGCAAACTTCTAGAGGCTTTTTGGATAAATACCGGGAACCCTAGAATGAACAGCAGGGAGGAATGCCCGGAGATCATATGTGGTCCGGCCCCGCACCTTCGCATCGACTTTTGATGTGGAATGGTGCAGCAATCGACCACATGCGACTCTAAGCGGCTGTTCTTCGTTGGTAGAAGACCGGTAAAAACGGTGGGTTTTTCAAGTAGCCGATGGTCGTGTAATTATTGTTCAGATTTTATCTTTCTGTTTGCGTTGTTGAAGCGTTTGACCGAGTAAACTACATATTAGTGTCCCATTCCAGGCTCCGAAGAAGGCGATACTGCCGAAACGTCAGCTACCATTGTGTTGTATGTGTAATATTTGTAAGGAAGTAAAGGGGTGCTGAATAACAACCTCGCGATTGCTGTAAAAAAGAGAGCAACAGAAGTAAATTGTATTTTCATTCATAATTTTTCTTCGTTTCATAGGAATTTCTGGCCTTTCACACATAATGATTTATTCGTTAACGTGAATGTTTACATTGTCAAAGCTAAGCTAAACTGGTAAGACTGGCTACAGATCGGAATCATTTTATCGTATGGGTGACATCGTATTATTTCCTCTTTCCTTACATTGCTGTTTGGACCGCAGTTGATGTCGGTGGTAAAGGGTTGAGTAATCAAAAAAATTGATAATCAACTTTGTTGGTTAGCATTTACCTTCAGACTATACCAATGTTCTTGGGTGAAACAGTCCTTATAATCAAGCTCACTCGACCTGCGACCCCTCAGACTCGATTTGTCAAACAGGTTTTTTTTTCCAGCAATGCATAATCTTTTTCCGACCATGCATTTTTTTCGTGGGAAAACCTTAAAAACCAAAACTGCGATCCTGTCTTCATATCCGTCATCCACGGCATTCGGATTCGCGTGTGAGCTCGTCTGCAGTCCGAGAGTTTTAATTTTCGTTTTAAACTTCTTTGATTGATGGTCAGGTAGGTTGCTGTTGGAATCTTGACACAGCCGCACTAAACAGTTCTATGTTTTAACCACAGACAGTCGTCATCCTTCACGGATCTCGGAAGGAGCTCCGCCCAGACAAGTCTGGTACCAAATTGTGGATCGCAGCGGATGCGGGGCTTGGTTGACTTCCGAGGTGGGGACCTCGGTCAAGTGAGGGCCTTGCATCTATTATATTATGAAATAGCATCTCCACCACTGCGCTAGCCTTTGCAAAACTATAGGGAAATTTCTTCAGTTTAATTAAATTCTACGACTCATTAGCAAATTCGGTTAGCAAAGTCGGCAATGAATACTATCACATGTTATTTCATTTGATATAATCTCTAGAACCGTTAATGTAACTCTTCTTCTTCAATATGAAATGTTCTTTGCACTTTTATGCCTAGACACTTTTTTAAACATAACTGCTGCGTTCCACTCTTAGATATGAAGTCATCTACGCTTGTTAGAAGCATTGGATTGTTTCATTCAGAGTTTCTACATTAAATGGCGCAGGTTCAAAGAATATGGATGAAAATCTCGGTACTATCCCTTTTTACAGCCCGTTCTTTGAGTCAGTTTGGTTCTTTCCATAGCAAATCGTAAGAACTCTTATCTGTTGACGGCGTCGAACTGATAATACCACTCTGCGCTGAGAACCCATAACCGTCCAAGTTTTTTTCGTAATCAAAAGCATTCAGTTCCAAGGCATATGTTCCCTAGAATACGTAAGTTCTGACGGTAGTTGGTGCTGGTCAACTATCTTTTTTTTTGGAAATTTCTCGCAAATTTTCTTTAGAGATCTACCAAAAAGTACAGTTTAAACGTCAGCTTTAAGTAATTCTACTCGAAAATACCTTAAAGAAAGCAAACACTTAGAATCATTCGTTGAGGCGATTTCCAACCATCCCGTTTTCTTTCCTGACACTTCTAAACACGTAGAGTTTGTTCGCCGTCACAGTTGACATGGCAGAACTATAAACAGGCACGACTTAGAGATAACGACAACTCAATGATCGGACAAGTCGTGGACACTGCTGTGGTGGTAGTGAAATGTGTGGTGTTGACCGTGGTTGGCAGTATCAAAGCACTTCTACCTATGGGTGTCTATCCCAGGAAAAGTGTTGAAGGTGTGTTATACCGTTGACAAATCTTCTCTAAACTTTCATTATTTCTGTGGTTCTTCTGGGATTTTCTTGTAACTTTTCCCAAAATTCTTTGACCGGATCAATTCAATTTTTCTTTTTTTCCACATGGCATGCAACGGGAGGAATAGTGTAGTGCTTGTCGTCCCGTTCATTACGCGGATGGCTAACACACCGAGGCATTGATTCGATGCCGAGCCGGCTCACCAAAGCTCTCATTTTTTCGGAGTCAGATGATTAGTACCAGAATTTTTCGGGAAAAGTTCATTCTTTGCAATTTGAGTGGTAACGCTCTGGCCCGGCAATCTCAAAGCTGCAGGGAGAATCGACTCAACCAGCACTCAACGTTATTCATGACCAAAGAGAAATCCTCAAACAGCAGCTGAACCCATACGTAAAAGGTTCGATGACCTTCATGGATGATTGATGTGAAGAAACGAGTTTGATACCAGGATTACTGACATCTGCACAGTAGATGTGAAAGATGGCCCGTGTAAAAAACAAATATAGCCTTCTACTGCAGTGTCGTAGTTAACTTGAGCTCCTTAATGTCTGAACAACTATCTCTTTATTATTTATTCATTTTCAACTCTTCAGTGTCTTTTTTACCTAGGAACTTAAAATTAAGGCATAAATCAATGTGTAGTCCTCTCTTAGGTTTAAATGTAGACCTTTTTTTGAACTTAAACTATTAATGCTAGAAATGCCTATATCGCTTGTCGTTGCCTTGCTTGTCGACCGACTGGAGTGGGTGCCAATAAACTTTCCATTTGTCTCTGTTGCATGCAAGAATATCACAATAAGCTATTCCGCCCCTAGGCATTTGTTGAACACACTGTTCTTCCTCCACGGTCATTTCGAATCTTCACTATCGAATTCGCCATTTTACTGGTCTGCACTCGACATCCCGTAGGACTCAGTTGCTAATGGTTCTCGTCCATAGGGTGTGGGTTAGACAAATCAATGGTTCGGTTTAGTTGATTTTCGAATGCTTACATACGAACGAAACTGGTATGCGAAGCGAAATAGCGTTGCCCTCGACGGGCACATTATCAAGCCATTTGAAAGTCCGTAATTGTCGAAAAAAATGCTCACAAATATGATAACTGTACAAGGAAAATCCAATCAGTAGAATAACCATCGTATAAATTCATATCATGGATCAGTATCCTGGTGTAGAAATGCGCTGTGAAAGGACTGACGGCGCAAAAAGCTTACCAAACTAAGGATGAGCCATAGATTTCCACATTAAAACTAGGGAAGAGTAAACTTAAATCATGGTAATAACTCGTAACTATTGCTAACTGGATCTCGCAAGAAAAAAAGTCGACAGACAACATACCAGAAGTATAATGCTCATCATATTCCTTTTTACTAACGTTACCCATTAAGTACCGTAACATGTGGAGACCTCCCAACGGTTTACCGCCGCATCGTGTCTAGGAGTTGTTCCTAGGTGTCAGGCTGCAATGTATAGCGGGGTTCTCCTCCCCCACTCCAGCAGGGCCTCCTAAGCTGAGAAGGACTCCGACGTTTTCATCCCGAAGGCAAGTTAATAATAAACCAGTACCAGGAATCACGACCATCCTAATATCAAACTGGTCGTGCGATGGCAAATCCCTTTGATCCACAAGAGCGACGACTGCCTGGAGTAGTGACGACCTGAAGAAGGCTTCGGTTAACTTGACGTCGGAACTCTAGGGAACCACAATGGCTAAACCAGCAAATCTCCAAGGAAAGGAAGTATGCTGTGGCCCGCACAATCAGTGAAAAAGGGCCATCCAATTATTCAAATGGTGGACATATTTGGCGAAGACGAATGGAAACTTTAGCGATGGCCGCTTGGGTCACTCAATCATTAATCGAGTTGCAGGCGATCAGTGGTGGTTACGCGTGATAATTTCGGAAAAAATGGATCTAATCTATTATACCGTATTTTTTGGCTTAACAATTTAATCCCATATGCAACATCTGTGATGTTATAACCAAGTGCGATTTTCAAATATAGCCGTTGACCGTTGGATCTGCAAAAATGGAACGAAAACTGTCTGACCCTAATCTTCTTATCTGTGAAAGGACTGAAAGGAAAGTTGATGTTACTTTTGCACATAATGAATTCAAAATTCCTGCACAGTATTTCGAAAAAAAGAGCTACTTTCTTGCTGTTATTTAGAGCATACCGCTCGGTTCCAGTTGCTTTCAGCATAAGCTAAAGAATTTTCAGTGCAAAGTCTTATACCATTATCCCATCCACTAAGGGTGCGTGTGGCGCAGTGGTTCGAGGCGCCACTGCGAACTGCGACACACGTGAAATCGCATCCCCGCGCCCATGGTCCACCGAACCTTCCATCCCTCCGGAATCGGCAAATTGGTACCAGACTTGTGTGGGAGGATAGTAGCACTGGCTCGATACATCGGTAGGCCACCGCGAGTCATTGTAAAGGCCAGATATGCATTCAATTACCTCCAACAATGCTTAATGAAGTCGAATGCATAGCGCTTTCCTCAGAGATTTATCACTGCCGAGAGCGTTATCCTTTACCTTTTATCCTACCCACTTCAAATTTTGAGAAAGTTCAGTAATCTACTACCTGGTCATCAATTAATATGTACCTTCACCGTCTTCTTCGTTTTACCATGAAGTGCATGCGTTCTATAAGTCCATTTTTCGAAAACAGAAGTGAAAATACGGGAAAAAACAGTGGCTTCATCCATATACTTGTCATAATTGAGAGGAATGGTGCTTTGAATGGGACATTTATTTGATGCTGTCTATTTTAAGGTGAAGTGGTACTGATCACCGGTTCTGGTAGTGGCTTAGGAAGGGGAATGGCTATTGAGGTTTGTACATGTCTATGCTACGCATAGTAAAATCCCAGTGATTAATTTTTTACTGAGTAGTTTTTATATAGCTGTATACAACGCCCAGAAATATCATAAGAGATCGTACATGAAACGTCTTTCTAGTTCGCCAAGCTCGGTTCAAAAATTGTGCTATGGGACATCAATGAAAAAGGTAATCTGGAGACAAAAAAACTGCTCGACAACATCAATGCCGAGGTATGTTTAGATCTGTTTTCGCTCTCGTTTTAATTATTGATGTAAGTAACTAGTACAGCATGGAGACGTAGAATTTCTACCGTAACCTCTGCACAGCATAAAAGCTAAAAAATTTCAGTAACTCCATTTAATGGTACTTTTGAGAATTAGGTATACGAGGGTACATTACATGTGTATTAATAAATACACACATATGCATTTATTTAAATACGTAGGAGCGCGTGTAGCGCAGTGATTAGAAGTGGCTTACCATACACACGTGCCCATCTGTTCGATCCCGCATCCGTCCCAAGCTCACCAAGCTTTATTTCTTTCGTAGATTGTGAATTGTGTACCATTTTACCTGGGAGGGAAGTAGCACTTACTTGCTAGATCCGTAGACCATCGCAAATCAGTTTATAGGAGAGGTATGCATTTAATCACCTCTAATGAGACTATGAAGTCATTGTGTGGCACTTTCCCTCACAGATCGACGAGCGCCCAGCGCTACATCCTTTTATGTGTATATGCATCTACAAATACGAGCATATACACGTTCGTACTTTGATCATAAAATGCTTCGAACGAAAACCAGAGAACTCTCCATGGCCAATTCACTTTATAAAAGCTACTCCTTGAGTTGTGCTTGATGATGGATAGAGAAAGCCATGGTGTTTTCCTTATGGGCCTTCGTCAATTTTGGCAGTTAGGTTGACTGTCCTCCAACTATTCGTTTGATGTCCATTTGCATCTAGCCGGTGACAGTTGCATTCCAGCGGTTGTCGTTTAGGTATATGATGTCTTCCGCGCACATGATTTCCGTAGTATTGGCATGTGCGATTATGTTTCTGGTCTTTTCACCTCGACGTAAGCCGCAATTTCGGAATATCTCTCACTCTAGTGACACGATATACTCTTAACAGTACATAAGGCCCAGCTGTAGAGCTAAGTATTCCATTACACTGACTTCCAAACCTAAAAACACGTACCGGACACATTCGGAGATATTCATTCCGTTGACCATGAATGTAGCATCAGTCAGAAATCCTTTTGTTACAAACACTGTTCTCTCCAAGTTCGCCCGCAGACTATTCCTCACACCTGTATCGTCTATATTAGCCAGCATTCATTCTGCCGGAAAGTTGTTATGAGACTAATTCCATTAGCTAAGAGAGGTTAGCACAGCCGAAGGCATTCTGTTTCCATCGCATTTTACTCGACATATATATATATATATATATATATATATATATATATATATCCAATTCATGCGTTTTGTAGCTGAAAAATTATGATAGGTACTTTTGATGACACGATAAGGTTTTGACAAACCACTGATGTCGCTGTAGAATGCTAAATTTTGTTTTGTGAAGTTGCTATGTAGCTCGAGAAAGACATTTTTGTTTTGAGTAGCATAATCGTCTCAGGCGTTAATAACTCCTTTCCGTATTAACTGAAGCATAACTAGGAGTGTTGAGTACGACTTGGCTTCTAAACGCCGAACGTGCTTCTTGTGGAGTATATGCCTATGTCATGTAGCTCACTCTTTTGTTACGAAAGGAATGTCCTGCCATGTTAACTTTTTATCTACTGCCTATTATAATTTTTGAAGGGCAGAGTATTATGTGAAATACAACCATAATGGTGCTGAGATATTTGCAAAACTCCGGACCGCGGTTGTCTGCAAGGGAGGGGGGAGCGACGGTGAAAAAAATCCCGTTGACGGGTGGTTACTGATGGCACCGATCTATAGAAATAGCTGAGAGACAAGCGAAACGAAGGACCCGCATGGTGTGGTGGTGAACGCGTTAGCCCCCGGAAAGGGTAATAGCGCGTTCGTTCCCCACCGCAGACTTCTGCGGTCCCGAGTTTTGCAAATATTTCAGCACCATTGTGATTAATGACCTGCCAGTTTTTCATTTACTAGGTGCCTTGCATTCTAACAAATAATGTGTATAGATGAGTCAGTATGTTGATGATGAGTAGTGATAGGTTATTCTAATGTTGAGCTTCCATCCTGTGGTGACAAGCCACTGTATGTTTCATCTGTTCTCCATTCTGTGGATAGCTAAACAATATTTGTAGTGGTTTTGCTCTACCAAAATGTGTTATCATTACATAGAGAAGAAACCAAAACAGAAATAGAACTTTCGAAGATACACGTTTATGCCCTTGATAATTCACAGTGACGAACACCAACCGTTGGAGTTAACATGCAAACTAGACTTTCTACATGAACATATTGGTGAGTGGAATAAGATTGAAGTGAAAATTGGAAAACAACAAATCGTTATTAGTATATGAAACGAGAATTCCTAGAATAATCTGAGCATAGCAATAGAAGCACATCTAAGCATTTCTCATGATACACTCAGTTATTTGCTCAGTATGACAGACTTCAGAAAGAGAGAGAGAGAGAGAGAGAGAGAGAAAGAGAGGGAGAGAAAGAGAGGGAGAGAAAGAGAGAGAGAGAGAAAGAGAGAGAGAGAGAGAGAGTGTGTGTGTTCACTCTTGCAATGTAAATGTTACCAAAGTCATAGTCACTTAATCTACTCAGGAAGTGAATCTGCAGATGTGAATTTTTCAGGTGAAACAATGCTCTAGTGATAACAAAGAATGTAGTAGAATTTTCATAGGGAATTATGGAGTAGAATCCATATACAGTGGATCAAGCCACTTACAGATATTTTGTGAATGAATTTTACGGCTTAAAAACTTCCTCTAAACACTAGTTGGGTAACGTGAGTGTGGATTTGATAAAATTAGCTCTGTATGCTAGACACATTCTATCGTTAAACGACCCAGCAACATGAGTCAAAATAACAGAATATTAAAAAGTGAATCGTTCTTTAAGATGAAAGGTTAAGCGCTAGAAAACTGACGGACTTTAAACATAATACAAACTGACTATTAGTTAATGAATAGCAATATGAAAAGACTACAAACTTACGAGTAGCTAAAACATAGATCCCAATAAAATAGTTGTCATTACCGTACTTTGGCTTAAGTGAGAAATTTCAGAGAAAAGGCACCAACCATGTAGTCATGTTTTTGCTTATTATCCCAAATTTGTTATCTTGGATTCCCTTTTAAAATGTGATGTCATTGACCTAGGAATAAGTAAGATTGGGAACAACCGGCAGAATCGAACGTATGGTAAAAGACACAGGTTTGGTATTTGCAAAGATTTTGCAATCATTTCTCGGTTTTGTTGTATCAGAAAGTTATTAAAGTACAATAACGGACAAAATTACATATCAAAAAAGTTTTCAACCTCTTGCTCCACATTGTAAGGCAAATGTTCGAAGAAACAACTATCGTCGAAAGGGCACTGATTCACTTTGTATAGCGGACATTCCTCCTAAGCGTTGAATAAATAATAAAAAATTTAATCACAATTATATTTGAATAAGCCTATCATCTGAAGAATATTTTGTTTCCTCAAGCATGTATCGCTAATTGAAGAAATCCGTACGCAGTTCATAATTCATTCAACGAGAGTCCCTCAATGAAGGATTCCCAGAGTCGTGAAATTACGTCGCCCGCCCAAATGTTCTGCATAGGTGCTTAAAAGCGGACCTTGTGTTTACCCTGTGACGGTGGTCAACTGAAGTAGTAGGGCTAACCATTTCTGCTTTGCATAATTAACATATATCTCCTGTGCGTACGGAGAAATATCCATATAGTGACTGGGTACACTTGCTTATGCGAAGACCACATCTTACATCCGATTCCGCCAAAATCTAGGTGGGAAGAACGAAGTAAGTCGCTAGGAATCGTTTTCAACAAATAATCCCTTGCACTGCACTAGCAAAGACCGACAAGCTACCGTGAGTAAGTTCAGTTACTACGTTTGAGCTCGGCAAGGCCGTTGATATTAGCCGCTAAAACAGTAAATTAGCTACTAGTTTTCCCACCCTGGAAAGCCGATATGCAAGAGTTGACAATTATGGAGGATTCTAAAATCTCAAAGTCATTATGGGCTGCTTAAAGCTGGAAAGAGTATCGTGATTATCAGACCTTGCGATGCACACACACTAACATCTGAATCTTTCATTGCGGACTTGATAGTTTAGGCTCAAAGGATTATGCATTCCATCAAAGGATTGGCCAAAATGAGAAGATGGTACGTACTTAACACCGTTCTAGATACCGAAGAACTGTTTCTCGAAACATGCGATAATAGAGAAGTCGACAGCTCAAAGTTCTCGTCAAGATTAGTTTGGACTCGAGTTTGGTCATAAACATCGATTTTTCTGGACACCCATATATACCTAGTTGTACGCCCACAGTTTAACACTTCGACAACATCCGTCACCTATTTCCCAATATCAAGCTGGAACTGTGGTGAAGTGGAAACTACACTGACATGGAGCACTTTTAAAGAAGGAATTATATTCCCCATAAGATCGTTCCATGGACCTCCCTCATAGAGCGATCTTATGCTGTTAGGCGCGAAGCAAAGTGGTGCGTCCTCAAGTGGCGGATAGAAGGTTAATTGCGGACGAAAAGCGACCTTTGCTTCCCTGAGACGAAGGTAGATCAGAGAATGAATTCCACGTTTCTACTGCGCCGATTAAGTACATACCTGCCTCGCCGTCTTTACGAAGGCGTAATCACGCATGCGAGAGTGAGTGTGTTTTCGTACATGCAAATTTTATTCTACCAATCAATTCGGTCAAAAGCCTGAAATCAAGTGGTAGGAAAGTACATGAGAGGCAGTTAGGAGTCGTCTCCAAGAAATAAGCTACATGTCCACTCTGGCAGAGAATGACAAGATACCCATGAGCATACCCAACCCACGTTCAGAGCTCAGCAAGCTATACATGGGTATCAAAAAGCTAAACATGGTGAAACAAACGAGCCTCATTCCCATGTTCCTGAAATAGCCTCAATTCGGCAGCGTTAGGGTAAGACGATTACGGAGAGGCTGCTAAAATCTCAGAATCATTCTAAGCTGCCTAAATCACAAGGGACTAAAGTGACGACCTATGCCTAAAATGCATCTAAATCTTCGATAGAAGACTTGATCATGAAGGCAGGGAACGATAACCTACGACATCATCAGACTGCTCACGACGAGAAGACGCGGTTCATTCAGTGTAGTCTAAGACACCGGAGAAGAACTGTTCCTCGGAACATGCGACAGTAGAGGAATCGGCGGCGTCGGCGTTCTATTCAACACGAGTTTGGCTATGAACATCGATTCATTCAAACAGCTAGCAGCCGGAACCGGACGTCTAGAATTGAGGAAATGTGGATCCATACCGGCCCTGACAATGTTCGTTTACGCAACGACATAAAGCTATGACGAAGAAGAAGTCGAAGCGTTCTATATGAACTTGGAAAAATTTTACCGAGAAGACCACAAATTCTTTATCATCATTGGAGATTTTAACGCTAATATTGGACCCAGAAGAACGTGTGAAGAACGTCATATTGGGATCCACGGATTAGAATGGAAAGAAAATGCAGGGTAAGCGGCTGTTTGGGTTTAAGCAAAACATTTTTTCACAACGAATTGGAAGCAGCAAAATTCAAGGAACGCAATTGGAAGATCAAGATATGTTATATAAATATGACAAATCAGGATATGTTTACTCATCTGGCTTGTTTTTGTGACTTTGCTGCCAAGATCGACAGAAAATACAATCGACTTAACACCTGTTGGACTGCTAAACATACGTGACCTTGTTGTAAAAGTGCCATTAAAACTATAGTCTCATTTTGTAATTTCACGATAATACCAGAAAAAACTGAGTATGAAGGTCACTAACAGACGCTTGCCTCCAGAAAATCTCGAGTTGACGTGCTAACGTGTAGCTGCAACGATAGCGAAAAAAAACCCCCACAAACTTACGTTGCAGTTTATAAAGTGCTCGAAAGAAATGGAAAAAAGGACATTCTAAAAACATAAGTTGCAGTATTATCAAAAGTTGCAGAGGATCAATAGGAGACTAAGTTGACCGGCTCAATACATCCACGCGAAACTACCACTTTGTCAAGAAGCGCAAAGCAGAAAATCGGATTTGTCCGATAGTCATACCCACCTACTTACTTACGTATTAGATTATGGACAATGGATATATCGTTTCGGCGTTTCTCCCATCCGGAATGCAAAGTACTATCACATAGTAAGGAACCGTAGAGCATCCGATCCAGATATGACGTATAAAGGCGTACACTGGAAAACCTATTGCCACTCCTCATCAGCACACCTGCTCGGCTTTTCACAGGGTCGAAATACACAGCTCCAAACCAACAAAAAACCATCGAAATGCGTTACTGCACAAAAAAGGGAGAGCTAGAAAACATTAACGTGTACCGCTTTCCTCCTCGTGTCTGTGGTCTAGAAACTCTTGTGTCATAATTAAAAGGACTTACAGAACATTGGACGAAGAACGGCTTTGTGAGCAAGACAGATTCCCGCTTTGTGAACAAGACAAAAAACTCCAAGAGCATCTACACGATGATGAAACCCATTAAAGTATTACAATAGTGAAAGGGACCGTTTTAGTCTCATTTTCATCGACCTAATACAAAAGTAAAGAATGTTACTTGTAGTCATTCTCAAAAATGTCATGAGAAAACTGGAAAAAAAAGGGAGGGGAATTCGAAGTTCAGTATGTATCCGTTTTTCACACTGTTGGTGATATCGCTGGTATAACATTAACCCTTTCACGGCCATGCGCAACGATTTCAATGTGTACGCTGCTGTACATTTTGGACCGTACAGCATGATTTCAAGAACGGGCAGCGGTCGTGAAAGGCTTGAAACTTTTGTATTGCAACAACTCTTCGGTGCACAGGGTTGACTAGAACTGCTTCTCCTTCAGTATATTCAAGTGGATACGTTATTTTTTGACCACATAATACTTCCACGATCCGTTGTAGTCAATCGATGGCTTGTCGAACACAGATTTTATACTTTGGTCCACGGATAAGTGTTCTCAGATGTATTTGCAAAAAACCGTTTCGGACGGTGGGATGTAATCGGAGGACACAAAAAAACTTGAAAGAAACATAAAAATGCACTTTAATTGTTGAAAAAAAACATGTCGAAAGCTAATAATATCGTGGTTAGATAATGGACGATTTCTCCTTCTTCACACGCAAGAAGTGTCCAAGAACATGGGAACGCACAGAACATAGCGGATATTTAGAATTTAGAGAAACTGAAACAATGTAGGGAAAAAGAACGATGAAACTATAATTTCAAGAAACCAGTATGTCGCGCGTCTTTGCGCGCGCCCATTGCTAATGTTCCATTCACGCCCAATGAAACGAGTACTTACGAAAACGTGAAGCTAACAGTAGCAGAGATCATGCAGTGTGTACGAAGAATCCGAAGCTCCGACCTATGTCAACTACCAAAAGTCGGAAAAACAGCTATAAACGCCGAAAGATCGAGAATCAAGGGGCTGCGAAAATGAAGCGGTCTTAATGACAACAGATGGACTGCGTTAGTTAACGACTGAGTAACAGGAGATGTCAATATTAGAACTTCTCTACAAAAAGTTACATCTTCTCGAGTCTCTCGAGCAAACGGAACCCAGTAACTAATCCTGCACAAAAGAAAGAAAGGCGATTACGGCGCCCGTTCAAGGGCTGGGTCAGGTAATACATGTGAACTGTGTTAATAGACCCCATTAAAAGCTATAGTATAGCCAGTATAGTCTAGGCATGGGAATTTGGATGGAAAAAAAATGCAGAAACACCTCTATAATCTACGGGAAAGCAACCAACCTTTTCGAATGGAATGAAGAAATCTTGAGTAGCCTCATCCATCTCATTCACAGTAGAACAACTTGAAAGAGACACGGCCTAAAAGACCAAAAAAGAAAAAAAATGGAACTGACATATAGGATAAGAGTAGGCAGTAGGCAAAAAAGGTTAAAATTGTGATTATAACTATAGCCTCAGCTTAACTGGGTTCAATGCCGATTTGGGCTCCCCAGATCAATCCCGTTGACGGGTGATTGCTGATGGCAAAAAGATCGATAGAACTAGCTGAGAGACAGGCGAAACGAAGGACCCGCATGGTGTGGTGGTGAACGCGTTACTCCCCGGAAAGGACAATAGCGCGTTCTTTCCCCCACCATAGGCACCTGCGGTCCAGAGTTTTGCAAATATCTCAGCTTCGTTGAAGTGACATATAGGATATTTTAAAACTAGTTTTCTAACCTCATTAGAAAGTTCGTCTAAAGACGATGAAATCCAAGAACCACTGAATAATGAAGTAGCTGGACTTAAAGATGATAAATCCGACTGTTCTAGTGGCATGGAAATGGGCAAAGCCGGTGTACGCTGTGAAGCTCTAAAAGATGAATAGAACGCCATCTGCTCTCGTTCAACTTCCTCGCATGTAAGACCAAACGCTTTGACTTTTGATGTTGCACTCGCGTTAGCATCCGGAATCTTCGAAAAAGAAGGAAGGAACTGAAAAAAAGGAAAGCACGTTCTAGACAAAATAACTGATATGCAACATCACAACCGATTATACCCACCATAGGTGAAAAATTGTTCATGTTATTTTGAGGATTTCGCGATAGAAACATCCACTCCTGTTGTTCCCGTGTGAGTTGAGTAGTAGATGACTTCATAACGTGTCTTCTAATGTCTCTCGTGATTACTGCATGATTCGGAATCTGAAATAATGATAATTATGTGACCTTGTTTATTACGCGAAGCTCGAAAACGCAAAATCAAGGCACTGCATCAAATGGTCTTAACATCCACAACATCCAACACAATCAATGTGCGTCAGTTATGCCTATACAACTTCGATGCTTAGATATTTGGACGGCTCTTCACTTGTTGTGCAGGCCCTAGCATATTCTCTAATGTTCGGAGTTTTGCTGGCTTAGCCATTGTGTTTCCAGGTCGTCACCACCAAAGGCAGTCGCGTATACAACTACTAGTTTTTATCTATTAAAACTGCGCTTCTGTGACTCCACCTATGATTATTCCTATGACTATCGAAAATATCGGAAAGGAAGCCTGCACCTTAAAAAATCGCCTTGGAATATGTTCTCGAATACTGCGTAAAACGTTTTGTATCAAAATATTCCACGTAAACCTGATAGTATTCAAAGTTTTCACCATGACAATTTAGAGGGTAGCTTGATGACCATGTCACTTTTCTTCCTGTTGCTGCACAGGTTAGCATATAATCCTGCGACCTGTACTGACTAACCAGCTTCAGAAATACGTAATAAACCGTTTGAAATCGATCACTGTAATATGACCGCATATAGGCGAGATCACGCTGTCGCTTTTCCTTGACTACACATTTTCGTTTGCTTAGTGCTGTGCTACTGTTCAGTATTACTCAAGATCGTCATTAGAAGCAAATCATTGACCTTTGTAGACCACAAGGAAGCTCTTCTCTTTTATGAAGTTCTGTGAAGACAACGTATAACCCTAATACAAAATATAACACTGGGAAAAAACACTGTGTATAATAATTAGATTTAAAACTCACTAGTCCAGATAATTAGCAATACAAGGGGACCGGATAAATTAACGACTAGTGTCTTTTTTAACACCATTTACAAAGAAAAACCCACTGACAAACCCACTTCACTTTCCATGAAGCGATTTCCATCTATGGCATAAGACTGTAAAGGTCCATGTAAAAACCAGCAATGTGGCCCATATCTGCATGTTTCGCCGCGTTTCCAATATTCACAGAGCCTCGTCTGGAAATGAACAATTTTCCCGTACTCTAAACTAGGCATCAAAGTAAGCGTAATTAATATGACTTAGTTTAAAGCACAAAATCCACCTCCAGTCGAAAAAAATGAGTCTTCGTATACTACGTGTTAAAATCGAAGAACAAACAACTATTTGCTTCATTTCGGCTTAACAAATCTAGTCTGAGATAATAACTTTGCAAGTAAAACCTTTTGGTGAGAGCAATCGTACTTAAACATGGTTGCTTCACTATTTTATCTAACTACAAACAGATGAATCTCTCCCTAGTAAATAATCGTAGCATTGAAGCAAAAATCACATCACTATATTGCCTAATACTAATGTGTTAGATTCGCACTACCACTGAACGCCAATAAAAGCTCTGAAGCTCTCGGCGTTGATCAATCCCTGAGGGATGTGCCATGCATTCGACTTCAATAAGCATCGTTGGAGGTGACTGAATGCATATCTGGCCTATACAATGACTCATGGTGCCTACCGATGTATCTAGCCAGTGCTGCTATCCTCCCGGACAACCAATTTGTCGCCCTGGGAAGGATGGACGGCTCAGTGGGCCAAGGGCGCGGGAATCGATCCCATGTGTGTTGGAGGGCACCTCCGACCACTGCGCCACATGCGCCAGTTTAAACGTCAATAAAATGTAAGATTCACTCCTTCATAGTTTGTAAATAAACTGTCCTACTGTATACGCCCATCGATTAAATTCTCCCTTTTTCCCTTCGTTCAGAAATAACTGTCTGTCGATCAAAGGAAACTCTGTAGTAAGTGATGTAATAGTTCACTTCTTTTAGACAGCGAACATTTCTCTGTTCTATAATCACAATTCAGCACATGGAAAATTTGTTTGATATCGCTTATGTGTATCTTCCTCACTGTAAAAAACACTTTTTTAATAGCAGTTTTCGTGAAACAACATATAGCCCCTACCCTGATCATTGTGCTTAACGAAATGTGAAGGATGAAAACTGCATCGTACAAAATCTTTAATAAAAAACTTTAAAATTGAAAAATGTAAGTGCATCATTAGGCACTGATTTTAGCTGCTAGTCATAAAGGAAGCATAAAAATTTCTACCAAACCTTAGGCAATTGCGGGTATGTCGGAGGCAGTGGTGGGTGAGCCAACAACGAACCAGTAGCGAAAGGCGCTCGAAAAGGATAAGATGTGTTGGCGAGATCCTAGGAATAAACAAATATTGATGACATGAAACTCTAGACACAGTATAGAAAAAACGTAACAACAAACTAAGCCTAGATAGGTCTACAAACTACTCTGTTTAGTTCCGCTCTAAAGAAACTACAAAGTGGTAAACGCTGAAGCTTTCGATATAGACTAATCTCCTAGAAATGCCTCATACAATTAGCTCCATTAAGTACAACAGAGACGACTGAATGCATAGAGGTCCTATACAATGACAACATGTGTCAAATTTTCTAGCCAAATTTTCTATCCTCTTGAACAAGTTTAGTACCAATTTGCCTACACCGGAGGAATGAAGCGCGGTATCGAACCATCGACCATATGCATCACATAGCCATCTCTAACTACTGCGCTATAAGCGCTCTTGAAAAACCAATAGAATTTGTTATTTCCCTGTCATTTCACATCAGTAGTGCGTACGCGTATGTCATTAGTTTCAATACGTGTTTCATTTGAGTTTCATACGTAAGTTCAAAAAAGGGTAGAACCCTACCGGGACGGGTACAGGCGAGAATGGGGGCGTATTGATGCCCCAAAATAAAGAATCGCTCAAAAGTGAAGGGATTGCTGATGTCGGCTGAGCAACATTTTGCCTAAAATGACATTCGATAGAGATAACAACAGAGCAACCAGAACTGTAACGTATATTCTTGCTAGTACCACACACAGTTCACTGACCTACTTAGATTCTTGGACGACCCATCCTCACTGGTTGTGCGGGCCCCCAGCATAATTTCCATTTTTTTCGGAGTTTTGCTAGTTTAGCCATTGTGTTCCCTTGGAGTCCCGAGGTCAGCCAGGCCAAAGTCTGCCCCCAAGTCGTCACGACCACAGGCTGTCGCCGCCCTTATAAGTCATGGGGAGATTTGCCACCATGCGACTAGTTTGATACCAGAAGCGTGGTGATCTTGGTATTGGTTACTGACCTATTTACTTGATACTTGAAACCTCTATTTGATCTAGCCTCTACTTGATAAAAATAACATTTTTTAAAGGAAAGTAATTAGTTTAGAATGGCACTCAAATAATTTCACCACTGGAAACTTCTGGGAAGTCTAGGCTTGGAAAAGGTTATTTACCACAAAGCTTCGAATGTTTTGAACTCAAGTTTCCAAATCCCAGTTATTGGTTCAAAGCGATTTTGTCAATTAAGCGGGTTGTAGACGACTGATTTGACCGAAATATCTCCAAACCAAACAGGTTAAAACACGGCTGAAAGGAAGGGGAAACGAGGGACCTGCATGACGTGGTGGTGAACATTTTAGCGCGCAGAAAGACTAATAGCAGATTCCATCCCCACCGTAGACACCTGTGGTCCAAAATTTTGCAAACATCTTAACATCATTGTGGTAATATCTCAAAATCGTTCTAAGATCCAGGTAACATAGTCACACTGTATTGTACTGAACACTTACCGTGACGATGTTAATGAAAAACTATATTTGGAAATATTACTCAGTGGCGGCTATAAACCCAAGGGATCGTTTCTTAATAAGGATAAAACTCTCGGCGATGATCAATCGCTTAGGGATGCGCCATGCATTCGACTTCATTAGTCATCGCTAGAAGTGACTGAATGCATATCTGGCCTTTACAGTGACTCGCGGTGGCCTACCCATGCATCCAGCTAGTGCTCCTATCCTCCCAGACAAGTCTGGTAGCAATTTGCCGACCCCGGAAGGATGGAAGGCTTGTTGAGTGGTGAGCCATATTTGCGGGGATCGATCCCATGTGTGTTGCAGGGCGCCTCCGACCACTACACCTCACGCGGCCTTTATTCTCTTAATCCATACAATAGTTCCAAGCATTCCATCAATGCAAAAACTATATAATATTACTAGGAAGACGAAAAATGTGAGGAAAGAACGGTGACTAGTCAAGTGAAATCTCTTTATGCGAGAAGATTTCGCTCAGCTACATAATCCATGAAACGTCACCGCTGCTACAAATCACCGTCCAGTCCAAGAACTTTTTCAGTAGATCTGATCTCTACATTACAAAAGCAGTTTCAGATGGTGGTACATATACGCTATTAGAAGCCCAAAACAACAAAAATCGCAGAAACTGATGACTTCGTAAGAACGCCAAGAAGTGATTTGGAGTTTTGTGCTGTTATCACATTGAATATAAGATGCTGTTCATTATTAAGATACTACTGGCTAAGCGCTCTTTATGACAGAAGTCTTTTAGGATCCAAATACTTAATTTCAGGGCTTAAGAAATATGACAGTTCATAAACATTCCTTTTTACACGTTGTACATGAGAACGTCAGATATTCCCTAATTTTCAAAAGGACTTCATCACATCAAGATAAATGAAGTAAAACAAACTTTAAAAGCAATTACAACCACAATTACGCTAAGATATTCGCAAAAATTGGACCACGAGTCAGATCAAACAACGACTACCCTTTCTGGGGGCTCGCGTATCACACACTGCACCACGGAGCCCCTTGCTTTGTGTTTCGCTCAGCTAGTTTTCTGCCTAACGCTGCCGTCCAAAAGCAAACCTGTAAGGACATATAAACTTTGCCTGGGAATAGCTCGATGGCTTCCAGATCCAGATTTCCGGGTACGGCCACGGTTATTCTCTGAGACATTCCCGTTCGGATATGACGTGTGCGGCGGCATCTGGAAGAAAATGTGTGGAAATCCACAAAATGTAATACTCAATACCATACTGAAAACGTTTTTTCTTCAATCAGAACACAAACTTCTCAAGTCAGTTTTGCAGTTTTAGCTACCAGTTCAAGCCAACATATTACCTACTAGTTGTAAGAGAAATGGAAACTGGCTTACAGACGTCTTGGGCAATCTGTACTATCCTGGCAGGGGTACTATTTGTATAATGTTCAGTACTGTCGCAGAGGTACTGGAACATTACTATCTGTCCAGATATATAAAAGAATGTGAAGAATTGAAGTGGAAGAGTAAAATGTTTGAAGTTCAACGAAAAAACAACAGAGCTTCGAAACCAACGAAAGTAAGGATATATCCAGAAATTGAAGTCATGATCCATAAAACCCTCCTAACGGTTTCCCACCTCATCGTGGCTGGGAGGCGTTCATGGGTGTCGGGCTGCGATGTACAGTGTTTATTCCTCTGGCAGGGTCTCCCAAGCTGAGAATGAGTTCCATCAGTAAGCGTAGCTAAGAGTAAACCAATACCATGATCCACTACCGTCATGGTATCAAAGTCGCATGGTTGCAAATGTCTCTCTGATTCACAAGGGCTGCGACTGCCTGTGGTGGTGAAGACCTGGGGCAGACTTTGGCCAGGCTGTCCTCGGGATTCCAGGGAACCACAGTGGCTAAACCAGCAATTCTCCAAAAAATGGAGATTGTGCTAGGGCTCGCACAACCAGTGAGGACGGGCCATTCAAGTATCAAGTAAGTAGGTAGAATCCATAAAAAAACCATCGATTCAAAAAGTTCTGATTAATACTTACGTACGTACTTCATAGGTGAAGAAAATAGCTTAGTTACAAGTAAACAGATTGAAATATTCCGAACAAGTGAAGGCTTAAAGAGACCGACGGTCTAGTTACATCAGATGATAATCATATTAATTTAGTTACATAAATTCTATAATCACAAACAAAAGGAAGACTTCTAGAACCAACACTGCTCTACACAGACCAAGTTACTGTCATTTTAAGCTACTTAGAACTACATAAACTGTACGATTGCTAGTAAATGAAGACATAGAGGGATCGACGTCGTTCTACTTACATAAAGTTACTGCCAGGCTTTTTTGACTAAGCGCTAAACACTAACAATGTGGACACAGGTCTGGAATTTTTCCACGAACGACTTAATCTTCCGAGCTTTTTTGTTGTAGAATTTCATTAACAGAGTATGTCTAGAAGTTATTCTCATGACCGACTTCCTATTAAACTTAGCACTGATCAATCCCTGAGGGATGCGCCATACATTCGACTTCACTAAGCATCGCTGGAGGTGATCGAATGCATATCTGGCCTATATAATGACTCGCGGTGGCCTGCCCATGTATCGACCCAGTGCTGCTATGCTCCCATACAAGTCTGGTACCATTTTGCCGACGCCGGAGGGATGGAAATCTTGGTGTGCCGCCATGGGTGTGGGAATCGATCCTATGTGTGTATTGCAGGGCGCCTCCGACCACTGCGCCACACGCGCCCATGATACAACTATGTACTAGTAGTATACTATCTAATGCAGTATAACAGTAGTATAATTACCTTGTACTTATTTAACAAAAAACATAGAAAATGTGTTTAGAACCACTCGGAAGTTCACCAGAATTGTAAAAAAAGCGTAACGAATACAGAAACAAAAGAGAATTGAGCTAAGCTATTTAGGCGAAGATATTTCTAGGCACATGCTTATACTGTTGATGTGAGCAAGAGAGAACAAATCTACGAAATGGCTAAAAGAGTGAAGACAGAAGTCGGGAAGGTGGATATTCTCATCAATAACGCTGGCATAGTTACAGGTTAGTACTAGCTTTCAGTACTGTTACATCAGACTTTCAATGATTTATCGATGTGTCCTTAAGGGAAGGGAAATCTCTGAGGATATGGAAGTGACTTTACAGTCGTAATCGAAGTCATCGGTAGAAACGCGGGCGGGATACGTTTGTATTACGCAACCTCGCGCGCAATTTGATCTAGACTTTCAAACGAGGAAAATCAATACGTATACTTTGCACGGACTAGAAGTTATACCACGATACTAGTTACTTGTAGAAGTTACGTCAAGGGAATTCTAGAGTGATTCATCTCTATATCGTTCCTACTCTTCAATTCCGAATTGAATCCTTTCTAATAAGCTTGATAAGTAGCTAATAAGAGGTTAAAACTTAAACGTTAACGTTTAGAAAGTTAAATTGTAATGTCATGCCTTCAGTTACCACCGCAAAACTGGGTAAATATACTATATTGCAGTTGCTTCGTAGTTTTGATAAGATCTATCTATGATGGGTACAATCTATTAACGAGATTCATTTGTGAAAGTAGACTATTAAGAGGGGTTCAAGCCTAAAGTAAGGACTAAAAACTAAGGATAACAGTGCTCAGTGCTCATGAGAGGTATTCGTGCTTTCCAGTGATTTCGAGGAAGTTTAGGAAAAAAGATTTTTGACTGTCCTGATGAGCTTATGGAACTCACAATGGCCGTCAATACGCATGCGCTTTTCTATGTAAGTTTTATTCGATATTTTATACTTTCCACGGAGCTGTCTATCTTTCTTACACTCCATAGAACAGCCCATTCCTTACTGGACTATCATCAAACCAGAATACACACTCATCTTACAATTTTTGAAAGCATGAAAGGACAAAAAAAGGACAAAGCCCTCAGCGCTGATCAATATCTGAGTGATACGCCATGCATCCGATTCCATTAAGCATCGTTGGAGATTGATTGGATGCATATCTGGCTTTTACAATGACTCGCGGTGGCCTACCGATGTATCGAGACAGTGCTGCTATCCTCTAAGACATGTCCGGTACCAATTTGCCGACTCCGGAAGGATGGAGGGCTCGGTGAGCCTAGGGTGCGGGATCGATCCCACGTGTATTGCAGGGCCGCTCCGACCATTGCTCTACGCGCGTCCCTTTTGAAGGCATAAACCGTAAAAATTGTTTATAATTTGTGGTGATTCGGGCATCACTACAAATTTCCAAACCAGGACAACGTTAGATTCGTTGAAAACAAAAAGTTAGCTTCCCTATTTTACGACCTCCAGCCATTTATTTTCGATTGAAAATTTATCCCTCGCTGTTCGTGTTAGGTCAAATTTTAGTGAACAAGACTCGATGCTGTTATTTTTTGGTAACTGTCGATAAGATCTCGTTAACCGTGGTACTTAAGGAGCTGAGAATTTCAAACTTCTAGAAGTTTTAGTGTAAGTGTTATGGACGCAAACCCTAATGATACGTTAGGGTCATCTTCTTGTTCTAATGGAGGAAATCCTACTGGGTTTTTTTTACTGTTTCGCCATCTTTTTTTCTGAAACACAAGCCTAAGTCACAAAAGACAAGGATTTCTTGGATTCAGAAATCAAGACTTCTTTTGTTGTACAACGCTAAAAGTGGTGTTATATTGATAAAGACCTTTCGATTTTGAAGATTATTACTTCAACTGCTAAAGCTCAGTGAGTTCTGAAACGTATCGGTTCAGTTAGAAGGGCGCAACCAACAAACATGAGTCATATACGACTCATACTGGACCAACTCCTTTGATATGATTACTTTTAGACGACCAAGGCTTTCGTTCCAGCTATGATACAAGAAAACCATGGTCACATAGTGACGATTGCGTCCATAGCTGGAAAGGCTGGCGTTTCAGGACTGGTACGTTCAATAAAGCACTCTGTTCATTTGATTTGCATTGTAAAATAGTAGAATAAGTATTGTCTAGATCTATCTAGTTATTATAAGTGGTAATTATTACCTGTAGCGATGGGAGCAGTTGATCAACGTATTGTTTCGTTCAAGGTCGACTATTGTGCGTCGAAGCATGGCGCTGTAGGCTTTCATGAGTCGCTGACAGCTGAGCTGGATGCTCGAGGTAGTACTGGGGTGAAGACGACCGTCGTGTGTCCATACTATATTGACACCGGAATGTTCGAGGGAGTACAGACGAAGTAAATCTATACATTATTTTACAGATATAACAAAAACCACATGAAATACTACGATTGTGAGAGTAAAGGCGAAATAGTTCTGTGTAAATCAAACGTGGACGATGTGACGAGGAAGGGACTCATAGGACTAGAAATCATCGATTTTGATCATTGTTTTGATCACTGTTGCTTTCCGATGGGGGGTTTTTTAGGCCTTTAGGCTGCTTTCGTTTGATCGATGGCTTATCAACGTTATTCTTTTTGACAAAGCACGCCTCGAATATTAAGTATTTAGGGCTTAGTATTTTGGATTTAGCACTTAGGCCTTAGATGAGATCACCGGAAAGAGAACTTTTAACTTACACGTTAATCATTGCAGATCACCAACGTTACTACCAATCTTGCAACCGAACTACGTGGTTGATTGTATTATGGAAGCTGTTCTAACCGACAAGGAATTGATTTCGATACCTCGTTTTAACTACTTCGTCATGTTTGCAATGGGGTGAGTTGTCTGTCATCTTCTTACATCATGGTCACCCCGTTTGTCCATTTTCTTCTACGTTTCTATTAAAATCACCTGCACTTCAGCCACTTTCATTAACTTCCGTAAAAATTCTTGCCACCTTGACTGTACTGTTGACTGACTGGTAATGAAGTGCTCGCCATGTGCATTAAATTTCTGTGGCATAACTTAACCATAAAGTTGTTAAAGCAAATCAAAGAGACTGATTTTTATGTGGAATGTAATCTTGATGATGTTGAGATGCTTGCTAAACTCCAGACTGCTGGTGTTTGCAGGGGACCGAACACGATATCACCCTTTCCGAGGGCTAACGGTTCACCACCACCACACCATGCGAATCCTTTGTGACTTTCTCTCAGCTAGTTTTCCATCTACCAGTGCCGCCAACAATTGTCCGTTAACTGGATTGATCTGGGAAGCACAAATAGGCATTGAACCCAGTTAAGCTGTTTGAGTTAGACTGCTTCTTCTTATTTTTATGCAAATCAGTCACTACCCCATATCCTGCACTACGCCTGCAATGCGGGATATCATACAATTGCTCAGAAATACCTACTTGAAAAGCTGTAGTGGTAAGCTTTATAAAGAGAGTTTAACATACTTGTGACGATGTGAGTTGATTTTAAGTCACGCGTGCTCAATGGAGTCGAATGCTTGGGCAATGCTCAGCAATTCATCAAGCCCTGGATCTTTACTCTCTTATCCTTTTTTATTCTCATTCTAAACGCCGCAGTCATTGCACGAAGTGTACCTATACTGGATAATGAGATTATAGATGTCAGTTGACGGGTTCACGTATGGGTCTGCTACACTTAATCTCTGCTTATGTTTCAGATTCTTGCCGTCAGATGTACTGAAGACACTGTCGCGATATTTTGGTGTTAACGAGACTATGGAAACATTCAGAGGACGAGCAAAATAACTCGCTTAATCCAGTTCCTTATGAGCTTCATATGGTTTGATGATATCACTGATAAGGACAAGAAGTTCCTGTGAGAGAGAGCATCTAATGCAGTATTCCTCACTGATTCTAAGATTTCACATTTAAATCAGGTTTTTCTGGTGTGTTTGTTTCTTTATCGACAAAAGTTTCAACTTTTAGCCCTCATGCAGATTATCGATTGATTACGAATACTCAGGCTATCACTACTTTTTCATAGTTAAATACCTCAATGTCTTGACAGAAGTCCTCATTTGTGTGATAATCAGATGCAGAGATGTTTCTATGAGATCTCTATTGTCAGCAAATAAATATTTTTGAACTTATTTTGTGCATTACTCATGACGATCTGCATGATGTTTTCCGTTCACTTCCATAGCGACTTCAAAACATCCAAAAAATGAAGAAAAAAGTTGGGAAAATCGATAGAAATTATGGGTTTTTGTCGGCAAACTAATGCATTTCTCTGCTTGAAAGGGCAAGATTTAGTCCTGGATTGGTTACCATGGGCTAATGGGAATAAACTGGTTTTCAGAAGAAATGATGTAAGCTGTTTTTGGAGTTCCGCTTTTTGAACAACTGCTCTCCATCAATTCAGTGAATGAACCGCAGTCGGCTAGTTTTTAAGCTTCATATTGCTTTCCTAAGTGGCAAGTCTTGGGTTAATCGTGGACCTAAGGCGATCTTGTGTGCTTTATAATAATGATAAAAAAAAATTAAAGCTCTTGGCGTTGGCGCCATGCATTCGACTTCATTAAGCATCGTCTGGAAGTGATTGAATGCATATCTGGCCTTTACAATAACTCGCGGTGCCCTACCGATGTATCAAGCCAGTGCTGCTATGCTCCCTGACAAGTAAGGTATCAATTTGCCGAACCCGGAGGAATGGAGGGCTTGGTGAGCCTGAGGCGCAGAGATCGATCCCATGTGCGTTGCAGGGCGCCTCCTACCACTGCGCCACACACACCATTATACTTCCCAATATATGGAGCGCCTCGACAGATCTCGCGTTTTGTTTGATGGATTGATATTCATAATGTGCCGTCAATGCTGCGCCTTTTCGATTCAGAAGACCCTGTAATCGAGCCACTGGTGAATATGTGGGTAGTTGTTCGGTCTGGATCTAAATCTACTCTGGTTAAGTTTTGGAAACCACGCTTTCAATTTCCGGGCAAAAGTCGCAAGAAGAAGAACCTCATTAATCCAATCTAGAAAGGATTTACACCACAGGCTATGGTACCATCCCACACTTACAATGCATGTACATTAAAATCGGAAGCTTCCTCTGAGGTCCTGTAAGTTTTTTTTACGCGACCCTTCTTCACATCTACTGTGACGCTCTCAGCACTTCCTTCCTGTATTCATTTTATTTTCTCGCATCCATGATCCACGAAAGTCTTCCAGCTTTTTACGTGTGGGTTCAGTTCCTGTCTGAGAATTTTCTTTTCGCCATGAATGTCCTTGAAAGCTGGTCGAGTAGAATCTGCCTAGAATCCTCAGATAGCCGGCTTAGAGCGTTCCCACTCAGAACGTAAGAAGTGGATTTATCTCAGAGAAGTCTGATACCAATTCCCCGATTTCAGAGAAAGAGAAGCTTGGTGAACCAGGGGTGTGATTGAACCAAAACCACGCTCACTCGGCACCACTGAACACTGCGCTCCCCAGCTCCTGAAAGCGAGACACCACCATTTCATCCAAACAGTAGATATGTCATAATAAAAAGAGTCAGCGGTGTTGACTTCTTCTTCGAAACAAGCTTGGTCGTGAGTGGTACGTTATATCTGGTTCTATAAACTACTGAGGAACCTTTTTGAGAAGCACGGAAGCGGCTTGCGCTGCTTTTACTATCCTCAATGAGGCCTTCCTTCTACAGAGAGTATTTTCTATACCTTTAACTCTTCTATGACATCCTATGAATGAAAATAATGAGCAACTCCAATGAGGAAGCTAACCTATTTCGTGGAAAAGTCTTCTACTCAGTGGTAATATGTGAACTCAGATCGGTGCTTAACACTTCGGCGACAACGTGACCTCTATAGAACTCATTTACTAGGGGACACAGTGGCTGCTATGACCTCTACAGGTGTTCTCAACCCATCAACTCCCCTAGTTATCGAACTGTTATCGTATATTGTTGAGGAAACAGCAAGTCCTTAAGGATGTGAAATTATGTGGAGATACTGTCAAGTGTTTATCGATATGATGAAATACTCAGGTTTCTCTCGAAGTTTCCGGGGATGACCAGTGCTCTTTCTTGTTAAGGTGGAGTGAATCTATTAGAACATGGGATACAGAATACAAATCTCCCCTTTGATCAACTCCTGAGAAATGCACCATGCATTCGACTTCATTAAGCATCGCTGAAGGTGAATGAATATATCTGGCCTTTACTTGAGGTGGCCTACCGATGTATCGAGCCAGTGCTACTACTCTCTCAGATGGGTGTGGTACTAATTTGCCGACTCCAGAGGGATGAAAGGCATGGTGAACCTGAGAAGTGGGATTGAATCAAGAATCACATGTGTATCGCAGAGCACCTCTAGCCACTGCGCTAGACGAGCTCCTACACAGAAAAACTAGACAATACTGACAAGTATTGGTCAGTAAGGATATTGGTGTCTTCTTGATCATCAAGCTCGCTCTTCAATGGTGTAACGTAGATGATAGGGGGTCTGGCTGGATTTCACAAATAATACGCCTTCCAGTACAACTTCATCTCGTCACCTACAACTGTGTTTGTCATAATGGTGTAGATTTTTAGCATTGGCGTGATTTCGGCTATTTTTTGACAAAAACGTGAAGATCCGGAGAAGCGGTTGAAGCAATTCTATCGATACAACAAGGTCCAAACTAACCCCTTAACATCCTGCCCCATTTGCAGCTTGTCTCTGTCCGAAGCCGACAATCTGGACGAGTTTTCAGTATATGTGCGGCCCTTTAAGTTTTCGAAGGGCGCGCACTTCAACACCACTTTTTTAAAACTGTTCTGTTCCTTCGTTTCATCACCATTATTGTTTACTTATTCGTGCATTAAGGGGTGCATTTAGCGCAGTGGTTAGAGGTGCGCTGGAATACGCATGGGTTCGGTCTCGCCCCTCAGGCTCACCAAGCCTTACATGGGTTAGGCAAATCGCTATGGGACTTGTCTGGGAGAAAAGCAGCACTGACTCGATAGATCGGTGGGCAACCGCGAGTCGCTGTGTAGGCCAGAAATGCATTCAATCACTTGTAACGATGCTTGGTGAATTCGAGTGCATGATGCATCCCTCAGGGATTGATCAAAGCCGAGAGCTTTATCGTTTTTTTAGCTTTATTGGTGCACTACTTCTTCCCTTTCGAAAAAGGGATCTGTATGAGGACAACGTTGTTGTCCTTTTTTTTGTTAGTCCATCTTCTAGCCGACGCGCAATTAGGACGATTTTCGCAAAATTAGCATTTCGTCGGTATGAAGACTACTATTTCCACACATCATTTGTTGATTTTCTATGGCTTGGTTTTCAATGTAAGGAGGAAAGAATTATTCATAAACTGCACTTCTGGAAGCTTTGTGGTGCTAAATTGAATAGAGAGAGAGGGAGAGGGAGAGAGAAAGTTGTTCTTAGATGGGATTGTTTGAAAAAAAAAGTGGTTCCATCCTTTCTCATCAAGTATGTATACCAGGATTTTTAGGATACATGGATTTTTTGAAGGACACAGAAGTGGTTTTTACTGACAGTTTCGCGCCAAAACCAGTTCGTACGTTCATAGTAAACACAAGTGAGTTGCTTTCTTCACATATACGAACATATTTGTTCCACTTTCTTTGAAGTAGATTGTCAGGCATATTTTTTCAAATTTTTTTCATATGTCTAGATGCACCATTGCATTCGGTAAACTCGAATATGCTGCCATCTTCTGGGGTGTGCACATTTCCACTAGATAGTCTCTTTCCTGATCGGTTTATCTTATGGTGAGTTCCAAAGTCCTACAAATGACAAACTCGTGTAGAGAGTAGGTCTAAGTTTTTCGGAGAAATGATTCGAAATTACGATGAACGTGGATTTTCCTTTGTGGTTAAAGGTGTGCCCCTCACAACGGTTTACGTCCTCATCGTGGCTGGAAGGTGTTCCTGGTGTAGGGCTGCGATGTACATCGGAGGCTTCCTCCACCCAGCAGTGTCTCCCAAGCTGAGAAGGACTCCGGCTTTTCCATCAGGAAGCCTAGCTGAGAGTAAACCAATACCAGGATCGACCACCGTTCTGATATCAAACTAGTTGCATAGTGGCAAATCTCCCTGTGATTGACAACGGCGACGTCTGCCTGTGGTAGTGACGACCTGTGGCAGACTTTGACCCGCCTGACCTCGGGACTCCAGGGAACCACAATTGCTGAACAAGCAAAACTTCGAAACAGCGGAAGTTATGCTGGGACCCGCACAACCAGTAAAGACGGGCCATTCAAGTAAGTTTAAGGCGTGGTATAAATTTGAGGGAAAGTGAGATAGTGGTTTAGCATTTTGACGCTAGCGAACTGACTGTGCGCATTTTAGCGGATATTCAGCGAATGATTTTTTTAGAACCGATTGTTTTCGTATCAGTAAGGAGGTAGTATTCTTCATTGCAGTGGGAGAGCTGTTTAAAAAAGATTTTATGATAATTTTTGCCGGTTTCCAGGCGTGCTATAGGACAAAAACTGTATTTGGAGGACCGGTCCTTGTGTCGCACTGTTGTCAATAACACTTTATGCTTGGATTTTTCACGAACAGCAATTCTACCGGGCACTTCAATCGCTCTGTTTGAGCAGGGTATTCTGTGTATCGTCGTACCAACTCAGTCGACTGTGCACAGATTTTTCGCAAAACTTGTATTTGATCCTGCAGAAATGACTGCCAAAGAGGTTCGGATTTATTTTTAATGGGGATGTTGTGTTAGTCTCTCCTACTTACCATGTAAGTTTAGTGCTCGTATACTGTGACGTCATTATTCAGGCACCGTCAATATTAACACAGATCACTGAAAAGGACTTTCTCGTTGAAGATCATACGTCATATCAGCTGATGACGAATGGACATGCTTTCCGCGCCTCTGTCATTCAACGATCTGATCTCACACGAGTTGGGCCTTTTTTTTTTCTTCTTGAATGCCTTATGGGTTAACTAAATGTTTATCAACTCTTATTCATGATCACTTATAACCTGACTCTCAATTTTCATCGGCTGTTGCATGGGTCTGTGCCTAATTTTCAGTGAGGCTTTTCGATAACCTTGAGCTGAGTGCTTTACAAGCTTACAAAGAGTCCTTTTAGAAGTGCTTACATCTTTATTTCTTTCCCTTTTGTACGGCTCAAGATCAAAAAAATTATGGTGGTCACCCTGCCACTTTCATTGGTTTCGTTTACTTGTGTCCACGAATGTCTTCGAATTTTCGTGTGCGTCCGACTTGAATATATTGGTCTCCTTTATGACTATCGTTAAATTCTGGTCAAGTTGATACTCTGGAATTTTGGCATGTCCATGCTATATGTTCCCTGGGTTTGCCCATAGCCTTTTTGGTCAAAGGTACCTTATTGCCAATAATTTTGGTAGCGTTTAACTAATTCGCGGATTGGTATCCATAAATATATATACATATATATATATATATATATGCATATACATATATGTACACGTATATATACACACATGTGTATATACATATGTATATATGAACACATAGAGACAGGAGGTGCACGACGCCATTGTGTTATTTTGGACAGATTCCTGCTTATTTAATCACTTTTCTTTTTCGAAATAGTCATGGTAGAATAGAAAAGACAAACACCAAAGTTTACAATGACGTGCCATTTTTTTGCTTGAAACTGAAAGGTTCAAATATTTTCGGTCATTTATGAATAAAATCTTTTCATACCGGCGTTCTGCTCATGTGTGAGTGGGAACCAGTCCACGTAGGGCTGCAAGTGTCTTTGAAGAGCACAGGCCTACAGATTTTATGGTGCTGCATACCCTTAACGTCCAGTGATAAGTTCTCAGGCCAGTTTTTAACATATAGAGATTTAAGATGTTCAAATTATTTAGATCGCTTACTGCATGGTGGAAGGGCAAATGGTGGTTGTAACTATGCACACAAGCAAATGTAAGTAATTCCACAATTAGCTTCATTTTCGCTTCTTGTTCACGCATTTAGGGCCTTCATAAAGACAGTTACCAATGTCTTAGAGGCGTAGGGATATCAATAGAAATTGACCTATTTAGACATACGCCACTACAGGGACTATCACATGATAGCACCTCAACAGTATTAGCTCTTTGACTTCGACTTTCTTCCTTTATTTTATCAGACGACAAGATTGACGAAGCGATATTCCGGGAGTATGGATTAATGAAGCGTCTGCTTGGTGAAGCGTCTGGTGGTATATGTGACGTTTATGGTCTATCTAAAGTGAGGAGTGCATTGTGTGAACCTCAGGACTTATTCTATGCAATATATCGTGATGGTACATTACGAGCTTGGAATTCGGAGACACAACGAGTTCGTTCTGTCGATGTATGCAAGTTCGACGGTGGAATCGACTATAAGGAGGATAATTTGAAATCGCTTTCTGTGAAGGCATATCACATAGATTTGTTGGCTGTTGTTGTTGTGGCGATTTCTACCTCTGAAAACACAAAGTTCCACTTCGTATCTGATCGACATAACAAGCTTACTTATCTTTTCACTGTTGTTGCTGACAATGTTGAAACTCTCTTAGACTTCGGGATCTTGCACAAAAACGGCAGTTCGCGTTCCTTATGGGCGCTGTGGAACGCAATGTCAACTGCAAACGAATATATTGTGAAGCACATGGATATAGATATTCCACCCAAAACTATTGGCACATGGAGAAAGGTCAATCCTTATTCGGTGGATAATTCTATTTCTTCCACAGCGAATGCGTCCGCGTTGAGAGATTTTGTCTTCACAATCGATTCTCATCCCTTTGATATTGTATTGAGATCAGTGCAGATAATTTGTCAAGGATCACGTTGTGAATGTGCGTATGGCGATTGGTCATCATTAATGGCTCATGTTGATGCTTATATTCGATCTGCAGAGTTTGATGCTAATTACATTCGTCGTGGAGGAAGAACAACCAAAACTTTATCCACTGACGCTGATGAAGAAGCTGAAAGGAGGTTCTTTTATTCACTGCGTTGCATATGTGATCAGTTGGAGAGAGCTGCTCGTGGGCCTCTTGGTTTATTTTTTCTGGACGTTGTGGGAGCATCACTAGCCGGAGTAGTTCAACAAGACCGCTTTTCTATAGTCGTAACGGGAGAATCGAAACTGATTGATGAGGTCGATTCCGAGTTCGTTGAAGTACTGACGAACATTGTCTCAGTAGCAACTGCAAGAGCTGCTGCTAAGGAAGCCGATGTTCTGGGAATCGATGAATACGAGGTGATGAAAGGACCTGCTCATGATTGTACGCCTATGAGAGCCCAAGCGGTAGTCAAGAAGTGGAGCTCTCTTATAGACTCATTTCTGGGGACAGTTTCGGCATCTTATTTTCCGCAGGATTCGCCATTGGATAATGTATTCGATGGCTCGTTCACATGCGGACTAATTGCTTCAATGCTTCGACATAAGATTCGACAAAGGCTTGATATAGCTCGTAAATTTCTATCGGTCATAGAGCTTTATGCAGAAGATAGGAAGCGTTACGAATACCCAATTCTTGATTTTCCTGATCTCGAAGCCAAGTTCGTTGACATGGTCAACCTGTACAAACTCTTTGACGATCAACTTTCTTTAAAATTACCAAAGGACGGTGCCCAAATATCATTATATAGTTGGGTTATATCTGGAGATGGTGTTGAATGGATATGTAAGGCGGTTGGTGTTGGTCTTCCAGATGAGGAGACAAACATTCCTCGATTTAATTGCTTTCTCGATGTCATTGTAAATGCAGCTTTACAAGTCTTATCTCCGCATTCGCCACATGCATTGCTCGCAAGATTGTTAGCAACACATGAAAAATATTCTGCTCTTATGAGCCTATGCACATCATATGCCGATGATTCGCCCAAGGAACTGCGTCCAGTTATAACATATTACAGCGCAATTGCGTATTCTGGGTTGGGTAAACCACTGAAGGCAATGTCTGCATTCAATACGGCTAGTCAAGGGATCGAGCAATCTAACAACGGACTTTTGTTTGCCCTTTCACCTATCGGACAACCTCTTCAAGAAATCAGTCTTGGCGATTACTATGTGGCGGCCTTAAGCTATCTCCATAAACATCGTCACAGCGAAGAGGTTGTCAAAATGGCGCAAATCGCCATCTCTACATTGCCACCGGGACATGAACACACATCTCGAATCTATTTGATTCTCTTCAATCATCTTGTAAATCAAGGAAACTGGTGTGATGCTCTCCTAAGTATCATTCAAAATACGGACATGGAAATAAAACGAACCACGTTACGAGAATTGATATCACGTATGATACATGCACAAGACTGGAAGTCTATTGTAGAGTTGATGTATGGCAAATTAGAAGAGGAAGTGGAGAATATACTTTTAACGGCTGCTCGTAGCCAGGAAGCAACGGCAACTTCACATCTGTTCAAATTACTCTACTGTTTTTACATGAGAAGAAATGATTTCGAAAGTGCGGCAAGAGCACAGTACGAGTACGCCTTTGTTTTGCGAACACAAACGGAGCAGACACCTGAGATTCTGCGTCGGCGACGGGATGCTTTGGCTGTTGCATCGATGCTTCTAGATCTTTTGCCTGAAGAGGATCGATTTCTTTCATTCCCTCAAGAGCTTGTTGAAGAAACCGATCCTGAAAATTCTATCGGGATAGCAATGGACGTAACACAAGAAATGGTAGATGTGGCGATGAGCGACGTAATCGCTGATGAGCTGAACATGGTTTCACCACGTCGTTCTGCTGTACGACGCCGCATGTTCATCCTAACGGCGGATAAACTCATTGAGGAGTGGATAATTGCAAATGCAAGAGTTGCATTGTTAGAAACAGGAAAAGTGCCACCGTGTGAACCAAAGGAAATCGTCGAGAATTTAATTAGCATAAGAAGCTATGATATAGCTTTTGATGTCTGCAGGCATTGTAATGTGTCCGTGTGCGACTTGTTGTATGCCGTCACTCGTGAATCTATAATGGTTGATGCGGATCAACCTAACGTTCTTCCATCCTGGGTACAAGTAAACCAGCGTCATTCAGAAAAACGAGGGATCAGGTTTATAAGCGTTTTTCATCACAAATAGGAAGTGTTTTAAAGCAGAAGACCAAGAGGTATTTCAAGAATTACTGTTGTGGTTTATAATATAATTCAGATGCTGAGATAAAATTTTTTAATGCATAGAAAAATTATAAGACCATGATTTCTGATGTAGAATTTAAGATATGGCGTTTTTCCTGAGTCTTTCTGTGGACGTCAAATATGCTCATTTGTTTATTCCAGATACAGCTTTATTTAAACTAGACCATGCATAAGAAATTTGTGAACAATCTCAACAAGGTTGCGCTATTATTTTGTTTTAATGTAGTGATGCCTTCCAACAGATTACCACCTCATCATGGCTAGGAGGTGTTCCTGAGTGTCGGGCTGCAATGTACTACTACAGGTGATTCATCCTCTGGCAGCGTCTCCCAGGCTGAGAAGGAGTCTGCCGTTTCTATCAGGAAGTCCAGCTGAAAGTAAACCGAAACTAGGATCCGTCACCGTCCTGGTACCAAACTAGTCGCATTGTGGCAAATCTCCATCTGATCCACAAGGGCGGCAATTGCCTGTAGTGGCGACGACCTGAGGGAGACTTTGGCCTGGCTGATCATGGGGCTCCAGGAAACCATAATGGCTAAACCAGGAAAATTCCGAAAAACGGAGTTTGTGCTGGGGCCCGCACAACCAGTGAGGACGGGCCATCCAACTATCGAAATAATATGGTGATATGGAAAGTATAAAATATCTCGCTTCTTTAACTCTGTCATTGGTATCGCGCTTTACTTTATGGAGATAAATTACTATAGCATAGGTATTTTTCTCCGTGGGATTTTCTTATGGACTGCCTATTTAGACTACAGGAACTTGTCTTTTTGTCTGTTACTATTTACTAGTTCGAGTTTATTACTCTTTCTTGGTAGTTTTTTTCTGCATCAAATTTTTTTAGTATTTGTGTTCACCTTATTAAAATTTTCTCGGTGACTGTTATTCTGTAATAGAAGAAACACGTTATAGAAATCATTGGTCAATTGTCCGTGGAATGATGGCATGTGCACAACGTCTTTGGCCTGCTGACTCTCGTCCATTGAGGGCTACAACACGAGCGTTTTTGAGCCACAACCTACCGGTGCCTTGTTGGCTAGACGCAGAATATGCGGTTAGTTCTTCGAATGTAAAATGGATAATCAGACAATATTTCATGGCTTTAGCTTTCTCTCCATAAATGGGAAGCTCTTTTTTATCTCAGTGACGTCAGTGTAAAATTGTATAAAGATATATGCCAGTAATGTTTAGCACTCAGAGTTGGAAACCGGTTGCTCGACCATTGCTGGTAATTCTTCGGTAATTAGAGCAAGCGAGGGTTTGCGTACTAATTAGACCTTTAGAAGAGGTGTTGAACGACCGATGTGTGAGTGGAGATGATTTTTCGGAAACGCCATTTTAGCTTCAAAGTTGTTTAGAATTTGAGTTTTCGAAAAAACTGGAAGGTGTGGTTTAAATTTGGAAAAGTACCCTCATCTATTCTACCAGAAGGAAGGGAAAACAAAAAAAGTATCACGAAAAAAATTGACGAAAAATTTTTACCATTTTTACGATTTAAAGGTGATTAGTCATAATGTCATCATTGTGAAGAAATATAGGGCCATTTCTGTTGAATCTAGAGGTTCTTTTCTTATCGCAACTAGTAGGTTGTATGGTTTAACGCTAAAGGACGTGTTTGGCGCAGTGGTCAAAGTCGCCCTGCAACACACTTGGGATCGATTCCCGCGCCACTGGCCCCCCAAGCCTTCCATCCCTCCGGGTTTATCAAATTGGTATCAAACTTTTCTAGGAGGATAGCAGTACTGGCTCGATACATCGGTAGGCCACCGCGATTTATTGTAAAGGCCAGATATGCATTCAATCACCTCCAAACGATGCTTAATGAAGTCGGATGCATGGCGCATCCTTCAGGAATTGATCAGCGCCGAGAGCTTTATCATCTTATACCGTGAGCTAAGATATGCTGGTTTAATGTGAGAAATGGCTCTTACTTTAACAGCGTTGAACAGGGTTCAGTTTCCACCGCCTCTTAGTGTTGCATAACTAAGGTGAGCTCGTTTTACATCATATATATATTTTAGTTGTTTAGGCACGTGATATTGGTGGTTATTTGCGGTGTCTAATTGACTACGGTGCTTTTTCCCATGCCATAAAACTAGCAACGAACTGCGTCGATGAGGAAACAAAGAAGGTATGTTTTGTTTTTCGTTTTCAATAAATCGACTTGCTTTGTATTTCTTACGTAAGCCGTTGTTTCTGCAAGAAACCACTTCTAGTTCTTTCTTTTGTAGAGCATCATTGTCTGAGTATTATGGAGATCCGCTTCCGTTTCGTTATTTAGATAAAATCGATAGACTCTAGAGTTTGGCTGCCCCTTACTGCCATCGACGAACTGCTGAACATAAAGGTTGGAGAGAACGAAACTGCGGTAAGCTTTCATTAGCCGGCTTAAGGGGTGTATCTTTGGCTTCGTTTTCATCACTGATAATGTTTGAAATTCGTATATTTTGATTTCTTTGCAAGGTGTAGGTGAAGGTAGCTGAATTGCTTACATGCAATGTTGTGAAACACGAAGTTTTACAAACGCTCCACAAAGGCCTTGTTCTTTCTTATGCTCAGATTTTTTTTGTACTACAGTCGAAATCAACCGTAGAAACAGCAAGAAACTAGTCAATTTTGTGGAAATATTGTCATAATACGTAATTAGCGCGTGCACATGGGATCGGTCTCTACGGCCGAGGCCCACCAAACCCTTCATGCCCCCAAGGTTGGCAGATTGATACCAAACTTGTCTGGGAGGACAGCAGTGTTGGCTCGATGCATCGGTAGGCCACTGCGAGTTATTGTAAAGGTCAGATATGTATTCATTCACCTCCATCGATTGATTAATGAGGTCGTATGCATTGCGCGTCCCTCATGGATTGATGAAGGCTGAGAGCAATATCCTTCTAACATTTAATACATAGTTAGTTCCACGTTGCATACTAATAATTTATGCGCACATTAGTTTTTCAGCTTCTCTCCGTCCTTGTCGAGAAACTGCGTATTCATTTTACGAGAGTAGAAGGTTTCGAAACAGCGGAAAGGTTATCTCACTAATTCTTAAGTACCTGTGTTGTCATTTCAAGTTTTTGTGTTATTAGATCTCTAGACACGTACACTCTTGATTTTCTGATCGTAAACTGTGCTGTTTTACTAAAATGTTGATTTCGTGTATGGTTACATTGATCTTAACGTCTTCATATGTACAACCACGTTGTTGTTTTGTTTTGGGAATTACGTTAAAGTAACTATTGTTTCAGTATGTTGTGTAAATAAGGAGATCTGTTTAGAGATGTCTGCAGAAAGCGTTGCTAGCTCCGAGTCCATATTTTGGCATCTAAGCTTTTGTCTTCTTGGAAACCTTCCAAAGTTGTGGGGAAGCTGGCTTATAAAACCGTAGTAGTTTAATTTTAGCATTACTCGTTCGTGATGGATGATAGTGACATAGTTATACTTGATTTACCTGAGCAAAGATCGATGGTAGGTTGCTTGTTTTTTCCTCATTTTACGTGACACCCTTAAAATAATCTAACAGTGTTTATCATCAAGGCAACTAGTCCAACATTTTTGCTATGCGGTATACTTTTTGCCTGATGTTTTCGTATCTGTGAAACAACGGTGTTTGTGGTTTCAGGCCACTCAAAAGTTGTTAACTAACCGTTCACACTCTGCGTCGTCTGCTGTAAATAATCTGGTACGTCGGTCATTTTCTCAACCTGTTCTTCCCCCTCCAGCTGCAAAAGGTACGCTATGTGGGTATTTGTGTTATCATGTAATAGTTTCCTGCTTTTATTAGATCATTGTAAACATAATTATAAGTTTCATGAGAATGAAATCTTATCAAAGCACTGACTGTTTTTTCCGGATACGAAGTGTATGAAACTAAAAGTTATTGTTTTCGGAAGACAGTGGGGTGAATCAATCCTATCAGGCAAAAGCTCTGCTTAGTCCGTTGAAAGAAAAACTAACAAAAACAGCGAAAGTACTTCACGACGAGTTTTTCGGTGTATACTGCTTGATCAGTAGAAGCTCTCTCAAGCACTATAAGGTGTGTTGTATAGTTTCTTTTTTTAACCTTTCGTACTTTCAATTTTTCACCTTCTTGATCTTCAAGTAGATCCCAGTGTGTGCTTTAAGTAGTAGTGTTTTCTAGCTGCTTTTGTCGAGTTTATTAAGTTTGCTTTGTAGAATCGGTGTTATATCGGTTTCACTGTGGATCCAAATCGACGTATCCGACAGCACAATGCAGGTCGAGAGAAAGGAGGCGCTAAAAAAACAGATAATCGCGGGCCGTGGGATATGGTTTGTATCATCCACGGCTTCCCAAACAGTATTGCGGCTTTGCGTTTCGAATGGGCATGGCAGAATCCGGACAAATCACGTGTCATTAAAGGTCTTCTTCCGAAAAAGACCAGGAAAGAGACGCCATTTGCTTACAGGTGAGTGCAGTCTTTGGTTAGATTTTAGAGTTAGTCTGCTTCTAAAAGCGTTCTTCAAAAAGTCGCATGATTGTTGGTTTTCATATAAAACATTTAGCATAAGAAGCTTATTAAATGCTTGACTATATGAGTGAATAATATGTGAACAATTGTTTCTAACAATTTATCACAGTTTTAGTTTCTTTTTTTGCGAATCCTGATTTGATGAGTACACAAACCAATGTACTCTGTTTAGGCTACGTATTGCATGTCATTTGATGAATACTAGACCTTGGAATAGTTTCGCACTAATATTTCGCTGGTTACTACCGGTGAGCTATCTGATTTCTTACCAGTGGCTTCGAATGTTTTAGTAGTTTCCTTCTTTGTAGTCGATCTTTCTTTAATTCGCGTAATCTTATCGCATTTTAGCTGGAAGAGCAGCCGTTCCCAGAGGAAGTTCCTCTTCCTCCACATGTTCGCAAAAAGTACGGATTGATTGAAAAGTCAACCTGCCAGGTTCCGTTGGAGAGGGACGGTTATGTTGAGAAAGGAAACTGTCATCTCTGTGGCGAAGGAATTCGTACGGTAAAATTAGATTAATTTAATTCTTTAGTTGATTGACTGCAAATTCTCACCAAGGATAATATGCCCATTTTTCTCAGCTCAGTCAGCTTGTCCGATGTCCTTCTGTCCTTTGTGCCGCACATTATCATGCGAAATGCTTGGCTTTGGATGGTTTAAATGGTGAACGGCAGCTGTTGTATCCAGTTAAGGGCTATTGTCCACAGTACGTCTAACTATATGTTAACTTCTGTTACGAATTTGATAGTTGTTTGTTCGAGAGTGGCAGCACTATTCGATAGTTTAAGACATGCAGTGCTTTTAAATCGCTTCAGATGCTCTCGAGTTTACCTGTGGGGTGACATAATCAGGGATCAACGAATGATTATGCGTGTCGACGAAGCTCAGAATAGCGATTTCCTTAAAGGTTTAGTTCCAAGGCCACTTAATTAGCGAATACTTGTGTGATTTTACTAACAGGCCTAGAAAAAAGTAGTGGATATCAGCTTACAAGTGATTCTTGTGAATTTCATAATTTCGTTAATTACAATGAAGTGTCGGCTAGATTTCTTCTGGATTCCTTATGTACTTTGTGTGACATGTGTAATCGTGTTTTTTTTCGTTATTTCTCGTTTAAAAGTATTCTGACAAAATCAAGAATGTCTGTGATTTGACACTTTAAAGCTTAAATTTAAATATTTTTAACTATCTGTTTTAAACAAAATGACTTCGCTAGCTTTTACTTAGCACTAATGATAGTAGGACTACGACATTGAAGAAGGATATTTGCTCATCTGTTAGAAGAGTGTCCGAAAGGTCAGGTCGGTGACCAGAACATGATTTTCTTCCTGAATTATAAGTTATTTATTTTTTTTTAAATTACGAACTACTTAATTACTACGATCACAATCGTGTATCCAAATTAGGAGCTTTGTTCCTTGACCCATTTGATTTTGTACTTCCTTTCCTCGTACGACTACTTCTATCAATTGTAATGTTTTATTAGACCATTGACGGTTTCTTTTTGTAACGGCTAGAACGAGCTGTTTGGATAAATGCCGTTTAGAAGCTCTGTTTTTCTTTCATACACAATGAAAACAGTAGCATTCTGTATAATATACTTTATCGTTCTTTATCGTACAATTTTCGATATTCGAAGAAACGAAATGGTTCAGCATATTTTTAACTGATTCTGGACGGAGATATTAGATCATCCTAACCTCTTGTTCCTGTGAAATCACTGGCATATCTTATTGGCTTTACATTGCGATAGGGCGCGTGTGGAGGAGTGGTCGGAGGAGCACTGCAACACACACACGTGGAAATGATCCCCGCGCTCATGGCCCACAAAGCCTTCCATCCCTCCGGGGTCGGCAAATTAGTAGCGGACTTGTCTGAGAGGATAGCAGCATTGGCTCGATACATCGGTAGGCCACCGCGAGTCATTGTAATGGTCAGATATGCATTCAATCACTTCCAACGATGCTTAATGAAATCGAATGCATGGCGCATCCCACAGGGATTGATCAACGCCGAGAGATTTATCCTTTATCCTTTAGATTGTGGTGATTGCTCCGAAATTTGTTGCGAAACCATGGGCGAGTGGGTACATAGTGTATTTTAACAACAAAATTTATTTTGGCAGGTAATGATCATACCGATTCGCTGTTTCACGTGTGGGAAAGTTATTGGTAATAAATGGGAGGCTTATCTGGGCTTATTACAAGGAGACTACACTGAAGGTATGCAGTACAGTTTCACTGCTATCATTACTTTTGCATATTGATCGAGCTGAGATTAATCGTAATTTTGTTTGCGAAATATAGAACCATTACTTCATAGAATGGACTGTGTAACCCACTTTTGTAGTCCATTTATTATTATTTGTTTATATTATCACATTACCTAACATCACATATTTCACGCTGTGCGAATCCCAGCACTCGCATTTGATTTTTTCCGTACATCTACTATCCGGGACGGTCTTCGTACTTATTTTTCGTGTGCCTTCGGCCACTTATTGAGGGATTTTTTTCTCTCCGTCACGAATGTTGCCGAATGCTGGTCGAGTCTATGTTTCACGTAGATTAGAGGGATTCAGCTTGTCCCAGACTCGTCTGATACAAATTTCGTCTGGTGCAACCCTGGAAGGATGAGAGGATGCGTCTGGTTAGGTTGGGCCGTCCGCGCATTGCACGTGATTACTGTCACTGTGCCAACCGCTCCCCCTGTAATTCATTTGCAAGACGGTTTCAACCTTACTACATCAATGAGTTTGGAAATGAAAGTGAATGCAGCGAAATAACACTAGGTTAAAGTGAGAGGTCTCGTTTTTTAAACCTTTTTTCGAGGGATTTGTTAAAAATAGCAACTGAGATCAATTACCTGTGAGCTAAATAGCTTACTGCAACTCGTAATTAAGGTTCATCTGTATCAGCGGTTTCTGCCCTGCAATAAGTTTTTTTTCTTTCCTTTTTTTCCTGATACTCCAGGTGGAAGTGGAAGCATTGAATTCTTTCCTAACTTGGTTTAGCCTTTAATTAAGATAAATCACGAAATCCACATCTCTATGGAGCTCCAGGAGCGCGTAGAAAATTGGAGAGAATTTTTAAGTAATCTTGACCAACTCCCCGCGTGCGGCACAGTGGTCGGAGGCGCCTCGCAATACACATGGGATCGATCCACGCACTCCCGGTTCACCAAGTCCTCTATCCTTCCAAGGTCGACAATTTGGTACCAGACTTGTCCGAGAGGACAGCAGCACCGACTCGATACATCGGTAAGCCACCGCGAGTCATTTTATAGGCCAGATATGCATTCAATCAAGATGCTTGATGAAGTCGAATGCACGGCGCATCCCTCAGGAATTGATCAACGCCAAGAGCTTTATCGTTTATTCTTTTATCCTTGACTAACAGTGAAGTAGAAAAAGGTGGAAAATGGATAGAAGTACAGGAAATAGTTTTAAATTCTTTTCCCTTAAACGTTTAATTGTAGGTGATGCCTTGGATGCGTTGAATCTACGTCGTTACTGTTGTCGTCGAATGTTGCTATCGCACGTGGATCTAATAGAAAAACTCCTTAATTACCATCCACTGGAAAAGTAGTCCAATGGGTGATGATCGAATGATTGATTGATTTTGATTGATTGATTGAATGGGATTCTAGACCGATTTCTACTCGTTTTTATGACTTAACTATGTCTTGATGATGTAGATTTCAATAAATTCGTTGTTCACTCATGTGCGAAAAAATTCTAGAATTTCATTGTTGAATAACTGCAGTGTGAATCTATAAACTACCGTTCATGTTTTCTTTGATATCTTATCGCCATTGGTAATTCCTGGAAAAATCCTGGAAGATCTTCGTTGTTATTATGAGGATTGCTTTTGTAATGTTCACCTTCTCATTTGCTTTCCTTTGTGGAAATTTTGATAAATGAGGGGCCTTTTGGGAAGAAAAATGTGTCGATCACCATGTCCGTATCGCGCTGAGTTTCTTCTGCTCTGTCGTCTTATACTCCATTTGGTAACCAGTTACGGAGGGTGAAAAAACCAATATTCTTGTGCTTGCTTTGAAATTGCCAGGGAGATATGTGAATTCATTCATTCTGACGAAGGAGTTAACTGCGACATGGTGGTTCGTGGATGTGCAATACATGTCCTGTTTTGTACTTCCGCGAGTTAGCACACGGTAGTCCACCCTTGAACTGGTAGCTTTTCAAAGTGCCAACAAGGACTATTTTAGAGATGTGTTTCGGTTCGATACCGATCATCCTCCATAGGACAAATTGTTTCTTAGCTACTTTATGAGGTGGATCATCTTTCTGATCTTGACAATGATGACTCTTCCTCATTTCCTTGAAAAGTTCTTGCGATTTCCAAAGCTAGACTCTATTCGTGTGCTAGTTTTCGTTCTGGTTCGTCTTTGACGCAGGACTTTGTTAATTTTTGTCACTGAGAAGTAACATAGAGGTGGGTACCAGACTTTATTCCGCTAACATCTTGTCATCGCTTGCGCTTTCTTCAGACTGGCAACGAATATCCACAGCGATATGACTGTTAACACCCCATAGTTTAATAGGAATCCTTGTGTTAGCTTATCAGTGAAGAAGATAGACATTGATTATTTGTACTGCGGTTGGATGGTTGAAGGTTAATTTGCAAAAAATGTTCTTTTTTTTCTTCATTAGCAGTAACGTGACTGTCGTCATATGGTTCCTATTAAAGTGAAGTATTACCTGCTTGACCTGTGTAGAAGTAGATCCACAGGCACAATTACGCTTAGATATTTGCAAAACTTGTACCCAAGGCCACAGTCATTGCTGACGGCACCGTAAGGGTAAAAAGCTGACTGAGAGAAATGCAGAACGGTGAGCCTCGGTGGTGCAGTGTGTAACACGTGAGGCTCTGGAAATGGTAATCACGGGATCGAATCTGGCACAAGGGGCATGTGGTTTTGCGAATATCTTAGCATCATTGTGGTTGTATCTCACATCATACCCTGCTGTGAAAAAAGTAACACTAGGGAGTAGATAAATAGTTATCCATTGATATCCATAAGCGTATATGGATGACGGTGACAAGATGCGAAGTTCAGCAGTTTCGTTACGATGCTGCCGTCTGTCTACAAGGAACGAACGACTTGGATTCGACCGACGGTCACCGTGACACTCTCCAGGATCGGTGTGCTATTTGTCGTTCGTTTCTGGAGGTCTGACCTGTTCTCTGGCGACGGGATCCTGATCGCAGCCGCCGCCTCCTCCTATTCGAACAACATTTCGATTTCTGCGTCGTCTCCGCCCAATTGCACCCGTATTGTACTTTTGTCGAAGCAGGTTCGCTCTTAACGACTGTTCATCGTCGTAACCGACTGATTCATGTATGATTTACAGAACTCGAAAGACTGATTGATTCTGAGTCCTCCTCAACATACAAGTTCTTAATTTCAATCAGTAAGTCTTGAAGTTAACCACTGCTCTGTGTATACATTCATCTGTTCGAACACCTGTGTGTTCCCAAAGATCCCTCGTTTTCAGCTGTAAACCTCCTTTTCAATTGGCTGAATTACTCATAAACTTTAGATAACTTGTTGTTCTGCAGGGTGAGTCGGTCGTTCGCAAAGTTTTCTTAACCTTTTTTTCCGTACCTTTGTTTTTCACGAGGATTATTTCTCATAGGTCGCAAGATGACAGTGTAAGTGACGTATATGAGGGCTCATAACAGCTGTATTCTTCTTTAATATCTTACAGTTGATATCGTTATGCTCTTATATCCGACGCGTGGTTCTTATTATTAACCGAACCTAAAGGAAGGGCCGAAAGTCGTAGTACGGTTTTTGAGATTCGAGGTAAGGGAAATCTGCGTATTCAGCAGACTACTCGTCAGCTGGGACTTGTGCTGAGGAACTCACGGTTTTCCATGCTTCGTGAAGACGGGCATTTAAGTATTTCCTGTAAGAATTTCGGAGCTAACAGGCATGTAGATTGGTTGGTCTATCTAACTTGTTTATCTGAACGTCGTTTATTTGTTTTGTTGCGGTCGTTTGGTCGTGGTATGATGCGTCAGTCATTCACACACACACACACACACACACACGTTTTCATTCTTGTTCCGTAACCACCCGTCGTCGTCCCACATAACTTCTGTCAACGAGGTCAGTTTTTCTTTACATTCTTTCAGGGACTAAATGCCATGACGGTTCACGTTCAATTTTGCCACTGATTCTGTTCATGTCTAACAGTAATCAAGGCTTCGTCGTTGTTTTTCCGTTATGTCGGTTCAGTATATGCCTTCCTGGTTGGTGTCTTCTTAGAATGCGACCATCGTAAAGATAAACGATAAAGGATTAATCTCTCGGCGTTGATCAATCCCTGAGGGATGCATCATCATTCGACTTCATTAAGCATCATTTGGAGGTGACTGAATGCAAATATGGCCTATACAGTGACTCGCGGTGGCCTACCGTTGTCCGTCATATCCGAGTCAATGGTGCTATCGTCCCAGACAAGTTCGGTACGAATCCGCAATCCCCGGAGGGTTGGAAGGCTTGGTGGGTCAGAGGCGCAGGAATCGATCCCGTGTGTGTGTTGCATGGCGCCTCCGACCACTGCGCTACAGGCGCCCTAACCATAGTAAGGAAGCAGATTAATATCTTTAATCTAGGGCAGTATAAGAGCGTAGTCTTAGCAATGTATTTATCTTCGCAAGCTTTCGTCTCGACGTTGTAAAAAGGTTCCGAACACGAAACTTTTAGTAACCTCAACATTCGCGACTAAGTTATTTTCATAGTGAGTCATTTTCTAGATTATACAGCGTCTACCGCCGTTCTGACGTTCGTCGTATTTCTAAATCTGACAACTGAAGGAACATAACTTATCTGTGGAAGTATAATCCGGTGTGCAAGAGCTCATGGAGGTCAGATAAATATTCTATAAGAACCTCATGGAGACTACTAAATGGACCAGAAGTTGGACTGTTAACTACTTGTTGTTTATTATTTCTTCTGAGTGTATGTGTTTATTCATTAAGGTGAACTAAAGGTACTACTACTTGAGCGCTTACTGTCGGAATGAACCACACCTATGGGGCCAACCACGCATTATGTCGTTTTCCGGATTAGTAAAAATATTATTAGTGTCATTAAGTGAGGGTCTGGCCCTCTCTACAGCAGTTAATGAGTTCAAGTCACTGTTTTCGCCACATCTAGATTTAATGACTCAACCTTTTTTTTTTAAACTGTAATGTGGAGATATTTATTCGCTAAAGCGTCAAATGCTATGTGTGATTGTTTGCTTTACCAGAGTGGTTTTTCAGACGTTTATCTGGATTGACTGGTGTCTCTCATTCATCTCTACACTAAATATGTTTATGATCTTTCTGTTCTTGAAACAACCGCTCATATTTTGCGATGTTTACAAATTTTTTCAGTGTAGTTTCCTCTATAGCTTATACTATTCGCAACAACTTTTATCATAATTCATAGTATCTAACTTTCAGAGCACTCATTTAGTGCTGGGCCGGTTGAACGGTGTATTACCTGCCTTGAGACTGCGATAATGACGCGTGGGTTTTCTTTCGTAAAAGCCTTTACTTATTTGCCGTCATCCACGAGGATGTTCTGCTTTGGCTATGGGTTCGGTGTCTTCTTCATGAATGTTGTTGAATAATGATCAGGGGTGGTTCTGTCCGGAATCGCGTGAATATCAGAGGGTCCCCCAGTTAACCACAGGCATTGGACGTTTTCCTTTTGTGGATCGAAGTGATCCCGTCTCCGACAAGTCCGGTATTAACTTGCTGACCTCGGAATGATGAGGCGATAGGCCAGATGGCGCCGCTCTCATCATTAAAAATTTTTGTGCTGTTTATAAAGGTGCTCATAAAACGATATATGGTCTCGTTTTTCTGATAACTGAGTAGAACTATACCATATGGTTGTCTAGGTGGAAATCAACGAGATCTCGCTCGTGAAAGGAACATGAAGAAGCAGCTTGAATTAAAGAAAAAAGCAGGAGCAGCTGCTAAGGAGGGTAATGTAGTAAGTGTTCTTAGTAGAACTTCTGTTTTTGAATATTAGGTTGATTGCTAATTTATTAATTATCACGTCGTTTACGTTTTATGAACATTTGTTTGTCTTTGTTTCACTTAGCTTGTTGAAATTTGATCTACTACGAATCAATATTAATAGAGGAAGAAATTGACTACATTACTATAAATACAAAAAAAGATTATTTGTGGCTCTTTATCTGTTACTGCTTTCTCGTTACCATTCATTTCTGTCTTTAGTCTTCTGTCTTAACTGTGTTTTCATTGCATGGATTTCCATAACTTCTGTGAATTTTATCTTTATGAATGGAAGATTAGGACTAATGCTGTAACCATAGCTATGAAGATCAGCACTGTACTTGACTTTAGCTGAATTATGAAACCGGGCCTATAACAAATCGCATGTTCATACCTTTGGGATTAATTAAATCGACGATAATCCACGTCTAACGGAATTCTGTTTTTTGCAAAGTTGCAGAAATTGGTGGAAGCACACTGGAAGCGCTGGCAGTGTTATCAGGAAGTGTTTGAACTTAAATTCTGAACAACCATTCTTTTTCTAACCTTTCAGAGGGAAGGGTTTTTTTAATACAGAAATTCTTGTATTTAAAGAAGTCATAGGTGTATGAAATGCGTGTCATATATTTGTTTCACACTAGCTTGGATTAAACTCATAATCTCGTCACTTTGTTATTTACTGCCCATTCTTTTTAATGGCAGAGTATTATATGAAATATAACCACAATGATGCCCTGGTGTCTGCGTTGGGTACCGGACACGCTGTTATCCTTGCCAGGGGCTAATACGTTCACCACCACACCATGCGAGCCCTTCGTTTCGCCTTTCTCTCAGCCGTGTTATTGACCCATGTGTTATCAGCAGTCATCTGTCAAACTCATTATAATTATGTTTAATGTCCTTAAATTATCTAAAGAAAATGTTCAAATAATCTAGGGTCTATCGACGGATGCACGGATGACTCGTGATGCGGAAGTGATGAGGCTAAAGCAAGAAAAAGCAGCCGCAAAAAAAGCAGCTGAAGAGGCGGCAAAAGCATCTGATGCTAAGAAAGTGGCGAAAATCGATCCGCTCAAATTGTGATCAGTTCGCCATGTAAGTTTTTAAGTAGCAAAACTGTAGACTATGGACTACTAAGACTGAAGAACGTAGCTGAAAAAGTGTTCCGTGGTTGATATACTCTAGAGGTTTTGGGAACTGAATAGCATTGGTAGAATACTTAACTACTTAGCGTAAGATCTAATGTTCAGTTCAGTTCATGTTTACTAGCGAACGATGTCATATACGGTTTGAACGACTTTTGAGATTTTGTTTTAAACATATCCTTATGATTTTTGTTCGTTGTCGTTTCTAACGTATTTCAGGATAGTTACTTTCTTCTGCTGTTGGGACTTGGTAGAGAATACAGCCACTTCATTTGTATTGATGACCATATTTTTTTGCAATCTATCGACCTAAAGGTTTTGTGGTGTCGTCTCAGCAAGTAAAAACTTTTAAATACGTTTCTATTACAGCAACTGGTTTGGTATAATAATTTGCTGCCATTATTACCGTACTGCTATTACTACTGTGTAGCATAATCGTAATCAACTATCGTTGCAAGCTCATTTCGGTTTTCCACAGTTGTTGCGTCTGGGTCTTAGAAACACCTAGATTTACGAGATTGATAATATTATTTTGTTAAAAAACAATCACACATTCTATCTACAGCTAGAATGTCAAGGTAGAAACGGCATTACTATGTACCGTACTTCTACAACTTGGAGGAGCATCGATGGACGTCGAAGTGTCCTAACGGCAACTCCTTTTGTGTGCAGGCATCAGATGCGCACCTTATCCAGGTCATGTCGTTGCCTGTGGGATTCATTTTCTCCATTGCATTGTATATTAATCGTTTGCTTGTAGTAACATATGGTACATTCGCTGAATAGGACATGTCATCATATCCAAGAGGTGTTGCCCTAATTTGATGATGACCACCGATATAAGCCAGCGTTTATGTGAACATATGTGTGTCCACAATATCACATGCTGAAGTGGTAAGAAGCGAAGAACAAAAATTCTTTCACTGCGAACGTTTTCCTTGCGTTTGAAATCAATACCGCCAACATAACCCGTAATCTAGTTAGTCATCGGGTAACTCAAGCGAATAGGAAGAAAAATCTACGTCAGTGAACATTACGAACAAAGCCTGCTTAATTTACTTGAGAACTAAATTAGTGTATTCTTCTTGAACATGCACGGAATTGTCAATAACAAGATTTATCCAATACTGGCTTACATTTCGGCAGCTACGTCTTCTTCAGGGCCTGAGAAAGTCAAATTATGCACGGAATCTACTCAGTCAAACATTTCCAGAAGTTCAGCAGGAAAAAATCCCCCATGCATATATTTCAGTCGCATAAGAGAAGGATTCTATTAAGCATCACCGGCGATGTGAAGCACAGCGAGGGAGTGCCCTGTGAGCTTGCGTGACCTCTTTTGCCAAACCTCCAGCTGGTTTTTTGATGTGAGCCAGGCACATTCCTCACCTATGTAAGACTCTGCACGATTGGTCTTCAACAGTAATTCGTAACTGTAAAAAAAAGGTCGATAAGTGTTTAAAAGAAGCCGTTTACTATTTGGATGGAATTTACGTATGGAGTTTTCTTCCGCTTTGGTTGTGGAAGTATTTGGCTGAGTAGATTGCGTGTCAATTTGACCTTTTCCAGTATTCGAAGAAGGCAAGACCGCTGAAGCGTCAGCAGTTGTGGATAATAATGTGGTGAAAACCTCGTGTTTGCTTGTCAAGGAAACAGCGAATTATTTACCGTAAAGGTTACTGAACGTACACATACATATACACACACATATACAAACACATACATACCAACCAAAAACATATACATACATATACACACACATCCACATACATACACACACACACACACACACACACACGCACACACACACCCGCGCGCCGAATTCTGCTTAAACGTGGCCTTCTTTTTTATTCCGAATCCCAAAATAGGTGTTCTAGAGTGTTCTCAGGTCTTCAGTACGCCATGTTGTAAGTTGTTGTGGATTACAACCTGCTTCCTTGAGACTGTAATTGCTCAAACGAAAGCGGCGATTTACCGTCTGTATGAATATGAGTGAAAAAGCGAGATCTGTGTTCTTTTTTCAGTCTTGTCTAAAAACTTTGAGAAATCACCTACAAATCATGACATTTCCCGATTTCAAATTAATATACCCGTAGAAATCAAAAATAATTGTTAATTAAATTATTACAGCTATTTCTACAATGATGGTGAAATATTTTTAAGCAATGTCCAAACATCCTTCCAACGGTTTACCGCTTCATCGTGGCTGGGAGGTGTTCCTGGGTGTCGGACTGCGATGTACAGCGGGGGGATTCGTCCGTCCGGAAGGGTCTCCCGGGCTGAGAAGGAGATGGTGATTGTGCTGGGGCCCGGACCAGTGAGGATGGGCCGTTCATGTGTCAGATGTCCAACCATTGAGGATTTATGGTTCTTTGTTTTCGGAGAGGAGGTGGTTAAAACTTCCAGAGAAGAAAAGTGGGGAGATGATTTCATTGACGGTGAGAGGAAAGCATTGAATTTAGTGAATGGAGTGACAGCGTGGGAAACAAAGGACTGTTTTCCAAAGTATTTCCTTAGATTATTAAGCTAACATGAAGTTGTTAACCTATTTTATTCGCCTGATGTTTGGTGCCTCCTTTTTTCTTTGGAGACAAATTGATTCGGGTCGATTGTCCACAGCCACTCGTACTCACGACATCGATGTTCATAGTCGCATCGAGTATATTATCCTGGAGTGAATTTTCTGGAGTCGAGCACCGTTCGAGTGACATATCCTCACTCAGCGAGGTCCTTTTATACAGCACATCTGTGGATCCATGGCCATCCATTACGATCTGGTTTCATGATGGCTCTGCTGCTTCATTCCAGCTGTATTCCATTCCAAAAGATTCGACTCGATGCGATAACGAAAATTCACATCAGATAAACGAACAGCAGTAGGCAATCGACTCGGTTCAATTCGGGTCTAATGCAAGTGGATGTGCCGTAGTGTTAGCCGATTAGAAAATTTCCGACAATCTCACGTTATCTTAATAATCTATGAAAGTATTGATTTTTTCCTAGATTCGTCTTTAATATCACACCGAGTATCGTTGCAAATAGATATGGACCCAGCTGTTGCTCTTCTCCAGAGGTTATTCTTCAAATACTGAGCACAGTATCTCGCTTTTTTCCCAGCAATCGCGACGTTGTTATTCAGCTCGCGTTTGCTTCGTTACACATATAACACATACAACACAACGTTGGCTGACGTTTCGACAGTTCTTCTTCTTCAGAGCGTGGAAGCGCAATTCACTGCATACAATGGTTTTCTTAAGACACACATTCGTTGAGTCGGAAATATTGTTCAAAAGTCATTAAATTCCCAGGACCGACTTCCTGTTAACCTCAGCACTGACTTATTAATACACTTATCTCGATGAGATACGAGGTTGTTAACAAGAAGATTTACTCCATACAATAGTGGATAATGTTTCGACAGTTTGGCATTCTTCAGAGCCCGGATGAGTCAAATTGGTACGCAGTCTGCTCAACCAACTACTACCATAACCTCAGCAAGAGAAAAGAACTTGATACGTAAATTTTCTTTTTCAGATTACTAACGACGTCATGTCCGCTGATCAAGAAAGCAGTGAAAGCTGCGAAAATTTTTTAAATCCTAGCCGTTGATTGAAATGAGTTGCACGTCTTCGTGTCCTTCATGATTGACTTTATTTTCTTTACGGGGTGTGAATGTTGATTTTTCATTGCGCCTTTATTTATTTCTATTATGTTGGCGATGTTTATTGTGTCATGAGAAAAACAACACAGCGAAATAGTTGGCATTCCATCAAGTCGTCAAGCGAGAGCGACACTATACGATCTTTCTTGCGTTTTGCATTGTTAGTTTCGATGTCATTTGTAACTACTAGTTGTTTAACTAGTTATTCATCAGCTGCTTCCAAATCTTTCTACACTGAAACTTTTCAGTCTCGTCAAATTCCTCAGCGAGTCGATTTGTCTCTAGCGTAGCCTCCTTTTTTCTAGCTTCTAGCTTCCTAGCTTTCATTCGTGTGCCATATAGGCCTTAAATCATAAAGTATTTTCATTCTTTTTAGACGAAACCGATATGCTGCTTTTGCTAATCTGACTTCCTTTCTATGATTAATTCGACTGAGATCGTTGATAGCCAGCAAATTTTAACAAAAAATCACTTGATGGGCTTGTTTTTGCTAGAATTTAAAATATTTACAGTAGGTCCAATGATTCATTCAACTGTATTTACTTTACTGCTTGTCTTACAGTAATCGGAAGCATTTGCCTTCCAGGTATTATCATTTTTCAAGGATCCAGTATTTTTTGGATGTCATGAGAAGTAGGAACCGGCTATTTAAAAGTTTAGGGTTTTATCCACATATTAGGAGGACGAAAAAGGGGATACGTTTATTATATTCGGCTGTATTAATTTTTGGGGCAGACTTTGGCCAGCTGTCTTCGGGATTCCAGGGAACCACATTGGCCTAACCAGCAAATCTCTGAAAAATAGTGATTATGCTGGGGCTCGCACAACTAGTGAGGACAGGCCGTTCAAGTATCAAGTATCAAGTATATTAATTTTAGACAATACTTAGTGAGAAATAAGTTTTTTTGCATTTTCTGGACGCTAAAAAAAAGATGGTACATCCTTATCTCTAGATGGAAAAGGTCCACTTGTGCATTGTTTTTTAGTTAATCTTTTTAGTTTTTATAATAGGTTCGTTCGCAAAGCCGGCGCCATCCTTTAACTAATGAGGACCTGGGACATGGGAAAATCTCGAGATTCCATGGAAAGCCATGCTCAAATAGTTTTCAACAAGCCACTGGGAAGAAAACACAATAAACCCTTGAGCTTCATCCAAAGCCGGCCACCTCTTTAGACTACGGGTGAAAGATAGGGAAACGAATGGAAGAACTGCTACTGTTCGGAAGTCAAATGAAGACTGGGATATGGCTATCCATGTGAGTAAACATTATAGATATGTATAATTTATAAAACACGTTGCTCTTTCATGTCTTGTATGTGAAGAGACATTGAACTTCAACACCATCGTTGATTCACTGAACATCTATACACAATAGTGACGATTTCTGCTTTAGACAAACATGCACTATAGTCGGACTTTAGCATAACAGGATCTGATAAAGGTGAAGGGCAAAAATCTCTGCGTTGATCAATCTCTTAAGAATGCCCCGTGCATTCGACTTCACTCAGCATCGTTAGGGATGATTGAACGCATTTCTGCCCTATACGATTGCGCACCGATGTATCGGATCACTGCTGTTATCCTCCCAGACAAGTCTGGCACAAATTTGGTCCGGAAGGATAGAAGGCTTAGTGAGCCTGGGCCGTGGCATCGATCCAATCTGTGTTGCTGGACACCTATAACCACTACGCTGCATGCGCCGTTGTGAGGAAGTAAAAATGCATGGCCTTTCACAATGACATCTATAACGTGAGCATTGAAGAAGAGCTGTTCTTGGAATATGTGAAGGAATTAGCGAAGATGGTGTTTTCTTCAACATGAGTTAGTCCATAAACGACGACGATTCCATAGAACAACTAATGGCTCGATTTGAACGTTTACGACTGGAAAGATCTCGACAAGTTCCAAGTTTAGTAAACGATAATAGCAGTAGCATACCTTTTCAAAGACGGCAAATAGGCTGATAGAGTGTTTAAGATCATGTTGACAAACTAAACCACCCACGATAGCTGGTAATTTCGGAGGCGTTTCTCTCGATGTTGAACATCGATGTGAGCTAGTGTGCGAATGGAACTGACTGCGTCATCATCAGCGGAAGTTTTTGTTCTCAAATGATATTGTCATTTCTGGTTCCGGCTAAAGAGAGTACCTTGCCGATCAAGTAGTGGAAAAAATGACACTGATCGTATAATTCCTGAAATTTTTATAAGATGGAAATGTCTGACTACTTTTGGGAAAAAGGTGCAATTTTTAAGTAGGAAAAGCTAATTCATATATGTAGCGATCGTATTCCGGCTAATGAATGACTGGGTGATTCCAGCATTTTTCTCACTGTCCCTTACTCGACTACGTTATTGCAGATTGGCTACACAATGTTTGTCTTTGAACGCTTAGAAAAAGTACGTCTACTATTCCGGTTGAATATCTCTCGTTGTATCTTATTATCTACCTATCACCTTATCTATCTTGTTACGTATTACCTATCTTACTAGTGATGAAAAATGGTTTGCTTACCCCAAATAAGTAACGAATCTACAACTCAGCACGCTAATAGCACTCATCACACTATGTTACTCTGAGCCAAGTTTTTAGACAAACTAGGATACAGACTAGGAAAACTGGGATACAAACTATGAACTAGGATAACTACAGATACTAAAAATAGCAAACAGAAAACATTCTTTCCGTGTGATGTGAGTCACATAGGCTTCCCTACGGAGACGATATACGCCGATAGCTATCAATATCAACGTAGCATCAACAGCTATCAGTAAGTCTGGTTCTGGTTTCCGTTGAAATAGCCAAACATTGTGTTTCATCACATAATGATCGGCAAACTCGTAAACATTTGTCTGGTATTTGGCGAACTCACTGGTAACTTATTCAGTTTCAAAAAAAGAAAAAATCCACGATTGTCATCAGCCAGAAAGGCTGTGTTCATAAATTACGACTCCTGTCTGGATGACTGATCTGAGCCCTAATGAAATATTCTGTATGATTTTGGTGGCCTCCAGTTGTAGTGATGCTTCTTGCTTTACTAGTTTTGATTCTTCACCTGAGATAATTGAATAAGATACAGTGTTAAAGAAGTCTTACAGTCTTAGTGCCCATCTTTTTTTTGTTAATTTGAACACGGTTAAAACATAACCTAAGGATCTGGTCTTTCGACAATTAACAATAGCTGCTTGATAAAAAAAAGGATAAAGCTTTTGACGTTAATCAATCCCTGAGGGATGCGCTATGCATTCGACTTTGTCAAGCATCGTTGGAGGTGATTGAATACATATGTGGCCTATAGAGTAACTTGTAATGGCCTATCGATGTATTAATTCAATGGTGCTGCCTCCCAGTTAATCCGGCTACCGATTTGCCGATCCCGCAGGGGATGGAAATCCTGCTGGGGCTGGGGCGCGAGTTCCATCCCATCTGTATTGCAGGGCATATCTGAACACTGCGCTACACGCGCCCAATGCTGCGTATTTGGAGTATTTAAGATGTTCATGACCCTAAGGTTTTAGGGAAAACGTTTTTCTGTACCGTCTAAATTGAATGTATGAGTTTGATAAAACGCCCTTTCAATTCAAATATGTTTGTAATTAAAATTCGCAAAGAATTAAACTCTAAGTTTAGACTTTCAGACTTTTCAGCGTAAGTCTCTATATTCTTCTTTCCAACATAAACGCAACACGTTCAAACCTCGTCAGTGAATTTGGGAATATCATTCTCTTTCCTGGGTGAAATCTCGATAGTTCAATTGCTTGCATTCTCGAAATATTGGGAGTTGACGCACACCGGAAGAAATATATGTTATAAGCTCAAAAAAATGAGAATTTCATCATGGTGGAACAGCAGATCTTGTATTCTTAGGCAAATACCTGCATATTTTTGGATGTTTTACTCCAATTGAAAGCGCTTAGTATGAGCTAAGATATATTGCCTTAGATTTGAGAGCAGCTACCATACTCGCACAATACGCATTGTATTCAATGCATGGACATTATATCCCAAATAATAAACTTGTGTTACTACAGGTCAAATGAAAACGTTTGCTAATTGAGTTTCTTGGTTATACAGAAGCAGTCGAATTTGAATCAGTAGTCATTGAAGCCTCTTCTTCTAACTTTCACTGGTGATATGGTTTCCCTCATGCTCATCACCTCGGATGGAAAATGTTTTCCTTTTTTTTCTCCTGCTGTTTTCATCTCAAGTTTTTTTTCTTTTAATGATGGCTGCTTCCATGGTCTTCGAATTACTCGTATTTTATTCCTAATTTTCAAAATAATTTTTTTCAAGTGCCTCAGTAGATTCTATCAAAAAGTCACATCACCGGAAGAGATTTTGCGCATACAGTGAATGGACGATACATGATGGTTTTGATGATAACATTTATACTCCTTCATTAAGCAGATAAAACATTGATCAACAATCTCTTAGGGATGCGCTGTGCATTCGACTCCATTCGTGCTATCGTAGGTGTCATTAAACGCATGTTTACCATATGTAGTGAGTTGTGCTAGCCTTCTGATCTATAAAGTCTATGTTTTTGTCCTTCTGGACAAGTTTGATTCAAGTTTGCTGATGAATATTTAACTTCATTCTGGATAGGATAATTATTTGAAGTGAAGAAATAATACGCTGAAGAAACGGAAGAAGAGGAATCTCTTATGGTTCCCGCTAAATAATTTGAAGACGAGTCGGACGGTGAAGAAGAAACTGATCATGAAGAGATCGGCTGTGAGTGTATCACAGTCATATAGTCTTTAAGATCGGTAGATCTAGAGTGAATCAACAGCTCTTCGCATAATTTGTGTAATATTGCGAAGTATTCATGACTGATATTTTGAAATCTGATTGTAAACGAGGCGAGCAATTACAGAGTGAAGAGATGGAAGCATTCACTGATTCCTATCTTAAACATTGCTTGTAGCACATTAGTTAGAGATACCCTGCAGTACACGCTAGGTCAGTCCTTGATTCGATCTCACACCGTAGCCTAACCAAGCCTTCCATACCTTTCGGGTCGCCAAAATGGTCTCAAACTTGTCTGGGAGAATAGCAGCACTGGCTTAATGTGCGTGCTATATCCCTCAAAGAATTAATCAACGCCGAATATTTTATCCTTATTTCTGACCGGCCGTTTTCACGAGTTCTGCGGACCCAGCTCATTTCTCATTCTTTTTCTTTCCCTCGTCATGGTTCCAGTAGTCGTCTATGGCGGTGGGTTGATGGTGGCGTGTGCGAGTCTCATACCGTGAACTATAAAACAACTGCAGCTGCGAGTAGAGCCGTTTGACTTTGGTTACGAACACGTTCGTCCAACCTGTACGAGGTCGTCCTCGGGGACCCCTACATCCTCGTGGAGTCCACTCTACAGTACTTTTCGTCATTCTGTCGTCTGATCTTCTCATTGTATGAGCAGGCGATCTCTATTTCGCTATCGATGTGTGTTCACCTGGGTTTCGAAGACGGAAAGGATTTTAAAGAGGAGACCTTCGCATTGCGGCGGCATGTTGTGTACGCCGGTTATACTTCAGAAAAAATCATCCAAGCTCTCTTTGAGTAGGGGAGTGCGCTGTATTCTTGGCGTGTATGAGGAATTAGCCCACGTTTCTGCTGCATAACACAACGGTGGGAAAGACTGTTGAATGAAAAAAGTGAGCGCGGAATTTTGGGTGCACTAGCTCGTAGGTGGCTTACCTGAAAACCTTTTTCTGTCTAATTCCTCCTTCATGGTATTCTCCATGTTCACTGAATGTCCAAGTGGCACTTACGAGGTGGACTCTGCAATCGGAAAGCCATCTAGTGTTGTCTGTACCCCTTGGCATCATAGGTTCTTCATCAACTGGGTCTTCCTTCGATTCATGTGTACTCCGATTTTTTTTACCTCTTCGTTGAGCTCATTGATCATCGTAGGCTGAATCGGTGGTAATAGTGAGCCTCGTAGCTTGTCTATCGAATGAGAGAAAGGAGCTGTACATCGGTAGCTGGTATGCAAGTCTCTCCTCTAAGACCTAATCAGGAAGATGGTCCATCTGACGAGTGTACGCAGAAGGACTTCTTAGACTGGTCATATGGCATAACTTAGCGAGAGGACAGTTGAAGGCCAGGCAGAAATGGGGGTGGTAAAGGTGGTAAAATGGGTAGACAGAAACTATATTATGGTAGTATACTGATGAGTTTACACGAGGTTGTTATGAAATCACATTGTGGCTGACATTTCGTTTCGACGAGAATATTCTCAATGGCATGGCTCTCCTCATATGGCACTCCTGCTGAACTCGCCTGTGTCCATTAAAAGGGGAATTTCAGAGTGCATCTCAATCACCACGAAGAAGTTGCTCCAGAAAGAAGCTGCAAAATTTCTGGTACGGCTGATAATGGGTGCTAATAGTGCAACATCTTTATTGGAGGCTTTACCTCTGTGCAAGTTTATTAGAAGCACAACTCAACAACGAACCAGTCTGACCAGTATCGTTAGGATCTGTTTGATCATAGTGTTTCTATGCCTGCCTTGGTGGACGAAAATGGCACTCTCAATATTTTGTTGAGCAAACACGAGGTGTTACTTTACTCTTTATTCCGTTGAAGCTGACGTTTCGGTAGTATCGCCTTCTTCTAGTATCGCGAAATTTGGACTGTTACAACCTTCCGCTAAGATAAGGGATTGATAATAAAGACGCTCTATACCGATCTTTTTCATTTGACGTTTCCCGTCGCGGACCACGAAAGCTCCCGCTGGAGAAAACCAGGGATTCTCAACTCTTAAGTCTGAGTGGTGAAAAGAATCATGAAAAAAGGCACAGCTTCACTGCCCAATAGTATCACAGCTGACTTTCTTCAGGCTGGAAGGCACAAAGTACATTCACTTCTAGTAGCGCATATGACATTTTACTTTCGGAAGGCGAAAATCTCAGACCGGTCGAACACGTCGCGCACGGTCATCCTGCAAAAGAAGAACGAGCAAAAGTTTCTTTGTAACTATTGTCCAATGTGTTTGTTGAGTTTACTGCACAAGTTGTTCACGAAGATTATCCTTTCGCACATATCGAAGACCTTGGATGAGACGCAACTGCTTGAGCGAGCATAGTTTCGGCAGAGGTTCTACTCCATGAACCACATCCAGACCGGGTCACGGGTCATAGAAATCCGTATGAAGTACCACCTGTTCCCTTGCTTTGACCCTCTATCTGCTACGAAAAAACAGTTTGAACGAGTCGAAACGGATGAAATGCTAACAGAGTTCCTCGATCAAAGAGTGAGCTCATCCTATCTGAGACTAGCTCTAACTGACTGCTCTCATAGCCACAGCATCAACAGTCTCTCCATTAAAGTGTTCGCATTTCGGCTTCTACAAGGCAAATTCGCCAAAGTTGTTCATAGCCGCGTTGTAGTGAACAATGAAGTCACTTGACTGAGCCGACAACGGCATAGGGACTGATGGCAAGTTCTTACAAAGTTTTCACTTTGTTGACGACATCGTCATTTTTTTCGAGGAGTGCCAATGGAATACAGGCGATGTTCAGGCGGTAAAATAGGATTGAACTGTGCATAAATAAAACAAAGAACTAGTCTATGAAAAACCCATGGTGCGAATGTAGACAACTTGAACTAGATGGTTCTCCGATTAAACAGACCGTGCACCCTGGATGCTCAATGAACGTGGAAAACAACATGAAGGAATAATTGAATATGAGAGAGAACAACATGAGAGAAGGAGAAGAACAGCATGGGACGTATTTTAGCCTCTCAAAAAAAACAATCGATCAGAGAGCGTACCCAAAACTTTGAGGTCACCGTTTCGACTCAACAGTCCTTTCAGCGACCTGTTTTGCAGAAGAAACAGGTCTGATATTTCAACCACGTTTAGAATACTGCGCACAACTCACGTCTACGCACACTCATGACGTTTAGTCGGAATGCTCAGCTGGGATCTTCGGAATTTATCCCATCTTCGGTATCCATGAGAATATTCATCAATAGCGAAGCACAGATGGGCCGGTCGTGTGATAAAAAGAACAGGTAACTGATGAATGAAAATAATGATGGAAAGGACTTCAACAGAATGCAAGTGTCTTCTGGGAAGACCACATAAACTGAGCGGACGTATTTCTGGCTTGCGTCAACCGTTCGCATTCGCAGATGGAAGGTGTCAACGAACCATGGAATGTGCTTCACGGTGGTCTCAGTGTTGGTAGCAGCTCAATACCTAGTTGACGATTGCGCGAGGAGGAAACAAATAGAGGATGCGACAGGGGCGGGTACCAGTCGTGAAGAGGGGATCACCCATGTATTCCAGGTTTCTAAATAATATTTCGGTTCTACTACCTTATTAAGAACCACCATGATTTGAGTTCTTTTTCCTCAGCAGCTATTTCCTACGATGTGTGCCCTCACAGTCATCGTCTGGAGTCGAACCAAGTGGAGTGTGGTATGGCTTGAATAAAATGATGTGGAAATATCATTTGCTATATGTCGGTAGTTTTATTCTGAGTGCTATAGGATGCATCGTCACTATTAAGCCAAATGGTATTGGACTTTCAGTAAAATTAAAACCGTTGAATATAAAAAGGACTGCTAAATGAATTCACTTTATTACTTACTGACAGATTTTCACACGTTCCTGAGCAACGAAGCCCTTTTCTTCCGATTAAGATTGGTCACCTTATAGGCTAATCAAACGCGTTAACACAATGGATTTTTGCAGAGCACACGATGAGATCCTTAGAAGTGGTGAACCTATTCGTTATCACAATGTCATCAATTTTCATTTATTGACTACTAATTTTTAATGGGCGCGTGTGGCGCAGTAGTTAGAAGCGCCACACACGTGGAATCGATCCACGCGCCCATGGCCCACAAAGCCTTCCGTCCCTCCGGAGTCGGCAAATTGGTAGCAGACCTGTGTGGGAGGATAGCAGCACTGGCTCGATACATCGGTAGGCCACTGGGAGTCATTGTAAAAGGCCAGATATGCATTCAATCACCTCCCAAACGATGCTTAATGAAGTCGAATGCATGGCGCATCTCTCAAGGATTGATCAACGCCGAGAGATTTATCCTTTTATTTCATTTTTTAATCTGATTAATGCCATATCTTCAGCTGAACTGGATCCATGCCGATTTGTGCTCTCCAGATCAGTCCTGTTGACGGGTGATTGCTACTAACGCCTATAGGTCAATAACACGGCTGAGAGACAGGTGAAACGAACGAATGGCATGGTGGTAAACGCGTTAGCCCCGGAAAGGATAGTAGCGTGTTCGATCCATACCGTAGACACCGTCGGTCCGGAGTTTTGAAAATATCTCAGCAATATTATGGCTCTATTCGTTATCGTTTAATTTGCCTTTTTTGTTTGTAATATCGTAATTTTTCCTATATTATTATGAAAATATCCTATTTGGAAAGCATTGCTCAATTTACGAAAAGATTCCGAAAAGATTATAATTCAACCTGGAAAGAAATAATAAGAAGGAAAAGTCTTTTAAATGAGGAAAAAAGTGCGTAGTCGAAGGCTCTTATAGCCGCAACCTTCTACCTGGAAGTCGTGGATCGAACGATAAGAATTACCCATACCAGGCGGTGAGCTGAATCGATAAAGCGAATAACAGCTACAAGCATGGTATGTTCCACAATGTCACTATTTCACACGGTTTTTAAATCACCAAAAGCGCGAGGAGCGCAGTGGATAGAGCTGCGTTATACACACTGGATCCCAATCTGGTTAGATCTTGCGCTCCGGGATCATCAAGCCTTCCATTATTCCAGGACCGCCAAACCAGTACCAAACTCGTCTGGCTACATAAAAGCACTGACCTGATGCATCAGTAGGCTATCGCAAGTCATTGTTTAGGCCAGATATGCATTCAGTCGCCTCTCCGAATCTTGGTGGAATCTAATGCACGGCATTTCCCTTAGGAATTGATTAGCAGAAAGAGCGTAAGCCTTTTATCCTTTCACCGCTCTTAAATCACTAATCCGAATGGCATCCGTCCCAACACAAGCTCTGCTCGTAGGCGAGCCATCACTGGCACCATGATGTCATTTCGGTGGCGTCTTCTAGCGAATTTGAAGTGAAATGTTTCTGCTCGGATATACTTCGTGCATTTGAACGTTTCAGGTTTTTAATTGTCACTGGAGTGAACTTGCTGTTTTGTTCTAGTGGAAAATAAGTGCAGTACGAATGCTACCCTGAAAACCGGTCGGCCACACTGATCCATGTGTTAGACGCTGGCGACCACTATTTATAGTCCAAGATACGAATTTTTCGAAATTCCGATCTTCTCTTCCTTAATGATTTCCGAACGAAAACCTGGAAAATCTCACATTCTAACAAATTACAGTAACGTTTTTTAAAGTTCTGATATCACTGTTTAACCTCTTTAGTATCGACAACGTCATCTTACCCACTGATCTCGTTTCAGGTAGTACTTTGAAGTGTGGTCTATGTCTGTTTCTGTAGTTGTTACCATAGTACTGTGGGTGAAAATGGATGAATAAAGGCAAGAAGCTGAACCAGGTCAGGTGATGATCATCACCAAAAATCTTTTTGACCATAAAGAAATCATTTGTAACACGACTTCACCATCAACGATTTGACTTTCACTGTCAGCTTGATCGACGATCATGAGCTCGTTTGCTCTTCTCATCAATTTACTCATGCAGCTCTTACAAGAGTGCTTGGAAGTTCGACGACATTAGTAACAGTGAAGTATGCATCGCTCTTCCCACCTATCTTTTCGCTAAGGAATGCAGAAATTTCTCAGAAACGCTTTAAGGATATTCTGAAAGAAGGTAGAATAAATACATATCATGGACCACAGAAGTTCAGAATTTCATCATGGTAAAGGAGGACTCTTGTCCTCAAGGTAAAGACAAAGATTGTAAATTAGATTTAAGTCTTCCGTGGAAGCTAGTACTATATCCACATCATGCCCATATATGCCGTGCCACATCTAACCCCATCTGTACGTGAGTTATGGACCACCTTAATTGCAAATGACAGTATCCCATACGTCATCACCACCACTGCTGTTTATCTTAACGGCAATGGTAGTACGAACATTTCTATACTTTCATTTTATTTACACGAACTAACATCATACATTATTTAATTTTTTTATCTACTGCCCATTATTTTTTCACGATAGGGTACTGTGTGAAATACAACCATAGTGATCCTGAGATTTTTTAAAAAATTGCATCCCAAGCCATATTCCAACCGTCGACGAACCTTTCTTCGTCTAGGGTCTACAAGTTTTGCAATTATCTCAGCAGCATTGTGGTTGATACAACGTATTATGGACACCTTAACAGTTCGTTCGATTCGCTGTCCACAAAGTTTTTCGGACTTACATGTGGATTCGGCTGCTGTTTGACGATTTTGGTTTACCCTATGAATGTTGCGTGTGTAATGCAGTGGTTAAAGTTGTCCTGCAATACACATGGGATCTATCCCGTACCCAGGTGTACCAAACCCTTCATCCCTCCGGAGTCAAACTGGTACGGAACTTGTTTAGGAGGATAGCAGCACTGACTCGATACATCGGTAGACCACCTCGAATCATTGTAAGGGCCGCAGATAGGCATTCAGTCACCTCTAACGATGCTTAATGAAGTTGAATGCATAGTGCATACGTCAGTTTTTTTTACCCTCTATAAATGCCATTCAGTGCTGGTTGAATTGATTCTCTCTGGAATCCCAACCCAAGATCACCGTGCTATTGAGTTCACAGGTCATTATCACAACCAGTCAAGGTTAGAGGAAGCTTCCAAGATAATTCTGGTATTATTTTATTGAATCTCGAAGGTTGGAGCATCGATGTTTGGTAGATTGAGGGGCAAGCTGGGACCTAGGGACATTCCACGCATTGAGCATACGATACAATTAACTTATGGTGACCTATCGATGGAGCAGATCAGTGTTTTCAGTCTCCTAGACGAGTCCGATATCAATTTCCGGAGGAAATAGAAATGGAAAAGAAAAAAAACCACAACCCTTCTCGTGCCCTATCTGCAGGTTACTCACTAGGGTTACTGTGAAGAGAGCGCACATTCAAACACGGTCACAATAAATAAATTGGAAACAGATTGATTCTTGTGGTTTCATGAGGAACACTTCTCGTTTCCATGGAACCGATTGGTTCACACTAAACGATCTAAGTACGACACTTTATCGTGTTATCCACGGAAGTAAATCACATTACCAGCTGGTAAAAAGGTTGCCCATTCTGTTTACTTTTGTCGTTTACTTTCGAGTAACGTTCATTGTCGTCCGTTTAGTCTAAACTGTGCAGACGATACACATCACTCTCGTCGTTTCCCATTTTTGCTCATCGTTCTTGTCGATGAAAAGTGCGTTTGGCAATCGTCGCCTGAATCGTTTTCATGGTGAACAGAAACCTCAGTTCCAAACCATTAAAATCTTCAAGTTTTAGCCCTAACTTGAAATTTTTCAACATTTTTATCTAAGTTTGCATTCTGCACTTTTCCAGTGTTCAGTTGCCGATATTATCTGTTGCTTAACTGTCTAAATAACTAACAGCTTAACTACTGGTTAGTTCTTTATCAATCGATGATTATGTGACTTCAAAGTTCAAAGCAGCCTCTTTTTTTCATTAAGAATAATATTCATAAAGTATGTATACGTTAGAATTTAAAAAAAACTTTATCGATCGGAAACAGCTGTTGCTCATGTCTCGTCTAGTGGAAGTTATCACATAGTCTTTATCTCCTGCTCTTCTGGATTCATTTCTTATCCTGCGAAGAACACCTGTTTCGACGTCCGGAAACTACTCGATTGTTTTGTGAGCCTTATGATTTTTCAAATGATGCGGTCGTTTGTTTACAATAGTCAAAATGTGATGGATACCGGGTTTATTGCACAGAAAATGAAACACGCGCTAAAAAAGAAGAAACCGTTCCGACAGAAATCACCCCGATGTAACTGACTGAATTATTCGTCAGATCGAACACTGGAATATGTTTACATTCAATCAGCTACCATAAAAAAGTCATCTTATCCTTCTTTTCCAGAATCTTTTGTGTGACTCGCTACCACATTTTGTGCCCATCATGACATTTCTTTCATTCAGTTCCCTTTCTAGGCGCTGTCACGCATCGAGTATCTTCGGATTTTCCATTGACTTCGGCTGCCGATTGCAAAATCCCTGGTCTCCTTCATAAATGTCGTCGAATGTTAGTAAAGCACATTTTTCTGATATCTTGGGACGGTAGGTCTAGGGCATTCCCAAGTCTTTATCAAAGACAGTTACCAACCTTTATGGATGACGCTCATGTCTGAATTGTTTGCCTGATATCTAGGTTTTCCTAGACAAATCTGCTTTCAATTTCCAGAGCCTATAGAGGCGGAGGGATTCGTTGATATGCAGAGGGTCAAACCAGGTCATTTCGTTTGCTACACTACATGATCTCTGTGGTAGTCATGAGATGCAATAATAACGGCCGCTTTCAAATTTAAATCAACATGTCTCAGCTCGTGTTAAACTTTCTTCCTTGGGTATTCGGATACTTGAACCGGCTGTCTTGATGAGTTGTACGGACCCCCAACATAATGTTTTATTCGTTTCTTTGCCTCATAATCGTGGTCAATGATGGTAGTTTGACTGGAGCATGGGTGGTGGTGGGTCCGAGTCCCATACCGTGCTCTGTAAGATAACAGCAGCTGTGATTACAGCACGCCTGCCCAACCTGGAGGTGGTTGGCCTAGGGCACACACGCATCGTGGTTGAGTTCACTTTACAGTTTTTTTTCGTTCATCTGTCATCTGTTCTTCTCATTATATGATCGGCTCACTTGTGTTCCTCTATCGATATGACGTCTTGAGTCTCTAAGATGAGATAGACTTCGAAGATCAGAACTTCGCATTCCGACTAGATATTATATGTGCCAGTTGTATTTCAGAAGACATTGTCCATGCTCTCTGTGAGTAGTGCGCAGTATTCTTGACGTAGTTGAACTATCAGCCGAAGTGCACTGCAAAACTGCGAGGTTTGTTCAGTTGTAAAGGTGAATGCGGATCTTCGGGTCCTTTAATTGCTGGCTGGCTTCTCCGAAAGGCTGGAATTTGGCCGATGATGCTCTCATTCTTCTGTCTAATTCTTCCTTCATGTTGCTGTTTGTGCTCATTGAGCGGTTTGATCTGTTCGCCTTCGCACAATGGGTTTTTCATGAACTGCGTCCCCATTTACATGTAGTCTAGTCATTTTTTTTCGCTTCGTTGAGTTCATTGATCATCGTCTGTGCTTTTTCAAAAGATTTAGATGTAGTGGGTGGGACGAAGATTTGATAAGGACAACTTCAGTGATATGGTGTCGCTTTGTCGAACCTCGTTTTCCTATAGGTATGATGTAAGGTCGCTGCGAAAGCTGTACTTTGTGCTGCAGTTCCAATAAGAGTCAGATAGAGTTCTTATGTGTGGCGGATCCACTCCTTGGTCAATGTGAACTGAGAGGATTGCACTCGTTTCGTCACTATCAAACGCCTTTTCATAGACGACAAAAATCGCGTACCGGGAACAGGTAATATTCCCTACTAACTCCAAGGACGCTGGACACGATTTGGATGTAGTCTATGCAGCAAAGTCTCTTTCGAAGTTCTTCTTATTCAACTGGTTGTTCCTCATCCAAGGTCTTCGATGTCTTCAAAAGGATAATCTTCGTGAAGATTGTGTAGATTACACTCAATATGCACATCTAAAGATATTTGCGAAAGATCTTTTCAATTACTCCTCTTGGGCAGGATAACCGTGCGCGACGTCTTCCACCGGTGTGGAATTTTCTCTTTTGGAGGTAAGATCTCTTGTAGGTTGTGAGGGGGTACATGTAGATGGTGATTTCAGCTTTAAGAAAGTCGGCGGAGATTTTATCTGGTCCTAAAGCTGTGCCTTTCTTTATGCTCTTTTTCGCAACTAGAATCTCAGAGGAAAGAATTCGAAGTGGTTTTTTAGGGAAAGTCTTCGTGTCCTGAACATGGTGGGAAGCTTTAGTGATCCAAGTTGTTCATCAAGGTCGACGCACAAGTCCTGACAGCATTTTTTTTGACTAGCCTTTCACGACGTAGATCTTTTCTGCGAAGCTCTTTGGCAATGCTAAGCGTGTTGCTGTGGGCTGAGGCTTCATTCTTCTTTGATTTTCCAACAAAGTAACGAGGATGCGATCTGATCTTCTTGCTTGAGAAATTGAGGCGAATTCGGCGCAACTTTTTATGTCTTTCGACAAGCAGCTTGCAGTGCTCGGTCGGGTCCTTCTTTACTTCTCAGCCAAATGAGGAGAGAGCTTGGCTTTACGTTCTTGGCCAATGACAAGATTTTTTTCCTAGCTTACGGCTGAATGGAATCTTCGCGCGAAGAAAGGCGTGATTGGAAATAATACGGAATTGTTCATATCCTTGTTGAGCAAACACGAGGTGTTATTTTATTCCTTTTATTTACGAGCAAGCCGACGTTTGTGCGCGTTTCGCCTTCTTCAGAACCTGGAAAGGTCAAGTTGACCGCAATCTACCCAGCCAAACACCTAGTACGGAATGATGTAACTACCAATGTGTGAAGTAAGCACACGTTCTTTTTGTTTGAATATGGTCGAACTCCACATGAATCGCGCCGTTAGGAGAATCCCATGCCTAGCGGTGACTCTCTTTCCTCTAGGAAAACGAGTTCTCATGGAAGAGGCGTGCTGCGGAAAGCAGACCTGCAAGATGATTTGCTTTCTTATTCCATTCTCTAATCCACAATTTCAGATCCTATATTCGTTATCGTTGGCCTTTCTTATTCTGGCGTTAAATTCTCGAGCAAACAAATTTAGAATGCGCACTATTATTACGGACAGCTTCCTCCAACTGATAGTAAGTCGCATCTAAGTCGTACTCTGCTGCATCGGTAGGTGAGTAGCAATTGATGACAGCGATTTTCGTGCAACGCGTTGAGTAAAGATGGAGGGCGATCATGCGACAGGAAGGGATCTTATACGATTCGACGAAATGGACAATGGACGAGTGGACGACAAACATTAAGCCAATGACATTTCATGACATGACTTTTGGATGGATCCATTCGTGGATGGATGGGTGGATCGTGGATGACTAGGATCCATTTATTTAGTTGACGTATGCCGGCCTTCTTTTTCTTCCTAACTCGGTCATGTAGAATCGACGATTTTCATTACCCGTCCGAAATTCCCGGCCCCGGAGCGAAATCGAACTGGCACCTTGCTCATGATGACAGGCATCACTACCACTGTGCTAACCGGCCCTTCTCGTATTATATATGCAGAGTGAAAAACAACCTCCATGACACTTCGTGTGTGTTCGTCAGATCCGGTTCCAGTGACGTCTTGATGTATAAGAAAGGAGCACTCTGTGTGCGGTGTATTGAGGCTGGCCAATTGGCGGTTGGATGCGTTGGTCTTTCCCGTAGTCCTAACTTAACCCAGCAAGAGAGTTTTCAGGGCACACTATATTGTGGCTGTGAGGGGAATCATCTTTTGTCAACGATTCCTTTCGTGGCTATTTTTACTTGTTGAATCGGAAACGATATTGAAACCGAGATCGAGGATGAAAGCGGGGGTGAAAAAAGTGGCTCAGGGACGATGAACATGCCGAACTTTCTTAAATGGGTCAGAACTGTTTAGAGTATACAGATCTTTAGAGCCTGCAGGATTAGGGTCCTCGTGCCTTATCACTGCGAAATTCTAGTCTTTTGGAGTCCATGACATATATTTCGTCCAGATTCTTTTTTTTCATCAGAGCTTAGAGGTGTGTCGAAAATGAATGCAAGTTAACCATTGGAATTCGGTCAATCAGGACATAATCCAGTTCGCCAGTATATAGCTTATGTTTACAGCTGTCGCCGTTGTGTTAAACTATCCAAAAACATTGATTTTGATGTCAATAGCTTGAATGTTTTGACTTTAACCATATTTCAATGTATAAGAACACTCCATAAAACCTATGTACGCCATTAATACAACAGTGTAAAGGTGTCCCCTTCTGAACTCCTGAAGTACTATAGTTATCGAGAAGCCAGCATTTTTCGGGCGATGTCTCCCTTATCGGTCACGTACTCTGTTTTGACATTGGGAACGACTAATTACGAACCAACTTACTTCTTCAGCTGAGCGTCTCCTACGTGTTGGATTTACTATTATGGTTATGTTCCCTATTTTATTTATTTGTTTCTACTTCTATCTGTCATTTCTGTTTATTTATCATTTTTTGTTGACTTTTTTTCAATTTAACATGTTCTATTTATTAATTTGTAGTCACCTAGTCTCTAGTTCACTTTTCAGTCCTAACTAGTTTCAACTTCTTGGACGCGTGTAACGCAGAAGTTAGGGTGCTCTACAACATATACATGGTCGTTGGCCCGATCCCACGCTCCGGACAGATCAGACGTTCCATCCCGCCGGGGTCTGCAAATGCCTACCAGACTTGTCTGGGAGGATAATAGCCCGAGACTTCAAATATCGATAAGCCTGTAGCCAGTCATTCTATAGGCCAGATGTACCTTCATTAACCTTCAACGATAATTAATGAAGTTGAACACTTTGCGCATCCCTCAGAGATTGATCAACGTCGAGAGATTTATCCTTTTGTAAGTAATTTCGATCAATTCTGTGAAACGTTTTACCATGTTGTATCATTCCAGGATCGAATTCCTTTTGACCTTGGCATTAGGTAAATAATTCACTTTCCTCTTGGTGAGAAAACACCAAGTTGTTATCGTACTACCTTTCAACAATTGCTGACGTTTTGGCTCGTTTAGCCTTTTTTCAGAGCTTGGAAAAAAGAAAAACAAAAAGAGCGCTTGTGAGAAAACATGTTTCGAACAGTCACCAGTGTGTGCAGAGGAAAAGAGCAGAAGGAAGAATCCCCGAAATTGGGACGGTAAACAGCCATTTCCATTGGCTACGAAACGGTAGCCTACGGAAAGCTGTAAAGAAAAACTACGCACGCAAACGATATAAGCATGTGCCAAAACCTCCTGCATTAGATTCATGTCGTCCCATCCATCAGTTACGAAGATCTTCGGATTTGCGTGTGTGTTCGGCTACTACTTGACGATTTTGGTTTTCTTCATTTATCTCGTTGAATGTTGATCGCCTAGATTTCCTCTAGGATCCTGATATAGCAGTGTTATGGCGTACTCAGATCTTCTTGTGCTTCCCAGACAAGTCTTGTAGCAATTCCCCAATTCCCCGACCCATAAGCGTGAGATTCTTGGTTTGGCCTAGAGTGGGTTTGAGAATCAGCGCCTTTAACTTATTATTGGGCGCCATCTCGATCACTGTGCTGTCCGTGAGTATAGAAAGTTATATTGATCAGAAGGAAATTGATCTGTTTTACCAAATCAATATCGATGTTATTCTCATCATTATGGAAATATTGGGAAGCGTTCATGCATTGTTTACAAGAAACAAAATGACTCACGTTCAAAAGCCAACATTGTTGATGCTGTAATGTTATTCAATCAACAGCGATGTCATGGTAATATCTCTCTCATTAATTCTACAGTTTACCCGCTTTCTGTTGTTCTTTTTTGTGAAAAAGCAGCATTTCGCAGGTTTCTTTGAAACCCTTTATTTAATCTGACGCGGCGAATTCTTCGAAATTGTCTCCTGACAATGTGTAAATTTTTTATTAACTGCCTATTATTTTTCTCTTCTCACGACAGTGTGTATTATGTGGAATACAACTACAACGATGCTGAGTTATTTGGGAAACTTGGAAACCAGGCCAGATTCGAACCCGCGATTACCCTTTCTGCTACCTCACGCGTTATCCACTTCAACACTAAGACCCTTGCTCTCCCAATCCGGCCTAGGGTTGAAGTTTTGAAAATATCTGAAGATCACAATAGTTAACTTTTTATTTTCCGCCTACCATAATTTTTCACGGCAGGTATGATGTGAATTACAACCACAACGAGGTGAGATATTCGCAAAACTTGGACCCTGAGCCAGCACGAAGCACGATTTCCCTTTCCAGAGGACATCATACCCTGCCGTGAAGAATTATAGTGGACAGAAAATAAAAGGTTATCATTGTGGCTTCAACTACAGCCTCTGCTTAAGTGGCTTCAATGCCGATTTGTGCTCCCTCAGATCAATGCCGCTCACGGGTGATTGCTGATGGCAGCGTTAGATAGAAAACTAGCTGAGAGAAACGCAGAGCAACGGCCTCCATGGAGCAGTGTGTAATGCGCGAATCTCCGGAAAGCGAAATCGTGGCTCGATCTGGCCGGGGGTCCAAATTTTGCAAATATCTCAGCATCGTTGTGGTTGTGTCTCAGAATCATTATGGCTGTTTCTTGACACGTGACATGTTTGTTCGAAGCCTAGCTAATACAGTGCCGACACGTCTGTTTGAAGCTGAAAGTTTAAATGTTTTGCAACCAATTGTGTTTTCAAATTAGTGCGTACCATTTCCAATCTCTTAATTCGTTGTCAAAGTAAGAAATGGCTAAATACTGAATAGAATTTTTTCGTCCATAGACTTAGTTTGATGAACGAAGAGGTAAGTATAGTTGACCAGTCGGTTAAGTCGAGATTTTCTGCCTCACTTTTTATATTCGGCAGTGGAACAGTAGAGGTGGATTTTAAAGAGAACAACTAAAACAATACTGGAACACGAAGTGAAACAGCGCTTTACAAAAAACCGTTTCACATGTCGCCACTGATGGCGGCGCCGTTATCAGCACGTTGTCAAGGCGCTGTTAAACGGATCGTCGTCGTTCTGGAAAGGCATAGAAACGTTTTAAACAAACACCAACATCATCATATCAGTGAACGTTATTCTCGTGCGGAACAGTTTATGTATTTCTGTTTTTTTTCTTTTTTTTGATGAGCAAACATTAGGATGTTGACAACAAGATTTGTTCTGTGCAATACTGACTGACGTTTCGGCGGTCTCACCTTCAGACTCTTGAAAGGTCAAATCGACACGCAATCTACACAATAAGGTACTTTCGCAACCTCAGCAAGAAAACGTGATGCAGAATCTTATCGTTTTGCAGTGTTTTAACTTTTATTTACTCTATAGACTTCTTCTATGGCAGGGTGAAAAAGCTAAAAAATGATGAAGCTCTTGGCGATGATCAATCCCTGAGGGATGCGCCATGCATTCGACTTCATTAAGCATCGTTTGGAGGTGACTGAAAGAGTATCTGGCCTATACAATGACTCGCGCTGGTCTACCAATGTATCGAGCCAGTGCTGCTATCCTACCATAAAAGTCTGGAACCAATTTGCCGACCCCAGAGGGATGAAAGGCTTGGTGGGCCATGGGCGTGGGCATCGATTCCCACGTGTGTTCCAGAGCGCCTGCGACCACTGCGCCATACGCGCTCTTATGGCAGAGAATTATGTGAAATACAGCTATAAAGATGTTGAGATATGAGCAAAACTTGGAGCTCAGTTGCGCTTCAAACCCGCGGTTACATTTTCGGATTCTCATATGTTGTCTACTGCACCAACCGATGCCCCTGATTTGACCTTTTCTCGGCTAGCTTCTCACCCCATTAGTCCTATAGATGTTTTTTAACTATTACTTAATTTTCAGTCGAGGTAACTGATTAGAACTCCCGAAGGTTTACCGCCTCATCGTGGCTGGGAGGTGTTCCTGGGTGTCGGGCTGCGATGTACAGCGTGGGGATTCCTTCCCCCAGGCAGGGTCTCCCAAGCTGAGGAGAAGTCCGGTGTTTCAATCAGGAAGCCTAGCTAAGAGTGAAGATCCACCATCGTCTTGGTATCTAAGTCGCATGATGGCAAATCTCCCTCTGATCCACAAGGGCGGCGACTGCCCGTGGTGGTGACGACCTGCGCCAGACTTTGGCCTGGCGGACCTCGGGTTTTCAGGAAACCACAATGCTTAGGCAGCGAATCCCCGAAAAATGGAGATTATGCTGGGACCCGCATAACTAGTGAGGACCGGCCGTTCAAGTAAACAAGTAAAAAAAGTAATTGATTAGAAGCTATGTCGACGTCTGTGTAGAAGTCGATTAACAAAATAATGATGTAGATGAGCTTAGTTTCAAATTTGTAGTGGTAATTATTCAATTTACCTACTGCCATTGCCTTATGAAAAATTCCAGTTCTTCTACCAATGCTTTAGCATCAGGTGTTCTAGAGGAGGGCACTACCTCGCTGGAGCCACTGTTCATCAAGCAGGGCTAATGAAGTGGTCACTGGAGCAGAAAATGGTATGAATTCATGAGAAGTGCTGACCGGACTTTTGCTTTGTGATTACATCGTGAATATTTGAAGTTCGAGAAGTGCTACTAAGAGAGAGACAGTGATCATAGAACTTGTTAGTGAAGCAATGATAACGATAAGGTTGTGACGGAGTCAGAAGACTCATTATGTACTGTGGAACGCGTCGAAATGAATGGTTCTAAGAATTCCTTCTATAATATATAAAACGTGGACGCTTGTAATGCTGTGTATAGAGGTATCCGGCAATACACATGCTGTCACTGAGTCCATCCGGTGCCTCGGGCTCGGCAAGCCTTCCATACATCGGCATGCCTGAAAATTATTGTATAGACCAGACATGAATTCAATCACTCCTAAGCATGCTTGATGAAGTCGAATGCTTGGAGTATCCCTGAAGTGTTGAACAATGCCGAAAGCTTCTTAGGTTATTATTCTATATGTAAAACATTAAACGACTAAAAAATAACTTATCTTTGAGAACCAGAGAGTACGTGGTAGAATTAAAACTGGTGAAGTGATGAGAAGAAAGAGTTGACGACAAACGAGAAGAGCAGTGGAATGAATCCTAGAAGAATGTTAGCTTCCTCATCAAGGGCCACTTATGAGATATTTGGATACAATTGAGGAGCTGGAATGAATTCAATTTTGGACTAGGTCATCGGACTGTGTTTGCAGTTGCAAACGATTTATGGATCATGTACTGTTTCGTGCGCGTTTGAAAGAAGCCATCACGATATTGGGACGAAGTGAAACAACATCATGAAAACATATCGCTATACGAAGGAAGACCCAGAAGAAATGGACTACCTATTTACCAATTATCCAAATAACCATTACTGCTAGTAAATGTGTTGATGTTTCCTTGGATGGTCAACATAGGTCGTCAAAAATTTTTACTCGCCGTAGGTTCTAGAACATTTTCCTTCTTCAGAGCTGCAATGATACGAGTCTATCGCTCGCAGTTGGTCAGTCTCATGAAGTGGGACATTGTTGCTGAAAAATAGGTTTTCTAGATACTACCCAAAGAAATCCGCGAATTTTTGCTTCCAGGATGCAGTCCATTTCGTTCACGCGCAAACACATCGACAGCAAATGTGTACGGAAGGGATAAGTAAATTCTAGAACATATTCTATATGTACTTCTCGCCATCCATATGACATCTTATCTTCAAAAGGAAGCAGTTCGTGACCAGTGGAGGAAGTAACGCACGGTCGTTCTTTCCGAGAAAGGTTACTGAAGAGATTTTCGTTACTTCTGTTCGATATACATGTTGAGAGTATTCTGCAAGCTCTCCACAAGGATCATACTTTCGCTCATGTCAAGAGCATTGGATGATACACAACCACTTGAGCAAGCAGAATTTCGACGGGAAATTTCCTACATGGACCAAATCAAAACCGTGTTCAAGGCCATTGAAGTTGATCAGAAATACTTCTAGCCTTTATCGACTTCGAAAAAAGTGTTTGGCGGCGTCGAAATGAATGCAATCCTATCAGCGATGGTCGACCATGGAGTGAAGCTGTACTAAACAAAAAACTCTATCTGACTGTTATCAGAACTGCATCACGAAAATAAAGCTTTTCTATCCGCACCTAACAACAACCATAGGAAAATAGATTCGAGAAGATGACATCATCATATATCCGAAGCTGCTCACATGCTCATTGGAAAGGATAATGAAATTATTAGACAGGCACGAAAGGCCCATATGCGTTGGTGGAAAATTTATGTGAAATCTTCACTTTTCTGGCGATAGTGCAATTTTTTAAGGAGTTTCAGTAGATCGGAGACGATGCTGAGTGAGCTCAATAAAGCTGGAACAAGATGGGAGGGTGCGTAAATCGTAGCACCATGAAAAGGTGAACAAATCGAACTGAATGGTTTTCTCATTACAGAAACCACCTCTTACGAGTAGTTTCTACGTTAAATGAACATTCAGAACAACACGAATGAGGAATTAAACAAAAGAAGAAAAGCAGAATGGCTTGCGTTTCGGGCTTCTCAAACCGCTGACTAGCTAAGGGATGCAAATCTCTGAATTCACCTTTCCGACTCAAGAATCCTCCCAGCGACCTATCATGCAGCAGAGACGTGAGGTGATACTTCAGCCACGTCAAGGGTACTGTGCCCTACTAAAAGAGCGCTTGAGCGATGTGTTCTGAAATATAACCGGCGCACCACATCTAGCCGGAATGGGAAGCTCTGATCTTCGAAGTCTATCTTATCTTCGAAACCACAGGGGAACACACATCGATAGCGCGACATAGATGGGCTTGTGGTCTAATAAAAACAACAGGGGACAGATGGGAGAAAAGAACTGTAGAGTGGACTCCACCAGGATGCACGCGTCTTCTAGGAAAACCAACTGTACGTTTGGTGGTCGTGTTCCCAATCAAAGTTAGTCGGGTGTACTCGCAGCTGCCGTTGCCTCATAAATCACAGTATGACACTTGTACCAGCCACTGTACTTAGATCGGACCACAACCATGGACTATGATCGTGAGACAAAGAAACGAATGGAGAAATGTGGTAGGGTCGGCACAACTCTCAGATTCGGGCCGCCCAAGTGTCTAAGCAAGTAAATATAGTACAGACATGGAAGTAAGTTAAGGTAATCTTTAGTTTTTTTGACATTCTTTATCCTACCAAGCGTTTCTTCCCAAAGCTTCTCTGCTTCTGGTTTCCGGTAGCTGTTAACAGTAAACGTATCTCTTTCGTAATACTTTTTTAAAATCCTTCACTTATTTCCACTTGAATGCCACTTTTCGTCATCTTCAGAATTTTCCCTAGTTTGCTCTAGTCTCGTTAGTCATCTATTAGTAAGATCTACAGCCGTTCCTATTATTCGACATAGCTACGCAGTGTGCCACGATCACCCAAACGACATCACAGCTTTCTAAGAGACCCACTATTTCTTCGACTTTGATCATGAGATAGGCATTGATGGCTTAGGCATTGATGGCTTCTATGAATTCTTCCTACATAAGCTCCCTCTTGGCAAGGTTTACACATCGAAATGCAGATGTATTTCTTGACTTGTGTGGTCCTATCAACGAGATCAGTAGCTGATGTCACAATTTGATATACCCAGGAGCACTCATTCAAAAAACGTCACACCTTCCTACGAGACCCTTTAGTTTTTCGACTCTAACCAAAGCATAGGCACAGTTTAACCACAGAATCCTTTCAACATAAGATTAATCTTAGCTTGGTTTTACATGTCGAAATATAGTACTTCTTGGTTTGCGTGATCCTGTGTACGAGAGCAATAGCTGATGTATTAAATCACAGTTCGATATATCCAGGAACACCTGTCATCCACGAACATTATGTGACACATTACTGAATCTGCGGGACAACTGCTTAAAAGACAGAGTACCTGGGATTGGCATTACTGTCCTGGAAGTTAGCTGTATTATTATACCTTCATATATATATATATATATATATATATATATATATATATATATATATATATATATATATATATATATATATATATATATCCATCTTCATTATAGTATTTATATAGACATACAGAGGCGGATAGCACAGTGGCAGTGATGTCCGTTACCACGAGCATGGTGCTAGTTCGATTCTGCACCGGGCCAACCAAGCCTCTCATACTTCCGAGATCAGGGATATTGGTACCGGAGTTGTCTGGGAAAAAAAAAGCACTCTCTGCAATCTAATTGGGAAACCTCCAGCCGGGCTATCTCAGGACTCCAGGGGAGAATTGCACGACCAGCATTCTATGACATTCAAGATGAAAATGAAAATCTTCAAGCAGCAACAAAAGCCACACGTAAAAGTTGGAAGACTTTCGTGGACAATGGATGCGAGGAAACGGATCGAAAAGACGGGTCACATAAAATAAAGTAAAAAATAATGAAAATATAGATGCATTTCCTGTAGTTCTGTAGGGGTTCACACATTTCAGGCTATGGAAATGCGAAATAATAGTTCACCATTTCAACTAAGCTTAATAACATGTTGGAAAATATAACTCCAAGTTTTCATTGCTACACATTGTAGGCGCCAATTGTCATCATATTTCGCTGTTTATTTGATTCTATATATGTCAGTTGTTCTTATCTGTCTTGTTATCTTTTATTTCGTTTATTTATATGATCTTATAAACTGATCACTTCTTTAGCTGATGCGAGGTTGGTATGGGTCTTCGTTGTCGCTGTCGTTGTTGTTGATGTTGTTGGTCGATGGCTGACGTTTCGGCGAGCCGTGATGTTACGAGTGGGAGTCCCAGAGTCTGAGGAAGGCGAAATCGCCGAAATGTCAGCCATCGACCAACAAGAACAACAGCAACAACAACAACAATGACAACGACAATGAAGGCCTATACCAACCTCGCATCAGCTAAAGATCAGCTTGTAAGATCATATAAATAAAGTATTATCAACTATCTATGCTGAGGTTTATAGAAAGTCGGTCTTTTGAATTATTAAGAGATGTTCCAGCAAAACATTTCCAACTTGTAAGAGACGTAGTGTCATCAAGACAAAAAAAATCGTCTTAGTGCGACAAAAGACCCACTTTCTACTCCGCTGCTTGAAACATCGAATTATGTTTTATTCTTTGATTTCTGAGAAAGAAAAAACCAACTGCGCCCTAAAAAATGACGGACAGTGGTTTTTTCCAGAGAACGAAACAACAAGGAACAGATTAAAAATTTTTAGCGTTGGTGCTAACTGATATAAATGAACAGATGAAACTCGTACAGGGGGTGTGACAGTAATGTTCAGCCATCCCGAAGAGACGAGGGATTCGTTTCTCGTTCGTCATTCTTTTTCCTCACCGATTCTCTCTTTTTTCCTTCCTCGGATTTCTAGAATTTTCCGGAACGACTCGACGCTGGTACTCAATCATTATGATTATTTTCTATCTATTCGCTTATTTTGATGAATAATTCATACTTACATTTGTTCATAGCAGCTGTGTAGAAGCATTGATGCCCTTTTGTTTCTGTTCATGGATTACTCTCTGATAGAGACGTCGTTTATATTGATTCAGATCATCTCAGAATCAAAAACATATGGCTCCGAGAAGGACTACGTGGAAGAAACTCGAAGGATTTGAGGTCAGCGACTTTATTTCTCATCGTTTCTCTTTCTTCTTCCGAGTTCTTGTTCTTTCCTCTCTATCCATTTGAATGGTATAAATCCGATTTCATGTAGTTGGAAAATTTTACACACGAAATTTTCTTTAAATATCGTCTGTTTCATGATTTTCTCCTCTCCAATTCTTTAAATTTCATCTTCTGAATTTTTCTAACCTAAAGCTGACGATTTCTTCTAGAAGTTACAAGTATTTATGACCTCGAGGTTCCTTACGAACATCTCCTACCCTGCTAATGATGCTACTGACGTTCTGCTCTCAGCAACAATCTCTCCCATAGATTCAGATGTTACTATCTGAATTCTCGTCCGTAGTTCTTTATTTTCATCTTTTTTTCCTCTCTTGCTGCCTATCGGTAGCATAGTTACTCGCTGGTATTTATGATAAAGCAGTGTTCTAATCGATAGCCATCGAATGACGTAGCCTACAAATGTAAAAGGTGCACATATTGGTAGATCGGTGAAATTATCTGAGCTTGTAAAATTATTATTATGAAGACGGAACGGATCGATTTAGACATATTTTTGTTTTCTTCTACATTTTAAAGCATTTTTAAATCATTTTTTCGATCAAATACGTCAGCTTGTAAATCACTGTGTAAGACTGAATGGCGACGATGACCGCTAAAGTGTAGGGTTATGAAACTGATGTCAGGTTCCAATGCTTCCTGGAGGATAGGGGAAGTTTCGTAATTATCAGTATAATCATGAATCCATTTCTCGTGTAAACAATGCGTATCGATTGCCTCAATGAGCCAGAGGCATGGCCCGTTGGGGGGCGACGTGTACTGCTTGCAGTCGGCGTGCAGCTACCAATCGAAACCGCATGCAGCCAGGGAGGCGATTTGTAAGCTGCCGAACCAACTGGTCTATCATACTAGTAGTCTGACAGTAGGATTGTTATGGCAAAAGCTTATAACGGTAATAATGCTTAACTGAAATTTTCCCCAGAACAATGTCCGTTCCCACCGTGATCGGTTTTTCAGAATATTGGTATAGTACAAGAAAATTCAGAGATTTTCGCATTTCAAATCACTACTGGCTTATCACTTTTTCATCTTACACGCCTACCTTCATAACCACTAGCCGGATTCCAGCACTTCTTGCATTCAATTCGTTTCCTCTTGTCCGTCATCCTTGAAGGTCTTCCAACTTTTGCGTGTGGGTTCGGCCGCCGCTTGTCGATTTTACTGTCATCATTATGTCGTTGAATACTGGTCGAATCGATTCTCCTGGAGTCCTGGCAATAGCCGAGCCAGAGTGTTCTCACTTGGATTGCAGAGAGTGATCTTTTCCCGGACAAATCTGGTGTCAACCTCTCTGATCCTGGAGGCATGAGAGAGTCGCTGACTTTGGGATGAATAGTTACCATAGATATTTATTCATATGAATGAATGCAAAGAGAACAGAGCCGTTCTATTGAACGACTTGTTTTTATGGATGTCCGAGTCCTTCTCTATGAATAGAACACAAACTTCCAAATAAAATAATATCTTTAATGACAGTTTTTGCGATATCTTGCTTCTCCTATTTCCACTCTTTCTTACCAGGTTCCAAATTCTTCTGTGCCTCAAAGGACGCGAACAACCTCATACCTTTCCTTATATTTACTACTTTTGTCCCAAGAGTTCCCTATGGTAAAATGGAACAATTCTGCTGTGAGATAATAGGAGTACTGATCTACGGGTATGTCGTGCTCTGTTGCTGTACTCGTAGAGCTTTTGTTGGACGAAACCAAACCTCATCCATGCACCTGTGTATGAAAATGATTATGGGTATAGGCGTCTTAGCACTGGATTGAGAAGAAGTTCACCTACTGGATCCATTCCCATCTCAGAAAGCATACTCGCTTTTGTTTTATCCATTGAAGCAGCTCGGCAGCTCGTAGTTAACTGGCTCCAGATCCTTTCCATGATGGACATATATGTCTAGATAGTGACAGGGAATTACCGTTCCGCAAATATCTATTGGTTTCGCTTCCTTTCAGATAGGGATTTCCATCAAAAAAGACGGTTTACTATGAATAGATCCGTTTGCAAGTTGTAGCGTTTAGTCTGTGGCCTCGTGAGTGGAAAAAATTCTGACAAATTAGTTGGAATCGCGCCAAAAATCGGCTGTGGCAAAAACAGTTGTTCATAGCGTGGAAAATAAAAGCAGACAAGATGAAGCTCATTTTTTTGAAGATAGCTTTTTTAAGATGTCACGTGGATTGCAGATCACTTACAGTTCTTCTGACCTTATTAACATAGCGCTAGCGCCGTATTCGGTTCCTAATCTCTTTTTTTTTCGTTTTCGTCGTTTTCTTCTTATCATCATTTTCTTTTTTAGACTTTTATTTCATCATAAAACCTGTATTTGATTGACCACAAATCATTTGTTGCCATTATTATCAGTCACTGGTGTCATATCTTGGTTGTCTATGATAACTCGTTTTCTGCCTTACTTACTTGGATACTTGGACGGTCCGTCTTCATGAGTTGTGCGGACCCCAACACATATGCCATTCGTTCCTTTCTCTAGCAATCGTAGTCCATGGTGGTGGTTTTGTTCGAGCATGTAGTGCGTGCGAGTCTCATACCGTGATCTGTGAAACAACTACAGCTTTCTGCCTTAACCTCACTTTGATTCTCTGGCTCTATGAGAAAACGAGTAAGAATGGAATAGATGCGCATTATGAGATATTAACGACAGGTGGGATTGTGCTAAAATATTTGTATATTTTGTACGAAGAAGCGCATTTTGCACGCTGGTTAGAAGTGCTCTCCTGGATTAGAACATATCAGTGCGATCCGCTGGGCCAATTATGCCCTTCATACGATCGCTTTCTGCAAATTGGTAGCAGAGTTGTCGGGGAGAAGGACAACACTGACATTATACATCGGTAGGCCACCACAAATCATTAAAAATACATTCGATCACCTCTGCGATGCTACGAATGGAGTCAAATGCATGCTGACTCTCCCTCAGAGATTCATCAGCGCCGAACATTTTCCCGTTTATCTTCCATGAGGAATGTATGAACATTTTCATTACAAAGCCTTACTTAACAAAAATTGTCTGAAAACTCAATTATAAACAATTTTATTTCCAATTTTTCATTTTAGTTTCGCTCTTACATTTTTTTCTTCGTACTTATGAACACATATTTCTTTAGTTTAATTATGGCTGTATATTCGTGAAGCTTCGACAATTTCGATTTCTTAGAGGGTGGTTTCAAGGAGACGGATCTTTTTACAACTCTAAGGATTGTTGGGAATGCAGTCTGTTCAGTGGTTCGAGGCTAAAGTCCAAGCCGTGCCGCAGCTGCTTGCTATTGACCAGCGGCAGTGGCATTTCATTGAACTTCTTTAGTCCAGTTATTCTACTGAGACATTAATAAGGTTACTAACGTGCATAAGGTGCTATTTCAAAAAAACTTAATAAGCCTTTTTCTAGACATAGTGTGAAGTTAAAAGAGAAAGGTGAAATTCGCATACGAACTTGTGTATTTGCCTCTTAAAGCGGTCTTGTTGTGTCTTTCGAGCGTTATTCAAGACGGTTTTCTTGATAACGATTAGTATCAAAAGTAATTAGTAATACAATGCTTTGACTTCTATTTCCTGCCTATCTTTTTTCCATGGTAGAGTACGATGTGAAATACAACTATAGAGATTCTGAGATATGAGCAAAACTCGGAACCACAGTCGGGCTTCGGACCCGCCATTATCTGTGCCGGAGGCTCACGTGCTATCCACCCCACCAACAAGGGCTCTTGCTTTGCCTTTCCCGGTGAACAGCACGTGATTCTTTGTTGGGGTAATCGCTAGTTCCGAAGCCCACAAGGGATCCCGAGTTTTGCGCATATCTCAGCATATTTTTCGTTGCATTTGGTGTTATTTAAAATATTTTCTCCAAATATTTTCAAGCACAACGATTTAAATCGGATTGGTACGTCGTTCTCGAGCTGTGGGTCGACAGACTGCCTGATTAGCTCTTGGCGAAATACAAGTCGGAAGACAGGAAAAGCTTCTCCACGATGCACAAAAGCATGTGAGTGCCCTTAGTGACAAGAAGACCTATAGGGCCCAACAGAACGGCTCTGCTCAAGGTTACAAAATAAACTGAGCCAGCACTCAACATTTCAATGAAGAGGGAAGCCAAAAAGTTGCCATCATCCTGACGTCGTCATAGAACCCAATATAAGAATCTGACCACTTCGATGGATGAGGAATGCAAGCGAAAGGGACGAATAGAAGAATAGATGAGGACCAACAATAATGGAAAACCATGTCATATGAAGACGCCGGTTCGAGTACTCAAGTGTTTTTAAGCAAAGGCAAGATAGGAGAGTGTTCATTGGTACCAACTGCGGGTACTGAAGTGATCATTGTTGGCTATAAATAGATCATAAATGAGATTCAGTGGAACACCAAGAAAAGCTGACCTTTTCAAATTCTGGGTTAGATTCGCCTGTTCAAATCATTCATCCGCTGTGGGCGAAGGAAGGGCTTTGTTTTACTGGTAATCATGATGAACCATCATCGCTATACTCATCAAAAAAGAACACCTACAACACGAGCATCACCAATTTTGTTGACTCACTCTGCTATGCTTTCCAGTTTATTGTCTTGTGAACTGCACGAATTTCAGTCGGATCTGAACGTTTGTGGTACATGAGTGGGACGTTTTGTCTGATTTGTATGGAACCGGTTCGATTTTAGAGCACTCGCCTACACACCGTGACGTCCTTCACTATTATTAAATCACAGTGAGGCTTTTTTTAAAAAAGCAGAAACACAATAGCAGTTATGAAGAACAGTTAGCAAATGTCTTCGTGGTGAAAAAGAGTGTGCAGTGCTCCTAGAAATGGTACAAATTTGTCGTCATCATGATATCATAGAAATGTAAAAAACCGCGACAAATTCTCGGGTACTAAAGAACGTCTTAGAAAATCTATATGAAAATCGCCTATAGCTGTTTTTGTCGAGTTCGAATAGGTCGGATAGTCTCTACTAAGAAAAGCAATCCGAGGATGACCTGGGCTAAAAGTTCCACCCGGGATATTCTTCAGTAAGCCTAGATAATCAAACATTGCCCTTCATTGCACAACTTTTCTTCTTGATTTCATTCCTCAAAACATTAAGAAGAGAGCCAAAGCTGAGAAACACCTTCTTCATTGTGCTGACTCTTTTTTGAAGATAATGAAATGATCTATAACATATCGCTAATGAGTAATAGTTTGCGCCGATCGATCACCATTAAGAATAGGAAAATCGAAAGTGCACGGTAATAGTTGGAAACAGGAAGCAAATTGTCATAGACTGGTTTCGAAAAATCGGTTGTTGCCGTAATTGTGCTTTTTTATGAAGATTTTAAAAGGAGCGCACTATTCGTTTTCACGGATATTTCTTTTTCGACGGATACCGAACTGACGAGTCTACGTGCCCGCGGCGTCAGAGAGTTAAACATGAAGCAAAAAAGGATTATCTTACTGCGTTTGCTTTTACGTTACATATACAACTAGTCATTGCGATTCATCCGTGCGTGGATTACCTTCTGCCTATATTCTCTCTTCGTATCTCTCGTGTGAGCAGATTTCCATCATTTCCGAAAAGCGAGGTGGACGAATGAAGGCTTATGTCCTGTGGAATCAGTTGATGATTAGCGTAATTACCGGTAGTACTAAATATGTTCACGATAAGGGAAAAAAGTCTTTCTGCGTATTTAAGAGAAGTGATTTTTATCGGCTTTCTAAAGGACAGTAAACAATGAAATTATGCTATTTACTGATAGATACTTGGATACTTGGATGGCCCGTCCTCACTGGTTGTGCGAGTTCTAGCATTATCTCCACTTTTTAGGAGATTTGCTGGTTTAGCCATCGTGGTTCCCTGGAGTTCCGAGGTCAGCCAGACCAATGTTTGCCCCAGGTCGTCGCCACCGCAGGCAGTCACCGCCCCTGTGGATCAGAAGGAGATATGCTATCTATTACTTAGCGGAAAGCAGTAATTTAGCCTAAACATGTAAGTAGACTTATTGCCAAGTCATACAATAGTATTCTGGCAAAATTGAATTCCTACTGAGATGCCTAGTAGCCGAATAAAAATTGATGTTCACTATGTTCTCGTTATGAAATTTCATTGCTTGTTTCACGAGAATTTACAACCTTGAGACATTCCGCTTTGTTCTTCCTTGATTTGTCGTGAGGTGACAAACTTCAGGAACTCATTCTGTGCGTAAATCTGTCACTAACGGTCTGAATGACCTCTAAAACGTCACTATTAGTATTCTGCGTTCGAAATTCCCACTAAAATTATAATATTTTCTGGATTGATTCCTTAGGCGAAGTTTGGGCAATTTGTACTTTCTCCTCTTTGTTTTATTTGCCAGTATTTTCCGGAGCTCATTCTCATGCACTGAATTTTGTCGTAGCGTTCCAGATACGAAGAACTAAAGATCATTTACGATAAGCCTCAAAAGAAAAAGCCATCTTGCAATAGATTGATAGAGAGCCCTATCGATGTGTTCTTTTTCCCTTCAACATATGCGATGCTGTTGATGAATGCCAGCGTTGGTTAGCGTTTGCAACCATCGGCTATCATCATTGAAAGGCTTTACGTGAACTTTTTTCAATCGAACTGTCTTATTTTTCTCCTAGAGAGCACCTTCTCCTCTTCCACTATCTTCAAACTAGCGAGCTGATTTTCTGTATGATTGAGCTGACACGAATTTGGTGCTAAAGTTTTATTCGGCTAACGTTTTGGCGCTTTTCGCCTTCCTCAGAGCCGCATTGGTCCAAGTCGATGATGCCCTTGTTGGTCGTCGTCTCGATGTCGTTCTTCGGTGTCGCATCGAGTCGAATCTAGTAAAGGGAGCACAACACGAATGAGGAACCTCACTCATCTGTGCACTTTTATTAGCACGAGTGTTAATAGATTTCCGCCTTAATATTATCTCGATTGATTGATAGGACATTACTTGTAAGGTGTTTTTTCTTGATGAGCAAACATGAATTTGTTAAGAGCGAGATTCATTCTTTATAACACTGGCTGATATTTCGGCGGTTTCGCCTTCTTGAGAGCCCTGGATGAGTCAAATTGACACGCAATCCACTCAATCAAACCCCATCATTACCTCAGCAGACAAACTTAACACATAATTCCCACGACCTACTTTCTATTACACTCGGAGTTGATCAAATAATTCTTGGATGTGGAACGCTGGCTGGATTGCGATCAACTTGACCGTTCCAAGCTCTGAGGAAGCCGAAATCCGCCGAAACGTCATCTTGTTCTTGGGTAAAGAATGAAATAACACCTCTTATTTGTTCAAGAAGAATGAGTCCTTCAGTTAGTACCGGAGACCAGCCGCATAGAGTTTCGTCTGTTGAGTTAATGATAGTGTTTGACTGAGTGTGAATTGTGTGCCAATTTAATTCTTCCACGCTCTGAAGAAGACGAAACCGCCGAAACGTCAACCAACATTGTATTGGATAAATCTCGCTGTTAACAACATCGTGTTTGCTCTTCAAGAAAACGGTGGATTATTGACCACTGCTGAGGTTAAATGAAAGTCCGTCCTAGGTTTTACTTATAAGCTTAATTACCTGTATCACCTGTAGTCCCGTTGATCGTCGAGTGACTCGAGTGGGCGCCAGTAAGTCTTCCATTTTTCCCTGTCGCGTGCAAGAGTACCCCAATGGGTTCTGCTCGCTCTAGGGACTCGTCGAGCATCATATCTTTCTTCAAGGCTATTTGTGAAGAACTCTGACCATCTGGTCGGTGGTCTTTCTGCAGTACGTTTAACATCTCGAGGAATCCAGTCACTAACGGCTCTTGTCCATCAGTTGTCATTCATACGCATTACGTGTGCGGCCCACCTTATCTTCGATTGTTTGGCGTACAGAACGGCATCTTCGATTTTTTGATCGTCGACGCAGATCGGAGCTTCGGATCCCTTTCCTTACTTGTGTGATACGGAATACGCCTAGCATTGTCCTTTCGACTGCGCGTTCAATTACGCTGACTGATCTTTCATGCTGCTTACGCAGCGACCAGGTTTCTGACGCATACATTAAAGCAGTAAGTACTGCTAAGTAGATAAGGTTGGCACGGAATCGGGTGTTCCTTGTTCTCTTCGCTACATCCTCGATGCTCTTGGGAGCAACCCAAGCCGCTCGTTTCCTTCTGCTCAGCTGTGGAACTAAGTCGTTCATTATATTGATTTCCCGACCTAGATAGACATAACTGGAGCATTTGGAGATATTCACTCCGTGGAGCGTAAATGGGGCACTTGTAACCAATTCGTTCCTCATGACATCGTTTTTGTGAGATTTAGTCGATGACCAATCTTTCCACAGGCTTTATCAAAGTCGGTAAGCATACGTTCCGCTTGGCTAATGTTTGGTGTTATAAGGACGATGTCATCAGCAAAGCGAAGATGGTGTAACTGCCGACCATCGATTTTCACTCCCATATTATCCCATTCCAATGTTCGCATGACGTTCTGGAGGGTGGCGGTAAATAATATTGGAAAGATGGTATCGCCTTGCCTAACTCCTCTTTTGACGTCAATGATAATATCGTCGTAGAATGATGACTTGTTTGTCTTGTCTTGGTTGTGAAATTTTTTGTACAGTTCACGAAGAATAAGCTAAGCTTAATACGTATGAGAATAAGGCTCATAACTTTAGTCGATATCATAGAGTTTTCCTTGTGGAAGCAACGTCAGCGAACGTCAACAGTCTTAATTCACCTCTGTATGTCGATCATCATAAAAATCTCTATGAAATCTATTTGTCGTGTAGGAATACGGTAGTTAAACAACATGCCTCTGAAATGTGAATACATCGGACTATGAAGAACGATTGATTGTTGGTCTTTTTTTCCCGGTTTCCTCCAGCTGATCGATCTGGTCAGTGACGAATGTGCTAATCACCATCGATTAAGCGATCATTTCATTATAGCTGCTTTTTGTTGAGATCCCAAGCGGATTCCTTGTTTCGTGTCGTGCAACTGCTACAATCTGATCATATTGTAATTCATTATATGTGTTCTGGTCGGCTTTTTCCCTCCCTTCGAATCTGCTTGAGGTCTTTAGATTCGTTTGTCACATGACACACGATGTGCACTTTATAGGATCATTAGCGGCGCACCCAGAGCTGGTATGAGCTATATTGTTGTCTTTCTTTTTCCTGATTGTCCATTTTAGATCGATAGCATGCCGAACACGTGTTCTGGCACGCGTGTGATGGAAAAGCTCTATCCTGCGACTATAAATATACAGAAAACTTTTTTTCGAACGAGCTCACAGACCGGGAATCGACGGGCAATAAGCCTTTTTTTCAATTGTAATTGCTGTAATGAATCACATTGGAAAACTTGTCGCATACTGTCAGAAAAGCAACAAGCCCATAAAGACTGAAAATGAGAGGTGTCGTCTCAAACGGCTGGGCCAATAAATGTGGAGCAAGGCGAATGGTCATGTGGAATGGTTTCGAGCAGCTTCGAATTGGTTTCGAAAGATTTACTGCTTAACAGTTCCCAAGAATGAATTTCATTAGCCTCGGCATTCATCGATAAAGCCACAGTGTTTAAGTTTTTTTTTTTTTACTGCTCGCTATATCTCTTACCAGGATATGATTTGAAACACAACCAGTATGATGCTGAGATATTTGCAAAACTCAAGCCTCAGTCCAGGTTCGAACTCGCGATAACTCTTTCCGGTGGCTCACTTGTTATCCAAGGCATCACTGAGGCCCTTGCCTTTCTTTCTCTCAGCCGCTATGTTCTTCATGTGTTAGTATCACGCTGTCAACGTAATATCTATTTTATAATAAAAAATACGGATTGTTGTTTCTCTGAATGGTTCGTTGCCTGTCAATATTATTCACTTTGGACAAACAGGATGTATAGTCCTATTTTAAATATTATTTTAAATATTAACGGAATATTATTTTCAACATATAGATATCACTTCATTGTTGTTGTAAAATGTAAACGTGGACCTAAGCATTTACTGCTAACGAAACTGTTTCTGTCTGCTTATGCTCTCTGACCTAATCGCTTATTTGAGCACGGAAAGCGCATTAGATAAAGATGCCGTTCAATAAACGCATTGTCGGTTGTTCGACCCTTGCGTCAGAGTAATCAAGCGTTCCTGGCCAGCAAATTGTTTCCAGACTTATTGATGAAGAGCTATCTCCTATCCACGAAGCTGATAATTGCCAGTGGCGATCACCTGAGAATGCTATAGCGTAGTCAGTCCAGAATTACAGGGAGAATGAAGTGAACTAGCACCTTACCAGCATTCATGAAGAAGAGGACACCGACACCGGTAAAATATATGATGTGGAGTTAGTCAGCTAATTTGTTTCACATTTTACAAGACGTTAGGAAGGTCCAGAGTTTGTGAACCCACTCTTCACTATTTTCGGATTCTAATTGAAATGTGGTTCCACTTTTATTCAAATAATTTAATAAAACGGAATAGTTGATGTTAAAACAATGTTGTCTTACTCACTGACATCGAGGCGCTTAATTTAGCACTTCATTCGTTGCATTCTTCTCTTCAAGAATTCATGTACTTTTCAGTTTCCTTCGGAATCTGCCTTTTGCATCATCGTAAAAACGAAGCAGCACTTCTATTAGGTACCACCACCTTCTCACTGTTTTTTGTGTTCCATCTGTTGCCTAGTAGTCTTCATCCATGGCAATTTTCGGCTTCGCGCACGTGTTCCACTACGGGCTGAGAATGTTCTACTCTATCTCCTCCTTTTGAATCTCTCCCGATTGAGCTTGTCTTTTACTTGTATCCCGAAATGGACATGCTAGGGCATTCGTTCCTTCAGAAAAAGGGAAGTTGCTTTCGTAGCTCTGATTCCTCCGTCAGCCACCAATCCCTATGGGCCACACAGTGATTTCCGCAATTAGTCAACCTGTTCGGCTCAATCGCACACCGTGTAACAAGTCAGAAAAAACCTGAATTTGATGGTGTCATTAGATACAGAAGGTCCAATCACTTTCCACAATGAGTACCACAAATGGCTCTTCATTGAAAACAACACGTTGCCTTGGAAGCAGCCACCACAATAAGAAGAAAGTTGCACAAACTCAGTTTTCTTGCAATGTTTACATATTGATTTAAATGTGAATTGTGTGAATCTGGTGTATATGAATTGTGGAAAAGACGATGTTGTTGTCTGACTATGCATTTTCATATTTCCTATCGATCAAATTCAGTTTTACATTGTCAATATTCTGTCTATCCCATTTATTTTTTCATGACGTCATTTGTTCACGTCATGGCCTTCATAAGTGAGTGATGATGTTGTTTGCTAATCGTCTACTCATCTTCGAATCTGAACAGCTTTCTCACCCATTCACAATTTTTAATTTTCGGTCGTCATATGAAGTATTGCCTTGTTGAGATCAAACCAATAGGAAGAAAGCGTTGAATTACAGCCGCATTCGAAACCGATACATTCGAGACGAGAACCCGACACGAATGTAATGAATACACATCGATTTCCTCATTCGTGTCACTTTTAACCTAGTCAGTTTAGAAAGTTATCTATTTATTTGTCCTTTCATATAATGTGTTTTGAAAGGACTTCATTGCATTCACAGATTCAAGCTGAGATTGAAGCTCAAACCTTAAAACTACCGTTGAGGAAATTACACTCACTTGAGCAGTGAATTGTCGGTTTTCACGAAAAAATTACGTACCTTTAGCATATTTTTAATTTAGCTGCTATGTCATTTGTTTAGCAACTTTTTTTTGCCGACATAGTAAGTATTGCGTCCCAGGGGGGTACCACAGGGTGCCGACACATCAGGGACATGCGAGCTCTTTTGAATGGTGGGGAGGTTTCTCCTAGGTTAGCGGTAATCCTTGGTGATCACTTTTTTTGGTTCTCGATTGGGGTTCTTGATAGGAATCTGAAAATTTCTTTGGTTAGAGACAGTGTTAGGGAATGAATTGCTTTGTGCTGTACAACGTAGTTCGAGAGAGTGGAAAACCCTCCAGTCACAATGAAGTGGCCAGCTATCAGAATCCTTTGAAAAAAAGCGAGGCGAAGGGATGTAAAAAACAGTGTTCAATTTGCTATAGATTGGTTTAGAATATTTTCAACACTATGCCTTCTGTGAAGCGCATTGATAACACATGGGTTCGATGCCGCGTCCCAGGCTCACCAATCTTTCCATCCCTCTCGAATCAGAAAACTAGTAGCGTACTTCCTTGGGACGATAGCAGCACTGAATTGATCTACGAGTAGGCTACCGCAAGTCGTTATATAGGCCAGTTATGTATTCAATCACCTCCAACGAAACTTGATGAATTTTAGTGCATGGTGCATTCCTAAGGGAGTGATCAACGCCGAGAGCTTTATCTTCTTTTTCAGATTTAAGATAACGTGTTGCGCAATAAACGCGATGTTTTCCCCTTAATAACCGCCTAGGGAGAGTAAAAAAGAGACGAAAAGGAAACTAGATATGATCTCTATATTGGTCGTTATTTTTCTGAAGGTTTATCTTGGCGCCCAGAACTCCTGTCTTACACCTCTTGTAATAAATCACTAGCTTTTTCAACGTAGATGTTATTGGCAGGTGTCAACCAGGAATAGGTCTACTCTAGACCTGGAAATACACGAAGGAACCACTTTTCGAATCGAACGAGGTCACTGACCAATAATGTGGTCGGTTTATTGTTATTCATTCCCACTCGTTTTAATGAATCATGCTTATTATCCGGAATGTTTGAAAACACTTCCAAATGCTGCCAGGGATGTGTTTGTATCATGAACCACCGTTACATGTACTAAGCAGTAGCAAACACGCCACTCATGGCCACTGAACGATGGAGCAATGTCTCATTCACAATCCTGTCATGTTCATATTCTCTGAAGTCCTCCGACTTATCGAAAAATTGTTGTTCACTCTTAAAAAGCCAGGAAGCCAGTAAAGGATGGAAATTAGACGTTGTCACATAACGGACCGTGGGCGGGACAGCACCCAATTTTCAGCCTTTATGGGATAGCTGGTTTTCTGACAGTGAATGACAATTTTTTCGACTGTGATTCATCGTAGTGATTACAATTGAAACAACACCCATAATGAAATCACCGGTCAACGAACTCATTAGTAAAGATTTTTTTGCGTGCTTGTAAGTGAGGAATAGAGCTTTTACCGGGCATTTCCTTCCAGGTCTGTGTTGGATAAGCTATCGAGATTGATTACGAGAACAGCTATTAAAAGGTTCTGTGCACGAAAATAAACTATCTGGAACGTAGCGACCTCTATATAGCTCATACCGGCTGCTCGCCGCGCCACCTATGATTGTGTAGAATCCACACCGTCCGTTATGTGTTGAAGTATTTTTTTATTCGCCTGTTTAACCTTCTGACATATTCGGCCGTGCTGCTAACAAAAGAACGCGATGGCTTGCCAGAGCTGATTTTTTTCCCTGGGATATAATAGCTTAGTTTTTCTCTTCGAAGTTTCTTAGGTTTTTTTTCGTCAACAAGAGCAGAAAACTCGTTGTTTGGGTGGAATTTCTATGAACTTGACGTCATTCAGTCATCATTCCATGCTTATATAACCCAATTAAATGTCGACATTTATGGTTGTGCATACATAATACAATTGGAATATAATTGTAGCGTCATCCCTACCATTTCCATCACACCCATATTGCCATCGTCGGACGTGGAATATAGTTTGCACGAAAAAATACACGACAGCTGTTTAATGGAGATGGAGTTTCGCACCTATGTAAGCTAAACAGCAGTAAATTGTGTGCAATACAACCACAAAAGTGCTGAGACATGACCAAAATTCAGAGCCTCCGATGCGCTTCGAGCCCTCGATTACTCCTTCCCCGAAAGCTCATGTTTTGTCCACTGCACTCAACCGAAGCCCTAATAGCCTCCTAACTGAGTTAAATGCCAATTTGTACTTCGCAGTTCATTCTAGTTAAAGGATTATTGCAGATAGCACCGCAAAGGTAAGAACATGGCTGAATGAAAAGCAACGCAAGGGGTTGCAGTTGGTGCAGTGGGTAACACGTGAGCCGCCGGCAAGGTTAATCACGGGTCCGAAGCGCAGCTGACATTTCGAGTTTTGCTTCTACCTCAGCATCCTTGTGGTTTTATTTCACGTAATAGCTTGCCATGACAAAAAAAAAGAATAGGCGGTGGATAAAAGGTGGGACAGTGTGTTTTTTCATGTTTCTTCATCTTTTTAGATTTCATAGGTTTTCTGGAGATTGTGCATTTTCAACTGAGTCCAGCAATGTGATAAACACCTGTTTCGTCAACACCAAGAGATAAGTTCGGTTGTAATAAAAGTTCAGAAGAAATTCGATCGATAAATTGCTCTCAGATAAATTTACGGGATGCCATTTTGGACGGGCTTGCACACTCCTTGAGATCTTTAAGATTCCGATCTTCTAATCATAATAATCCAATGTCAAGGTTAATAAAAATTCGATCTTGGGAACTATTCCAATCTTCTCTTGTGCATCTGAGACACTTTGCTCATGTTCATGTTGTTTGTCTGACTATCACTGCCTTTAGATCCCCAGCACTTCTCCATCGTTCCCCTATTTTATTTTTAGAATCTGCCATCGAAATTTGTACGAACTTAACACATTTTTGTCATCATTTAAAATTCCTGGTATTGAATGAAGAAAGGGTGATTGCTGATAGCACTGATCGATAGAACTAACTAAGAGACAGGCGAAACGAAGGACCCGCATGGTGCGGTGGAGAACGCGTTAGTCCCCGGAAAGGGTAATAGCGCCTTCGTGCTCCACCGCAGATACCTGCGGTCCCGGAGTTTTGCAAATATCTCAGTATTGTTTTTGGTTGAATGGAGAAAGTTCATTTCTTTGTGTGACCAGGAAAGCTTTGAGATATTACGGGATTTTAAAATATGTAAGCAGTTTTCGAATATTTTATATTAAGTAGGCTTAGGGATTTAGGGATAAAAGGATAAAGCTCTCGGCGTTGATCAATCCCTGAGGGTGCGCCATGCATTCGACTTCATTGAGCATCGTTTGGAGGTGACTGAATGCATATCTGGCGTTTACAATAACTCGCGTTTCGAGCCAGTGCTGCTATTCTCCCAGAGAAGTCTGGTACCAATTTGCCAACCCCGTAGGAATGGAAGGCTTGGTGGGCCATGGGCGCCGGGATCGACTCCACGTGTGTTGCAAGGTGCCTCTAACCACTCCGACACACGCGCCAGAGAGTTGCTTAAAGAATAGAATTTATACGGTACTCCATAAGGACCTATGTATCCATCATAGGGTAAAAGACGAGTTTCCTGGTAATTTTACGAAAAGTCGGCAATTTAAATTATGTACATTTTTTTCCTGTGCTGTTTAACAGTGCCAATAGCAACGTATCCATGTGGTAATTCTTTTGTCGGTGAAACTCTCTACGATATGAGACAGCACGACTTTTACTTCTCGGCAAGTCGTATCTGCTACTGATAAGGAGCATTGACGTCAGCTGTGAGAATTGGGCATTATTGTATCATCGCTCGGTCGTTCTTATACGGATGTGGTACGCTTCGTTTTGTGGTATAAGCCCATAGTGTGGAGTTATAGGCAGGAGTCGCAATGGCACAAGCAAATTAAGGATTTAACATCTAGGGATTACTTTGCTCATTAGATAGCTGATAATACATAATAATTCATGTTGGAGGCAAAGCACCAAATTAACGGCACTTATGGCTTTTTCCTTGAAATACTACAGCTTTTTTTTATGAAGTCCGTCATAATAAAACGTTACATGCTTGTTACAAAGAGTTTTGAGCGTCCTGATCACACGTATCACCATTCACCTCGTTGATTGTCGAGTGACTCGAACGGGTGCTAGTAAACTATCCATTTGTCTCTGTCACGTGCGAGAGTAGCTCAGTAGGTTCTGCTCCCTTTAATTGGCTGAGCATCATCTCCTTTCTCCAGGGTCTTCTTGAGGAACCCTAGGCAGTGGTTCGGTGAATTTCCTGTTATGTATACGTTAAGTTCATGAATATCACGCACACCTTCGTGTTGTGTGCATAAATTCCGTTCAAAGGCTTTCCGCGTTGTGAGACCACGTTTTATGTTCCATATACCCTTGAATATCGTGCCAGCATGCCGTCTCTTAAAGGAAATGAGTGTTTCTAGTGTTCACCCACGTTATGGGGGGTGCCAAAGAGTGTTCATTCCCTAGCAGAATGACAAGAAGAGAAGACCGACGGTTCCGTTTGAACAGAGACGAATGTTAGTTTTATTCTTTATTCACGAACAAGCTGACGTTTCGGCGGATTTCGCCTTTCTCAGAGCCTGGAGAGGTCAAGTTGACAGCAATCTATTCGGCCAAACACCTCCATAACCAAACAGAGAAAACGCTAAACCTAGATTTCAATCACATTGAACACAAAATAGCTTCCTTGCACACTCACCGCTTTCTATGAGTCTTCCACTGAGTATGTCGCGTAGAGACCAACCCCACAGAATTCACATGGAAGCGTAATGTGCCCCTGCCATCAGAATAATAGGCTTATATATTGCCCAATATCACGCGTGATAATGAGGCATTCTTCCCTGCGGTTCATTTTCGGATTTCTGGATTTGATCCAGAACGCCTCGAGAGTTTTGCGCGCTTGTGTTCGCGACTCCCGTGCGAGGATCGTGACCTGTACTTCAAAGTCCTCCGCGTTATGTCTCTGGGACCTATTGGGGTGTTTGATCGAATAGAGTGCTGTCAACTTGACCTTTCAGGCTCTGAAGAAGGCGAAATCCGCCGAAACGTCAGCTTGTTCGTGAATAAAGAATAAAAAAATAACACCTCGTGTTTGCTCAACAAGAATACGAAGAATTACTAGATCAATGCCGAGGTTAATAGAAAGTCGGACATGGCATTTATTAAGAGACCAATGAGTTATGCGTAACTATGGTGACGAAAGGCGGCTTGATTATTAATAAGTTTAATGACTCTCAGTGAGCATTTTCTACTGTTTACCGTGGAAATCTTCATTATTTTTTCATCGATGACAAATCTTATAAGTGAAATTGTAGATTGAGTTGTGTAATGTTAACCATCCGAAAAAACAAGTGTCTGAAAACAGTCCCATGAAGAACAGCATTTGCTATGTCGATCTGCCCTTCTTCTGATTAAGAAACTCGATCCAGCACCAATAAAATGTCAATTTGTCCCTGTCGCGTGCTAGAGCTGCCCAGTAGGTTTACTAGCACAGAGCACACATCACGATTTTGATAAGGGGGCCCTTTGTTTTAATTGTTTATGGCTGGATAATAACAAGTACTAACTGACTGGTCTCTGGTCTGTGTTCTGGGTGTATTCGGATACAAGTTTTCAGTTTTCCAGCTACCTCACTAGAGAAGAGGAATCCATCCTCTGCATCCGTGTGCTTCTTATAGCAAAGACGTTATCATTTTGTAGTCGTTTTTTTTTCTTACTTCATGTCCTTCCTTCTTAGAACTCAACATGTGGCGTCGTGACATTCAGACCCGAGATCTGTCACATTTAGAGGAGAACTGTGTCATAGTGTGCATATGGACACAGAATGGTCCTTCGCTTTTAATGACCCCCTTTTTTTTAATTTTCGACGCAAAAGTAGCCATGTGTATAACGCCGGATTCCCAGTAACACAGCTTGCCATCGGTTCCGTTTCCATTTGGAAAGGTTAGACTCTATTCCAGATTGAATGTCATGCTATGTAGTCCAGCCTGCTATGCGTATCGCTGTGTAGAACGTTGAAGTGATGAACCACCAGGGCTGTGCAATCAGTGCCTCCATCAAGCTAATTTTACCAGTTATAGCGAAGAAAATCCATATAGAGAAGCAGCGATAACGAGAAGAAAACCGAGGAAAGAAGAGAAAATTTTGTTTAGCCGGCCCGTTTAGTGTTTAAATATTAATATTATTTTATCTTATGAAAAGTATAAGTAGAGCTTGTGCTCATTTATTAGACTCATAGTAGTCTACTTTCAAAAAAGATTTCAGTCTAACGTTTCTAGCTGGCGAATTCCAAGTAACCTTAGCATGCGTTACTGTGTTAACAGGATTTGTTTTTGATACGGAAGTAATGGTTTTTTCCACAACGGGTAGTTTTTTCGGCGGATTCCGCTTTTTTTCAGAGCGGGTGGTGACCATATTAGTGTGCATGGGCCTATTCGATGAATTTTTTTTAAACAATCCGAACGATGAGCTCAAGGCCGTAGGCTAACAGGATAAGATTTATGTTTTGGAGTATTTGGTCGAGGTTATCAAAGTATCAGTCATCATCAGATTGTGTGCAAAAAATTATTGTGTTTTCATTAACCCCAATGAGGAGAGCGGAATCCGCCAGAATATTTGGCTACTGAACGTGTGATTTGAGCGTTAACACTTTCGCGACAAGAGACTTCTATAGATGTCATCATGATTTTGCGGGAGCGGCTGGTATGACGTCCACAGGTTCCATTTTTCTTCCCCGTAGTTTATTTTAACACGTAGAACTGTGTTCCTAAAAATTTTTTGTTATCAGTTGATAGCTTGTAGAACGCAGATGTTGTGTTGGGCGTTTGTCGGGAAAGGTTCTATTCTGCACTTAGAAATATACAAAAGCCGTTTTGCGAACGGGTTCACTAACCTGAAATTTGGGTGCAAATCGACTACTATTTCCATTCCTACAGTGAATGACAGTTATCTTATAGAGTGTTCGGGTATAGAAAATCCTAAAATAGAGACGTTTAAGTTGCAAAACATTCGCAATTGTTGAGAGCAATATGTTTTTTATGATGGACCTTAATAGCATATAGTACATGAATGGCCCATCTATTGTTACGCTATCGATGTGTGTTCTTCTGGGTCTCGAAGAGGGGAAAGGTACTGGAGATTAGGGGCATCAATTCCGACTAGATGTTGGGGATGCCGGTTAGGTTTCAGCTGACGTCTTTCAAGCGCTATCTGGGTTGTGCACAAACTCTCATCGGTTTAAGTAAGGCTTTTGATTTAGCTGACATAAAAACAGTCATGGAGGCGTTGGAAAGCCAAAATGTTCCTAATGAATAGACAAAAAATTCTTCATAAGCTATATAAAAACTTCACAACCAAAATATCACCATTCTACAACGATATTAACATTGAAGTCTAAAGAGAGGATAGGCAAGACAACACCATCTCGCCAAAATTATTTAGCGCCACCCTCGAGAACGTCATGCGAACACTGGTATTGGACAACATAGGAGTGAAAATCGATGGCCGACAAAAACCATCTTCGCTTTGGAGATGACATCGTTCTTATAACATCAAGCGATAGCCAGGCGGAACGAATATTTGCAGACTGTGACAACGCCTGTGGAATGATTGCTAAAAAAAAGCTTAAAGCTTTTGGCGTTGATCAATCCTTTAGGGATGTGCCATGCATTCGACTTCATTAAGCATCGTTTTGAGGTGATTGAATGCATATCTGGCCTTCACAATGACTTGCGGTGGCCTACCGATGTATCGTGCCAGTGCTGCTATCCCACAGATAAGTCTGGTACCAATTTGGTTAAATACCGCTAGTTCCGCTAGTTCCGCTAGTTCACGACAATGGTAAAGATAGGGGGTATTCGACTAAATCTCACAAATACGATGTTCATGAGAAGTGGATTGGTTCCATATGTCTCAATCAGGCTCAACGCAACAAATATCTCCAAGTGCTCTAGTTACGGATATCTAGTTCGTGAAATCGACACGATGAACGACACAACTCCAGAGTTGGACAGTGGAAACCAAGTGGTTAGGCGTGCTTCCAAGAGCATCCAGAATATAATGAGAAGAACAAAGAACACCGAACTTTATATGCACCTTTTCGACTCCACAATTACACCTGCTTTAACATATGCATTAGAAACCAGGTCGTTACATAAGCAGTGTAAGCGTTATACAAGATGCAGTCGAAGTGCGATGCTAGGAGTATCCCGTTTCACACAAGTAAGTAATGGGATCTGAAGCTCCGACTTGCGTCAACGATCAAAAATTAAAGACGCTATTGCGTATGCCATTGCGTATTGTTGAGAATGAGATGGACCGGACAGTCAGTTCATGCGTATGAGCGACAACCGACCGGCAAGAGCAGTTAGTGGCTGGACTCCTCGGAATGTCAAACGTGCTGCAGGAGGAGCACCGACGACCTTATGGTCAGAATTGTTCACGAAAGGCCTAGAAGAATGATATGATGCTCAACGAGTCCCTAGAGTGAGCAGGACCCACTCTGTTGCTCTTGCACCCGACTTTACAATGAACCGAGGCGGCCTACCGATGCGTCGAGCTAGTGCTGCTATCCTCCCAGACAAGTCTGGTACCAATTTGCCGACCACGGAGGGATAAAAGGCTTAGTGTGCCATGGGCGTGTCAATCGATCCCATCTGTATCGCAGGACATCTTCTGACCACTGCTCCACACGCGCCCTCTGGGGCACTATAGTCGCAAAAATCCTAGTGGAACCTTCAATACCGATTTAAATTTTCCTGTAAAGATCTTCTACAGCCGAAATTTATTATGATCAGGGTTAGGCGTGTTGCAGTAAGATCAAGCTTCAATGTCCTCTTTTTTCTCGAGCAATTCTTACTGGTAATGGACATGTGGTCTCAATTTCTTGTTTGAAGAACTAAGGCGAGATCGCACAGGTTTTGAGTCCTTCGCCAACCATCGCGTAGTCCTCGGTTTGTTCTTCCTTTATGTGCCAGTCGTATGAGGGGGAGGATTTCATTGAGAATGTTCTTCATACGCGACTTGTTTTGTTTTCCTTGGACGATGATAGGAGTCCTTCTCCAGTTTATTGACGAATGAAATCATTGCAAGGAGAAGGCGGTGCTCAGATCCATTACAAAATCCAGACACAAATGAGATGTCAAGGATGGGCCATCTTATGCTCGTGATCTCGAACTCCGCGTGAGTCGTTCTATTAAGATATTCCGTGTCCATTGCCGATTTTCCCTCTTCTCGAAAAATAAATTCCCATGGAAGAGACGTGCTGCGAACAAGAGTCCTACAAAAACGCTTTCCATTCTCACTTCGTTCCACTATTCCAAATTTCCTTCTCCTGTAATCATTTTGGTTGTCCGTTCATAATATGGCATTAAAGTCTCTAGCAACGAATTTATAGGACTTCTCGTTGCGGATCGCTTCCTCCAGTTGTTTGTAGAACGTGTCCATTCGCTCTCATCAGCTGTACAAGTTGACAAGTAGTAGTTGATGGTAATGACTTCCTTGCTGAGTAAGCAGGAGGTTGTTTGCAGTAAGATTTAGTAACTACAATACTGGCTGACGTTTCAGCGGTTTTGCCTTCTTTGAAGAGCCTGGAAGAATCAAATTGACACGCAATCCACTTAGTCAAATACTATCGTCATCTTAGCGGACAAAGCATAATGCATAGATGTATATTCGCACAGTGAACAGCTTCTCTTCAACACTCACAGTTTTGTTGATCTTAAGTCGTCCAGTTATTATTGGAGACCAGCCGCACAGAGTCTTGTCTTCTGACACTATGCTAGTGTTTGAGTGAATAAATTGCGTGTCAATTGGACTCTTCCAGGCTCTGAGGAAGGCGACACCGCCGGAACGTCGGCCAGTATTGCATTGAATAAACTTTATTGTTAACAACCTCATGTTTGTTCATCAAGAAAACAGTGTGTTATCAATCGATGCCGAGGTTAAAAGAAAGTCGGTCCGGGAGATTTGATACTGATCCTCTCTTGACACGGATGTTATATGCTAAGAGTAGTCAAATGCGGTAATAAGATTTCTTATGAGGTGATTAGACGCGAAATAGATGGATATACGACAAAGCCAACGCCTTCGACATTTCGTAACGGGAATTTCACCCCGCGAATGACAAGGGTCCCGCCATCTAATTAGCGTATGTCGCTCTTCCTGCTCTTCGTTGCTTTCTTTAGAATGATCACGTGCAATTTGATGCGACCAGTCGCTTCAAGAAGATGGTAAAGATAGGCGTCTTAAGAGATGGCTCTGCTGTTACAGGTGCAGAGTAAGAAGCAGTTTCCGTGACGCATGGGCGTGCTCGTTTTGTCCGTTTTCATTGATATCCTATAAAGCCCGAGATTTGATCACCTCTCACTGGTTGCCTAACCACCCAATGTCGTAGAGGGGAGCGCCCAGTGTGTGGGGTACTGAGGCTGGAATTTTACTGGTTCAACCATTGTTGTTCCCTGGAGTCTCGAGGTTAGCCTATCCGAAGCCTTCCTCAGGCCGTCACCACGACGTGTGCTCACCGACCCCTACGGGCCGGAGGGAGATTTGAAACAATGCAAATTTTTCGAAACTAAGACGGCTGTGATTCCTGACATTGGTTTGCTCTCGGCTTGGGTTCCGGATGGAAAGGCCGGCCTCCTTCTCAGCTTGGGAGGCCCTGTTATGGGCAAACTCCCGCTGAACATTGTAGTCCGACACCCATAACACCTATCGCGACGATGAGACCGTAAACCCTAGCAAGGTTACAATTCATGCATCCAACATAATTTATTTTAACCAATTGTGAAAATCTACATGTGATTTGCTTTTGGTTTGCCCTTTTATTATTCCTTCAGAAGCTTTTTTCCTTCGTTATGTATCCTGGAATGCTTTAAAATACTTTATATTCTTGTTTAGCAACGCCAGTTGCTATCTTACTCCTTATCCAAGAACAAGCTGACGTTTCAGCGGATTTCGCCTTCCTCAGATCCGCTTTCTATGAGTCTTCCACGGAGTATGTCACGTGGAGACCAACCACACAGAGTGTCATTTTCTTATGTCATCTTAGTAAAGAAAGTGGCTCATGATTCTCAACCCATTTTATGTGAGGAGTTGCAGCAAATACTTTGCAGGATTTTGAATCCGACGTTTTTCCTTTTTTCTTTGCAACCTATTTTTGTACTCTTACTAATATCGAGGAGGAACGAGTTTGTTAGGGGAATATTTTGATGTGTTTCATTACCTTATAAGAGAAATAAGCTGTTTTATTACGGCTACTAATTCAGTCGATCAACAAGACTTAATGTGTCTCAGTTAATTCATTGACGAAGAATGCACTTGTGCAATTCGGAGTCTTAAAAGATATCCGGGGGAACAGAAAGGAAATGTAATATAAAAGAGAGATAACTCTAATGATTTTTTGTGCTCAACGGATGCATGCAGAACTTCGTGATCTTGTAGAAGCCAGTCATTTTGTTCCCATGGTTTTCGTGCTATATAGAGCCGTTTTCTCATCGATATTACTCAGCTCGCAGGCACCCTGCTGTCGACCAAAATGTTGTCGTTTGTCATTGTTTGCGAGTTGTTGTTCAAAGGCTTCACCTCCCCATCAGTCGCTGAGACGTGTGCTGATGGCTTCTCAAAAAAAACTGCATGGCATTGATGCAGTTCTTCAGTCTGAATTACTTGACTGTAAACTCTGAAAGGAAAAAATAATAATCCACAGCACTTTATGTTGTCCTGCAACCGTAATCATGAAGGTTTTAGGTTCTTTATATCAGGTGGGCTGTAACTTAAGAATCTATTCTTATTATAGTGGCAGTCGAACCAGCACATCTCTAGAATTTTGGAATTCGCTCGAAATAACTGTGCAACATTTCCAATCGGAAGCCGAGCTAAGAGTACCACTGCCAGGAATCACTATCGTCGCAGTACCAAATTAGTCGTATCCTCTCTGATCCATCTCTGATCCGCAAGGGCGGCGACTGCACGAGGTAGTGACGACTTGGGGAAGGCTTCGGCTATGCTGACCTCTTGGCACCAAACAACCACAGTTGCTAAACTGACAAATGTCTAGCCAAATGGAAATTATGCTGAGGGCCAGTGAAGACGTGGCATCCAAGTGTCCAAGACTTAATTTATATATTTTTGCTTATTTATGTTCGCTGTAGATTTCGTAGTCCTTGACGTGAAAACTTTGGTCCGATGGCCACACTCTTCCTTTAACAAAATTCCAAAAAAAGGCTACATTTGCGTTTTTGCTGGCCGAATTCACCTCATTTCTCCTTCGCTGAATTAATCGCGTCACCTCCACCGTTGTGGCCGCGGCTGTTCGTACTTTTGAATTCCAATAAAGAATTACACTTATAAAAGATGATCGATCACAGTTCCATCCTGAATCAATCGACTGCTGCTGAATTTTTTCGCCTTGGTCTTTGTTGTTCTCTGTTTTGCTTTCTTTTGTTTTGTTTTGTTTTGGTTTTCTTTTCGTCCTGAAGTGCGAAAGAAATTAGTCCGCAAAAAGAGAAGTATTAAGAGCAAAGGAATTTGAACACCTACGAATTAAAAATGCCCTTGGCCCACCAAGCTTCCCATCTCTCCGGGCTCAGCAAATCAGTACCAGACTTGTTTGGGAGGATAGCAGCATTGGCTCGACGCAAGGCTAGGCAACCGCGAGTCATTGTAAAGGCCAGATATGCATTCATTCACTTCCATACGATGCTTAATGAAGTCGAATGCATGGTGCATCCCTAAAGGAGTGATCAACGCCGAGAACTTTATCTCTTTTTTTCAGATTTGAGATAACGTGTGGCGCAATGAACGCGATGTTTTCCGCCTTAATAACCGCATAGGGAGAGTAAAAAGAGATGAAAAAGAAACTAGATTGTGGTTGCCATTAACAAAGAAGTCGGACGCATGTCGCGCAATGCTTAAAGGTACTCTGTAATTCACATTGGGTTGGTCGCTGTCTCCATCATTCCCTCTGATTCCATCAATCTTTCAATCCCTGTGCTGTTGGCGAATTGGTACCAGACTTGTGTGGGAACAGTACTGACTTATAACATCAGAAGGCCTCCACAAATATTTGTATAAGCCAGATGAGCATTCAATCACCTCTGCGATTCTACGAATGGAGTCGAATGCATGATCCTCTCAGGATTGATAAACACCGAACGCTTAATCCTTTATCGTTTACAAAGGAAATCAAGTTCACAAAATGCAATCAAATGTAATTGTTGGCTGTTGAGATTTCGCAGCACGAAAAGATTTTCTATGAGTCCGTCTATGACCTGAATAAACTCCATCATTGTTTTGTTAAAACTGTCCTATTTTGATGCTGACATACTTTATTAAAAGTTGAAGGTTTTTGTTTTGTAGACTTTTGTCCAAAGCTCTTCTTAAAGACAATAAGGGCTGATAACATAAGTCAGCTAAATGAGTTTGGCGAGAATAGTTGAGAATAGTTCCAGTGTAGTTATAGGAATTGTGATGAAAACTTTACAGTATTTCTGCTCATGATCCTTAACCTTTAGTTCGACTCCAGCTGTTGCCATCTTGCTGTTTTCAACGTCTAAATAGTCATTAATTCTTTAGATGCCACTCTACTAGATAGTGTTATCTGCCCAACTAATCGGATCTGTGATTGCCGTCTTCGGAGATCTTGCTTAGTTCTGTCTTCACCTGTGTCATCACTGCTCCTCTTGATCGTTGACTTACTCGAGTAGACTCTTGTAAGGTTTCTCCATTTGTCTCTTACGCATGAACGAGTACCTCAATAGCTTCTGCAGGCTCTACGGCCTCGCTGAGCATCATATCTTCCATTTGAAAACTTCACAAAGAACACTGACCGTGATTGTTCCTGCTGTGCGTTTGAAATTCCGTGAAATTGACACTAACCTTATAGCCAGGGAAATAAGAAATGTCAACAGGCGTCTGTGTAGATTGTCTCCACCTAGGGTATTGTTTTTTTTCTGGTTAAGATGTATAGGAAAAAGATAAGGGATAAAGAACCCATTCGTAGTTTACGATGGAAACAAACTCACATTTTTATCTCTCATCATTTCATTCTCTCATACAAATGAATGTGCGGTTTTGGTTTGCTTTGTTCTGGGCGTTTTCCGCTGCGCTCTCTCACACGCACTCACTGCTGTGAATGTCCTTTTCGACCGATTTGTACCCGAATTCTACTGTTGTTTTGCAGTTATTCTCAACATGAAACAGTTCTGATCGCCTGATTTGACTGATAATGCCCTACATTCGAAAACCTATGTGTCGTCTGCTTGATTGTCAACACATCGCTTGGTGCTTATCTCAACGAGCTCCTCGGCATTCTGAGTTTTATGTTGCTTATCAGGAGAAAATTTCCTTTACTCCTGTTTTTAGTTCATAAAACATGGTTCCTTTTTAGCAAATTCTAACCTTATGCTATGCCTAGGATATAGCTTCATCTACCATTCTTTCCGTTTGAACTGTTTGTTGTCACTTATGATACGAACCTGGTTTTTCACCAAGTAGTAATTTTTCGATAACCAGTTTACTTGAGGAGTTGGACAAGTGATGAACTTATAGAAAAACGTTTCCTCTGTATATTTAAGAGTGAGAATGATTCTTTAACACTGTTGTTTGAATATTTCAAAAACCGACTTTCCTTTAACCTCGGTATTATTAATAAACATGTATTCTTTCTTTTACAAGTTTACACGAGGTTGATAAACAAAGTTCTATTGAACTAATGTTTCGACGTCTTCGTCTTCATCAGAGCCGACGATCCTAGTCGATAGTCCATGGCTCTTCTTCGTCTCGATGTGGCGTCTTCGCCTTCGTATCGAGTAGTGTCTTCCTCAGCTGACCATCTCGCGAGCATCAGCATCATGCATGAAAGAGCATCACGAAGTGAGTACGCTATTCGAGAGATGGTCCGCTGAGGAAGTCACAACCTCGATGGGAAGGCGAAGACGCCACATCGAGACGAACAAGAACCGTGGGCTATCGACTCGGATCGTCGGATCTGATGAAGACGAAGACGTCGAAACGTCTGCCGAATAGAAATTGTTTATCAACCTCATGTAAGCTTATCAAAAAAAAGAATACTGTTATTCGGTTTTCAGAGTGATTTAGAACAAAAATTTCCAAAGGGAATAAAAGCGAAATTTTTTTTCTATGTGCATTCATTCACCACCAAACAATGCCTTCCATGCGTCAGGGCTCGGCAAATTAGTACCAGACTTGTTTGGGAGGTTAGCAGCACTGGCTCGATGCATGGCTACGCCACCGCGAGTCATTGTAAAGGCCAGATATGCATTCACTCATTATTTTTCTAAATGAAATTCCTACAACCATCATCACCAATGACGGGTTTGGCGACATGGTCGTGTTCTAATGAACAAGCTACAGCTTGTTCAATTATTTTTGTCTCCTGAAGAAAAGCTTAAATAGAAAAAACATCTTTAGTGCTCCTCAGAAAATCAAAGTTTAATCGTAGCAAAAACAGGGAAGCTTTTTGTCACTTAGGCAAAGAATTGTAGATTCCTACACTTCTTGTTGCAGTTAATAAAATCTGCACTGAACAGAGATATTTCATTTTAATTTTGTTTTATATAACCCGCCTTCACACCTACTGTGCGGATCCTAGCACTTTTCACATTCGATTTGTCTCCTTCCATCCATTGTCGACTATGATCTTCCATTTTTTTTCTTTGTGGCTTCGGCTGTTGCTTGAGGATTTTCATTTAATCTTGAATGTCGCAGAATGCTGGTCAAGTAGATTCTCCCCTTGGAATCCTGATATAGCCGGGCTGGAGCGTTCTCATTTCTATTGCACAAAGCAATCTGTCCTCGCACAAGTAAGATATCATCTTCGAAGCTCCTGGGAGATAAGAGGTTTGCTAAACCTTGGGTGGGATCGAACCGTGCTCGTGATGATGGGCATCACTGCCACTGTTCTATCCGCTCTTGAACTGAGATATATTGGTTGAAATTTGAAAGCAGCCGTTATTTTCGCACCGTGTTGGTGGAAATGGGCTCACGTCAGTACCTTCGCGTCAAAGAGTGAAGCCAAACGAGAAGTTTCATGAACACAACAAATATAGTAGACAACAAGATAGCGTGAATGAGATATTCAGAACCTGACCACACCAACAGTACATCTTCGTTTCTGTGCTGCTCTTTTGCTCAAAAGCTACTTTGATTAAATAAGACGATACTCTAAGTTCTCATCCGGCCGAGCAAACAAGACGTTTGAATAACAATTTAGCACTTGGGAGTAATAGACTAGAACTTCTCATTCAAGGTGTATTTTACAAATGATGGCATTCACATTGACGAAGTGATGCTCTAGCTATGAGACATTTCAGTTCACCTTTCTATCATTTCTGATTTAGATATATACTCTGAGTTGATTCCTTTGAAGTACGTCATTGTGCATAAACTGATGGATGACGCTGGAACTAATAAAATTTGGTCCCGGTGTCTCAATACTTTGTTTTAACCGATAGAGTGAGAAATTTTCTAAGTTGTATAATACACAGATGTTTAGATGGCCGTCGTCACATGTCGTATTAGTTTCTGTTCCTCTATTCGATTCATGTCTTGCACACTAAAGCTTTAACTATTCCAAAATTAATCACAACGATGCTGAGATATTCACAAAACTTGCACTCTGGGCCAAATCGAACCACGACTTCTCTTTTCGGGGGGTCGCGCATTAAACACTGCACCACGGAGGGCTTCGCTCTACATTTCTCTCAGCTAGTTTTCTATCTATCAGTCCCATCAGAAATCACCCGTCGACGGGATTTCTGCCTTCCAAAATTGCAAAGTTTTTTTTTAAATGAACGAATAGGGAAATAATATGTGTCTCATTGACGTTAGCTAAATCGATGAACTCAGGCAGTGCAGAATATGGTGGTGAAGGACGAATAGCTAGAGACTTTTGGAACCGACCTTTATTTCACACCAATATGTATTCTATATATGGGGGGGGATTTAGAAGTAACTCTCTATTTTAGAATGCGTAGGATTTATTTTGTATGTTGTAATATCAGTGAGATCAGTAAGAAATTTGGTTAATGCGACTTCCGGGCGGGTTGAGAAGCCCGTGGCGAGTGCTGTTGTCCATATCGGATCTTAATTGAAACTCCATTCTATCCTCTTTCGTCTCATATTTATTTCTTGTAAGAACTATAGCTTGGAAATAATTTATAGGAGCTCTGAAACATGAAGTTCTCAATAACCTTGTAGATTTAAAGAAGGTGATAACATAAAACCATCAGCCAAAAAAAGTGCTGAAAAGCGCGATGTGGGATCAACGTAAAAGCGAATATATTAAATAAGGTTGTAGTTTATATTCGTAGCTTACATTGCTTCTGTATGATTAGATGCCTGACACTGTAGTCATGCAAAAAATTTAGTAATTTTGCATATTAAAGAAAAATTGGGGGGCGCATGTAGCGCAGCGGTCGAAGGCGCCCTGCATTACAAATAGGATCGATCCCCTCGTCCCAGGCCCACCAAGTCGTCCATCTCACCGGGGTCGGCAAATGGGTACCGTACTTATCTGGGAGGATAGCAGCACTGTGTCGATACAACAGCGAGTCATTGTAAAGGCCAGGTATGCATTCAATCACCTCCAACGATGCTTAATGAGATCGAATGCATGTCGCATCCCTGAGGGATTGATCAACGCCGAGAGCTTTATGAGCTCTATGGATTTTAAAGAAAAACTGGATGCAGCAAGCACATTCGTTACAGAGAAGGATAAAGGCTAAAGCTGTGGGTGTTGATCAATCCCTAAGAGATGCGCATGTATTCGACTCATTAAGCATCGTTGGAGGTGATTGAATGCATATCTGGTCTTCACAATGGCTCGCGGTGGCCTACCGATCCATTTAGCCAGTGTCGCTACCCTCGTAGACCTGATGAGCCTGGGGCGCGCGGATCGACCTCTTGTGTATTGCAGGGCGCCTCTGACTGACCACTGCGCTACACACTCGCTTACTCATTGGAGGTACCGCATAATAATATGTATGCCCTCTGGTACGCGGCCGCGGGTCAACCGACTCTCTGATCTTTTCGGGGTCGTTCACTGGTACCAGATTTACCTGAGAAAAGCTCCATTTGGCACACAATAGCCGATCTGAAAGCGCTTTAGTAGCTCTGTCCCAATATTCTTGGAAGATAAATGCGTCGTTTTCTCTTTCAGCAATCGCGAGGTTGTTAAACAGCATACGTTTACTTCCATACAATAACACACATACAACACAACCGTGGCTGACGTTTTGGCAGAATCGCCTTCTTTGGAGCCTGGAACGGTACGCAACTTACTAGGTCAAACGCTTCAATAACACATACAGAAAGATGAGAATCTAAATGGCAATCGGATAGTAACAACTTCTCGAAAAACTCACCGTTTTTTTACGTGCCTTCCACTGAGGAAGAGCCGCTGATCAGAGTCGCATATGGTTGAGGACTGCACCTCCTTACACATTACGATCGATGCCAAGGTAGCGGGCGAGATGACGTGTGATCTCGGGGCATTCCTTCCTGCTGTTCGTTGTAGGCTTTTTTGGCACTTATCCAAAAAGCCTCAAGAAGCTTGCGCGCTGGTGTTTTGGCATCGTGTGCGAGGATATTGACTTTAATATCAAAATCTTGTCCGCTGTGCTTTTGTATCCTATGTCTTTTGTGTCCTAGTGGCGCGCCTTGTCTTGCCTTTCGTTTGCCATCTAGGCGTTCTTCTATGCGGATACATGACTCTGATCAGTGACTCTTCCTCAGTGGAACGCACGTAAGAAACCGGTGGGTTTTTCGAGAAGTTGTTACCATCTAATTGCAATTTAGATTCTCATCTTTCTGTGTGTGTTGTTGAAGCGTTTGATGTAGTAAGTTGCGTACTAGTGTACCCTTCCAGGCTCTAATGAAGACGATTCAGCCAAAACGTCAGCCACGGTTGTGTTGTATATGTGTTTTTGTATGGAAGTAAACGTATGCTGTTTAACAACCTCGCGATTGCTGAGAGAGAAAACGACGAATTTATAATCCAATGCCGAGGTTAATAGAAAGTCGATCCTGGATTTCTGGAAGGATTTACTGATCATCCAGCTCACTAAACAGTCATTCAGATTCTTTCATCATTGTTCAAACTTAGTTTTTTTTTCTTATACAAAAAACCTTCAAAACCCTGATGTCAAAAGTCACCTCAGTATAAACGTCGACTTGATGTTTGTCGAATAATCAGAGATCATTCTGCTGTAATTTTCCACACATTAAAGCGATTAGCCGTCTCATAGTCGCCTGGATAATACCATAGTTTTGTGATTTTATCCTCCCACACGGGAGATGCGACGATTATTTGTTCAGGATTTGTTGGTGAAACTTCTCGTCAAATTGCAATAATATTGTCACATCTGTTTTTTACAGGTGGTGTCGCACCTGACGTCACGAAGTGCTTTAAGCCTTTTATGTAAAGCTTCCGTCAATCGAACGAATGTGGATAAAAAGCTTAATAGCAGCTGAACGAACTTGGAACGTATCTCTTCTATTATGAATTTTTTCATGGGAAAACCTTTTATTTATTTTGAAATTTTTATGCTACCGTACATAACTGTAGTAGAACCTTCCGAAAATTTTTTGTCCACAGAAATCCCGCTGCGCCTAGTAGCAACCGAAAATGAATTATTCCATTCCCAAAACTCTTCTTTTTGGGAAACGTAACGGTAACGAACCTAACAGCAACAAGAAATAAAAAGTGCTTTCTACGTAGAAATTCCACCTAGAAGTAGTTTAGGTGTTTTCCTAAACTATTCGCAACCAATTTTTTGTGCAGTTTATCTAGAAGTGTTAGATATGGATATCGATCGGTCGTTTTCCTTCCACTTTATTACCACTATGAGGGCAAATTCATTCGGTGATTCTGGATAAGAGAACAACAGTGGGATAATTGATTCGTTCAGTGCTACGTTAAATTCGCCGCAAAATCGCTGCAGAATTTCCAAAATTGGTCAGTTTCTTCCTGACTCCTTGCTTCATTGGTTTTCGGTGTCTTCGCCTTCTTTAGAGCCGCATTGATTCGAGTCGATGGCCCACAGATGTTCGTTCCATCGATGTAGGTTTTCGTAGTCTCATCGAGACGAATCCAGTGGACTGGAGCCTGGCCCGAATGAAGTGCCGTTACTCGGTTTGACGCTTTTACACAGGATGGTTGTTGATGTGCTGCCACCCATTTTTATCTGTTTTCCTGGTGGCGATTCATTCCCGGAAGCAGTATGTTTGAGGAGTGAAGAATACACGTGAGTGCTTTAAATTATGAGTAGTTGCTTATAACTTACAAGATAGGATTTCTTTCATCTCTGTATGCATGGAGTTAGATTTAGTACAATACTGGCTGTTTTGATGGTTTCACCTTCTTAAGAGCCGTTTTTTTTTCTTTGTTTTTAAGCCTTCCAGTTGTTTGATAGAGAGCAACCATGCAGAGCCAGTATTCCTGACCCATGTAAGACCCTGGACGGCTGGTCACCATCAAATAACTGCAAGACCTAAAAAAAACCCAGACGGCTCAAAGGGAGATGAAACCGCCGAAACGTCAGCCAGTATTGTACTGAGTAAATTCTTTTGTTTCGAACTTCGTGTCCGCTCATCAAGAAAACAATGAATTATTTGACCAGTGACGAGGTTAATAGAAAGTTGGTTTTGGGAATTGCTCAATGTCTTTTCATAGCATTCGTGAAGTATTCATCTAGGCTCTTTGCGTGATGAAGACGGTTTCGTACAGGCTAGTTCGCTTTAGAGGGTTAAGTGGCTCGAATTGGCACACATGTCTTGCCCTAGGTTTCTCAACGAACGGTTTTCTCGAGAAACCTCTGATTTATTCAAGTAGTTTCCGAGCAAAACCACACTATACGGGTCGTTCAATCTCTTATATGAGACGAAGCAAAAACAACGGATGCTCCCGTCAAAGTTGTACACATTTGAATGTTGGGAGATTAATGCTGTTGGATTCCGATTGTTCATGAATTTCAATGTTTGCTCTGATGAAGTGGTTTTTTTCGCGGTACTTATCGACACGGGATCACATTACCATCATTGTTGTCGACGATAGCGGCGATTTCTATCCTAAAAAGAAAAAAAAACTTTGGTCGTGGTGGATGTACGTGTGGATTACGTGCACGCTACAGTATGACGGTAAAGGTGAACTTTGCTGATTCGATTTGATCCATAAGCTGATTCGACTGGATTTGATTTTTTTCCTCAGATCAACCAACTTTTGTCATCTCACCGATGTTTATCATTCTAGGGCCAGAGCAGAGCCAGCTATGAAACAGTACTGTCTTTCCCTACTAATGCGGATAAAGAACACAGCGTTCGGCGTCGATCATTCCCTAAGGGATGTGCTCTGCATTTGACTCTATTCATGGCATTGTAAAGGTATCTGAGTGCATATTTAACTCTTACTCTTAGGGACTTGTTAGAGTCTACCTCCATATCAATCCAATGTTTTCATCTGCCCAAACAAGCCTGGTACCAAGTTGTCGATCCCGGAAATATAAGAGACCTAGTTGGCTCATGTCTGCTGGATGGAACCGACGACAATATGTGCGGCCTCTGGAACACTGTGCCCAATCTTTGCCACTGGTGCTAGCAGTTGAAACGGAACCATATTCGTAATCAATACCTATTAATAAACTAAGTATAAATATTCCAGCAGCGTATGGCAATCGGATGGATGATTCTCATGTGGAGTTTATGTTTTGTTTTCTATTTTCGGTAGAGGCGGTAACACTATAAACAGACTACCTGACAATATGAATATTTTATGAATGCAATACCCCTAGTTATGCGTTCTGTGGTAAACCTCTACATTTATGACGTCATTCAACCATGCAATGGATCCGTCCATCATCTGATCGTCTATCTATTCATCAAATTTGTAAGTGCCTTCTACACAAGAGTGTATGACCTCAGCGGTTGGCTTGAAACAAATCCAGTTTTAACGAATCCATCTTCTGTCTTCGATATTCACAAATTTTGTTTTTATATGACCCATTTTCACATCTACCATGCTCAACCTAGCATTTCTTGCATTCGGTTTGTCCCCTCGCATTAATCATCCACAAAGGTCTTCAATCTTCTTACGTGTGGGTTCGGTTGCTGGTTGAGGATTGTCGTCTAAATTATAGATGTCGTTGAATGCTGGTCGAGTGGATTTCCACTCAAGTCCTGGGATGGTTGTGTAGAGGGTTCCTGCGTGGATTCGAGGGAGTGGGTTGGGGTAAGACAAATCCGGTACCGATTTCCCAACCCTCAGAGCTATGAGAAGCTTGATGAGCCTGGTGTTTGATCAAACTAACAGTATGTTTGTGATCAACGGCATAAGTACGCATTCGCTACCCATTTCGCCCTCTCATATAACCAATATTCACAAACACTAAAATTTCTGTATTTTATCTATTGCACCTCTTTCGAGTCAACGAGGGATAGAATGGCGGATCAGTGTACTATGTTATCAACACTATCGCAGTTTATTTGTTGTTTTTCCTCGTATATGGCTGTTATATCTGCCTCTATATTGCATTTAATCAGCGATTTCTGAGAGAGTCGTTCTGTAAAAACAGTGTACGAACAACCGCAAGAACAGTACACAGAGAAGCAAACAGCGCAACCACAATCTACGTACAGTAGGCATAGAAAACACAAAACCACCCAGATAACACGAGATTCATTTCTCATGTTTGTCCAGATTCCTAGCCGTCTGTGATTGCTTTTCATCTGACTAGAATTTGCCCGAGACAGTAGACCAGTCAATATTGTCCACATTCTCTCTCCAACCAGATAAGGAGTCAGATAGAAGCAATCACTGTCGCTTGGAGAGGTTGAACCTACGTTCTGTGTACATCGCCATCATCCGTTGACATGACCTCTTTCTTGCCATCACCATTCATCTATGATGGAATCTGGCTTTGGAAGGACAGTGACTCCAGCTGGACAAATTGAAATACTGCGAGACAACCCCCACATATGGTTATTTCATTGACAATAATTAGGTTCTTCTGTCTGAAACGCTGAATTTTGTAATGTGAAAGACATAGATTCCTTTTCGGTGGATATACTTTTTTATTTTTCAGGTTTTAAATATAATTTAATAGCTCAGAATTCGCATTTTCCTGTCTTATTCTGGTTTATCCAGTTTTTTAAAGTCCGAAATCTAAGTCGTGGTTTTCCTCAACATGGACCAAGATGAAATTCGGATAGATTTTTTGAAAATTGAAGTACTGGATCCTTGCATTAGCTCGTTTTCAATGCCTCATTAAGGTACTTAAGATTTAATTCAACGAGTGGGCCATTCGCCTTTGACCTTAGGAGTTTAAATAAATAAATAAAAGGATAAAGTTTTTTGGCGATGGTCAATCCCTGAGGGATGCGCCATGTATTCAACTTCACTAAACATGTTTTGGAAGTGACTGAATGCATATCTGGAATTTACAATGACTCGAGATGGGTGGTCTGCGGGTGTACCGAGCCAGTGCTGCTATCCTCCCAGACAAGTCTGGTACCAAGTTGCCGACCCCCGGAGAGATGGATGGTTTGGTGAGCCACGGGCGCGGGGATCGATTCCACCGTACGTGTTGCAGGGCGTCTCCGACCACTGCGCCATACGCTCCCGACAAATTTCATAACAGTGGTAATCTACTTGAACGACATGTGGCAGACTAAGAAACACTGTTCAATAAAAAAATGGCTACTTGAGTATTTTTGACAAGAGAATTTTTGTCATAATCGCTATTCGCTGAGGTCGTTTCAAACCTTGTATTCCTGGACCTGCCACTTATGACGTCACCACCTCTTACCCTCATTTTCTCTTTTTTCCTGTCACATTAGCACACCTTTCCATACTTCTCGATCAAATAAACCCCCCAAAAAATGGTTGTTTTGAACCATTTGCCTAATGTTCATCGTTCTTCCGCTTTTTTTATTGTCAAATATGATTAATTGCTATCTCATGAAATTGCTCTGCGTTAGGGGTTCATCGTCAGTTTTTTATCACTCAAGCTGAATGTGCACTTATTTATCTTCACGTCAGTAGTTTTTTATAACACTTCACGTGCTATGCATACATTGAAAATACACAACAGATAGAAGGATAGTGCCATCGCTATTTATCAGTTGCTTATGGATGCACCATCACTTCGACTTTCAAGCAGCACGAGAGGTGATCAAGAGATGATTATCTGGCCCATACAATGGTTTTGTGTGGCCTATCGATGTATCAAGTCAGTGCTGCCATCCCTTTTTAAAGAGGTGCAATACAAATTTTCAGATCCTGGAGAGATGAAAAGCTTGGTGAGCTCAGGGACGCAGGATTGAACCAACGACTGCGTTTGTGTTGTAAGGCAGCTCTAACCACTGGTTTAAAAAACTAGGACGTACATTATATACATATATATATATATATATATATACATATATAACATATATAACATATATATATATATATATATATAACATATATATAACATATTATATATATACATATATATATATATATATATATATATATATATATATATATATATATATATATATATATATATATATGCATGCTTGTTTTCCTTCCCTTTTAAAGCAGCTTCTTCATGTTGCTGCATTACGATAATGTAATTTAGCAATTACTTATTGATCTTTGGTGTTGATTTGTTCTAAAAAAGAAAAAATCCACGTAAACTAAATCAACCAACTCCAACTCGGGGCTGTTGGTCAGTAACTGGCTGACAATTCGATGCATATGACGTTCGTTTGGGCTTGATTAGATCCAGCTAAGGTTTAGTCGACAAGGATTTTTCTCAAGTTACTATAAAAAATTTTAAACATGGATTTTGGACGGATAGTTACCAGACTGACGAAGTATCCACTGGTCAAGTCTGTGCATTTTGTAGAATGCGTCAATTGCATGGTTGTGAAGGTGTTCATTTTAGGTTTTACATGTATCATTCCCTTTATGGTACGTGACATGGAATAACATATAAGCAAAACATTGGCACAATTGCGTGTTTATATAAAAGAACACCACCTGTATGAGAAATAAACTCGCAACTGAGTAAATCGGTCAGAATGTCCAAGGTATAAGAGAGCAGCGAGATTTTTGAATTGTTTGCGCATTAGGACACGTGTGGCGCAGTGGTCAGGGGTGCCCTGGTACATATAAACGTGGGATCGACTCCCGCACCAGTGACTCACCAAACCTTCCATCCCTCCGGGTACGGCAAACTGTTACTAGACTTGTCTGGGAGGATAGCAGCACTGGCTCGATATATCGGAAGGACATCGCGAGTCATTGTAAAGACCTGATATACATCCAATCATCTCCAAACGATGCTAATGCTGTCAAATGCGTGGCGCATCCATCAGAGATTGATCAACGTCGAAAGCTTCATCCTTCATTTTTTTTGCGCATTGTACAGAGGTTAAGAAACCTTTACTGTGAAGACATGAAGTAATTCCCATTACCGACTTTCTATTAAGCTCGGCGTTAATCAATAAGCTAGTGTTTTCTTCGTGAGCGGACACGAGTTTGTTAATGAGAACGTTATTCTTTAACATTAATAAACTTCTGTTCTCTCAAGAAGAAGTCATTAATTTATTGGTCAATGCTGAACTTAATAGGGAAGTTGCTCTTGGAAATTACTACACCTACCAACGGAATACTTCCGACTATGAAAATATTTTTTTCACACGACTCGTCTTTCACATCGACCATGTGGATCCCAGCACTTCTCGCATTCGAATCGATCTGTCGCATCCATCATCCACTAAGGTCTTCCAACTTTTTACGTGTGGTCTCTACTGCTACTTGAGGATTGTCCTTTCATCGTGAACGTCGTTGAATGCTGTTCGAGCTGATTCTGTCTGGAGTCCTGAGATAGTCGGATTAGAGCGCTCCCACTTGGATTTCAGAGAGTCAGCTTTTGCCAGGCAATCCCACACCAATTTACCGACCCCGAGGAATGACAGGGTTGGTGAGCGCGGAGAGCGATCCAACCAGAACCGTGCTCCTGGTGATCTACACCATTACCACTGTGCTACGCACCCCTGTGAGGATATTGTGAACTATGAATTGAACACTTGTATCGTTTATCTTCGCAAATCACAAATAATCATTGGCTTCCATCAGTCAAATAGGAACTTCCCAGCACAGTTCCCATTCGACTGGTAGTTTACTATTTGAGGAGAAATGAGTTTCTCTGCTGTCTCGAAAGCCTCGAGCCTCATTGTGGCTTTCACATGAGATTACCACTTGCCATCTTGTGACGACTACTTTGTTTTAAGGATGGCAACAAATCCTGGCACTGGTTTGCTGATAACAGTATAACCGAATGAGAATGTCGAACTTGTCGGACATCCAGCTAAGGGTGTCCTCCTGGCTATGATGACCTTAGTAAATATTTGGGGCTCTGTGCCACGTACGTCATATATTTTGATCGGAAATGCTTTTATGAACATTAAATTGTGCTCTTATAATTTATGTACTGGATGAAGCGCACTTGTTGAATGCGTTGTGAAGTTTGCGCGTATGTGGTCGACACCTGTGAAGTTTTGATGTGAGATTTACGAAATGATTGATCTAGTGAATTTTCCTTGATTATGACCTTTTCAAGAAACTGAGAAAAAGGGAGATGCATTCTTATAACCGAAGTCGCTCTATTTTAAAACGTTTTTTGTATTTCAAATTCTACAACTGAGTTGTTCTCGTCGATTTCTTAAATTTCACATATCAAGTAATGAAAATCTGCTTTTCTATGCTCTCAATTTCAATCTCTTCCAAACGCTGTGGCGCAATGGTCGGAGGCGCCCTGCAATACACACATGGGATCGATCCCTGCGCCCGTGGTTCATCAAGCATTCCATCCCTCCGGGGTCGGCAAATTGGTACTAGACTTGAGGATAGCAGCACTGGCTCGGTACATCCGTAGGCCACCCACCTCGAATCATTGTAAATTCCAGATATGCATTCAATCACCTCCAAACGATGCTTGATGAAGTCGAATGCGTGGCGCATCCCTAAGGGGTTGATCAATGCGGAGAGCTTCATCCTTTAATCCTTAAGCCAAATGCTCTCAAAATGATTGAGCCGTTCTCGTGATTTGTTGATTCTACATCAATTCATCAATATTGTATGTCATGCGGTCATTAATTCTGCCATATAATCAGACATTGCCAAAAAAAAGCAAAAGCTTTTAATTTGTTGCCTATGACAACCCATATGACGAGGAGTGCTTTAGAATATTTTTTTGGTTTAATGTGCGTTGTTCATTTTTTATCGGTCATAAATAGAACCTTACAGAACTCGGATGGTCGTTAAGCTCTATGGTTTTTCGTTTCGCTTTTCTTTTAGTTTCTCTATACGTCTTCGTTCCCATTATCGTCTCACAATCCGTTGACCTGATAGCCCTTGTTTCGTATATCAACAATCAAAACACGCACGATGAATGCCATGAGTGCCTTCTCTACTACTAATGCTTCTTTTCTTCTTCTTATCCCAATATCTTCTTCCTTATCTTCTTTAGCCCCTCAATACTAAACAAGAACAGCACCGTTTGTGCAAAAATGGGTGTGCAACGTAAGAATACTCTTTTGAAACAATTCTTTATATTCTTGTTTAGGAAGCGACGTGGTGTTATGCTTTCTTTCTTTGCGAACAAGATGACGTTTGAGCGGATTTCGCCTTTCTCAAAGCCTTGAAGGGTCAAGTTGACCGCAATCTACCCAGCCAAACACCTCCACAACCAAACAGAGGAAATGCTAAACCGAAATTTTAATTACCCTGAACACAGAATAGCTTCTTTTCGTACTCACCGCTTTTTTTTTAAAACAATTGTTTTCTTACATTAAATTGCTTAGAATACGCTTCATTAATTCAGATTTACCTGATTTTCCTCCAGCTTGTGCAGTGCTCATTCATTTGCCCAACGCTTCCTTTAACGTGGTTCATTGAAATTCTCCTTTTTACTTGGTTAGACGATCGGTCTTAAGATACTGGGCAGGTGCGAGAACTTCTTTTGCCCGTTTCACTGGACTTTCATCGGTCGAGGACGATATAGCAAACGGAATCGAGCTTCTTAATTATGCGTTTCATTGATATCACAGGCAGCTTGCTTGCTTCCCACTTAAACTTTGTCGCTCTATTTAAACTTTCTTACATTTCAAGTCGATGATGAACACAATTAAGCAACGAAAAGGGTGGCGTTTTGTACAGTGGTCAGAGGTGCAGCGCAATGCATAGATGGTTGTTGGTTCAATGCCACACTGCCTGTCTGTGAAGCCCTCATCCATCCAGGATTGGAAATCTTTTGCCTGTAACCTGTCCGATAGGATACGAAAACGGAATCGATACATCGATAGGCACTGCAAAGTGATTATGTAGGCCAGATATGCATTTATTCACCTCCATGGAGCCCTAGTCGATCGGAAAGAGGTTTCTCACCTTGCGAAAATGTTTCTTTCGGGAATATACATTCTTGATGTTCTTTTAGTGTCGTCATTGTGATTGTGAGTTGAAATATTTGGATTTATCAGCTTGGGAGATTGCTTTTCGAAAAACGCTTCGATGCTAGGAGGGTGGGGGGAGGGGTGGTGTGAACAATTGGGCAGGTTTACCTGAATATGTCGCTAGTGGTCTAAATGAGGAGAATTTTCATAGTGATAATTTTGGAAGTTCCATTAATGCGTATTGCTTTTTAGAGCAAAACAGAAATCGTAATTTCATTGGAATTACTTCATAGCTACTGAATGGAGAGTAGTCAAACTACAGTGATGTTGATTGCTTGGACACAACTCCTTTAAGCTTTAAGACGTGAGCTCCCAAGCACGTGTCGTCCATTTCTGCAGTCGCCAATTTTGTTTTAATGTCTTTTTATCTAAGTAATTGATCATCAGAATAGTGTTAAATGGGAATGATAAATTAGATGGAGAAAAGTACTACTAGGTCAAATAGTCTTTGCTCTAGACTGACCCAGTAGTACTTTTCTCCATCTAATTTATCACTCCCATCTAACACTATTCTAATGATCAATTATTTAGATAAAAAGACATTGAAACAAATTTGGCGACTGCAGAAATGGACGACACGTGCTTGGGAGCTCACGTCTTAAAGCTTAAAGGAGTTGTGTTCAAGCAATCAACATTCCTGTAGTTTGACTACTCTCAACTCAGTAGCTATGAAGTAATTTTAATGAAATTACGACTTCTCTTTGCTCTAAACAGCAATACGCATTAATGGAACTTCCAAAATTATCTCTATGGAAATTAACCTCATCTAGACCACTAGCGAAATATTCAGGTGAACCTGATGGCATCGTCCTTATAACACCAAACATTAGCCAAGCGGAGCGTATGCTTGTCGACTTTGATAAAGCCTGTGGAAAGATTGGTCTTCGACTAAATGTCACGAAAACGATGTTCATGAAGAACAGATTGGTTTCGTATGCCCCATTCACGCTCAACGGAACGAATATCTCCGAATGCTCGATTTATGTCTATCTAGGCCGGGAAATCAATGTAATGAACGACTTAGCTCCAGAGCTAAGCAGAAGGAAACGAGCGGCTTGCGGAGCTTTCAAAAGCATCGAGGATGTAGTGAAGAGAACAAAGAAACTCAACGGTACTTCCTGTCCCAACGTATGCGTCAGAAACTTGGTCGCTGCCTAAGCAGGACGAAAGATCACTCAGCGTTATCGAACGCGCAGTCGAAAGGACGATGCTAGGAGTATCCCATTTCACACAAGGGATAGGGTGCGAAGCTCCGACCTGCGTCAACGATCAAAAAATCGAAGATGCCGTTCTCCACGCCAAACCGTCCAATATGAGGTGGGCCGGACACGTAATGCGTATGAATGAAAACCGATGGACAGGAGCCGTTTGTGACTGGATTCCTCGGGATGTCAAACGTACTGCAGGAAGACCACCGACCCGATGGTCAGAGTTCTTCACGAGGAGCTTAGAAGAAAGATATGATGCTCGACCCTAAAGCGAGCAGAACCCACTGGGCTACTCTTGCAAGCGACAAGCAAAAAATGAAAGATTTACTGGCGCCCGCTAGGATCACTCGGTAATCAACTGGAGTACAGGTGATACGGGTGGTATAGGTCAAATAGTCATTTTGGGAGTATAAGAAGGTACTAACTGTGAGGAGAAATAAACGAATATTTGCTTACCAACGAGTAAATTCTTTGATAAATATCAAATCGCGGTAAAGTTTCATTCGTGCTGCAAAGAACTGGTACCCAGCATTTACTGGTTCCAGCACTTTGACTTGGACCATTTTCTCGCATCCGTCGTCCATGGACGTCTCCGAGTTTGTGCATGGATCCAGTGAATCGATAGTATGTCCAACGCAGTATTTGGGAAAAGCTCTCTTCTGTACTTAGAAATATGCAAAAACCGGTTTTCGAACGAGTTCACGGGGAAGGAATTTAATTGGTAATCGATTGTTGTTCCAATTTTAGTAGTTACAACGAATCATAGTTGTCGTATGGAATGTGCGAGTGTAGAAAAGTACCTAACTAGACGCAGTATAAGCTCGGAAACACTTCCAAACGCTGAAAGCAATGTGTTTATATGGTGGACCACGGTAGTATATAAAGGGTGAAATTTCCGCATTCATCAATCCCTGAGGGATGCATTATGCATTCGACTTCATCAAGCACCGTTAGAGGTGATTAAATGCGTATCTGGCTTACACAATGACTCATAGTAGTATGCGATGTATCAAGCTAGTGCTGAAATCTTCCAAACAAATCGGCTACCAATTTCACGACTCCGGATTGATGGAGGGCCTAGTGGGCCTGGGGGCGCAGGGGATCGATCCCATGAGTATTGCAGGGTGCCTCTAACCACTGATCTACACCCGTCCTCGGGAATATGTAGTAAATTTGCTGTTTTTGCTAGATTTTTTTCTATTACACCGCCTGACATCTCATGTTTCACATTGTGCGGATCCCAGCACATCTTCCACTCGATTTTGTTTCCTCACATTTTCCGTCCTCGTTGGTCTTCAACTTTTTGCGGATGAGTTTGGTTCTGCTACTTGAGGATTTTCGTCTTCGTCATAAGTTTCGCTGAATGCTGGTCAAGTTCATTATCCCTGTAATGCTTTGATAGCCTTGCTGGAATGTTTCCATGTGGAATGGTGAGAGTGACTTGATCTAAACAAGTCTGGTACCAGTTTCCCGATCTCGGAGGGTTGGGAAGCTTGCGCTTGTGCAGGTTGGGTCTTTCTCGTAATGAATGAAATCATTACCACTACTCCACGCGCTCAAACAAATAATGTATAGTAACAGCCTGCGTATCATATATTCTCTGTATATTCATAAAGCAAAGTCTCTCTTAAACACTGCCATGTTTTCACCCCTCAAATCTTCGAATTTTGGGAAAATTACCCTGTAATTGGATTCTTGGATAGCTGGATCACCTGTCTTCACTGGTTGTTCGCGCCTCAGCATAATTTCCACTTTTCAGAGTTTTGCCGGTTTAGCCGCTATGGTTGCTTGGAGTCTCGAGGTCCGCCTGGCGAAAGTATGCTCCAGATCATCACCACCACAGACAGTAGCCGCCTTTGTGGATCAGAGGGAGATTTGCTACCATGCCACTAGTTTGATACCAGGACGGTCGTGGTATTGGTTTGCTCTTAGCCAGACTTCGTATGGAAACGTTGGACTCCTTCTCAGCTTGGGAGGCCATGATAGCTGGATGAATCCCCCTGTCGTACATCGCAACTCGACATCCAGTAACACCCTCGGCCACATTGACGCGATAAACCGTTGGAAGTAATTATCGCGTATGGTCGAAAAACCTGGATGTCAGTACTAACCGAAAATTAGGCCTCATCCGTTGCGGCGGCCACGATGAATTAGACGCACTTCCAGAAAGGGTTAATAACGCCTTTTTTTTTCTTTCATGAAGAACTAATCACGAGACGTTTTCTAGGAAGAAATGATGCACGTGGCCAACTTTTTACCTAAACTGACTGCTTTGAGTATAACTGTGAGGTGAAATTTTTCTAAATAGTAAGGAATTTGTTAAAATGCTACGGTAGTTCAAAATTCATTGTAGGAAAGCATATTAGAAGATTGGATAAATGCTTCAGTTGTCTTATTCTGTATTGGATTGATTGTTGGCTAAATGTCTGAGCGTAGTTAGTGCAACGCGCGGCTCGCAATTCACGTTTATGCGTTAAGTGGTTCGATCTCACGGTGGGCTCCCACCGTAGCCTACTTTCTGCATATTTTTGAAATCATTAGGACATATGCAGTAGTTCTTATTGAGGCGATCTCATACACATGCTATGTAAGCCTCTTCATCCATCTCATTCATATTTTTTTCGACAATTTGACAACTAGAGCACGACCAATATTTCATTGTAATGAGATTGATTAACGCAATAGCAAGCGCCTCTTTTACATTCATGGGACTGAAAATGTTTGAATACAATTAGATTTGTATGTTCATCCTATGTAGTAACAATTGTTTCGTTTGCTGTGCGGGTAACGTCTGGATAACTACTTGTTTACGTAGCCACAAAGCCTTTCATCCATTGTGCATTTGTGCAGCTTTTATAAAAAAGATAAAGCATGCGTTGAGGGGGGATGCGCGATATGTTTGGCTCCATTCATAGCATCGTCGTTAGAGGTGATTGAATGCATATGTGGCCTATTTAATGACTTGCAGTAACCTATGATTTAACAAGTCAGTTCTGCAATCCTTCCAGATAGATCTGGTACCAATTTTCTGACCACGGAGGGATAGAAGGCTTGGTGAACTCGGGGGCACGGGATTGAACCAAAGACTGCGTAGGTAATGCAGAGCGCCGCCAACTGCGCTACACGTGCTTCTATTGTAGTGTATATACATATATATATATTTAGTTACTTGGTTATTTGGACGGCCCGTCCTCACTGGTTGTGCAGGCTCCAGCATAGTCTCCATTTTCTGAGTTTTGCTGGTTTAGCCACCGTCTTTCCCTGGAGTCCCGAGGTCAGCCTGGCCAAAGTCTGCCGCAGGTCGTCACCACCAGGCAGTCGCAGCCCTTGTGGACCAGAGGGAGATTTGCCACTATGCGACGAGTTTGATACCAGGGTGGTGGTGTATCCTGGTATTGGTTTACTCTTAGCAGGGCTTCTTGGTGGAAACTCCGGACTCCTTTTCAGCTTGGGGGACCCTGCAGCGGATGAGTCTCCCGCTGTACATTACAGCCCGACATTCAGGAACACCCACGATGAGGCAGTAAACCGTTAGGATATACATATGTATATATGTATATATATATATATATGTATGTATATATATGTATTTGGAATTATATTCAACTTTCGTCCTCAACAAATAAGCGGATTCAGTATGATGCATGACTGCACTAAAAAGAGCGTCGTCGATACCGCGAGATACACTTTCCCACGACGGCCGGCACCAACCAAGCCAGCGCCGAAGACGTCGCGTGTGCCTCGTTTCTTATGAGCTTTATTAGAGCCCATTTCCTTAGGGAAAAAAAGCTCATCTTCCAAGAATGTATTCCATCCATCCTGTCAAGTACATGAAGAATTTGTCGATTGTTCAAAAATCTCTTCTAAACTGAAAAAGCGGTCTTTTCATGACTAGGAGACGGTATGGGAGTGTGAAAACACTACAGGGCACCTTTTTCAGCGAAAAAATCGAATAAATGTAGAGAGTAGTGGTCAAAGTCATTCAATTTACATAAAGCGAAAACATGGTGCTGGATAGGTGAAATCGTCTTTACAATATAATATAATCCTGCGAAATCCTATTTATGAATATTTTGAATTCAATACCTGTTTTGGTTGTTATTTTGGCGTAATATACTATTGCTCACGTTCGTTCTTCATTCGGGCAAACGTTGTCTATCCGTCGCTACCGCGTCATTCTATCAAAAAACTTCGCTATCACCTGTTCCTTTTAGAAGAGTCTGAGCCAACTTTTCAACAGTTGAACCGGGCACATTATGGGTTACTTCGATATCCATCTATCCATCGTGTTATTTCTACCTAGATGACCAGTAAAACCGAAATATGTTGTCTTACGAAAAGCTAAACTGTGTTCTTCGGCGATCAGACTCGACAAGGAGCTGTCCCTGAGAATTAAATTCTGGTTTGAGATGTCCATAGTCCTTTTTTTTTGAACAGACTGTTGTTTCCAGCAGCCTAATGAAACTTCGATGAATTCTGGTGAGAGTAATTTCAGCATATCGGCCGCCTCCACGTGATTTCCATTGAACTTGTTTGTTTTGTTGAGCTCGTTGAACTTTCGCCTTAAGACCGCTGCGGTTGTTTGCTATTTCATAAGGAGAGAACCACAAGTTTAAAAAACTGTAGTAATTGGAAAATAAGGAAACATTTGCAGAATTCTGAGGACTTATTGTTTATGATTCTTGATTTCTGAAATTGTCACTGTTCTATGTGAAATGCAGAGAATTAACGCTCAAGTAAGAATGGGAGCTTTTAAAGAAGGTATGAAAGGGTTCCACTGGGTAACCGAAGTCGATCTAGTAAATGAAAGGTGGCCCAATTCATGTGTAGGTTCTAGATGACATCATATCTTATCGTAAACATCCTAACTTTATCCCTTGACATCTTGGGATGTCGACTTGTTTCTTTTTAAAGAACCAGAAGTAGGAGTTCCTCCGTCGTACTGCCAAGCTTAGGGAGAGAATTTCGGTGACGTTTTTTGTCTCTTTATGAATCTACTGCACTATTGTACTTGATTAGGTAATGACGATGAATACTAGTGATTTTTTGCTTCTCCTTTTTTTCGTCAGCGACTTCGAGCACTAGTACTTAATTTCCGTTCGCAGCGCTTCGCAGGTTTCTAATCCCGAGAGTTTCTCTTATCACCTTATGGGAAAGGATTTGCATGCCGTCTGAAATTTTTGTTAGCTTAATCATTATCTGTGAAACACATTATTAAACTAGAATATCTCCAGCCATTACTGTGATAATCTAGGATTGAACAAAAATGATTCCCTATTTAATCTCTGCGAACCATGTCTTTAGAGTACAGACCACTTCGGTGATTTATGTGATAATCTGAGATTGAAGAAAATGCTCTACTAACCGACTTTTCCTTAACCTCGGCATGAACAACCAATACACTTGTTTAGATTGTTCAGCTTACACGATTTGGTTAGATATTTTTTCGGCTGAAGTCTCGACGTCTTAGTCTTCTTCAGAGGTGGTAATCGAAGCCGATGGCTTACAGTCGTTCTTCGTCGCGTTTTAAGTATTCGCAGTCTTATCGAGTCCTATCTTCTTAAATGGAGCGCCAATTGAATGAAGTAACCTCATTGGGCGGTGTCCTTTTATACAGGACGGTTACTGACTGATTGTCGACAATTCATCCTGTAGCACTCGGTATTAGAATAGCTACCAGATAGAGTAGTAGGACTTTACTAAGCCGACTTTCGACGGCGTGAATAGTCAATGTGTAATCAATAGTAATAACAGCAGTAATCAGTGACAGTCAATGCAATCAATATCTGAACGGACGTGTTAATAACTCACGTTGAGGTCAAGTGAAATTCGGTATGGTAAAGTATTGTCATTCCGGATGTGGTAGTTGTTGCAACATTGACTGTTACAAGATGGATTGTCGGCATGAAGAGAAGTCATCATCAGTCCACAATCAATCAAAAACTGTTCTGTTAAAAGAATACCTCCAAGTGGGGTTACTTCTTTGGAGCGGTGCCCCACGCGAGAAGTGCTCACACCACGAGGACGAATGACTGTGGAGCATCGATTCGAATCAATCGGCTCTGAAGAAGACGAAGACATCGAAACGTTGGCCTAGTAAAAGTTAAATAACAATCTCATGTAAGCCGAACAATTTACACAACTGTGTTGAGCAAAATGATTACCAGTTTAATTCCTGTGAGCCATTTCTTTGAAATATTAGAATTTGTTTATGCGCTCTGCTTGGAATAACTGTATTCGGCACTTCAGTAAAAGTTTGTCGGAGCTTAGCGCAAAACGTAAAGTGTGGAACGTTAAGGAAAGTAGCACACAAAGTAGAGCGCTCTTTAGTGTTACTTGTACACATTTGAGGCGCTTCCAATTTGTGCTGGAGCACAATTTTTCATAACACTCACCTCGTACAGGTTACAATGGTAGTTGTAACGTTACGAATTCGGAGTGAAATCTGTCGTGGTGGCATCAATGTCGACTTACTTGTTTGGTGTATGTCATTTCAGAGTAGGTGTATGCCTGCGTAATGGGTTTCAAACGACACTATTCCATTCACTGCATTTTCTATGTACATTGCTATGAGACAAATGATGAATAGGGAATGGGTTAACTAGGGTTGTCAACTTGCTAGATTCCTAGTTCAGTAATATTACAACTTGTTATTTTTCTCTTTTGTTCCAATTTCCTTGATACCCGTAGTGTCATTTGGTAGGCGATAACGCAGTGGTTAGTGATACCGTTGATCAGGAAGCAAAAGGCGTTGGTTCTGTCCAACCCCTACGCTCTTCTCCAGACCACGTGGGACCGCCTTAACCCGGTTATATCCAAGATTGCAAAGAAGATTGTCCCACCGGCATTTTACGACATTGATAAAGGAGACGAAGTGCTGAAACAGCAGCTGAAACAAAATCCAAAATGTTCGCAGGCCATTGTGGATGATGAGTGCGAGGAAAACGAACAGAATGCGAGAAGTGCTTTGATGTGCACAGTAAATGTTATGACGGGTCATGTAAAATAAAAAAAACCATGGGACCTACCGTATGCTGGTGCTCGTTTGTATGCTTTTTTCTACTGAGCTTTACTAATACGTAGTTATGCGACAATCCCACACAAATGTTGTCGATTGTAGAGTTTTTTTTTGGGGTGGAGCTTTGAGACAACCTTACTAGCGCTTTCTCTGCTCGTCACTACAAGCAGGTTAGTAGTTCTTGTAGGGAAAGTCAGAATTTACAACTTCGTTTCCAATTTGGTGTAAAGTATTAACCATTTTCTGGTGCTAATCTACTAATAGTTGGGCTTCTGATTTGAGACGTCAGTCAGCACTCATCCCAGGTAAGTCGATTTGGATAGAAACTGCTGTCTTAGTTGACAACATTTTTTTGCACATCGTCTCTGATGCTGCTTGCTAACAAATTTGTGTTGCATAATTTAAAGTTCTTAAATCATACGTCCGACTTTCTATTAACCTTGGCATTGATCAAGTAATTCTTCGTATTCTTGTTGAGCAAACACGAGGTGTTATTTTTATTCTTTATTCACGAACCAGCTGACGTTTCGGCGGATTTCGCCTTCCTCAGAGCCTGGAAAGGTCAAGTTGATAGCAATCCATTCGGCCAAACACCTCCATAACCAAACAGAGAAAACGCTGAACCAAGATTTCAATCACATTGAACACAGCTTTGTACACTCACCGCTTTCTATGAGTCTTCCACTGAGTATGTGGCGTGGAGACCAACCGCACAGAATCCACATGGAAGCGTAATGTGCTCCTCCCACCAGAGTAATAGACTAATATATTGCCCAATATCACGCGTGATAATGAGGCATTCCTCCCTGCGATTCATTTGGGGACTGGAATTGATCTAGAACGCCTCGAGAGTTTTGCGCGCTTGTGTTCTCGATTCCTGTGCGAGGATCCTCACTTATACTTCAAAATCTTTGCCGTTATGTATCTGTGTCCTATGCATGCCCAGTGGGGCACTTGGTCTAACTTTAAGTTTACCGACTAGATGTTCTTTTTATGCGGACGCAGAGTGGTCTACCCGTTTCGCCAATGTATTCGTCTGCGCACGTTTTACATGAGATCAGATAAACTGTACCCGAACTCATGCAATCACCTTCTCTACCATTGGGGGCAAATTATGCAATTTGCTTTGCACATAGACGGTCATATAGGCGGTTACGAACTAGTTGGCGCATTAGAGTACTGGGTGGTATTTCAACTACGTTTACCGAATTCTCAAGACCCGTCTTTCTTAAGCAGCGTTTTATTATAGCTGCACTTACATCATTTGAGATGAAGGGTAGGATAAACGGGACGTTTTTATCGCTAGAGTGGTCATTTAGGGGCCTAGGATTTCCCCTACATCTATCCCGAGCTACAGTTTCATAGCCATTAGAAATGGCTATTTGCCGTGCCAAGTTCCGGGGCTCCTCTCTCTGCTCTCTTCCCGTGCACACGTTGGTTGCTTTTTTGAAACATGTTTCTCACAAGGGCCCTTTTCGTGTGAGGGGAGTGAGAAGAGAGGTAATGAACCAAGATGTTTTTACTACTTGGGTTTCGGTACCACTTTATAATGTAGCCATTTTCAAAATGTTATTGTCATTCCGATGGGATGGGCACATTACGCTTCCATGTGAACTCTGTGCGGTTGGTCTCCACGCGACATACTCAGTGGAAGACTCATAGAAAGCAGTGAGTGTGCAAAGAAGCTATTCAGTGTTTAATGCGATTAAAACCTTGGTTTAGCGTTTTCTCTGTTTGGTTATGGAGGTGTTTGGCCGAATAGATTGCTGTCAACTTGACCTTTCCAGGCTCTGAGGAAGGCGAAATCCGCCGAAACGTCAGGTTGTTCGTGAATAACTTGACACTTGAACGGCCCATCCTCACTGGTTGTGCGGGCCCCAGCATAATCGCCATTTATGGGAGATTTGCTGGTTAGGCCATTGTGGTTCCCTGGAATCTCGAGGTCAGCCTGGCCAAAGTCTGCCCCAAGTCTTCACCACCACGGGCAGTCGCAGCCCTTGTGGATCAGAGGGAGATTTGCCACCATGCGACTTTGATATCAAGACGGTGGCGGATCCTGCTATTGGTTTACTCTTAGCTAGGCTTCCTGATGGAAACGCCGGACTCCTTCTCAGCTTGAGAGACCCTGCCGGGGGGAACGAATCCACCCGCTGTACATCGCAGTCCGACACCCAGAAACACCTCCCAGCCACGATGAGGCGGTAAACCGTTGGGAGGGTTCGTGAATAAAGAATAAAAAAATAACACCTAGTGTTTGCTCAACAAGATTACGGAGAATTAAAGTTCTTATCTTTTCGATTTCCGTTCTTCAAATCATTTTTTTATGCCGTATCTGTCTGAGATATAATCCAGTGGAGTTATTCCCATTCACCGTGTATTCCGAAGGTCATAGAACAACTTTCGTTGAGAGTCCGTTCGTAAGGTAGTCGTCCACTTTTCTACATCACCGTCTGCACTGCTTTAATCGGGAAGCACTGGATTATTGCTCCACCCAGGTTGCTGCAATGCTCTCACTCTCAGTAAAATTGCAGCAGCATATGTTATAAGCACTCAATAATTTCTTAAAGTCCAAACCACTTGTTTTCTACGTTTATGGATTCGAGTCACTCTCGTGATCTAATGTCATCTCATGTTATCCGTTTTCGTAGTGAAAGTCCATTCTATAGCAAGCAGAATAAGGTTAATTGGCATATAGCAAAGCAACGGAGCACGTGTAGTGCAGTGCTTAGAGATACCCTGTAATAAACAAATGATTGTTGGTTTGATCTCGCCTCTGATCTCACCAAAGCTTCCATCCTTCCAGGGTGGGTAAATTGGTAAGAGATTTGCTTGAGAGGGTAGCAGCACTGATTTGATGCATCGGTGTGCAACCATGATTCATTATCGAGGATCAGATATGCATTCAATCGCGTCATACGATGCTTAATGAAGTTGAATGCATGGCGCTTCCCGCGTGGGTTTGATCAACGCTGCCGAAAAGCTTCGTCCTTTCCATAGCAAAGCAATATTTTCAGCACCGACTTCCATATAGTCGACGCATGAGTGGTCAATATCCTGGGTTATTGATTGGTTTACGGATGATTGTTTTAGAATGATATTCTGGCTAATGCTTCGAAGCCAGCGATTGAGATTCGTCCTGTATAAATGTCCATTGCTGGAAAAAGCAGTGTATTCATGCGATGTTCAACTTCACTGGATTGGACTCGATGGGAGAACGAAAATCTACAGCGCGAAAACTGCGCCAAACACTTGATGCTCTGAAGAAGTCAAAAATATGCATATGATATGATAAGCTTATGAATAGACCAATATATTAATCATCCATGTTAAGATTAAATGAAAGTCAATATTGAAAATATCTACAGACACATATCTATTTCTGAAGCTGGTCACAGCTGTACCTAGTCCCTCTTGCTCTGTAAATGAGCAAGTCTAGAAGATTTAATGCTATTGTAGTGACGAATTCCGGACATTAGCCAATCAACGTCACTTTTAGCTCGCTCCGCCTTCGGAGTGCAATGACATCATTTCTGTTCATCAACAAGAATGACGTTGAGACGCGTGGGCAGAAGCCCTCGAGCAATGTGAGAGAGCGTGACGAGTGCAGAATAGCCAAACCAGGCCATAGATGGTTCTAGAAGGTAGCTGTGAGAGCTCGGCGAAACGGGGATTGAAAACAGCGCCGAGATAACCAGTTCTGAGGCGAGAGTGCTGGATCGAAAGCGACGAGATAGCGGCAGAGCGACGGAGGCGCCCATTCTGCCCTGTGGGCGGGGCGATCGCCACCCACCGTCGTCGTCGTCGTCGTCGTCGTCGTCGTCGTTGTCGTCGTCGTCGTCGTCATCGTCGACGTCGTCGTCATCTTCGGGGCGGACCGACTGGACACCGCTGGCGGCAGGCTTGGCATTGATCGCCATCGTCAGAAGGAAGGAGCGCTTGTCATCGTCATCATCGTCCACGAATCTAATGCATTCAACAAGGAAGCGTATAGTGTCACATTGGCCTAGAGGGGTGAGTGAATAGACATCGTTAGTCGTTCGTCGGTTCAATTCCTTCGCATTGCTGATAAGCCGCTTCATTGATATGGCATCATCGTACAATGAATAATCCTCTTATCGAGGGAATTATGTAGTCTTTTTTAAGTTTGCTGTCATTTTGAGAAATCTCATAATTGCCTTTGAAGAAAGGCCTTCCGGGTCTTATAATGTGTTTTCTACCTAATACAATATTTATCCCAAGGGTTTTTTTTTCACTTTTTAACTCGTGTTCCTCAACATATTTCAGTTCACACTAGGTGATTTGCACTACCTGAGTTGGCCCATATTTCACACGCCATTTCAAGATTCTTCAACGAGATCCTTTTATCCGTTTCAGTTCGTTCGATTAACTGATTTATATTTAAGCATCGTTTCGAATTTTTTTCTTCTGTGGTGAACGTTTTTGAGGCGGCCATGTAACTTAATTAAGGTTTCAGTTTAATGATGCTTCATCCTCCTTCCTCCAGCCTCTTATTCATACTGATTCTACCTTGTACATTGAAACTTTGCCAAAAGTTGGCATCTTTGAACAATACCGTTTTGCTTTAAGTTTATATTCTTTTGAAAGTTAAACCTCCTGTTTGTAGCGAAAGATCACATTTCATCTACAAAGATCCGTCTGATACTGTAGGAACCACATATTTTACCTTCGTCATCTTCATCTTCATCATTTTACTACAATTGCTTCTGATGTCGAAGGTCATTTCTTTTACCTACTGAATACGTCCGATATGCTGATGTAGGGGGCTCAACTCCAAAAACCTAGCTGATTTTCATTTGTGCCCGTGAGCCACGTTTTGCTTCGCTACTCACGACCGTTGTTCAAACATGTCTTAAGTTCCTTTTACACTTTTGATGTTGAATCAAACTCTGTTTCTTCTTCCGTGTTGTCTCCGAATTCCATCAGCATACATGAATCAGGCACAATTCGATTTGATTGTTATTGATAATTTCCTTTTCACTCCTATAACTTTAAGGTAGTAGCTCTCATTGTGAAGAACTGAATATTCATGTGGACTATATATAAGCTGTACCATACTCATTTTCAATAATTTCAGCTCACTGTGGCTCCTCGTACGCATAGTACAACGTCAAAAAGCATGATGGACAATGGGGGACCGTATGTGACAAGCACAATGGAGCTTACGCGAAGACAGGTGCGATAGTACTATCTCTCTCTTTCTCTGCAAGGTAACACCACCGAACGACTCGCCTTTTAAGAACCGAGCAGATCGGAAGCAGCTCTAAACAAGTGACTAGCTGACACATAGCGAAGGAATCCTTTTGCAATGCGACTTTCACTTGACATCAGTAGAAATCTTGTAGATGTTTGTAGTCGCATCGAGTCGATCAGAAGATTGAACAATGGCTGTGTACAATCTGGCCCTAAAGAAAGCGAAGGCGCTGAAACATTAGCCGAATGGGAATTCTATAACAACCCAAGTGTAAGCTCATCATCGAAGAACGAGGCATTGGTTATTTTTTTATGTAGGTTAAGCGAAATTTGGTTTCAAAACAACTGGATTTGCAAACTGGTTGGCTAAGAAGGTTCAAGGATTGCCGTACTTCATTCACGACTCGGAAATTTGATATCTATTGGATATATATGCATTAAATTTGATATATACTGGATATTATACTGGATATTCCACGGATCTCCCTCATATGAGGGATCTCGAGCCGGTTAGTCGCGAGGCTACGTGGCGCGTCTCCAGGTGGCGGATAGGGGGTTAATCGAGGACCAAATGCGACCTCTGCTCGCCTGAGACGCAGGTGGATCCAGGGGATGGACTCCCTGTTTCTGCAGCTCCGATTTGGTACATGCTTTCTGTATTTACGAGGCGTATTCATGCACGCGTGTGTGGGTGCGTTGTAGTTTATGCGGATTGTATTCTACGAGTCAATTCGGCAAAAAGCCTACAATCAAGTGACAGGGAAGTATATGTGAGGCGGTAAGGAGTCGTCTACAACAAGTAAGCCCCATGTCAACATTGAGAGAGCCTGGCAAGCTACCCATGAGTATACCCAGCCCCCCACGTTCAAAGCCCAGCAGGCTGTACGTGGGTATCAAAATGCTAAGTAAAGTAAAAAAAACGGGCCTCATTCCCCTGACCCCGAAAGAGCTCCCAATTTCGCAGCGTTGGGTAGGACGAATACGGAGAGGCTGCTAAAATCTCAGGGCCAATGGAAGCTGCCTGGATCACGAAGAATTATGGTGACGATCTGTACTTACAATGCACGTACGCTTGCATTCGAGTCCTCGATAGAAGACTTGCTCATGCAAGCAAGAAGAACAAGGTACGACGTCATCAGCCTGGCCGAGACGTGACGACACCACCCATCCAACGCCGTCTATAACATCGGAGAAGAACTGTTCCTCGGAAACCTGCGACAGTAGAGGAGTCGGCGGCGGCGACGTTCTCGTTAACACGAGTTTGTCCATGAACATCGATTCATTCGAACAGCTTACAACCCAAATCGGACGTTTACGACTAAAAAGATGTGGATCAATACCGCCTTTGACAATCTTCGTCGTTTATGCGCCGACATGGAACTATGACGAAGAAGAAGTCGAAGCGTTCTATAAGGGCTTGGAGAAGTTCTATAGAGAAGACCATACATTCTTCAAGGTCATCACTGGAGATTTCAATGCCAAGATTGCACCAAGGAGAACGTCTGAAGAACGTCAAATTGGGACCCACAAATTGGAATGGAACGAACAGGGTGAGCGACTATCTGAGTTTATCATGGCGACCAAGACCATCCATGGTAACTCGCAATTCCAGAAGCCCCCACCCTCAATGCTGGGCGTGGGAGTCTCCCAATGGAGAGTACCATAACGAAATAAACCACATCATAGTAAATAGAAGGTTCTGCTCAAGCGATGTCGCTGTTGTCCCAAAATTTTACACGGGATCAGGCCACCGTCTCCTTCGTGCTAGATTCTATTTCTGGTGGAAAGGAGAAAAAAGCCACTAAATTCAAAAACCGAAGTCCCAGAACCACCACAAACTGGAACTTTTTCAATTCATTGGTCCGCTGCTGCGAAGTTGCCGTTGTCGATAACATCGACGAGGAATACGATCGGCTCATTCAATATCTTCACGTTAGCGCTATGAAAGCTGAAAGTTGGAAAGTCACCAAGAGACGTCTGTCTCCAGAAACAGCTGTCGAGCTGATACGCCAGCGTGGAATCGCACGAGCTACAGGCAACCGCGAACTAACGTCCGAACTTGCAAAACAATGCAAACAGGCGATAAAAGACGATCTTAAAGAGAGAAGAGCAGCAGTAATGGTCGAAGCTGCAGAGGCTGGGAAAAGCATTCGAAGACCAAGATGATTGATTGCACTCCGATGCACAGACGGCACAGTTACAACGTCCAGAAAGGCAATGGAGAAAATCATTCACGAATACTATTCAGGTCTCCTCGATAGCCACGTCCATTTTCAGTCATATGAAATAAAGAAGGGTGGTTATGTTGTACCACCAGTTCTCCCTTCCGAAATCCGACATGCCATTTCGTCGGTGAAAAAATCGAACAGTACCAGATTTGCACAGGATAAGGTCTGAACACCTGAAGAACCTACCGCAAGTCCTCACAAACACACTGGCACGGCTCTTCACACGTTACCTCTCTGAATGCAAGGTCCGTACTCAGTGGAAGACCAGCAAGACCGTGTTATTGTTCAAGAAGGGTGACCTACATGATATCGACAACTATCGCCCAGTCTGCTTGCTGTCTGTCGTCTACAAACTTTTCACTCGAGTCATCCTAAGCAGGATTGACAGAACACTGGACGAAGGACAGCCATGTAAGCAAGCAGGGTTTTGGAAACGATTTAGTACGATGGACCACATCCACGCCATAACAAGGCTCACTGAATTGTCGCGAGACTACAAAAGACCACTCTGTCTCACTTTCACCGATTTACAGAGAACGTCAAAAGAGGGGTTAGGCAAGGCGATACCATCTCGCCAAAATTATTTACCGCCACCCTCCAGAACGTCATGCGAATACTGGAGTGGGATAATATGGGAGTGAAAATCGATGGTCGGTAGTTACTTCATCTTCGTTTTGCTGATGACATCACCCTTATAACACCAAACATTAGCCAAGCGGAGCGTACGCTTGTCGACTTTGATAAAGCCTGTGGAAAGATTGATCTTCGACTAAATCTCACAAAAACGATGTTCATGAAGAACGGATTGGTTTCGCATGCCCCATTCACGCTCAGCGGAACGAATATCTCCGAATGCTCCAGTTATGACTATCTAAGTTGGGAAATCAATATGATGAACGACTTAGCTCCAGAGCGGAGCAGAAGGGAACGATCGGCTTGAAGAGTTTTCAAGAGCATCGAGGATGTAGCGAAGAGAACGAAGAACGCCCGACTTTACCCACCTTTTAGACTCAATGGTACTTCCTGCCCTAACGTGTGCGTTAGAAACCTGGTCGCTGCGTAAGCAGGATGAAAGATCACTCAGTGTTATCGAACGCGCAGTCGAAAGGACGGTGCTAGGAGTATGCCGTTTCACACAAGTAAGGGATGGGATCCGAAGCTCCGACCTGCGTCAACGATCAAAAATCAAGGGTGCCGTTCTTGTACGTCAAACAATCGAAGATAAGGTGAGCCGGGACGTAATGCATATGAATGACAACTGATGGACAAGAGCCGTTAGTGACTGGATTCCTCGGGATGCCAAACGCACCGCATGAAGACCACCGACCCGATGGTCCGAGTTTTTCACGAAGAGCCTAGAAGAAAAGATATGATGCTCGACGAGTTCCTAGAGCTGAGCAGAACCCACTGGGCTACTCTTGCACGCGACAGGGGAAAAAATGGAAGATTTACTGCCGCCCACTCGAGTCACTCGACGATCAACGGGACTACAGGTGACAGGTGACTGGATATTATGCACGAATGAATACACATATACACGAATATGCTGCGAAAACCCAAGACTCGGACGTTTTTTGTTTTGTGTAGGTCTGCGATAACTAGAAGGGTTGCTATGCTATGTTTTTTTGTCCTTTAAGTAGATAGTCTTATAGGAATATTATGAGCTTAGGTTTAGTATTAGCAGAATTAGAAGCTTCTGGCAGGCTTTAGCCAGAATCAGATTTCTTTGAATTAATCTGGATGGAAAGCTAGATGACATCATCTTATTACAAAGATGAATTTATTTCGACTATTAATCATTCACTTAGTAGTTCAGTTAGTTCGCAACGACTGACTATTTTTTTCTTGTTGGCACAAATTTTCATTAAGGGCTAAATTTTTTGTCTAATCTGCCTAATCTGTTAGGCGAATTGGGTTTCCATTAGAATGCAGATACACAGAAACCGTTCAGATTTTCATGTTGTCATTCTCGTTTGACGTTTTTTTTTGTGTTTAATAATTACATTGATCTGGTATGTCGGATGTGCCTGTGCCAGTGTTGCACCGGCTGGTGTCTGATCATTAGATAATCGCACCGTTATCATAGAAATCACCAGCCTTATCACTTCTCTATGAAATTGTTGAAGCTGTTCTTCTCGTTCTCCATTGTTTCGACTGGGTTATGTTCCCCGTGTATGTACTCTTTCTAACCAGTAGACTAAACCGCTCGCCTAAGTGCCGGCTCTAATTGGAAGCGGCTATGCGTTGTCCTCATTATTTAAACATTGTCAGATCGGGGACCTCTAATCCATTTCTCACTGATTTCAGCGGTTTCGCCTTCTTTTTCTCGATTTATTTCAAAGCTTTTCTAGCAAATTGTTCAATTAGTTCTGTATTCAGTGTAACCTGGATACTATAATGGTTATCGTCGGCAATAGTTTCATGAAAGATGTGTAGAGAAAAGGATGGAAGATTGCGGACTACTCTTCATTAGACTCTAAAAAATACTTCAAAAGTGCTACTCGGCTCTGCACGCAATATTTGCCTAGTTGTCCCTACCAGTACCCCCCTAATTACTGCCCGAAGCGAAATGACGCGTGATGACATCGTCGACGAAAAGTATTATCAGAAATTCGTAGTTTTTCCTATTAACTAAAAAGCGGAAACGGGAAGAGAAATATACCTCTGAAGAGATTTAATCGTCAATATTAACGAAGTTTGCGAAAATTTCCATAGAAAGTAGAGCTAAAAGTAATACTTTACCCATGGAAGCACTACTCTACCATCTGCACAAAAAAGAACATCGAAACATCGAAAGTTGCGGCAGCACACATTTAGAAAGTGTCCGGAGTCTTTCTTTATAACGATGTTCGCTCTTCATTACACTAAAAGCAGTGAAGAATGGATTCACATGCAACATTATGTGTGTTGATGGCAGAGAAAAAGCAGCGCAACTAACGAATTCTTCAAGTCGGTGTGATTACGGGACGAGTTGTCCCACGCAATAACTCGGCCACCTGGACTACTTGCGATTTGGTCGACATCGCTGGAAATGCAAGCAAAATTCCCATTGGTTCTCGATACAGTATGAAGCCAAATTTTATCCAATATTATTTAATTGAAACCAATAATGTTTTATTTTTTTTCGTAATTGAATTTGTAGCGATGTTTACATTTGAGACAAATTTGTAGTAACGATGATTTTTGGACAACTTTTTAATAGATCTCCTCCTGTAGAAAATACTCGAAATTCATTTTATTCGTACTCTGATCTGCACGGTTTCACTGTGAGCGACTATCGACATCGGTAGCACAAGCAGTAAAGCATTCGACGTTGACTAATCTTTTGGGATTGAGCCATGCATTCGGGTCCATTCGTGGCATCATAGAGGTCATTGAGTGCATATTTGGCCTACAAAATAACTTGCGGGTGTCTACTGATTCTTCAAGTCAGTGTGTTCATACTCCAAGACAACTCTTGTAACTGGTATTTGCTGACACCGAAGCCTGGAAGGCTTAGTTAGCCCTTCAGCGCCAGATGCAACCAATGATGTGTTAATGGAATAACAGCGATTTTTTACAAGAACAAACTACTTTTTTTTGTGAATCGGCGGTTACGCCACTACTATTACGATATTTCAGATTAATCGTCTACGTACCGTCCTCAACGAGACGGTCGAAATCCACGGGAAAGGGAATTTCCCCACAATCTCTGCTCGTCTCATCGACATCATTTCATGCGTTCGAGAAAAACTCAGGTGAACATTTATCTCATTTCTATTTTTTACAGTGGATGATATCGTTGCCTGATATTAGCAAATATCAAATATTTTCCGCTTAGACATTGGGACTCGTAAGTATGTCTATACACAATAAATTTTGCGCTTCATCAACCTTTCTTGGAAATGTCGTCGTCGTCGTCGTCGTCGTCGTCATTATTTGGAATTTCGTGGTCGCCGGTATTAGCAGGGAAATGACATTTTTTAGATGTTGTGAAGGCATTGCAGAAGAAAAGAGCCTAATGGTTTTAGACGTTAGTTGTATTTTGTTGTGACCAGACAACGAAAACAATTAGAAGAATGGTTTTGTCTTTCATCAAAAGGTGTGGACGAGACGGAGGGGCTACAGCGATGCAACATGTCTCATATTCTGATGACGATCTGGTGAATTCCATCTTAAACTTCTCCATTTCTGATGACAAAGTGATGTATGGGTAACCGATACGGAAGAACATTGGCATCTTCGATACTGGTTAAGGCTCCTCATAGTGAAGAAAGAGATCGTAAATAAAGCAGAAAATGGGCTAATTTTCCGCTGCTTGAAAGATCGCAGATTGGGAATTGGCACGCCATTCGAAGGCAGCTACATTAGTGTCTAGTAAATTTCATCTGCTTTAATATTTGTGGTTCTTGTGAACCTCCAGATTTAGTTCCTTCATTTCTCCATCTGTTCAATCAATGATACCAGCTCATATATGTATGTTAACGAAGTCACCATAAATGCTGGCAACAGCAAGAAAGGATAGAGAATAAATAGGCGTTCGGCAATGACCAATCCCCTAAAGAAGCGCAATGCATTCGACTTCATTCGTAGTGTCATGGAGATGAGTGAACCCATAGCTGGCGAATGCGCGAATGCAATTACTTGTATGACATACCGATGAAGCAAGTCAGTGTTTTTTTTTACCCTGCCAGAAAAGTTTAGTGCTAATTTGCCAACTCCGGAAGGATGGAGGGCTTGGTTTGCCCGTGGTGTCGGATCGAAGCAACGACCTTGTATGTATTGGATGGCACTTCTAACCATTTCGCCTCACGCGTCCTAACGGGGGAAAAATAAACAAAAATCAACCAAAAACAAACCTCCATGTTTTAGGGTTAAAGTGAGGCGCCATTGTTCCACCCAATAAAAAACTGGCATTCATTTAAAAGTGGTATATGGCTGTGCTTCCATTTATCAAAGTGGTTTGACGATTAGAACTAGAAGTCTTCTACGGCTTATATGATCTCTACGGCATATTAAATCTTAAACGATACACAAAACTGTATTAGCTCTTCAGTGAATATTGGATGCAATTTGTTCCACCAATTAAATAGAGTAAACGTTTTAGGCAAGCTGGTATGCCACCGAAATCGGTGAAACTAAATGGTGGTGCCGCATCTCATGTGGCCTCCGCTGATGATTTCTCATATGCTGATCTGGATCTCATATTTCCTATGGAAGTGGAAAACTCGGACAGTTTTGACAAAGTACGGCCGAACATTGTGATCTCCGAGTTTGTTTCACTAATGTTTTAAGCTTTTTCTAAATATCACACTTATCTCATTGGAATCGCAACGTTTTTCTTGAAGGTTCTAGAACTCTCTAGCTCAAGGGAGCGTTCTAGAACTTGATCGTAGATTTTGCGCTTATTTCCAACTGTTTTTTATCTGTTGCTTAGCTCGGTTTCTGCAACTGTGACGCAGTTTAAGAAAGAGGACATAAGGACCTTCTTTATTCTAAATATCTGGTAAGAAAAAACTAAAAACATTAACACAGTAGTATTGAAAGATTTTAAATGATTAAATGTAATATTTTGCACGACTTCAGTTGCTGAACATCCTGGAAACTATATCGATGATGTTTGCAGGTTCGCGAAGCAGTGTTCGATACTATTATGGACATGATGCCATCCGCAAACAAATCGAAAATTAACGCTGACACCGTAAAAGATGTATATATTGGAAAAATGGTCAAGGTTCGTGGGATATCCATAGCATCTTACAACTTTGTTACTGCATAGATGTAGTTTGCTCACATGGCACCTGGTTTGTGTTCACCAAGTGAAATATCGGTGGAGTTCGGGTGCTAACCGTGTAACGGTACTAGCAGGTTGAATATTCGAATATGGCTCCTATCATGGTTCAACTCTAAGAGAAATCGTTCATACTCTAAAATCGTAACTCGTTTACCTACAGGTGTCTGGTGATGATGACCGTTGGTCTCTTTTCTCTCTGCACAATGACTTCGGTAGATGTATTGAGCTGAAATTCGTCGATAAGATGCGACGTCAGTTCGAATTCTCCGTAGACTCGTTCCAAATCACTCTTGATTCGTTACTGGACGACTTCAACAATCAAGAGCCTAAGATCTATATAGAAAGCGTGTTTGGTGATGTACATCAGGCCATGGCTCATCTACAAGAGCGATTAATCGACACACGTCGACCGGAAGAAATTCGTGGTGGTGGTCTACTTAAATATTGTCATTTACTTACAAGAGGCTATAAAGCGGCTAGGCCATCAAAATGTCGACAACTAGAAAGATATATGTGCTCTCGTTTCTTCATTGATTTTCCCGATGTGGTTAGTCAAGAGCAGAAGCTACGGAACTATCTCGACAATCACTTCGGCTCGAACAATGATCAGTGGTCGAGTTCTGGTGATGAAACGGATTCGGAAGCGTCGATGAGTATGGCACCATCGACGATTTTAGCCCAAGGTCAAGCTAAGTACGACTTCTTAATGCTCCTACATCGTGTTGTTAGCGAGAGTACCGTGTGTTTGATGAGCCATGAACGGCGTCAGACTTTGGTGATGATCGACCGACTCGCCTTTCAGGTTTCGCTGAACATTTACAATCCACAGAGCACTGTTGCTGGACACATTCCACGAACGACGCTCTTCTACCTCCCACGCAACACGACACAATGGATTCCCGTTGTATGAAGAGAATATCATCGTAGTATTAATAGTCTAATAACATAGTAATAATAGTAACAATAGTAATGACAATACTAATTATTTTGACATAGTAACCAATGGCGCACGTCGGTGCAATCGGCTGAAATAGCGCTCAGATGCATCTGGCGCGCGCCACGCTATTGTCATCATCGATTTGTTAGGAGATCAAATTACGCAGTAGAATGTCGCGCCTTTGGTTCTTGGATTCTCTAGTTTGTGGGCGCTGTATAGTTCTCAGTTGATGAGCATACACAGTTCGTTGTATTGTGCCTCTACCGAGTTCTCGACCCCTCCCGTCATAGTGCTAATTCGAGTACACCGATATGTCACTTTTTCTGTTGAGAATACTAATTTACTCCATAATTTATTTATTTTGATATTTTCTATACATATATACACAAGCCAATGTATATTTCTCTATCGGCACCCACCCACACAAACACACACACACACACATACACATCTGATTTCCTGATGTTTTGTTTGTGCTTATCTTAGCGTCTCGGCTAGAGTATGTAGGTAACGTCAGTTCGCGTTGAAGATGATCGATGTATGTCATAACAAACAACACCAACCCATACTGGTGATGTCTCTTTCGTGCTTCATATCGTCCATTCATGACAGAAAATGTCAAATGATTCGTTATGATTACTGTTATGTCGTTGTGAGATTCTTATTCGTGTTTCTCGTTATTAGTGACTACAACTAGAGTTTCGACATATATCAGAAACAAACTATGTGATGTACAAAACGCGTGTAAAGCTCACTGGCGTAGTCATATGACCAAGTGATAGCATTTTTTCCGGTATAGATGATTTCGGGAATGTTTATATCTTTCTGGTTCAGTACTGTTTTTTTTTCTCCCTCTTCTTTTCTTTTACATCCTTCATTCTTAAGCAGTTTCTATTTTACTTGCTCTTGCCATTCGGCGGCATTTCGCTGTAGATGTTCTACTATCAGACGAGTGCCATCTAGCACGAGTGGCCGAATGTCGCCGATTTCACATCTTCTCTGAAGGAATGATTTTGGGTTGGGTTGTTGACGTGTACCATTGAATCGTGCTAGGATTCAGAGCGTCAGGACAATATTGTATAGTGGTTTATGTACAAAACAAAACACTTCTCTAGTGTTCATCGCGGGACGTCGTAGCTTTTCTATATTGTTTATTGTTGAAAAATAACGAAAAAACACTACTGTTGTAAGCTAAGTGGAATAAACGATTGTGACTATTGAGTATTCTGTGTCAGAAGCACGAAATAGGGCAGACACCCGTTCGTGGACATTGGATCGTCTCCAAAGATCGCTATCATCTGCCCTTTGTCTTAACATGTTTCGACTACGAGAAATCGTTTGACAGCGTCGAAACGAATGCAGTCCTATCAACGCTCGTTGACCAAGGAGTGGAGCCGCCCTAGATACGAACACTAGCAAACTGTTATCAGAAAAAGCACAAATAAACAGCCTTTTAACCGAACTTTACCCACAGAAAGAGGAGTTCGAGAAGGCCACTCAATATCTCCAAAGTTGTTTACCACTGCTCTGCAGTGGATAATTAAGTCACTCGATTGGGACAAGAAGGGCATACGCATTGAGAGAAAATTCTTATTAAATCTTTGTATCGCGGATGGTATCGCAATTTTTTTCGAGGAGTACAACTGAAGCAGAGGCGATGCTCAGTTAAATCAACGAAGCAGGAAAAGTATTTCACTCTGCATAAAACGGAAGAAGACCGTGTTCAAAAAAAAGTCCGTGGTGTGAAACTGAGCAAATCGAACTAGATTGTTTTCCGATTACACAGGCCACCTCGTTCGTGTAACCTGGACATTCAATGAACATGGAGAATAACACGAAGGAGAAATTAAACCGAAGAAGGCGAGAAGCATGGTTCAAAATTCGGCCACTTGAAGTGGCCCGCCAACCAACAACGGACCCAGAACGCTTACCTTCTCGATTCAACAGCCCTACTAATGTCCTACTACACAGGCTGATACTTCAACCACGTAAAGAAATCTAGGCACTATCCACAGAGCGCTTGAACGATTTCTTCTGAAATTTAACCCGCACTCACAAAGTCTAGCTGGAATACACAGCTCAGACCTCCGAAACCCCTCTCATCTTAAGGGATCTAAGAGAGTCTACATTGAGAGCGAAACACATATGGGCCAGTCACTTAATACGACGTGCGGATGACAGATGCACGAGAAAAACAGTGCAGTGGATTCAAAGAGAATGCAAGAATCCTCTTGGAAGACCACCCAAACGATGGCCGGACGTGTTAGTGGCTAACGTCAACCTTCTGCATTCCAACTGGAAACGATTTTAGGAATTGGAAATGGACCTCGCGGACGTCACCATATTCATTATAGAAAACCGCGATGGAGGACGATAGCGTGAGAGAGGAACGAATGGAAATTATACTGGCGCCAGCACAACTACTGATGATGGGCCATCTAAGTATCCAAGTAGCTAAGTAAGTAACAGCCTGTAGTCTCATTGTTGATGGTTAAACTTAAGCCTAATATGATATCTTGAGGCTATCTAATTCGAACGAAACACATTCAAACCAAGGGTTAGGTACTGTTTTTCTTGCATGTGATTTTATTGGCTAGGAGCGCGGAACGAACAGTGGTAGAGATGCAATACCACGCAGAAAGCCTGTGGTTGGGCTTCGCATTGGTCGAATATCTCCACTTGTGGAATTGGTAAGACACTTCTTTAGTACTGCTCCCATTGATAAACTGAGAACGCCCTCGCAGTTCAAGGGGAATTGAGTTGACCGACATTAAACGGCGTTCACAAAGATGAACGAAGAAATTTCTCAGTGGGCACCTGAACCCACACACAAATCCGAAGACCTTCATGGATCACTGTTCCGAGGAAATTAATCGAATGAAAGCGGTACCCAGATAATGAGCGATGTCCGGACGTGTCACAAATAATCTCATTTGCTAATCTTCAACTAATTTTGATGGATGTGAAACAAAGGAAAACGCTAAAGTTTCACTTGTCGCCTTATTGATGTTGCTTGATTGATTGTGAAGCTGTCGAGAAATACAGTTGTAACTTGGATACTTGGAAGGTCCGTCCTCACTGGTGGTACGGAACTCGGCATATTCTCCATTTTTCGGAGTTTTGGTGATTTAGCCATTGTATTTCCCTGGAGTCCCGAGGTCAGCTTGGCCAAAGTCTGCACCAGGTTGTCATCAATAGAGGCGGTTGCCGCCCTTGTAAATCAGAGAGAGATTTGCCACAATACGACTAATTTAATAACATGACGAAGGTGGATCCTGTTATTGATTTACTTTTAGATAGGCTTTCTGTTGGGAACGCCGGACTCTTTCTCAGCTTAAGAAAACCTGCCGAGGGGACGGACCGCTGTACCTCTCAGCCTGGCACTCAGGAACACCTCCCAGTTACGATGAGGCGGTAAACCGTTGGAAGGAATATAGTTGTAACAGGAACAGTATCTTATGAAGTTGCATTTACTACTCGATAGCGATATTCTTCTATCACTACAAAGTTCAAGACAAGTTCTCTTTGTCTTCCAAAGAATGTAAATGTGGAAATACTCCATATATTCTAAAGAAACTGTAGAAGACATAAAAAAAATTCTGGTACAATTAGAAAAATAACGTCGTTATTGATTTGATTTGAAGGCGTTCGTAGGAAATGATGTAATGTAGTTCAACTGGATAAAACAGAAAAAGTAGTTAGTACTGTCGATAGCTATGAATTATTAGTTTCATTGAGAAATGCATTACTGTATGGATTTCATGGCCCCTTTGGATTAAAGTGATCACCAAGATTTTGCTTAATTTCGAAGCACTTCTCGCACCCGTTGTGTGTTTATCTTTGGATCGTGTAGCGCAGTGGTTGAGTGCCCTACGATACACATGTGGTCGTTGGTTAAACAGCGCGGAGTTACCCTGCTCAGCTGTCAGCTTCTATGCCTTCGAAGTCAAAAAACATGGTACCAAACATCATGTCTGAGAGGATAAGAACACCGAATTAGCATTTTTTTTCAATCGAAAAAAGGTGGGTAGTCGACTCGGATCACCTTGAGTCTAAAAAGGCAAAGGCACCGAAGTATGCCCTTTGAAATTTATTTGTACAGACTAAACATGCATTTGATCACCTGTGCGATGCTGTGAATTGAATCAAATGCATCATGCGCGTATTCCTAAAATCTCGGTGATTGATCAGTGCCAAACGCCTTGTCCTTTATTCCTAACCGTTTATCGTTCATGCTTCCATCAGCTCATCCATTCAGTTTGTTGGTGTAGGTTTATTCTTGAGTGTTAGCTGTTAGTTTGCATAAGTAAAGACTTTACGTCTTTCGTCTTTCTTTATCATTTTCTCTCCTGCTTCCTATCTTTACCTCTCTTTTTCTCATTCCTTCTCTCTTTGCTATATTGATAATGATTGCTAGGTCTGTAAAACACTTCCTGGAGAATCATTTTTATGTGGTCATTTTCGTTTTCAGCGTTTTAACGACGTCATAAAACTGTCACAGTGACAAGTGTTTTCAACCTTCACATTTCCTCATGCAATACTAAATATAAGGAAGGAAAAAAATTATTTTATCAGCCGTACAACCAAATCCGAAGTGGTGTGTTGGATCTTAGGGGTAAATGATGAAGGATGAAGCGTTCGGCGTTGAGTGAAGCGTTATGCATTCCATTCCATTCATAGCATCGTTAAAGTGACTGGATGCATACTTGGCCTATACAACGACTTGCGGTGAGCTAGCGAAATATCAAGTCAGTGCTTCCATCCTCCGAGATAGATTAAGGTAGCAATTTGCCAATTACGGGCAGATGGAAGGATTGTTTTGCTTCGCTTCGCGTAACTGAATCAGTGACCACATGTGTATTGCACGTCACCATTGTCCATGCAACATCATTTCAATGATATCGTACTCACCACAAAAAGCTACATTTTCATAGAAACAGAATTGAACGTTGAATTCAGAAGTTTCCATTGCTCATCGGAATAGCTAGCGATACTTTTTTTCTTCTTAAGAAAGAAGATCTACACGACTTCATACTTATCTATTTAATGCATTTATTCATAGTTCACTTTTTCTTTCATTCGAGCTCTACAAAATGACGCTTATTTTTAGACATCTTCAGTAGGTGAAGGTCCAAAACGTTGATTATAACACAAAGACGTAAAAAGTGAAGTAGAAGGAAAGGCTTTTCCCAATATTAACTTCTTATTTACTGCCTACTACAACTTTTCTCAGCAAGGCGTTTTGTGCAATGTAACGACAATGATGCTAAGACATTTGCGAAAACTCCAAATCGCAGACCACTTTGCGAACCCAGCACCCTCTCATTCGATTTGCTTTACTCGCATCCATCATATACGATGGTGTTCGGACTCTAGTGTAGGTTCAGTACTGCTTGAGGAATTCGATTTCCGTTAGAAATATCCTTGAGTGCTCGCCGTTAGCTTCTTCCTATCTGAAAGCCGATTATAAAATAGCCGTTCTAGGATGCTGCTATGTTTTGTGGACCGCATAGACATCCCTTCAGACAACTGTGACATAAATTCTCTAATCTTAGGCTTCACTAGCCTGGTGAGGGGTCGAACCAGATCAGTGAGCGCGGTACCGTTACCACAGGGCCACTCGTGCCTCGATATAATACTATATTACACTTTTTGCAATACGATGTATCCTTCTGAAAATTATCCAGGCTTAGCCGATAAAGCAATGCACATTATTCTTACAAGGGTTTTTAAGCCCCGACGAACAGATTACGCTGCCCTCTTATTATTTCAAATGTATGCTAATCGCTTTCCTCTTCAATCTGGTTCCACGAAGACTTGTTTGTGCCTCCCAATGGTTTACCGCCTCATCGTGGCTGGGAGGTGTTCCTGGGTGTCGGACTCCGATGTACAGCGGGGCGATTCGTCCTCCCGGCAGGGTCTCCTAAGCTGAGAAGGAGTCCGGCGTTTCCATCAGGAAGCCTAGCTAAGAGTAAACCAATAACAGGATCCACAACCGTCTTGGTATCAAAGTCGCATCGTGGCAAATCTCCTTCTGATTCACAAGGGTTGCTATTGTCCGTGGTTGGTGACAACCTGGGGCAGACTTTGGTCAGGCTGTCCTCGGGATTCCAGGGAACCACAGTGGCTTAACCAGCAAATCTCTAAAAGATGGTGATTATGCTGGGGCCCGCACAACTAGTGAGGACGTGCTGTTCAAGTATCAAGTAAGTAAGTAAGTACGCTAATCGCTTTCCTCTTTCAATCTGGTTCCACGAAGACTTGTCTCTAATGAAGAAATGAGAAGTGGAGAAGAAGCGTTCTAAGTGACACGCTCTTTCTGCCGGTTCGAATCAGTTCCAGGGCTCATTTTCTAAAAAAAAATTGAAGCTTGTAACTAACGACATCATAAAGCTCGTTTTACGTTGCAAAAATCTATAGAACGACTAATGCATTGGAATTCATTACTTTGAAAGCATTGGACCAACACTACACCTTTCAATCCTTCAATGCCATTTCTAATAACTCTGAAAATATTTCTAACTACTCCAAAAAAATAACTCCAATATACAAAAAATGATAACTCTAGCGAACGCAATTGGAGTCAGCTGTTGGAGTTGGAGCCGACCGTCCGATATTTTCGATAGATCCCCAGAGATTTTCTCCTGTAGCTGAAAATTTTCCTGTACTTATTCCATTCAGGAGTGTTACAAAGACATAATCATGGTTATGTTGTGTCCGGGCGAGTGCGTATGTCCATGCGCCCATGGCTCACCAAGCCTTCCATTCCCCGTTGTCGGGAAATTGGTACCAGACTTGTCTGGGAGGATAGCAGCACTGGCTCGATACATCGGTAGGCCACCGCGAGTCATTGTAAAGGCCAGATATGTATTCAATCAACTCCAAACGATGCTTAATGAAGTCGAATGCATGGCGCATCCCTCAAGGATTGATCAACTCTAAGAGCTTTATCCTTTATCCTTTACGTTGTGTCCGACGAACACATGGTATGCTATAATAATCATAGCTGACTCTCATGGAGTCTGGTTGTACTGGATACATTCCGTTGATAGACTAGAGCCGCTTGAACTCTGAAAGAATGTACTTCCGGCATAGGAATTTCTAATGTCTAAGTGTGTTTAAGAATTGATACGTTTACTTCTGTTTGTTTCCTAATTTGCTTTCAGAAGACTGCCTTTTTTTCGCCCGACTTTTTAAGTTCTTTTTTTTAGCTGCGGAACTAAAGCAACGGATGTGGCGGAGGTACTGCACTCACTTACAGCGTTAAAGGAACGAATAGAGTACGAAGTAAGGGCGTGCTATCGTGTGGAATATTGCAATTAAGAAAACAGATCATTAACGAACAAGTGTCTCCGATTGTTAACATATCTGAATCAGCAGATCTTTTTTATTTGAAGATTCTAGCAACGTTCAGACTATGCGCTGTTCATCCCCAGAAGGCGAATAAGACGTTGAATATGGATAAAGCCCGACTGAACCCTGATATGCAGACGGATTCAAACTTGGGTACTGTGGCCGTTGAGCTGAAGTGAATAACACTTCTCCTTCACATTCATGGATACTGGCATATGTGTGCTTCCGCATAAGTAGTTCGTGTATTGCACTTCAACTCCACTACTGCCGATAGTAAAGTAACTGAGAGGTGCGAGACAATTCAGAATTCTCATGACGAATAAGCCGTTGGTAGAGAAATACTCTAGAGAAGCATAACAAGCTACTCATAAGTGTGGGAAGTGTGTCATGGCAGAAATTGACGAGGTAGACGTGGGTACTTCCTTATTTGCTCAAAAAAAGTTGTTAGTTTCTTCCGGATTTGACCAAGGGGTTATTCGTTATAAAGTTGTCTTGCATCTCTTAGTTACTTTAGTGTTGACAATGATTACACTTAAGCACAAACATGCATGTATTCATAGATGACTATGTAAGAGAAGTGTTATTCAGTCCAGTGAAACGGAGACAGTTCCCATCTTTAAATTCGGCTGCATAACAGGTTGAAGTCGGCTTCTGCCCGTATTCAACTTCTTATTCGCCATGTGGCAACAAAAAGAGGAACTAAATAAGCTACATGTAAGTGTATGAATCCCCGCATGAGAGAAATTGACCATGTAGCCGTGAGTACTACCTTGGTAAAAAAAGTAAAAGTAAGACGTCTCATACAACAGGATTTCCACTCTTCGCTTTGGTCTAACCAGCTCAGCTCACTAAGCTGTTATGGCACGCATTGTTGATGAAAACAGACTGCTGCTCGCTCGAATCACGTTATGAGTAATGGAATTAAAGCGGGTTATGTGAATATATTCGAAGGCATACAAACAAACACTCTCAGAGCAGGATAATCCGGCTAGTATCCACGCAAAGGGCACGTGTAGCTGTGATCAGAGATGCCCTGCACGTGGTCTTTGGTTTGATGCCCGCCTTGATCGAAACAGTGTTTCACCCTGGTGACGCAGCAAATATGCTAGAGAACTGATAGAGCAATTTACACATGGCCGTAACCCTTTTTAAATGAGTAGTTGAATATACGGACGCTTTTAGCGCAATACATTGAGAACACTGCGATACGATCAAGCTCGTTGGTTCGATCTCATCCTTGGGAAAACGAAATCCTTCCTACTACCGCGGTTTACAAATTGGTAACAGACTTGTCTGGAAGGATAAAATTACCGAATTCGATGTGCACCCACAAGTAATGAACAGAGGCAAGGCCAGATATGATACTGAATAACCTCAAACGATGCTTGATGAGGTTGAATGTATGGCGCATCCCCTTAGTGATTTATCAAGGCCAAACATCTCATCGTTTATTTTTTTATGCATAGATCACTATTAATGGTTGTTAGATCAGCCTGACTGAAGTCTAAGGACTCCTTGGTGATTAGCGAATCCACATGAAGCTGCGCTATAGCACTAAAACTAGTGAACTAATCGCTGCGTTATTCACTGTCATCAAGTAAGCATTTCGTGGCTTGATGACGAGTGAAATCGGTGAATAATCACGGCAACTATGACGCCCAATCTAACATCTAATTGCATGCGAGTGCCGATTTGTGAGCAATTATTGCTACATAGCGTCAACATCACATCAAGAAGCCGTAATTTGTATCGTTTGCTGAAATTGATTGCTGTAAGACATGGAGACGGGGGGTAAAGGGCTCAGTTTGCACACGGTAAACCAAGCCGCCAACCACCACAGTTAGATCCAAACGAATGTGGGCTACTATTTATTCATCGCCGTTCTTTCTGCAGATGCAAGAAAGAACTAAAACGTAAAGGGATGGGTTTCGTATTCTACTCCATTCTTAGCATCGCAAAGGTGACTAGACACATACATGGCCTATACGATCACTTGCCGTAGCCTAGTGATGCATCAGATCAGTGTTTCTATCGTCCCAGACAAGTATGATACTGATTTGGCAACAGCGGAAAGATCCAGAACATGGTCTTTTGCATGGAAAGGACGATTGAACTAACAACTAGGTATGTATTCTGGGGTCCTACAGCTACTGTAGCACAAGTTCATCTCGCTCAGAAGTACTGTGACCAAATGACTGCGTGTGAAAGTCATGAAAGTCGTGTTTCGTGAAGTTTAGATGGGCATTCATTGATATCTTTTCAATGACTAGACAGTTCAAGGTACAACGATCAGTTCATCTGACAGTGACCACCACAGTACCTCTTGAAATTTGGCGTGCTCAAAACGAAGACGCAACATGGTTGTAATATTTATGCAAAGTAAAAATCAATTTTTTTTACAGTACTTCCGCTGGAGTATGCAGTAATAAAATGTCTGAAAAATGCATATCCATAGAGAATTATAGGAATACATTGGCCGTTTACTCCCATATTTGACATCAGTTCTACATATTTGCGCATCGAATTGAGTTAATACGGCGCTGGGAATATTTTAGACTTTCAAATCTAACTACACCCTCGTTAGTTCATCGAATTCTCATCACTGGGGATGTTCATGGATATACAGAACTACGACTGTGATGTGTAGGTAGGACCATTTTCCTGGCAGGATTTCCTAAGTTGAGAAAGAGTTAAACATTTCCATCCAGAAGTTTAGCCAAGAGCAAAGCAATGCTAAGAATCAGAAACAACATAGCTTCCAAGTCGTACATGGGGAAGGCCTAGCACATTACTTCTAAGTATGCAGAGAAAGAAGAACCCAGCAGTAAATAAAATAAACAAATTGCTTTTTAGGAATTTATGAAAATTGGACAGTCAAATAAACAAGCAAGTAGCAGATTTACAAGTTTAACGAAATATGTCTTAACTCGCAGAAGGAAAGAAGAAAAAGAAGGAAGAAAGAAGAAGCAGAAGGAAACGAGCAGCTTGGAAAGCTTTCAAGAGCATCGAGGATGTAGTGAAGAGAACAAAAATACCTGACTGCGTGCCCACCTTTTCGAATCAACAGTACTACCTGTCTTAACTAACGCGTCAGAAACCTGGTCGGTGCGTATGCAGGATGAAAAATCATTCAGCGTTTGTGAACGCGCAGTCGAAAGGACGATGCTAAGAGTATCCCGTGTAACACAAGCAAGGGAAGGGATCCGAAGGTCCCGATCTAAGTCAGCAATCAGAAATTGAAGACGTTGTTTTACCAAACTGTTGACTGTTGAAAATAAGATGGACCTAACACGTAATGCGCCTGAATGACTGATGGATAAGAGCCATTAGTGACTGGATTTCTGGAGATGTCAAACGTTCTGCAGGAAGGCCACCGATTCGATTGCGAAATGTTCTTCACGAAAAGCTTAGAAGAAAGGTATGATGCTCAACGAGTTCCTAGAGCGAGCAGAATCCACTCAGGCTACTCTTGCACGCGACAGGGAAAATTGCAAGATTTTCCTGGCGCCCGCTCGAGTCACTCGACGATCAGCGGGTCCACGGGTGAAACTGGTGATGTCCTAATTCAAGGAATTTGACAATACACCTCCGTATCTTTTCAAACATGATATAAGTTTTTTTTTATCGTACCACAGTGGCATTCTGGTTTTCCTTTAGACCACAGTTTTTTCCTCATTCTCCTTTTTTTGCTACGAAAGTTCTTAGACGGAAGCAACTGAATAAAAGATATTTCGTTCGAAGAGGACACTACAGTGTCTAAACGCTACGTTAGTGTTGACAGCTTCCGCTACGGTTTTAGGGATTTTTAGAAGACTTAATGTACTAATTCTCTCCCTTTAAGTCCAATTTTAGCAAATCTGAAATAAAAGCGCTGTAAATTTATTAATGAAAATTTATTTGCCCTTATCGAGAAATCAACACCGTAACGAATGTGTTAAATATTATAATATATTCCTTGTTATGATGGCGAACAGACAATTTCATATGTACGCATAGTATTGATCCAATTCAAATCAATAATCGATCTATAAATGGAGAAGTGCGTTTGCGTTTCAATTGTTTCGGTTCGCTGGAAGCAGAGTGAGCGTCATCTTGCTAAACAAATTCCACCCAATCTTAAAATGATCTAAATAAGTACTTGAATATGTGGGCACGTTTAGCACAGTGGGTGGAGTACTCTGCAATACATACACGGTAGTTGGTTCTATGTCGCACATTGATGAAACTAAACTCTTCATTACTCCGTGGTCGGCATATTAATTCTGTGAGAGGACTAGTAACACTATCTTGTTATAACAATATGCCCTGTAACTCAGTATATATGCCAAAGATACATCCAATCAGCACTACGATACTACGAATAGTGTCGAATGCGTTTTATATCTCGGATATTGATCAACACTGGACGCTTTATCCTTTCATCGTTACTTAAACAATCACAATTACAGGTAGGGCGGAAACGACATCCGACATTTGGTTAGATGTGACCAATTTTTTTGACGGTATCAGAAATTAGCGTTAGCCGACTATTCACACCTATGAAGATACTTTTTTGTTAACATTCTCGAGAGAAACCGTAGTGTTATTAAATTTTCTAAGTTACGATTCCATGGCCTTTTAATTCTTAATTGTTGCCTATTCTTTCTTTATAACAGGGTATTGTGTGGAATACAAGCAAAAGGATGTTGAGATCTGAGCGAAACTCGGAACTTCAGACTCGCTTCGAACTCACGTTCAACCGTTCCGAGAGCTCAGATGTTATCCTCTGCGTCAACTGAAGCTCTTCCTTTTACTTCCTCTAAACCCAGTTTTTTACCTTTACGCTCCTATCATCAATTAATATCATACCGTTTAACGTGGAACGGTTTCAAGTTGATGTCTTCCGATCGTTGAGCTTCCGTTCTTTGTGGTGATCTCCACGGCGCGCCGATCCATGTAGATATGTTAAGCAGAGGCGTGTGTTGCGCAATACTCATAGGGTGCCTTACAATGCACACTATACCGGTCTTTGGCTCGAACGTCTGAGTCGCCAAATTGGCACCAGTCTGGCCTGGGAGGATTTAAACACTGATTTGACACATCGGAGGGCAGCAACAATTTACTGCATAGTCTTGATATGCATTCATTCACTTCCACCGGAGCTTCTTGAGGTTCAGCGTACATCGGGTTGCTTAGGGATTGCTGATCGACGCCGAACGCTTAATCACTTTTATCGTCTATACGTGAAAGGTAATGAAAAGATAAATATGGTGTTAAAAAATAAGATATTAGAAGTCAGAATTGCAAGGGTTAAAAGATAACAGATTTATTCCTCACGTACTTACGCTCGCTGTTTAGTCCTTTACCATCAGCAACGGAGATGCTAACGAAAAAAAGTGGTTGATTTATTTCGAAGAACTTCACGGATATTTTCGACTAAAAGTTGACTATCTTAAAAGCTTAGACACGCTTCAAAGCTTCCAGCTTACAGATACAACGATGCTGAGATATTCTCAAAACTTGGACTCTGGACCAGATAAAAGGCTAACATTGTGATTTTGACTACAGACTCAGCTTAACTGGATTCAACGCTGATTTATGGTCACCAGAACAATCCCGCTGAAGCGATTGCTGATGGCAGCGTTAGGTAGAATACCAGTTGAGACAAACGCAGAGTAAGGACTTCCGTGGCGTAGTGTGTAATGGGTGAGTCCCGGAAAGGGAAATCGTGGTTCGATCTGACCCAGGGTCCAAGATTTGCGAATAGCTCAGCATCGTTGTAATTGTAATTCACATCATACCCTGCCATGAAAAGTTGTAGTAGAAAGTAAGTAAAAGGCTAACACTGTGCTTTCAGGAGAATTGAACTCTAATAGTATTCTCCGATATAAATATTCCTGATTAATGAAAGGTTTTAAGAGACTCTTGGTGCTAACTCAACCTATCGCAATATGTTGTCATGTTGACAAGCTTATACGATGCTGGTAAATCGTTTAATGTAGTTGATATTTCTGGTGCTTTACCCTCTTCAGAAATCCAATGAGTTGAGCATCTACAATGCAGTAGATAAAGGATACAACGATGAAGTGCTCCACGTCATGCTTCCCTTAGAGCTGCGCCATGCATTCGATCCCACTCATACAGAGATGATTGCACGCATATTTCTCCTGTATTTGCAGTTGCTTTTCACTCTGTCAAGTCACTGGTTTGTTTTACAACCAGACAAGTCTGGTTTCAATCTGCCAACCGTGAGCAAATAAAGAAGTTTGTCTCTCTAGGAGGTTTTTTCCTATTATATGTAATCGCAACCAGTCGAGTTGGGTGGAACGGGGCATCGAGCGACTTCGTATTAATCACATTTAGGCTTATCAATAAAAAAATCTGGCAATTCAAGCCATACATGAGTTGGTTTTGGAACGAGTCCATTACGTTTGCGCTGGTTCACTTCACAAGTGGTTTTGGTATACAGTTGACAGAGAAACCTCTAATGAACGCCCTTCTTTCGTAAAAAATGAAGATATCTGCCATTTGCTTTTAGTCCCCTGTAAATTCAGCGGAAACACATTGATTTAAAAAACTTAGAAAATCAAACATCTAAAGGTTTAAAAAACAGCCTTTATGCTCGAAGTCTTTATTAAGAGAGCATAACCAACGAACAAAGTGATCGCCTGAAACCTTCCCCTACACCTCTCATCACTCACTTCCTCCAAAACTTATACAACTGACGAAAGATTTCAATGAATTGCTTAAAAGATGTTCAGGATTGTAAAGAATGTTGTCCACAATTTTTTGGTCTACTAAGGAAATAGGGAAACTGCATTTACTACTTATATGACAACTCAAGGGTGCGTGTGGCGCAGTGGTCGGAGGCGCCCTGCAGCACGCTCGTGGAATCTATCCCCGTACTCATGGCCCACCAAGTCTTCCATCTCTCCGGGGTCGGCAAATTGGTACCAGATTTGTCTGGGAGGATAGCAGCACTGGCTCGATACATCGGTAGACCAGCGCGAGTCATTGTAAAGGCCAGATATGCATTCGATCACCTCCAACGATGAAGTCGAATGCATGGCGCGTCCCTCAGGGATTGATCAACACCGAGAGCTTTATCCTTCTTATCTTTTAATGATAACTCATTGAGCTTGACTAAGAGGGGAATGTGAAAGGTTTCTGCAGATTTTTTTGTGCAACAATTTAGTTAAGAGGCGTGGGAACAGAAACCGTTCAGTAGTACCTATTTTGACCTCAATGCTTGTCTCCCTTTCCTTTGGTTCGGAACATGTTTAGCTAACTCTCTTTGATTAATGAAGGATAGTGTCTACTTGTAGTGAAGACCCCCGAAACCTCCTATCACAGCTGTACAACGATTCCAGAATGAGTTAGCTCGACTCGTATTCGGCGACGTTTATGAAGGAGGCAAGAGATCGTTAAGAAGTGGTCGAACTCATTTGCAAATCGACAAGTTTTTGTGGATGATGGATGGGAAGCAACGAATCCAATGCAGAAAATGCTGTGGTCTCTACAATGTGTTATGTAAAAATCACTGTTGAATTCGTTGATAGATGTCAAAGAGGTCACTTAAGAATTATGCGCATAGTATATACATATATATATATATATATATATATATATATATATAAATATATGTAAGTAGACATGTATATATATATATATATATATATATATATATATATATAAATTTTCACATCCATTTAATGATCTGATGGAAAGTACCCCAAAAAGTGACCGAGACACCCTTCAACACTTAAACGGTGGTTGACTTAATAAACGAGTTTAGTGCTTTTTCATTCGAAGATGGTTCCATTTCACACGGTTACGCCATGATTAGTATCGTAGAAGAAAAATGTAAGACAAAGCACTAAACAACTTATTGGGGTCTTCTTTGTTACCGAAACAATCGATGACGCCCCACTATATTGTACTTCCGCTAGAATCCCCATGAGTTGGTAGAATATTGTATAATTTAAATTAGTATTTTCAAAAATGTTAGTCTCATTCCTTCTAAAACTGCCCAGACTTTCCAGTGATTTTCCTTTAACTTCAGTATAACATCAGTGATCAATGTCTAGGGTTATTGGTAAGCTTGAAAGAAGTCGTTATCAATTCTTTGCTAAAATTTTCGTCTCATCGCATTCCTCAAAGCTTCAATGAATCGAGTCGAGACTCCACAGCTATTCATTCCTGAAATTTGGTCCTGCGCAATCGCATCGAACCGAATTTGGTGGAGTGAGGCACCCGCTCTAATGAAGTAACCTCTCTAGATGAGCACCATCTATAGAAGACGGTTCTTGTTGTATTCTCACCTCGTACTTTGCATTTTATAGTATTTCTTCAAATAGGACTCTACTACAATGAGTGAATGCATATCTGGCCTTTACAATGACACGCGGCGGCCTAGCGATCTATCGAGTTAATGCTGCTGCTCTTTCCTGACAGGTCCGGTACCATCTTGCCTACCCCAAATGGATGAAAGCTTGCTGAAGCCAGAGCTTCAACCAGAGCACTACAGGACCCCATTTTAATTCTACTATAAGTTTTAATTAATCGGTAATGCGCACCATTGTAGTAGAAAAAGGCCCAAAGCCATTTGTGGGTTGAGCCACCAGGAATGCTGTACCCGTGGCCACGACACCACGTTTTAAACCAAGAAACTTTCGCTGAAACTATCAAATCTTTTCTAATACATGGATGAACCATCCTACAAAGGTGCTCTACTGGAATAGAACGCTAGTGGTATTCACATTGTTTTTCTGGTAATGGAAAAAACTTTTTTCCACACAATTCCTTGGTTCCACTCTTACTTTCCACATACACCTTGTCACAGCTGGTTTGCTTTTTTATTTCTTGCCGTCTAAATCTTCAAATCATCACTTATTTATCGATTTTTGATGGTCCTGTTCAAATTTGTTTTTAGAGACTTGTTTTCCTCTTGTTCTAATCTTCTTCAGTTGATTTTCTTTCTTGCTTCGAAAACTATCTGATTAGAAGGTGTTTTCAGTTTTGATTTCTTTCAACACATTTCGCTTTCTACAGTGTGAACATCATGTGGTCGAAGAGTTCATAAAAGATTCAGTTATCTAAATACTTTATGATCTGAATTGTAAAGTATCCGGAGACTGTCTCAAAGAACTATATTATTCTATTCAGGAGCAACGTAATATGCAAAACCTCAACTAAACAGCTTACCTTCTCATCTCAGCCCGAAGAGCGAATGATCCGGGTTATCCAATTGTGATGTAAAGAGTGCAGGTGGCCCGAGTTCCCTTACCAAGGTCACGCAATTTGAATAGGAGTTCGAATTTTCCGTTAAGAATACCAGTTAGAAGTAAATCAACTTAACACCAGAAAGCAGTAAGCACTATCTCCGGAAAGTAGGCCTTTTCCAAAGATCTAATTTTTGGGAACGTTTACAAGAAATATTTCACAGATGACACAACTTACAGCCACGGCAACTCCTCGCACAAAAATCAAGCAGTCGTAGGTCACGTGCAAAATTTAGAGTTGTGGTTGAGGTTAGTTTCTTTTTTTCATTGTGATTTGTGCCAGAATTTAGGAAGTTATCACTGACATTTTCATGGACAGATGTTTGCGTCGTTTTTCCACCGATGAGTGATGCGTTTATTGCCACGAAATGGGATACCATTCATTCGTATGAGCGCGTTTGCTTCGCTTGTTTTCCTTCATTGAATAGCTCTTTGAACAGATTGTCAGCTAAGGTATTAGTTGAAACAGAAAGGAAACCACACTGTACATCCCATTTTCGATATACCCACACTACCAAGCAAAGCTGAAAACGAAGAGGATCATCACAGTGTAACATGAAAACTTGCCGAGGAACTAAATATTATGATGGCTAACTCATTTGGATAGACATCAATAACACCTCTGATTCTTGTTAACACGCCCAAGTTGCTCAATGACCATCATTCTTTTAATGCTTACGTGGCCTTCACAGAACCTATCTGTAAGAAAAATTACACCCGGTATGACCTGTCATTCTAGTTCTGGACGTTTATTTTGGTGTACAGAATCTTTTCCCAGAGTTCTTGTAGTCAGTCGATAATTCATCGAACGCAGATATAGTTTCTGGCGTTGGGCGAGAAAAACTCCATTCTATACATAGAAATATACAAAAAAGCTTTTTCTCGGACGAGTACACTTGCTTGTAGTTTGAAAGGGTAATTGAAGGCAGGGTAATTGAACCTTATTTTGATTCTAAAAACAATGATAAATCGCATAGCTTCCGTTGCGAATGGGCGAATATAAAAAGTAGACTCAAAGTAAGCCGAAAGGCATATCTAAAAGCTGATAGCAACGTGTTTGTGTAATGGACGATAGGAACGTGTAGTAAGTAGAAGCACACGCACCGTTCATATCAATAGTCTCATGTGAATGTTCTCAAGCCCATAAGTCTCCTGGTTATCGAAATACATATTTGGATATTCGGATGGCCCGTCTTCACTGGTTGTGTGGACTCCTCAAGAACTTCCTTTTTTCCGAATTCGGCTGGCTTGGCCATTGTGGCTCCCTGGAGCCCCCGAGGTCAGTCCAACCAAAGTCTGCTCCAGGTCGTCACCACCACAGGCAGTCCCCCGCCCTTGTGGATCAGAGAGCAATTTGCCACCACCGCAAATAGTTTGATACCAGGACGGTGGTGGATTCTGGTATTGGTTTACGCTTAGTTGGGCCTCTTGGCGGAAAAGCCGGACTCCATTTAAGCATGGAAGACCCTGCCGGAAGCATGAATCCCCGCTGTAATTGCATCCCGACACCCAGGAACACCTCCCAGCCACAATGAGGGGGGTAAACCATTGCCATGTTGTCGAAGTATTATTGGCTATTTTACAAGAACCATGTGGTTTAACTACATGAAACTAAACATTATTCCATACGGCAGTCAAGCAACATTAGCCATCACCTAAATATTAATACGAATACTTTTACATAGATGAGTAAAGAGCTGATCTAAAAGTGTAAATTCAAGGTTACTTCTCATGGAAGTTCCTGAAAAAATCTGTGTCCTTCGTCTTTGAACGAGTTCATCGCCTATGCTTCGGTGACAGACTGTGACTAACTTATTCGAGACTTCTGTTAGAGACTTAGACATAAAGATGGCCTATTATCGATTTTAGTTGACACTAATGTTCCATAACGACATAGTCATCAAAGAACAAGATACGGGAAACAGGAACGAGCCGTTGTAAGAACGTGAACTTATTACCTGTACTTGCATGTCCAGGTGGTTTCTTCTCCAAAAACTCTCTAGGAACACGTCCACTCTTTTTGATTCTATGTATGGTTGTTCTCAGTGAAATAGCCTGCTAATTAATATACAGTAACATTTGTGAGTTACCCTTCTTTCCCTTCTAAACCAAAGTATTTCTAGCTGCGAACTCATTCTTTATGCACAGTAACTTACAATGCCTCCCGACAGCTCACCGCCTCATCATGGCTGGGAGGTGTTCCTGAGTGTCGGACTGCGACGTACAGCGGGGGGATTCTTCCCCTAGCAGGGTCTCCCAAGCTGAGAAGGAGTCCAGCGTTTCCATCAGGAAGCCTAGCTAAGAGTAAACCAATACTAGAATCCACCACCGTCCTGGTATCAAAGTCGCATGGTTCTAAATCTTGCTCTAATCCACAAGGGCTGTGACGCTTGTGGTGGTGAAGAGCTGGGGCAAACTTTTAGCCAGGCTGACCTCGAGATTCCAGGGAACCACAATGGCTTATCCGTCAGGTCTCCGAAAAATGGAGGTTATGCTGGGGGCCCGCACATCCAGTGATGACGGGTCATTCAAGTGTCGAGTGTCAACTTAAGATGGCATACTGATGTATGAATTCAGGGTTTCTACTCTCCCAGAGAAGTAGGATACAATTTCCCGACCCCAGCGGTACTGCATCCTTGGTGAGCGCGGGTCTTAGGATCGAACCAGCGACCGACTAAGGGTGTATTGCATGGCGCCTCTAACCACTAGGGCTACACGCACACCTCAGGAATGATCGTGAAGATTAATTCTGTATGGTGAATTTTCTACTTTGACAGTTAGATGACCTGTCTTCAAATGTCGCTAGGGTTCGCTTTCATCTGCCTTTTCCGCTTTCATTTGTTTCGTGGCCTTGCAATCGCCTTCGACAAAGCTAGTCGGATTTAAGTGGTGGTGGGTGGTTCGGCTGCAAATTGACGATTTATCACCTTCTCTCTTCAAGAACAACACGTTGGATGCTAGTCATGCGTGATCTTCTCTGCAAAATTAGAATATCAGTGCTAAATTGTTCTAGATATTCATCATAAGCTTTCATCTGCCTTTACGATCATTTATATTGTTGCTTTGCTTTTGGAATTCATCCTGTACAGCCCAGTCTCGTGCGATTAGTTGGACCCACTGGATAGGGACCATATAACGTACTAAATTTTTAAAAAATTTTCAATTAATGTTTTCTTAGCAATCTCGTGTATCTCGTGCTAGCAGCAAGAAAATACATGTTGGCCAGTCATGTCGAAGTTAAAAGGAAAGTCTGTTCTTGAAATCACGTTATTCATTGTTAACTAGTCGAAGGTCTTTTAATATTTTTTTGTTATATTTCCAGTGACTGAAATCACTTTGTGGTAACTTGAATATGGCATTTAAGGAAGTAAAATTGAAAAATAAAAGAACTCAGATTAATAGGCACTTTACTTTGAACTTTGGACCTGTTTTGCTTCAAGTTTATCGACGTTGTGGATCTCCAGATTGAAGAAGATCGTATCATGCAGTTTCACTAGGGCGTCAACAAGGTGTTGGAATGGTGTCCCTGCTCTGCTTCGCCAGGTTGACATACATCTTCTGTGTGACGTACAATTCTATGCCTGTTCGAGCAAGCTTAACGGTACCCGTACTGTATTCTGCACTGCCTTCGGCCAAAAAATTTGCACCCAAGTGACTGAGAAAAGCAAGGGTTTTGGCTCGAATCCATCAACAAACAAAAGAAGGCAACCACATTGACACAACACGACGAGCTGATAAGTAGTAAAAATGGCCATAACGTAAAGGGAACGTGTGGTGCAATGGTTAGAAACTCCTTGTAATATACATGTCGTCACTGGAGCGATCCTGCACCCCCCGGTCTCGTCAGACATTCGGTCTCTTCGGTGTCGCCAAATTGGTACCACCCGAATCAGCGAGGATAGAAAATCCTGAACTGATGCATCGGTAGGCCACCGCAATTAATTGTATAGGCCATATATCCATTCAGTCACTTCTCACGGTGCTTGATGAACTCGAATGCATGACGCATCCCTCCACGATCTATCAACGATGAACGCTCCATTCTTTTCTCTTTTAGATATCAGGGCAGAACATAGCAGGATTAAAGTGTGATTTTCGTCGTGCAGCGTACCGAACAGCGCTATATAGGGACTATAAAAAGACTTGTAGCATGAGACTTAAACGCCTAATGGTAAAGTGTTTGTCTCGTTTGTTTTCAACTCGTCCGTTGTCAAACATTTCTTGACTAGTACTGTTTTGAAGCGATGGTGTGAATTCTCTACTCTGGCCATTGTTCGTTATTAAGCAAAGATGGTGCTTATTGAAAACAACTTTCTCTCCGAAATTTTCGAAAATCACTTTCCCTCGTCGTTCTTTTCTTGTCCGATATATCAATCAATGTTATTGAATCTTTCCTAGGAAAGTATGAACCAACTGGTCTAATCTTTCGCAATGAATCTGTTCATTTCAACTGTCAGGAAACGGAACTGCTCTCGAACTTCGCAAACTTACTTTTCCATGTCAAGAAAATTTAAGCAAAGTAAAGAAACCTATGAGAGAACCAAACTTCGCAATGTTGGAATTTTTACGAGATCTCCATTTTGCCGAGCGACAAAGAATGCGGACATTCGGAAGGTGATATTTTCCATAGTGTCTGTTATATCTCAGCCCCATATAGCAACAAAGTGGAGAAGAAGCTTTACATATTAAAAATCCTGGAGAAAAGGCACAAAAAATGATAGTCTTCACCAAGAACTTGAAAAATCCATTCTAATTAGTCATAAACTTCAGCGCTTCTGAATAAATAGAGCCTTAGCCAAGCCAGCACTTTTTCGCTTCGCTTAATCTCGCTTAGTATCTTTTCATTCACATCCACATTGGTCGTATTTACTTAACTAATGGTATATATGATGGGAGCGTGTGGCGCAGTGGTCGGAAGCGCCCTGAAACACACACGTGGAATCGGCTCCCGCATCCGCACCCCACCAAGCCTTCCATCCCTCCGGAGTCGGCAAATTGGTACCAGCCTTGTCTGGGAGGATAGCAGCATTGGCTCGATACATCGGTAGGCCACCGCGAATCATTATAAAGGCCAGATATGCATTCAGTCACTTCCAAACGATGCTTAATGAAGTCGAATGCATGGCGCATCTCCTGAGGGAATGATCAACGCCGAGAGCTTTATACTTTTGTTATTTTTTTATTATTATTGGAGTACAAGTTAGAAACAGTGCATTTTTGTAGAGCACAATCGAAAAGAACAACAAATACCTTTGACGAAATTGTTCACTCATGCGTCCGTGATATGAAAAAAAGATGAAAAAATAGGAGTGGTAGTTCCTTTTTGAAAAATGACGACCACGCAATCACGGCATGGATAACCAGTATCTTTCTTATTCTATTCATAACCCCAAATGAGGGTGTAAAGAAAAAATTTTTTTGGGAACTCCAAGGAATCTTTCCATTAACCTCGTTTAGTCACCTGAAAGAGCAAAGTATTGACAAGTCATAGTACTAACGATAATCCATTACGGGATGGCAACTTTACGACCGTTGATTGCCGATAACCGAGTGATATCAATGGCGTGTTGTATTTGCGTAGATTGCCGGCGACAGCTACAAATGCAATACAATTTGGACGGGACGAGTTGTACTGTTACTGTAAGTGCACTTCTCAATAGGAATATCTCCTTTATATTATACATTGTATTTGAGATACATTAGTGATTGGTCAAACTCTTCCTATGGTAGCTATTTCCGAATAGTTATTATTTTCGATACTATCGTATGTTCATTACAGTAACTACATTTATTGATAAGTACACCACATTTATCCTTGCACTGCCTGCCATCTTCTCAGTCGAACGTACTGTTTTCATCTTCTGGATAGAACATTCACTTGTCTTGCACTAATCAGTGTTCTTCAAAGGGCTAAGTTCTGTCACCGGCTGTTCAAACGATCTCTTCAACTACTCTAGATAAACGTTGCCTATTGTACCACGAGTACAAGCAACGTCATCGAACAATTCTGTCCAGTTCTTTCGACGAAAACTCTTACACTATCCTTCTTAGTAGTGGCCCTTGTATTCCTAGCGGCTCAGGATATTGCTAAACCGTTAATTGCCACTGCTATTTTTGCTGTAAACGAATATAAGACAAACCTGAGATTGTGTCGTGTGACAACAATAACAACTCTGACAACTAGCCATTCAAACTATATCATTGTTACTGTTTATATTATTGTTGAGTAAACACGAATTGTGTTATTTAACTCTTTATTACTATAAAGCTGACGTTTCGATGGATTCTGCCTTCCTCAGAGTCTGGAAAGCTTAAGTTGACTGCAATCTACCCAGCCAAGTACTTCCATAACCAGACAGAGAAAATGGTAAAACATCGTCAAACATCATTGCAAACAGACTTTCATTTAACTTCGGTATGAATGATTAATGTACATTGTTTCATTGATACGCCAACAAGAGGTTGTTACCAATGTTTATTCGACTAACGTTTCAACGTCTTCGTCTTACTCAGAGCCGATGGTCCGAGTCGATGGCCCACAGTCGTTCGCCCTCGTGTTGTGAGTCCTCGTAGTCGTATTGAGTCAAGCCTTCCTAAGTCGCTCGAATGAAGTAGCCTAACTCGACCGTATCTTTTTATATAGTACGAATTACTTCTATTACTACTGATTGTCGGCTGTGGACCATCGACTCCGATCAGCGGCTCTGAAGAAGACGAAGTCTTCAAAACGTGAGCTAAATAAATATTTGCCAACAACCTCGTGTTATCTTATCAATCAAACAAAGTGTGCTCAAATATTTGATGTATTGGCCTAACCACTGCAGCTCTGTGCTACACTTACCAATCATACTGTTCTTAGCATTCATTCAACCCATAGCGATTTTTCCCACCATTCCTAAAGCCAAACCATTCTATAGGTTTCCCATTTCTACAGAACTAATAACCTTCATCCAACCACCAGCAGCATCGGGGCGAAGTGTTATAGTAGAATCGATATCTATGGTCGTTCGGGATGTCTAGCATTTATTTTGTTCAGTATGCTTGAGTACTGTAAGTATGACTCGTCGAAAAGCATACGTTATAGAAATCCTCTAGGGTACGCCAATTCTTTTCTTCTACTTTTTCTATTCATTCTGAAATTATTCTCCTTTTATCTCTTCACTTTGTTGCTTTCCTATATATTTCTCCACATTTTGAGAAGGAAAAAAAGTCCTTTCTTGTTTTTTCTTCTTTCATTTTTTGAAGTCTGTGTTCGTTTAAGCATTCCTTATTTCTTCGATACTGATTCTTCTTCATCCTATAGTTAATTCATAGCAAAAACCCCTTCATTCCTTTCCACTTTAGTCCGCTTTTTAATTATTGTTCGATCTGTAAAATTCAAGGATTTTTCCCGTTGAGCGTTTGCTACTTAAGAATAACTCGTAATTCCGACCCAGAGCAGCAGACCGTTTAGTGGCCACAGGAGTTGAGCATGGAGGTGTCGTCGTTCCTATTGGGAATATTCATGGTATTCGTAATATTCTTGGCTTTACGATGGTTCGCTGAACTGTTCGAAATTGGCAACCTGGAGAACAAAGCCGTTTTCATTACTGGATGCGATAGTGGTGAGAATTTCGAAACTATTTAAGAAGTACTTTTCACACTATCGAGCTGAAAAGAGGGTGGTAAAAAAATTATTTATTCGGTTAACGTTACGATGTCTTCTCCTTCTTCTTCAAAGCTGGATTGATCACAGTCGATGATCCACAGGTGGTCGACTTCGCGATGTGGTTGCTCATTGTCGCACCGAGTCAAACCGAAAAGAGTGGAGCCCCGGTTTTTCATTCGATCGGATCAGCACGACCACCTATGGACCATCAAGTGGGATCAACTCTTCTCTAGAGAACACGAACACGTCGAAACGTTGTCCGGAAAAAATATTTTGTACCTGCCATGTACCAGCTCAATAATCCATCAAGGCATTGGTCATTTATGCTAGGGTTAAATAAAAGTCGGTTTTTAGAGAAGTATTTAAAAATAATCTCGAAAGCTCGACTTTCGGTTAATCCCGACGTTAAAAAGCAATTATATTCCTTCTTGATACCTGATACTTGAATGGCCCGTCCTCACTGGTTGTGCGGACCCCAGCATAATCTCCATTCTTCAGAGATTTTCTGGTCAAGCCATTATGGTTTCCTGGAGTTTCGAGGTCAGCCTGTCCACAGTCTGCCCCAGGTCTCCACCATCACAGGCAGCCGCAGCCCTTGTGGATCAGAGGGAGATTTACCATCAAGCGACTTTGATACCAGGACGGTGGTGGCTCCTGGTATTGGTTTACTCTTAGCTAGGCTTCCTGATGGAAACGCCGGACTCATTTTCAGCTTGGGAGACCCTGCTGGAGGGACGAATCCCCCCGATGTACATCGCAGTCGGACACCCAGGAACACCTCCCAGCCACGATGAGGCGGTAAACCGTTGGCAGGATATTCCTTCTATGGATCGTAATTTATGGACTGATAAAAGATTGCAAACTATGTTAACCTTTTATTTGCTGTTTACTATAATTTTTCACAGCAAGGTATTATGTATGAAATGCAACCACAATGATGCTGAATGATTCGCAAACGTTAGACCTCATTTCAGAAAGAACCATGATTACCTTTTTCCGTGTGGTTGCGTTTTTACACACTTCATCACTGAGAAACCGTTAGGTAGAAAATTAGCTGAGAGAAAGGTAACGTAAGTGCATAGTGCATCAGTCATTCAGTGTGTAATACGCGAGCACCCGGAAAGGGTAATCGTAGTTCGATCTGGCATAAGGTCAGTTTTTGCGAATATCACAACACATGGTCGTGATTGATAACTATTTTTAATCGTATTTTTACATGGTTTTCGGACCTTCTGTTTTCAATAGTTAACGTTTTAACCACTTCGCCTTTCTTTGCAGCCTAGATCAAGGTGTGAAACAACCTACGTGCTATTAACGTAGGATAATGAATGAATATAATGTTTTAACCTTTAGTTACTGCCTATTCTTTGTTTTGTCGTGGCAAGGTGTGATATGAAATACAACAACAGGACTGCTGTTACATAATGATGGGGTCAAAAAGAAGGCTGAGAGAAAACCAAAACAAAGGACCTGTGAGGGTGGAGGGTAGCACGTGAGCCCCAGTTAAGAGTAGTCGTGGGTTCGAAGCACAAATAGAACCCCGAGTTTTGAGCATTTCTCAGCATCCTCGTTGTTAAATAAATATGTGTGAGAAAATTAGTGATCTTAAGTCAGCACATAAGGTAACGTCATTTCATAGAGATTGAGAAGGCTGAGTGTTTTTTTAGCAGATTACGTTTTGGATTGTGCATTAATTTTTTCACCAAATATTCGCGAAATATGTCTGTGTAACATACCTCCGAGGGAGTACTGTAGCTCACTGGTTAGGGGTATCCTAAAATACACAGGCGGTCGTTCTTTCGATCTAGCTCCCTGGGACTTACCAACCCTTCTGTGCCTCAGTGGTCGGCAAATTGGGATCAGAGTTTCCTAAGAGTGTGGAAGCACTGACTGGATACATCGACACCCCATCGTAAGTCACTGTATGGGCCAGATATGGATTCAGTCGCGTCTAAGGATCCTTAATGAAGTCGAATGCATGGCGCATTGCTCAGAAATTGGTCAACACCAAACACTTTGTCCCTTACCCTTTCATGTTAACTTCGTTCGAGTAAATGTTGGAATTATTTAAGAGAACGAACTTTTAGGGTTTTTTAGAATTACTTCGAGATTTTCTCACAAACCAATGTTAAGCTCTTATTCATTCCACAGTATTTCCTAAGATATTCTGTTGTACATCTTCACTCCTGCAATATATTGCTACTAGCACTGCAATCTCTTGAGTAGTATCTAGATGTGTGGAATGTCTACAACCATGCACACTCGGCCCTGTTAGCCCGTTGAGCAAACAAATTACATGATTAGTGTGCTAAAAGGAAAACACTGTCTTATCAGAACATGACACACTAGACACATAACCACAGCGACTGAAGGTGCCCTGCAATACACACAGGTTCGTTGGTTCGATCCAGCGCCCGAGTCAAGCTCAACATCTCTATGGGCTCCGCAGATTGGTACCTGGAACTTATCTAGGACGATGGAAACACTGACTTAATAATTAGTGGGTTCTCTCAAGTGATTGTATGTGGTAAATATGAATGAACTCAGGTCTACGATGCTACGAATGGAAGCAAATGTATAATGAATCCATTAATGGGTGATGCTATATCCTTCATCTGTTTACTAGAGCAAGATATGCGGTTGTAATATTTTAGTTCAAATTCCTTTGAATGCTTTATATTCAAAAGAATAAATGCCAGAAACTAGTAAACTACTATATTTGCTTGCCAAAGCTGAGTGAAAGGCTAAAGGAAGGACACGCATGGTGTGCTGGTGAATGCGTTACCCCCTGGAAAGGGTAATAGCGCGTTCGCTCCTCGTCATAGACACTTGCGATCCGGAGTTTTGCAAATATCTTAGCACCATTGAAGTGTATCTCACATAGTACCCTGCCGTGGAAAATTGTAATGGGCAGTAAATAAAGAAATTAGCATTACTACATTTTTATTATAATATAAAGAAAAATAGACAGTCTTGGACGGAAATGAATCGAGAATCGTCTCGCGTAGAAAGTCGCTGTGGAGTGAAGCAACTTTATTCGTGTAGCGCTCGATTCCAGCAAAGGATATCCACATCACAAGAAAACACAACTCTATTGAACACTCGGTCTAGTCACTGAACTTCTGAAGAATTCGATGGCCTGAAACGTTAACTTAAGCAGAGTTTTAGAATAAATCCATTAAGCGTTGTCAATATATTACAATGTCCGATAAAATTTCTTTACAGCTATCGTCGTAGGTTGCAAACTGAGTTTACTTACTTGATACTTGAATGGCCCGTCCTCAGTGGTTTTGTGGGCTCCAGCATAATCTCCATTTATCGGAGATTTGCTGGTTAAGCCATTGTGGTTTCCTGGAGTCCCGAGGTCAGCCTGGCCAAAGTCTGCCTCAGGTCTTCACTACCACAGGCAGCCGAAGCCCTTGTGGATCAGAGGGATCATGCGACTCAAATCATGCGACTTCGATACCGGGACGGTGGTGGATCCTGGTATTGGTTTACTCTTAGCTAGGCTTCACGCCGGACTCCTTCTCAGCTTGGGAGACCCTGCCAGGGGGATAAATCTCCCGCTGTACATCACACGACACCCAGAAACACCTCCCAGCTACGATGAGGCGGTAAACAGTTGGGAGGAGACTGAGTTTAAATCAGGTAATTTCAGATTTATTCAAATGCAAAAAACCATAAGTGTATGAAGTAAGTTTTATTTTTGAGCTATAAACTAATTCTTTTACTACGAACGCAAATCTCATTTTAAGCATCTTAATTGTTAAGAGCTTTGTTATGTCGTCTATCCTAATGAACGAGCATTACCATATGACGTCATTGAGATCAAACCATGATCATCAAAAAATTTTCATGAACTCCACGGGATTCCAGGTTTTGGTCGAGCACTTGCCATTCATTGTGCAGAGCGAGGTATGCCAGTTATGGCTGGATGTATGCTCAAAAAAGTATGTGAATTTTTTTACACTTCGGTATTTCTATTCATGCTGTTTCGTAGAGGGCTAGTGCAGCACAGTGGTTAGGTGTGCCTTGGGATCTCGAACTCCGCGGTATCCAATCTCTGCATAACTCCGCGATAGTAAAATCGCTAACCGACTTGTCTGCACGAATAAAAAACTGACCTCATACATCTTTATGTCACACTATGTCATTTTATAGACAAAATATGCATTCAATCAATCATCTCTACGATGCTACGAATGGAGCTCAGTGCATGACGCATTCCTTAGCAATAACTCAACGGCAAACGTTTCATCTTCATCATACTCGCTATTCATCACATAGTGTAAAAACTGGGGACACTATTAAGCTTAAACAATTGTGCACTCCCAAAATTCCGAGGGTAGAAAGGTAAAGGCGTTCGGCGTTGATCAAATCAATCCTTGAGGGACGCACCATGATTTTCATCCCTTCCGTACCGTTGTTGACATAATCGCATACGATGTATAAAGACAGTGCTGCTAACCTCTCAGACAAGTTTTGTAGCAATTTGCCAACTCTGGCGGGATAGAAGGCTTGGTCAGTCTGAGACATTGGAATTAAACCAGCAACCTGGTGTGCACTGTAGACACCTGTAACCACTGGGCTGCATATCGTCCACGAAATACTAAGGAAAATCCAGAATTCGTTATGTTTTTTTGGCGTTCGACGTTTGATACCTGTGCTTTCTAGTCTATCGATGAGCTGCAGACGATTTCAAAACACTGTCGAACACCGATCGATGCCTTCATTCTTGATGTGACAAAGGACGAAAGCATAGCTGAAGCAAAGAATTACGTTGAGAGTAAGACTGCCAAATACGGTGGTTAGTTTTGATCTTGTCATTTCTAAAGAACTCCTATCACCATGCTTTTCCTCCTTCTGTAATTTCACACATCAAAAAATTAGGGAGTAAACATTTACTATCTAGTTCATATAACTATGTTTTGTAGAAAACTGGCATTTTTTGGGTAGTTGCCAATTTCTGCCTACTGCTTAATAAATTTTAGTGGAAGCGTATTATGTAACATAACTATAGTTTTGTTGCGATATTTGCAAAACTCCAGAACTCTGGTGTCTGCGGGGGGTGGGGTGGAGGGACCGAACACGCTGTTACCCTTTCCGTGGCTAACGCTTTCACAACCACACCATGCGAGTCTTTCATTTCGGCTGTCTGATAGCGCCTATAGGTCAGTAACACAGTGGAGAGACATGCGAAACGAAGGACCGGCATGGTGTGGTGGTGAATGTATTAGTCCCAGGAAAGGATAATGGCGTGTTCGATCCTCACCGCATACACCAGTGGTCTGGAGTTTTGCAAGTATCTCAGCAACACTATGGTTTTTGGGCAGTATTGTACTTGGTTTCCGTTAAATCTTGTTAAACGCGAAAGAGTGAATTCTATTAGCAACAAATAAAGTTTGAAGCTGTTTCTTCGATAAGAGACGAGGGTTTCTTGATAAAAGAAGACCGTGTTTGAGTAGTTGAGAAGATCGGAGATTTACAGACTTTGTTCTATCATCTTCCTAGTACATACGATAACCATGCAGTAATCTCTTGTGTTTAAATATGTTCGCGACTAAAATTGTCGGAAAGCTGAAAAAATAAACCTAAATTTAAAAAATTCCCACCGCAAGAGCGACAGCTATAAGCATAAACAGTAAGCTAACAGACACCATTGTCCCTGTTAGGTGAAATCCAGCCCATTCATTTACATTTGTGGTCGAAATAGGTGCCGTAGAGGAAATAAAAAGGGAAACCAATGTTTTCCATAAGTTCTAGAAAATCAGATTTTCATCTGGCGCGAAGAAGAAAGTTTATATCTCGTAGGCAAAACCTGAAGATTCTAGTAATTTCTATCCTAACCGCTAACGCTTGATACGAACTGGAGCATCTTCGCTTAGAATTGAAAGCAGCTACTTCCTCCGCATCCAATAAACCACACCCAATGCACTTGATGGGAAGAAAGTCCAGCAATACGTGTCAAACAAGCGAAATTTTGTGAGCTTTCTTTTAGTTCGCAGAGAGACTTCGTGTAATTTCGATGTGATCAGTCGCTGTTAGGGGGAATGTGTGGCACAGTGTTTGAGTGTGCTCTGTAATGCACATGTCTTTCGTCACTAGCTCGTTTTTGCCAAGCGACAGTACCACCGAAGGCACCAAATTGGTAACATACCTATCTTGAACAGACTTATACGCATCTAAAAAGGCTGGAGAATGCCTGCGGTGGAAAAGTGAAGATCCTCGGGCAAGACTCCTTCTGTGGTTCCACGTTGAATGCTCCCTATCAGCAGTGAGCAGTGTTCATGAATAAAGCCGAGTTATGAAGTCGTACCTGAATCCATTCTCTTATCTGAACTTTGTCTTCAATGGTGTATGGAAGCAAGAAGTGCTGGAACTCCCAATAATATATGAAAGAGAATCATACGAAACAAAAAAGTAGAAGTCGTTCTTCTCAACGTACTGCCATTTTAATAACGTTTTGCACGGAGCTCTTTGAAGCGCTCTTACTGGCTACTTCGTGTTATATTCATTATAGTCATCATCAGGAATTCTTAAAGAGAAAAAAAGTATTGCAGGATTTCACATAAATGCTGCTACCTTCCCTACAAGTGTTGGTACTTTTTAATGGAATAAATAGTTTTTGTACAACATGAGATCACAAGTTACTAGTTACGCGGACACTTGGATGACCCATTTTCACTGGTTGTGTGGACCCCAGCATGGTCTCCATTTTTCGGAGCTTTGCTGGTTTAGCCACTGTGGTTACGTAGAGTTCCGAGGTCAGCCAGCTCAAAATCTGCCCCAGGTCGTAACCACCACAGGAAGTCGCTGCCATTGTTAATAAGCGGAAAATTTGCCACCACGCTACTATATCGATAATTGGGCGGTGGTGGATCATGGTATTAGTTTGCTCCTAGCTGGGCTTTCTGATGGAAACTCCGGACTCCCTTCTCAGCTTAAGGGACCCTACCGGGGTGTGAATCCACCCGCTGTACATCGTAGCCCAACATTCAGGAACACCTCCGTGCCACGATGAGGTGCTGAACTGTTGGGAGGGGTCATTTGTTAAGCGGTGCATTAATTTCACTGGACTCCTTTCCTCGCATCTGTCAGTCCCGAAGGTCCTCAAATTTTAGATATACGTTCTGGTTGCTTTCGGCTATTTCTTGAAGATTTTGCAATTATCGTTAAACTCTGGTGGAGTCGAGTTTCGAAAGAATCCTGTGGGACCATACTAGGACGATCCTAGACACCCACCACAATCACTTGCTAGTTTTTGTTTTTCAAATGTGTTGATGCCAATTTCCTGAATTTCCTGAACTGAAGGGTAGAAGACTCGGTTCATATGCGAGAGATCGTTTTTCGCGTTACTGGGCACCGCATTGTAGATCTATTTAGATATTCTGAAAATTGGGTGACTGGCTGCTCACCTTTCAGCAGGCATTCGCGTAACGTTTCGCTCGAACTAGTACACTTTTAGGTCTTCATGGCGTTGTGAACAACGCCGGTGTGCTTGGAAACACGTTCTTTGACGACTTTTTGACTATCGAAGATTATAAGCAGACAGCCGATGTAAATTTATGGGGTGCAATCCGGATAGTGCAAGCATTTAAACCACTTCTTAAGCGAACCAGGTCAGTTCAGTTCTTGTTTCTGACTCCATTTCTTTGATAAGAATGTAGGGAAATGAACAATTTCCAATAAGCTTTCTCTTCCTGAAACTCCAACCAATATCGTTTGCAACCTGTTATCTCTGTCGTCTGTTTCGTTGCAGTGTAAAATACTTTGGAACGGAAAAACATTGAAACGACGCAAGGCAATAATGTCTTAATGCCGACATTTTCTAAAGTAGAGATCATAAATCTGTATAATTTATACATGTTATCAAAAAAGAATCAACGTAACCTATGAATAAAGTCGTCTAAAAAACTAAGATCCATCGATGGAATTGCCCTAAATGCCTTATTTTTTGCTTCTCCACAGAGGCCGAATCGTGATTGCGACCAGTGTTTGTGGTCGATTCGCTCTTATGGGCACTGGACCGTATACGGTATCGAAGTTTGCTCTAACTGGTTACTGTGACACCATTAGGTAAATACTGCATGGCTGTTAACACTCTCGTGACGACGCCTAGTTTCGCTTTTCTGCCGCAATAAGCGACTCCTGGTTTTCAGCGTTTACGGACTTATTGGGTTTTTTGACAATGAACAACAATTTTTCAATAGCTAGAAAATGTGGTGGGTTGTGAAGATGAAAGGGTTGTAGAACAGACTTTGCTCTATCTTTCTTTGGGTGTCATTTATATGCGTAATCCTATTTACTTAGGGGCCAGACAGACAAAAAAGAAGGACCTACATGGTGTGGTGGTTAACGCATTAGCCTCCGAAAGGATAACGGCGCGTTCGTTCCCACCGTAGACGCCTGTGGTCCGGAGTTTTGCAAATGTCTCAGCAACGTTGTGGCTATTTACTTAATTAGATGCTTAGACACTTGGGCAGCTTGTCCTCACTAGTTGTGTGGGTCAGCACATTCCCCAGTTTTTTTTCAGAGATTTGCTGGTTTAGCCACTGTGGTTCCCTGGAGTCCCGAGGTCAGCCTAGCCAAAATCTGTCCCAGGTCGTCACCACCACAGGCAGGCGCAGCCCTTGTGGATCAGAGCGAGATTTGCCACCATGCGACTAGTTTTTGTAGTAGGACGGTGATCCACCCTTGTATTGATTACTCCTAGCTAAGTTTCTTACGGAAAAGCTGGGCTCCTTCTCAGCTTAGGAGACCCTGCCGAAGGGATGACTCCCTCCGCTGTACATCGCAGCCCGGCACCCAGGTATACCTCCCAGCAACGATGAGGAGGTAAACCGATGGGAGGATAGACCAAACAAAAACATTCATGTCTGCGTCAAGAAGGTGTTTTGCAATGTTTTGCAACTTATGTCTATCTATGATGCCGAGATGTTTGCAAAAATAGTAGTTCTAGGCGGTAACTAAAAAAGTTAGCCTGTCTCTCAGCTAGTTCTTATCGGTCTGTACCGCCAGCAATCACCCGTCACCGGGTCTGATCTGGGAGCCCACATAGGCATTGAACCCAGTTAAGCTGAGGCTGTAGTTGAATTCACAATATTTTACTTTCTATTTTCTATTTCGCGTAATAATCTGCCATAAAAAAAGTAGAGAAGACAGAAAATAGGAAGTAAAATATTGTAAAAGATAGCATTAAGAGTCTCCGTCTCAGCGTTTTATACATCCACACACTTCGATCGATAACTATGGTTCAGTACATAGCTTAGAATTAAAATAATGGTCGGTTTAGACTCAAATTCCCAGTTGGCGAACACGCACGGAAAACGGTCTTTTGTTTATTTCCAAGTGCAGAATAAAGCTTTTCCCAATCAACGTCCAATGCACCATCTGTGTCCTACAAGCTATCGATTCATTACGAGAAATATAGGAAAAAGTGCTAGATGTTAAATAAAATGAACCACCAAAAGGAAAATGAAACCTATAGAGATCATAACCATCTAGCAACATCGATATGACTCCCGTTGAGGTCAGTCGTCGTAGAGTGTTGATTGACCGTCCTTAATCGTTCTTTCTGAACAGTACATGTATTTTCCAATGATATTTTGTAGGGAAGCTAGATAATTTCTAGAACAGAACTGCGTCTGTTTGGAGTGTCAGTGCACGTACTTGAGCCGGGATTCTTCACCACTCATCTCACCAGCCGCAAGAATGTCGAGAGTCAACTCGACACGATGTACGGCAGTTGCCCAGAAGAAGTGAAACTTGAGTATGGAAAGGAATTCTTTTTCAAAAGTACTGTTTGTTTCATTTCCTAAAAGTTCAGCCTAGACAAATAGTGGTCTGAAAACGATCCCATCCATGAGGGCTAACAAGATTTGTGTATCTGTAAACAAAACCTTTTAAAATGTAAAAAGAATAAGAGTTTACGAAAAAAAGGGTGTGGTTTCTATTCAAATATCGACATAACTAATAAATTAATGAACACTACTTGCTTGGGTGCTTGCACGGCCCGTCCTCACTGGTTGTGCGGACCCCAGCATATTCTCCATTATTCGGAGTTTTGCTAGTTCAGCCCTTGCACTTTCCTGGAGTCTCGACGTTGGCCTAGCCAAAGTCTACCTCATGTCGTCACCACCACGGACGGTCAGCAGCCGCCCCTGTGGATCAGAGAGGATTTGCCACCATATGACTAGTTTAATACCAGGACGATCATGTCATTTCGTTTCATGGTATTCGTTCACTCTTAGTCGGATTTCCAGATGGAAACGGCGGACTCCTTCTAAGCTTGGGAGATGCTGCCGTGGGGGATGACTCCTTCCACTGTACATCGTAGTCCTACACCCAGGAACCACTTCCCAGCCGCGACGAGGCGCTAAACCGTCAAGAAGGCAACAAACATTAAGGAACGGTTTCTAATGTTTGAAAAACAGAATGGCAATGATGACAAAAAAGCTGAAAAATAAATCGCTGTAAAAAATCTACTTTGAATTAATTTCTACAATGTACAGAATTTAGAGAATGATTCATGACTGTTTCAAAGTCTGAGCGGCTACAGCACCTCCACTTTTTCCACACTTCTTCAATGTGCGAGCAATGATGATTTTCTGCATTTTATTAATTCATCGTTACAGGAGCGCCTGTAGTGCAGTGATACCGACACCGTTCTACAATAAGCGCAGGGCGCTGGTTCAGCTCTTTGCTTGGTTAACTAAACCTCCCGCCTTAGCGCACTCGAAAAAATTGTTCGTGAAGTTTCCTCCGATCCACAAAGTCTAATCACAGCCTGCAATGAAAACCTGGGAATTCTAGGGGGTAGCTGACACGATCAGCATTCAACCTCGCTAAAAAGACCGAACTTCTCAAAAAACGGCCAAACCCGCACGGAAATCAGAAGGCGTCCACGGATGACGGATGTGAAAAAGCAACTTGAATGAAAGATGAGGTGCTTGTGTACACAAAATATTTGATATCGATCTATCTGAAATAAATAATTATATGAAAATATGGCTTATCACTGTTGACGTTGGCTACGATCATGTCCGACTATCGGTGGTCGTCGAAGAGAGCACTTGCATCCACTTGGGACAATTTCACTGTTCTTTTCGCCCATCTTTTGACTGTTTTTGTTATTCTGTGGCCAGCCCATCTGGATCTCATGGTGTACCCCTGGATCCCGAGGATGGGTAGGTTTCGAAGACCTGAGAGGCACATTCTGACTAGAAGTTGCGGGTGTTGGTTGAATTTCAGAAGTTATCGTTAAAGCGCTCTTTTGGTGGTGCACTGAACTCTTGACGTGGTTGAACTATCTCCACATCTCTGCTGCATCACAGAGCGCTAGGAACTTCCTAATTCCAAAAGGTGAACTCAGAGTTTGTACTCTATGAGGTGGTGAATGGTTTCTTTGAGACGCCCGAGTGCGACCCATGCTGTTCTCCTTCTCCAAAGCAAACGGTGCGGAAGGATGCCTGCTTTGAGGTTGCCGGATGCTTCCTGGCATTGATTTAATATTAGGTGGGCTTTCTGACAAAAAATGCCAAATGCCGCAACCAGAATGCCACTGCTGAAGAGGATGAACTCTGTTGTCTTCGTTGTTCAACACCCAACAATATTACTTTGTCACGATGAAAGCGGTTCACCATTAGTGGGATCCTCTTAATCACATTAGTTTCTGTGCAACACTTCTAGAATCTTCTGAACGAACAATTATCAGCCTTGATAAGGCGTTGAAGAGGTTGGCTTTCATCAATTCCTTAGTGCTAAGGGCAAATGGATGCATATTTGGCTTATGCAATGATTTACGGTGGTCTGTCGATACATATTCTTTCATTGATAAGCTAATGCAAGGTTGACAAAAGTATGTTTGGTCAACAACAAGTCAACGTTTTTTTATCATCCTACACAATCCTGGTACCAAATTGCCGATCCTAGAGGGATGGGAGGCGTGGTTAATCAAGGAAACGGTGTCGAGCTAACAACCAAGAGTGGATTGGCGACTATGCATTGAACTCACTTACCACTGTGCTATACGCACTCTGTCAGCACAGGAAATAAAGGACAAAGCTTTCGGCGGGGAACGAACGCGCTATTGTCCTTTCCGGGGAGTAACGCGTTCACCACCACACCATGCGGGTCCTTCGTTTCGCCTGTCTCTCAGCTAGTTCTATCGATCTTTTTGCCATCAGCAATCACCCGTCAACGGGATTGATCTGGGGAGCCCAAATCGGCATTGAACCCAGTTAAGCTGAGGTCATAGTTATAATCACAATTTTAACCTTTTTACTCACTGCCTACTGTTTTTGACGGCAGGGTATAGCCTCAGCTTAACTGGGTTCAATGCCGATTTGGGCTCCCAGATCAATCCCGATGAGTGGTGATTGCTGATGGCAAAAAGATCGATAGAACTAGCTGAGAGACAGGCGAAACGAAGGACCCGCATGGTGTGGTGGTGAACGCGTTACTCCCCGGAAAGGACAATAGCGCGTTCGTTCCCCACCATAGGCACCTGCGGTCCAGAGTTTTGCAAATATCTCAGCTTCGTTGAAGTTATATTTCGCAACATACCCTGCCATCAAAAAGAGTAGGCAGTAGGCAAAAAGGTTAAAAAAGCTTTCGGCGTTGGTCAATCCCTTAGGGATGTGCCATGCATTCGACTTCATTAAGAATTGTTTGGAGGTAATTGAATACATTTCTGGTCTTTACAATGACTCGCGGTGCCCTACCGATGCATCGAACCAGGCTGCTATTCTCCCAGATAACTCTGTACCAATTTGCTGACCCCGGAGGGATGGAAGGTTTGGTGAGCCACGGGCCGAAGATCGATTCCACGTGTGTGTTGCAGAGCGCCACCGACCACTGCGCCACACGCTCTCTTATCAGCATAGTACATAAAATAATTCTCTATATCCCTGTTAAATAAATATTCCATAAATCATTTTTTTATTTGGCTTTATCTGGAGTTTCCATGGGAAACATGGAATTATCTTCCTTCTACCGCTAACACATTGAGCTGTTGAAAATTATTCGCAGTATATAGCAAGGTACTCTACGAGCTAAGCATTCAGTTTTCCTTGAAATTCAGTTTCTAAGCTCACGGAAAAAATTTAAAAAACGGAATATGGTTAAAAAATATACTAGAAGTTTTTTCAATGTATTCGTCATTTTGGAAAACTGATCTTTAATTAATCTCATCCTTAGCAAGCATTTTTTTCTTACAGTTGAGCTGTCCTTAGTTAGCTAATACAATGTTGTTGACACGCCTTTTGATTCTCAATAGCCAGTGTTTCTGCGTCTTCGAGTTCTTCAGACCCCCGAGGGGTACATATTGCTATAAAACCTTAACAGGTGAACAATATGCAGTCTTAACGAAAAGTATAGTTTTTTGAATTCTTCAAAAATTTGTCCACATAGCGCAGTGGTTAGATGTGCTCAGCAATCAACACGAGGTCTTTGATCCGACCCCATAGCCCGAGTTCACCAAGCTGTTCTTTTTCCTAGCCTCTATATTGGCAATAGACTTGTTTGGAAACATAAAAGCTTTAGTGTGATACATCGGTAAACTCGCAGAAGTCACTGTATCGACTAAATATGCATTCCCCTCTACGATGCTGTGAATATATGGGAATGCATGGAGCATCCCTTTGGGAATGATCAACATTGAACGTTTGCATATCTGCTTTATAGAATAACTTGTGATGGCCTTCCGATGTGTCAAGTTCTTCCATCCCCCGAGACAACTCTGGTACCAGTATGCTGACTGCAGAACGAAAAAAGGCCTGTGTAGCCTTACGAGAGCGGAGTCCACCCAATGACCATGTGTGTGCTACAGGGCATCCTTAACCACTGTGCTATGTGCGGTCCATTGAAAACAAGAGGCAGTATAAATGGGATCCTATTGATGCTAGAGTTGTTGTTTTTGAATATTATTCCCTATATAGAACAATGCAGCGTGTTAGCTGTTTCGTTACCACGTCAGATAGCTGTGTGCCAAATGAAGTAAAGCGGTTTCTTCAACTCTTCTTTTCCTGGTGTCGTCTTTTTTGTGCGTGTAAAAGACGAAAACAAACGAGTGCACTACTACGTTTTTATTAGTTGGTTTTAGTTATTATGTTATAATGTAACTAGTTCCTCAAAGGTTTGTGTGAACGCTTGAAAACGAAAACCAGTTCTACATGACTGTTCTTTGAGTAGTTTAAAAATCTTGTCCACCTCATCATCGGTGCAACGACGACAAAGATGGAAGACTTGACGAAATTTGACAAAGTACTCCGCGTAGAACATGGTACAATGATGATGATTACAGAGTTAAAGTCACTATCCTAGCTCAGGGGGCCGCGCTTAGCGCAGTAGTTAGAGGTGCCCTGCAATACAGATAGGGCTCAATCCAATGCTCCCGCTCACCAAGCCTTCCATCCTTCTGGTGTCACCAAATTCGTATCAGAGATATCTGGGAGGACGGCAGCACTTGCTGGTTCCACTGGTTGGTCACCGCAACTCACTGCATAAGTCAGATATAGACTAAATCACCTCTATGATGCCGCGAATGGAGTTCAATGCATTGCGCATACCTCGTGGATTCAGCAACGCCGAACCTTTTTCCCTAACTCAGGAATAAGAACAGGGATCTCTGGTTTTTCCTCTTTGTGCAGAAGATTGTCCATCAATCGATTGAATTTTTCTTTGATCGCAATATGATACCGCGATGGTCGTAAGCGTGGAAATCCACTGACTCACTGAAAAATGTTTTCCGAAGATGCACAGATTATTTATGTGATGTTTTCGAATTTTCTCAAAAAGAATTTATTTAACGAGTAAAATAGTTATTTGAGTGCGGAAGAAGACGTTCTGGTTGCTCGGACTGATGAGCAGTAAACAGATTAATCATGTAACGGAAGCCTACTATCACGCATTAACTGCCGTTTACCCCCGAGCTAGATATCACGTCGGATGGGATAGCATACTCGTGTGAGTTTCATCTTCTTACTAGCAATTTTCTTCATTTCTCTTCGTTGTTTTGGTTACCGAAAAGGAAGTAAGGTCAAGCTGCTCCAACTGCTTTAGAGTGGGTGATGTAACAGAAACTTAACCTTCTGGAATATGTCCAAGCTCTTAGATATTTACGAAAAAGTGTCAAACCTGGTCAGCTTCTTTTCCAAGTCATCGACGACGTCAGTGTTTTTCGAAGAAAAAAACTTTCTCGTCGAAGAACTTGACTTCACCGATTGAAGACACTTTCATAACTTTTGTGTATTTATTACGTTACAGAAATTAGTGAGTACTTTTGCAGGTTCACGCCTCTTTCATTTTTTCCTACTGAACTTCAAGACCTCATCACACGGATTGCACTGCTCATAATGAAAATACCTTCACCAGCGCTGACTTCCCAGAAAGTCAAATCATTCTGAAGGATTTCGCAATCTCACTATACATTACACGTTTCAATAAAGATACCAAGGAAATGTTAACCTTTCTGTTTTTTCTTCAAAAAGCGGGCACGAGGCTGGTATTGCAGAATTTATTAGCATACAATAGCTGACGTTTCGGCGGCTTCGCCTTCTTCAGAGCCGTTTATTCGTTGCAAGTATTCCAATCAGTTGGTGGAGATAAGGCGCACAGAGTAGTACATGGGCGGCGACTGTTAACCTTTATTTACTGTCTACTATAATTTTTCACGGTAGTGTATGATGTGAGACACAACAGCAACGATGCTGAGATATTCGCAAAACTTGAACGCCAGACCAGATCGAACCACGATTAGCCTTTCCGGAGGCTCGCGTATTACACATTCACCACTGCGGCTCTTGCTCTGAGTTCCTCTCAGATAATTTTCTGCCTAACGCTGCCATCAGCAACCACCTGTCAGCAGGATTGATATAGTGAGCAGAAACTAGCATTGAACCCAGTTAAGCTGAGGCTGTAGTCAAAATCACAATGTTAATCCTTTATTTGCAGCCTAAAACAAGCTGAGAGAAACGCAAAGCAAGGGCCTCATTGTTGCAGTGTATAGTACACGAGCCCCCGGAAAGGGTAATCGTGGCTCGATCAGCTCCGGGGGGTCTAAGTTTTACCAAGGAAACTTCATTCTCACCTATAAACTTATCTCAATAATTGAACTGGTAATGCATTTAGACAAAGCATGATCATAAAAATTTCGGAATGCAATTGCATCACTCATGGACATTCGAGTAAAATCGTACTAAGCATTGAAATGATTCTTCAAGAAGCCCATACGAATCTTTGGTTTTGAAAACTTGTGTAATCTTCTGTGTGCAAACGCGGTTCGATTGCCCAAAATTGTACCATCTCGACCGCCTATGTGAATATTTAATTGGAATAACGAACGCCTCTCGCTCTACCATTCATGCCTTTGTTCACCTTGATTTGATCGTTCGATGTCTTTTTTTTTGTTTTGGTTTTCTTTTGTTTACTTATATTAGATTCCACAGAATTCACAAGATGAAGTTGTAGTCTTCTCGACTCATTGACAAACTCATAACGTAGGCTGGGGAAATCAGGAGTCAACAAGAGTATCCCTTTATTAAAAACAGCGAGGGTAGGGGGAAGGTCAGAAAAGCCTATTATTTAACATAACTTCTTCAAAAGATATCATTTGTGTCACACCTCATTCGGTTAATCGAGTGGCCTTTAAGGACGCTAATCATTTCTGTTTTCGTCCATGTCACGCACTGCAGCCGTCACGTAGGGTAGCGCCCCATTTGAAACCCACCCCACAAAAACAACTCATTTTTTTACTCAGAATTTTAAACCCTACTGCACGACGTCACTCTCTGTGGGAGTCGTTTGATGCGAAAAATACTAACCACTTCCAGGTTTGAGTCCACAAATCTCAACTTATGAAGAATTTCATCAATTCCAATAACAGCCATTAGAATCCATAAATCTTGGCCTATCGGATAGGGGTTCCCTTGCTTTACCACGGGAGATCTACAGTTTTGTAAAGTTCAAGTTTTTTATTTTAAAATTTACTTTTATCTAAAAAAAATCTTCTTCATTTTTTTCTACTTTTTAGTGCTTAAGGATTCACATTTCGAACACCAAAGCAAATGAACAAGGGGCATTTTGTTGATCACAAGACCATGGTGTTCCGCAATGTTATGTCTGCAGCTGCCGCTTTTTGGGTTCTTTTTTCTATTTCTTTTTTCTAAGATTTTTAAAATTTTATACAATTCAACTTAATTTTTTTGAAGGAAATTTTAAATTTGTAAGTTTCAACTTCAGTTTACTGAAAATCCTGGTTCTAAAGAATTATTGCATAATTAAATACATATAAAAAAACAACACTGTACAAAGTTTGTACATACAATTGCTGCGAGATGGCAAAGTCCCCTCCATGAGTCTATGAAGTTCTGAACATCTGAAACACTTTACTGATCGAGAAATCATCGTCACTTGTCGAAAAACCGGCTTCAGCGCGGAAGGGTTAATGAATAAATAAGTACCAGCCCTAGCAAGACATTCTTAACATCACTCAGAACCCAACTGCCGACGGCTTTCATTCAATGAATATCGTTCAAATGCATGATGTGCTCTAGTCGTAGTGGTCTTCGATGTCTTGCCAGAGCGTGGCACTATCGTTATCTTCGATCGTTGATGTCGGAAGTTCGGATTTTCTCTCACGAAGGAAGAAAAACAATGAACATATCACTCAGTCGATGGACAGCACGCTCCGTGGAAATTTGGTTCCTAGAAAGTGCTGAATACTCATAGGTGGAAAACTTGAAGATGTTCGATCTGTTGTTGAGCAAACAACAGGAATCCGTCTTCTCATGAACACTACGTTTTTTATGTTCGGTCGTGAGTTTTCACTATGTAATACCTTCTTTTATTTATGAGCTACCAAGAAGCCTGTGTAAAATATTTATTCGGCTAAGCTTTCGACGTCCTCGTCTTCTTCAGAGCCGGATTGAACCGAGTAGATGATCCACAGAGTTGTCGTCCTCGCAATGTGATTACTATGTAATGTATTCAACAAGTTGGGTTCTGGCCCGATATGTTAATGAGGATCAAGGAGATAGAGGAGATAGTTCTTCTAAGTATAGTCTTTAGGACGTTGCATTCCTCTCAGAATGGTATGAAAGCACGTGAAGATAGTTATTGTAGATATCTTACTTGTAGTTGACCAAGCTCAACCATCACCTTGATCATCTAGTCAGTAAAATCGCACTAGACGATACGTATGCCTTTCGTAGCGCAAGCCGCTTAGACAAGAACCATTGTTGCATTCGTCTTAAGACACTTATCATACGTCCTTTGCAAAAGTTTACAAGCCCGCACATATGTCGCTATTTTGCTGTTATCTGAAAAGTTCTACGCTGACATAGCTAAAAAACTGTAGAAGATACGAACCTCTGATCCCTTCCACTGTTTCGGAAACTATAGCAATTTTGTGGACCCTTTGTGTGCTTCTCATTCTCGTGATTTCAACAGGCATACCACTTCAATTCTCGACCCTATGATAGGGAGAAATCCGCAAAAATTTCGTATAATGGTGACCTACCAGCAATGAATGTCATCATATCAGAGCGCTCAGCTGAGCTCGGCAAAAGGTGTCTACTGATTTAAAATTCGATTTTGTAAGGACGCCATTAAAGAATAAGGCAGGTTTTAAAACAGATTTTGTGCCGAGATTTCATCGTGTTTTGTTTGAATCGTTCACCTAACAGTTATAGAGTATAAAAAGTCCTGTCTAAGTGTATATAGTAATATATAGAAATAAGTAGGGTACTTTTCGAGCCCTCGTTTTGTCTAATATTTCGCTCCTAACGGCGATAACGTTAGTAAAAGGGGTAAAGCTCTCGGCGTTGATCAATCTCTGAAGAATGCGCCATACATTCGACTTCATTTAGCGTCGTTTGGAGGTGATTAAATACATATCTGGCTTTTGTAATGACTCATGGTGGCCTACTAACGTATCAAACCAGTGCCGCTATCTTCCAGACTACCAATTTGCCGATCCCGGAGGGATGGAAAGCTTGGTAGACCACGGGCGTGGGGAACGATCCCATGTGTATTGCAGGCGCCTCCGACCACTGCGCCACACGGATCCCATAACGTTAACAATAATGTGGAATAGCTATTCTTCAACTCACCAAACCTCATTGAGTCAATGAGTCGATGACAGTCAATGACGGCTCATTATCTCTCGTGCTCAGCGCTTTTCCTTTATCGTTTCATGAAGTTTCTTTTTCTGCCGTAATATGATTGTAATGAAAAGTCATGGTATCATCAAAAAAAAGTGCACCCTCCCAACTGAAAAGTAGATTGATGGATAAGTTGTTTGCTTACTTTCTCTGCAACGTTGATTTTGCACTAGGGAAATAATGGAAAGGAAAGTTGATGTGTTCACTTCTACGAGAGGGCCGGTTAAGCACCTCGTGTTGGATGTCTGGTACGATCTACTACCGGTTCACATTACTTCTACGTCGTATGTTGATGAAGCACTCGAGAAATCGTTTCAGCTAGAGATTGAACTTCTTGCGTGTGTGCTGCCACATTAAAAAGCATTAGGCGGTCAGCCTTAATCAATCCCCTGAGGGATGCAGTCATGTATTCAACAATAACATCTTGGAAGTGATTGAACGCATATTTGGCCTATATAACGTAGAAAGTTTTTATCCCTCCAGAGAACTTTAGTGCTAATTTGAAGACCTCTGAAGAATGAGAAGCTGCTTAAATTGGTGTCGTCGGGATTGAACTAGAAAGCGTCCATGTACACTTCTCACGGCTGCACTACATACATCGTAGCGTGGCATGTCGTTTCTGCTAACAAAATGGAAGCTGTACTTTCTGTTTTTTAAAGGGTTATACTAGAGGTCAACTTCTACTCTCAATGAAGATTATCATTCACTTCATGAATGTCATCAAGATCATCATCACTCTCTTCTTGGTCTTTCGTTTGTCTTTTTCTCAAAATGATGGCCTTTAAATAGCAGAGTATACTACGATTCCTCATTGGTTGGAACTTCAATAATAGGAACTCTTTGAAGTTTGTGGAGTGAGGCTAGGAATTCTTGGTGCCTCGTCAGTGGGACGCATTCATAGACAGGCGTAGATAGAAATGATCTTTGCGCTCAAAAGATTATATAAACCAGAGTGCTTTAATAATATGTAATAAAGTGCAATAAAAACGACGACATTTACAAAAACATTTCAGGGATCTCTGCAACCTCGTCAAAAATGCCTAGATTTCTCTCGCGTTTTTGAGCGTAGCGAGGGAAAGAATCACTATTTGATGTCCATCGAGCCATCTCTTTACGTTCATTCGGTTCATCTGTATCGTTTTATTAAATATAAAGTGTCATTCAGATCGATGAGAAGCCACTGACGACAGCTGTCAATTTGATTGTGGTCTGATTACGGCGACTCCTGATAGGAGACATTGTTCCTATCGGGGTCTTTCGTTCTGATGTTTTTTTATCCTACTTCGCTTTATGAAAGCTCATTGTGTGTACCAGTGACGAGTCACGCCCTATAGGCTAGTACTGATACTATCACCTATATAAGGTATTATCAAATTATCAATGTTTCACCAAGACTATCAAACTGCCCACACAGTTCCTTTAGCACTGATTTCCAATTAACGTGCGTATTACATGCTTGTCCTTAGTTCTTCACTACATCCTGTCTTACAATAGTGATTTCCAAGACTCCTATTGCGCCTATATCATTAAACCAGCTGAGGATTCGTTTCTTAAAAATGGAAAACTGTTTTCTTCCTAGGTTTTTGTTTTTTTTTTTTTGGAACCTACTACCCTCATCCGAAAGAACTGTTTGCGCTGCTGTAATGAGTTTGACGACGATTTATCTAGATGCCTTGTATTGGCGCCATATATTGTATTTTTTAAATCAGTAAACAAACCAGTAAATACATGGACATATTATACAGGGAGCGGGTGGCGCAGTGGCAGAGTGATCTCGTTCATTCCGTGGACGGCCAAACCTATATGAGCTTTGGTTCAACCCGCCACGGACTCACCAATCCCCTCCGGGGTAGGGAAATTGCTACTAGACTACTTCGAAATAACATCGCTCCCTCTAATCCACGTGGGAACGCCCTAGCACGGCTATTTCTGGATTCTAGAGGGAATCGACTCAACCAGCATTCAACAACACTCGTGACGAAGGCGAAAAAAAATTCTTTACGCAGCAGGCGAAGCCATACGAGAAAAAAAATTCGAAAACCTTTGTGGAGGAAGGACGCGAGGAAGCGAATCGAGCGCAACGAGTGATAGGACCGTCACATTGTCATACACATGATGTCAGGTCTCGTAATAAAAAATAGTGATAAATAGTATGCATTTTATGTGGTGGTCCTCTATTCGGTGGAATACCTTGATGGTGGATAGAAAACTAAACGCAAACTAAAAGCGATTACTAGAGGTCTCCAGTGCACACGTGAATTCATTAATTTGGGGAATTTTCTTTATGTTTCTTGTGCGGTGTATATGAGCCGCACCGTCTACATTGTTTCAACAAAAATGACTCAACTAGAAGCTACACTGATTCAGTAGGTTGATGGTAAGAACGATTTCCCGTCATCAAAAGTAAATAGAATACACCTCGACTGGTTGTTATCAAATTTTTTGGCACCAGTTTCCTGACGCTGGAAGAATGAGGAGTTTGGTCCAGGACAAGGCTTCTGGTATTGAACAAAATCAACTATGGCTGCGGTATTCGCTGGAATTATCCAAAAATGTGAAGGGATAAAGCATTCGACGTTAATTAATCTTTAAAGGATGGGCTTTCCATTCAACTTCATCAGACCTCGTTAGAGGTGACTGAATGCAAATCTGGTCTACAAAATGACTAGCGGTAGCCTGTTGTAATGAGTATTTGGATACTTGGATGGCCTACCTGCAATAGTTGTGCAGGCCACAGCATAATTTCCACTTTTCGGAGTTTTGCTGGTTTATCATTGTGGTTCCCTGGAATCCCGAGATCAGCCTGGCTAAAATCTGCCCCAGGTCTTCACCACCACAAACAGTCGCAGCCGTTGTGGATCAGAGGGAGATTTGCCACCATTCGACTAGTTTGATACTAGGACGGTGGTGGATCCTGGTATTGGTTTACTCCTAGCTGGTCTTCGTGATGGAAACGCCGGACTCCTTCTCAGCTTGGGAGATCCTGCTAGGGGGATTAATTCCTCCTCTGTACATCCCATCGCCCCCCATGAAACACCTTCCAGCCACGATAAGGCGGTTAACCGTTGGGCGGATTGGATCAGGTAAATGGTTTTTTTATCCTCCCAAACATATCTTGTATCAATTTGCTAAGCGTGGCGAGGTGGAAGGTTTGGTGTGCCAGGAATTGAACCAACGATCGATTCATGATTTATTTCAGGTCACCCATAAACACTGTTCCGCTCGCTGCAAATATGTTATAGTTTTTAAACATGTTCAGAACCTTTTCGTTGTTCTTACAACGTCTGAGATTTTATAAGCTGAAGCCGTTCGTACAATTTTCCATTATACTTTTACTCGTATGTATGACTAAATGAGTTGCCAGTATGTTCCAGATTTTACGACTAAGTAATGCTTACCGCCATACCGCCACCCCCCTCTCCCTTCAGTAAGGGAAAACGCGGCTTGAAAGCGCAACCGAGGTTTCGAGTTTTGCTCATGTCTCAGCACCCTTGTAATTGTATTTCGCATCATACTATGCCGCAAAAAAATAACAGACAGCAAATAAAAGCGTAAACATTGTGATTCGACCACAGCTTCAACTTAATTGGATTCATTGCTGATTTGCGCTCCTTGGATCACTCCCGTTGAGGGGTGACGGTTGATAGCACCACTAGGGTAAAATACTTGCTTACTTGGATACTTCAACAGCTCTCCTTCACGAGTTGCGCGGATCCAAACACATTTTCATTTCACTTCTTTGCCTTGCAATCATCGTCCATTGTAGTGGATTGAGTCGAGCATGGTAGCCGGTGCGAGACTCGTTACTGATCTGTAAAACAATTGCAGCTGCAAGTACAGCTGATTGACTATAGCTATGAACACGTTCGCCTAACGCGTAAGTGGTCGTACTAGGGGGCGCCTGCATCCGCGTGGGAATCACTCAACAATTCTTTGCGTCCATCTGCCATCTGGTCTTCTCATTATATGACCGCCATCTGTGTTCCTCTATTCATGTGTGTTTCCCTAGGTCCCGAAGAAGAGATAGATTTCAAAGATCAGAGTTTTCCATTCCGGCTAGATGTTGTGTGTGCCAGTTATATTTCAGAAAACGTTCAAGCGTTCTATAAGTAGGCAGCTCATCTCCTTTTACAGAGCGTTGAGAGGACCATTAAATCGAAAAGGAGTTGGTCGTTGGGTTCTCTAAGAAGCCAAAATGCGATCCATGCTACTCTTCTTCTGTTTAATTTCCTCCATATGAACGGCCAAGGCATACGTACGAAATGCTCTTTAAAGTCAGAGAACCAATTTGCTCTGCAAATCTCCTTGGCAGCTGGCATTTATTAATAGACGTTTGAAGCGTGTTACAGCAACATCAGACTTCAGTTTCCTTTTTTTTCTCGAGCAACTCCTTAGTGGTAATGGATATGCGATCTGGTCTTCTTGCTTGAGAAACTAAGGAAAATCCAGCCCAATTTTGAAGTCCTTCGACAACCATCTCGTTGTCTTCGATCGGGTCTTCTTTTGTTTGTCAGTCAAGTGAGAAGAGGATTTCCTTTAGAAAGTTTTGATCATATACAGCTAGAGTTTTTCTTCTTGTTCTATGACGCGAATTCTTTTCTAGCTTACACTGAATCGAATCTTCGCGCGAAGAAGGCGGTAGTAGGAACATGTACAGATTGATGGGATTGGTGGTGTATCAAATAGTCACCATCTTCTGTTTATCAGAATATGGTGGGTCTCTGCATGAGTCGTGCCGTTAGAAGACTCCCACTTACAGCGGCGGCTTTCGTTCCTCTGGAAAAACGAGGTCCCTATGAAAGAGGCGTGCTGCAAGCAGGAGTCTTGAAGTACGGTTTCCACTCTCATTTCTCTCTCCTAATTCAAATTCGCGATCCTATGTTCGCTCCCGTTGGCCTTTCCTAGGACTTCTCGTTGCTGATTACTTCCCTTATCTGGTTGTAAAACGCGTTCATTTCGCTCTTACCAGCTGTACAAGGCAGTGAGTAACAGTTAATGATTATGACTTTCCTCTGAAGCGCAAGTTGAAGACGAAGAATGACCAAGCACGGTGATAGGCTTTCGTATGAGGTCGTTAGAGAGGAAATAGGGGGGTGCACGACAATTTCGACGCCTCCGGCATTTCGAAACGGATATTGCCCTCCACGAATGGCAACGGTTCCTTCATCTAATACGTTGGTGTCAGTCTTCTTGTTTTTCGTCGGTGATCACATGGAATTTGGTGCAAGCAGGAGCCTCAAGAAAAGTGTGGCGATCAAAATATGAGGAGGGTGCTCTTATACTGTGCTCTTATACTGTAGACACGATATTAAAACCGAAATGAAAAAATGAAAGTAGGAAAAAGATGACCGACTGCTCAAAGATGATGAGGAAGCCGAATTCAGTGTAAAAAGCTGGCTGAGAGAAAGGCCACGCATTTGCTCCGGTCCGTGCAGTGGACCCATGAAGCTCCGAAAAGGGTAGTCGTGGGTTCGAATCTGATCTGGGGACAGAGCTTTGCAAATGTCTGAGCAGCAGTGCAGTTGTCTAATGTTTATTCACAAAAAAAAATACCTAGTTGATTAACGACAATAAGGATGTGGCCAGGAATTTCCCTCATATAAGGGATCTCGAGCCGGTTAGTCGCTAGGCTACGTAGCGCGTCCCCAAGTGGGGGGATAGGAGGTTAATCGCGGAATAAAAGCGACCTTTGCTTCCCTGAGACGCAGGGGGGATTCAGGGGAATGGACTCCCTGTTTTTGCAGGGCCGATTTGGCACACACTTTCTGCGTTTATGTGGCATATTCATGCACGCGTGTGTGGGTGCGTTCTGGTTTATCCAGGTTGTATTCTTCGAGTCAGTTCGGCCAAAGGCCTGCAATCAAGTGAAAGGGAAGTATATGGGAGGCGGTTAGGGAGTTGCCTCCAACGAATAAGCTCTATGTCCACTCTGGCAAAGACTGGCAAGCTACGTGCGAGTATGCCTAGCTCCCACTTTCAGAGCCCAGCAAGCTACACGTGGGCATCAAAGAGCTAAAACAGTCAAAGAAATGGGCCTCATTTTCCTGAGCCCAAAAAGAGCCCCAATTCGGCAGCGTTGAATAGTACGGAGAGGCTGCTAAAATCTCAGGGCCAATGGAAGCTGCCTGGATCACGAAGAACTAGTGACGATCTGTACCTACAATACACGTATACTTGCATTCGAGTCCTCGATAGAAGACTTGCTCATGCAAACAAGAAGGATAAGGTACGACGTCATCGGCTTAACCAAACGGGACGACACCAGCCATTCAACACCGTGTATGACACCGGAGAAGAAGTGTTCCTGGGAACCTGAAACAGTACAGGAGTAGGCGGCGTCGGCGATCTGGTCAACACGAGTTTGTCCATGAACATCGATTCATTTGAACAACTAACAACCCCCCAAGTCGGACGTTTGCGATTGAAGAGATGTGGATCAATTCCGGCTTTAACAATCTTCGTCGTTTACGCGCCGATCAAACATCAAACTATGACGAAGAAGTCGAAGCGTTCTATATGGACTTGGAGAAGTTCTGCAGAGAGGACCATACACTCTTCAAAGTTATCATTGGAGATTTTAACGCCAAAGCTGGACCAAAGAAAGAACGTCTGAAGAACGTCACAACGGGACCCACGGATTAGAATGGAACGAACAGGGCGAGCGGCTCTCTGAGTTTATCAAGATGACCTTGACCATCCATGGTAACTGCCAATTCCAGAAGCCTCACTCTCAACTCTGGATGTGGGAGTCCCACCGTGGAGAGTACCACAACGAAGTAGACCACATCATAAACCGAAAGTAAACCGAAGGCTTTGCCTAGCCGATGTCGTCGTTGTCCCAAAAATTTTACACAGGATCAAACCACCGCCTCCTTCGTACAAGATTCTATTCCTCACGGAAAGGAGAAAAAGCCGCTAAATCCAAAAAACGAAGTCCCAGAACCACCATAAGCTGGAACATAATCAAATCACTTGTCGGCTGTTGGAAAGATGGCGTTCTCGACAACATCCACAAAGAATATGATCGTCTCATTCAGCAGCTTCATGTTCGCGCAATGAAAACTGAAAACTCGAAAGTCACGAAAAGATGTCTGTCTCCAGAAACACTCGAGCTGATACGCCAGCGTGGAGTCGCACAATCTGCAAGCAACCGCGAACTGACGTCTGAACTTGCAAAACAGTGCAGACAGGCGATAAAAAGAAGATCTTAAAGAAACAAGAGCAGCAGTAATGGTCGAAGCTGCAGAGGCTGGGAAAAGCATTCGCAAAGCCCACCGAAGCTTCGCCAATTACAAGACCAAAATGATTGCACTCCGGCGCCCAGACGGAACAGTTACAGCGTGCAGAAAGGCAATGGAGAAAATCATTCACGAATACTATTCAGATCTCTTCAATGGCCACGTTCTCCTTTTCTCATATGAAATAAAAGATGATGGATATGAGGTACCACGGGTTCTCCCTTCCGAAATCCAACGTGCTATATCGTCGGTGAAAAGTCGAACAGCACCAGGTCCGGACAGGATAAGATCTTGAACACCTGAGGAACCCTCCGCCAGTCCTCGTAAATACAATGGCTCGGCTGTTCACAGGCTACCTGTCCGAATGCAAGGTCCCTGCTCAATAGAAGACCAGCAGGACCGTGCTATAGTTCAAGGAAAGGCGACCACCACGATATCGACAACTATCGCCCAATCTGCATGCTGTCCGCCGTCGACAAACTTTTCACTGGAGTGATCCTAAACATGACTGACAGAACAATGGACGAAGGGCAGCCGTGTGAGCAAGCAAGGTTCGAAAAGTATTTAGTACGATGGATCACGTCCACACGAAAACAAGAGTCATTGAAGTATCGATGAGTACAAAAGACAGCTCTGTCTGACTTTCATCGGCTTGAAGAAGGCCTTTGATTCAACTGAGATGGAAGCAGTCATGGAAGCCCTTGGTAGTCAAGGAGTCCTTACTCAGTACATAAAGATTCTTCGTGACCTGTACAAAAATTTCCCAACCAAGATTTCACCATTCTACAAGGATATTTTAACATCGACGTCAAAAGAGGGCTTAGGCAAGGCGATACCATCTCGCCAAAATTATTTACTGCTACCCTCCATAACGTCATGCGAACACTGAATGGGATAATATGGTAGTAGTGAAAATCGATGATCGGCAGTTACATCATCTTCCTTTTGCTGATGACATCGTCCTTATAACACCATACATTAGCCAGGCGGAACGTATGCTTGCCGACTTTGATAAAGCCTGTGGAAAGATTGGTCGTCCACTAAATCTCACAAAAAACGATGTCATGAGGAACGAATTGGTTACAAATGCCCCATTTACGCTCCACGGAGTGAATATCTCCAAATGCTCCAGTTATTTCTATCTAGGTCGGGAAATCAATTTAATGAACGACTTAGTTCCACAGCTGAGCAGAAGGAAACGAGCGGCTTGGAGAGGTTTCAGGAGAATCGAGGACGTAGTCAAGAGAACAAAGAACACCTGACTCCGTGCCCACCTTTTCGACTCCAAGATCCTTCCTGCCTTAACATGCCCATCGAAAACGTATTCGCTAAGTGAACAGGGTGAAATATCCCTCAACGTTATTGAACGCGCAGTCGAAAGGACGATGCTAGGAGTACCCCGTTTCACACAGGCAAGGGAAGGGATCCGAAGCCCCGATCTGTGTCAACGACCAAAAATCAAAGATACCGTTCTGCACGCCAAACAGTCGAAGATAAGGTAGGCCGTCGGATACGTAATGCATATGAACGACAACCGATAGAGAAGAGCCGTTAGTAACTGGATTCCTCGCAGTGCTAAACGCACTGCAGGAAGACCACCGACCCGGTGGTCAGAATTCTTCACCAAAGCCCAGAAGAGAGATATGATACTCAACGAGTCTCTAGAGCGAGCAGAACCCACTGGGCTACTCTTGCACTCGACAGGGAAAAATAGAAGATTTACTTGCGCCCACTCGAGTCACTCGACGATCGACGACTACAGGTGATACAGATGAATGATGAGGCATTGCAAAATTACGGAGTGCAGGTGGCTGCGTTGGGGGACCGAACACGCTATTATTACGCTTTCTCGAAAGGTATCTAATGTTATTTCTACTCGGAAAGGGTAAAAACATGTTTGATCCTCACTGCAGACACCTGCGGTTTGGAGTTTTGCAAATATGGCAGCATTGTTTACTTTTTTATTTTTTGCCTTCTATAATTTTTTATGGCAGGGTATTAGGCGAAATACAACCACAATATTGCTGAGATATTTGCAAAACTCCGGACCGCAGATATCTGCGATGGGGAACAAACGCGCTATTGTCCTTTCCGGAGAGTAACGCGTTCACCACTACACCATGCGGTTCTTCGCTTCGACTCTCTCACCTAGTTCTATCGATCAGTTCCGTCAGCAGTCACCCTGGGTTCAATGCCGATGTGGGCTCCCCAGATCAATCCCGTTGACGGGTGATTGCTGATGCCACTGATCGAAACGAAGGACCTGCATGGCGTGGTGGTGAACGCGTTACTCACCGGAAAGGACAATAGCGCGTTCGTTCACCAGCGCAGACTCCTGCGGTGCGGTGTTTTGCGAATACCTCAGCAATATTTTGGTTGTATCTCCGCATTGTTGTGTTTATAAATCACATCATTCCCTATCATGAAAAAAGAATAGGCAGTAAACAAAAAAGTGATTACTACTTAAGTAAATTTGAACAACTTGGACATTTCCAACGAACTTTGTCGATACAATGTCGGTTTATTATTGATTTGCTTTTGATTCCCTCAAAATTGTAAAGAGTCTGGACAACAACTATAAAAGTATAATGTCATAAAGATGTATAATATTAGATAAACTTATGAAACATTGCATAACTATAAAATCCGAAGTTGGTTGATGTTCAGCAAGTTTTCTTCTTCATGCATTTCTACTTTGTTCCAATGCCTGACTCCGCTACTGGATATGTTCACCATTCTGACTATAGTCAATTGGAGTGGTCGTGCAGAATGCCGTTTCTGACAGAATGGAATCGAGGACGATAGGATAGTGGTATGTCTCAATGACACACAAATTGACATTACGGAAACAACGGAAAACCCCATTCTATTCTAACAGATTCCATCTGTAAATGTGATTCTCTCTTTCGTTTTTCTAGCCGTCCACTATCTCTCTTTGTCTTACCATTACAAAAGCTAAAGGATATAGCATCATGTCACGATGATCTCAGCAATGATATGCACATGCATTGGGCCCCATTCGTGGTACCGCTAGGGTGGATGGATGCGTAAGTTGGCTTATGTAATCCCTTAAAGTGGTCTATCGATGTATCAAGTCAGTGTTTGTGTTTTCCCAGGTAGGTCTGGGACGAGGAGTCGATCCGAAGACCACATCAGTATTGCGGTTCACCTTTGCCATTGTGCTACATAAGTCCTCTATCACTATACACCACAAATTAATATATCATGCAACATTATATTATACATTTTGTACAACATGTGTTGTACAATACTTGCTTGTATATTTTGATGGTCCGTCCTCAATGGTTGTGCGGACCCAGCATGATTTCCATCTTTTTTTTCTGAGTTCTGCTGGTTTAGCTAGTGTGGTTCCCTGGAGCCCCGAAGTATTTTCCTCACAGTTTTGAATATTTTTTGCTTTTCTTCAACGAAAATGCATTATTTTTTGTGAGAATTCCATGTGCTGCCGATAAGCACTGCGAAAGTCCTCCAATCTTTCATAATCTTTCATTTACTCGTTGATGCCACGATTTTCAAGAAGTATTTGCTGAAAAGCTTAATAATGCCGATCTGGTTATGACGGAAGCTCTGGAATACCTAAATTCATAATATATCAACTCAACTGAAACTCCAAGTTTTTCCAGGCTCGACGCGTGGGTTGAAAAAATTCTTCTAAAAAAGTTTCCTTTTTTTCTAAAATAGTGAATGAAGAGGAAGGATTCAAGGGCCAAGTCTGGCGCAGCATCTGTCTTGGATAAGCTATTGACTAAACATTAAAAAAGTGCTGCAAGGACGTTTTTTGCAGCAGGCCGGAAAGTGTATGATCTCTATAAGGTTGTATCGGCAGCAATGCACACCGCGGTGCAATACTTCTATAGGGGTCGCGCCGTCTCTTGTACTTCAGTCCTATACTTTAATCTACGTCTCCTTTTCCTTTCTTTTATTAAATTTTTTAACACTGTATATGAAAACATTTTCAAAGTGCTAATAAAATAGCTCTTTTAGTAATGAAGGCGTTGGTATAGTTAGTACAACGGAGTTTCCAGGAAAAGTTTGCTCGGCAAAACAAGCATCCGGAAGTGAAATGAGTCATATATGAGTCATGTTCTAGCGGATTTCTTGTAAAACGTAATCCTTTCCGACACTTTGCAAATTCTCGAGGCAAGTAGTGAGATTATCGCATTTAATGAGGATCACTATAGGGACATCTAGTTTCAATTTTCTAAAGGTTTGCTCGAAACTCGTACTTTCTTTGCGTGACACTATGGCTGGCTTATTCGTCCAGCTACTCTTGCGGTGTACCTTTTTTATTCAATTTTTTGAAGTTTCAAGAGTTAACCTTATCATTACGTAAGTTATATAGCACACTTGACAACGTGAGTCATATTTGACTCATGTATGTGCGTGAAGATTTCACCTTACACTCATAGTGAGCTTTATTAGTTGAAATAAATGCCGTTAAAGCTTACAGATCATTCCCAAGATGATACAACTTTTCTTATTCTACATCGATGAAATTCTAATTTCTTCGAGCCCTTTTAGAGCATTGCGTCTCCAAATTCTAATCCATATCTGTACATTGACACTTTCATTTGTTTATGAATTCAGAGAAACGAATAGCATACTATCTGAATCTTGTAGATATACGTGTTTAATGCTTTTTTCGATTAATTAGCCTTCTGTTTTAAAGTGGCGATATCTCTTCACATGCGGGAAGTCTTGGATCGCTTAATTACAGTGTCCGTTTTCACGTAAAAGTGAGGGAGTTAAACGTAGATTAAAAAACAGTCGTGTACTTAACTCTAAGTTCCTTAGAGCTCAAGAAATGGGTAGTGAGTCTTCACTGCTCTTGATTGATTTATATAACTCTTTCTTGCACATGTAGGCAAATTGTATATTCTGTACTGAGTCGGTCAAGAGCTGTCAGTTGATTGGAACAACCATACAACACAATATTCGAAGCCGCATCTACCGAATAGCTCTATCTCCAGTACGGAAGAGTTCTACAAGCCACATGCGGGCACACCTAATTCCTACCGTAGATCTCAGAACCTGGGGGTGCTTAAGTGACAAAAAAGTGTTAAGTTCTCTTCTTTAAAGGTTTAAACGGCCTAATGCAAAGGGTTCATTTCTGGACATATATTAAGAGTTCGCATGTAGCGCAGTAGTTAGAGGTGCTCTGGAATACCTGCGTGCTCGTCATTTCTATTCTGTGCCCTAGACTAATCGCTCCACGCCATTCTTCTTGCACTGGCAAATTAATACCAGAACTGTCTGACCCCCGGCTCGGTATATCGCTAGGCCACCGCAAGTAGTTATGTGGGCGGGGCATGCGTTCATTCAGCTCTACGAGTGGAATCGAATGCATGGTGCAACACTCAGACAATGACCAACACAGTGCTTCATCCTCTCATTTTTAATAAGTGTTGTTGTTCAAGTCTATATAGTGGAACTCCGTGGATAATTTTGGTAAACAGTAGGAGCAGCTGGAGAGTGGTTAGAGGTGATCGAACGCATACTTGTTCCATAAAACGAATTACTTGCTTACTTGATACTTGAACGGCCCGTCCTCACTAGTGTGCGGGCCTCAGCACAACCTCCATTCTTCAGAGATTTGCTGGTTAAGCCATTGTGGTTCCCTGGAATCCAAAGGACAGCCTAGCCAAAGTCTGCCCCAGACTGTCACCACGACAGGTAGTCGAAGCTCTTGTGGATCAGAAAGAGATTTGTCACCATGCGCCTTTCATACCAGGACGGTGGTGGATCCTGGTATTGGTTTAATCTTAGCTAGGCTTCCTGATGGAAACGCCGGACTCCTTCTCTGCTTGAGAGACCCTACCGGGAGGACGAATCCTCCGCTGTACATCGCAGTCTGACACCCAGGAACACTCTCAGCCACGATGCGGCGGTAAACCGTTAGGAGGCATAAAACGAATTGCGGTTGCTTATCGATGTATCAAGTGCTGATATCCTTCCAGATGAGTCTGAAATCAATTTTTCCACCTCGAAGGGACAGAAAGTTGGCGAGCCGAACGGCGGAATCAAGCCAGTAATGAAGTGTATATTACAGGGCATCTCTATTCACTGCATTAAGCACATCTCAATCGCTAGTGCCATTTTTCATAAGGATGACTGTTGACTAATCGTCATATCGTTCGTAACAACCTAGTGTAAGCTCAAATATGCAACAAGACATCATACGATTATTACTTTCCTTCTTTCAAGTACTAGTTGTCATTATGGAAGAGGAGGACGCATTTCAAGCTTTTCTTCCGCGTAACTTCACTTCGTGTTTATTTCCGATCTATGGAAGAAATCCAGTAAACAACAGTATTCATTTTCCAGGATCGACTTTCTATTAACCTCGGCATTGGAATATGAATGCGTCGTTTTCTTGTTCAGCAATCGCGAGGTTGTTAAACAGCATACATTTACTTCCATAGAAAAAACACAATACAATACAACAGTAGCTGACGTTTCGGCAGTATCGCCTTCTTCAGAGCCTGGAAGGGTATACTGACATACAATTTACTAGGCCAAACGCTTCAATGACACTTACAAAAAGACGAAAAACTCTATGGTAATTACATGGTCAACAGCTTCTCGAAAAAAAACTCACCGCTTTTTTTACGTGCCTTCCCATGAGGAAGATTAGAACAGCTGATTATGGTCGCGTAAGGTTGATGACTGCCATCCCACATCAGAAATTGATGCGAACATACGGGTTAGGTCGCGTATGACCTCTGCGCATTCATCCTGCTATTCATTGTAGGGTTTTTGGCATTTATCCAAAAGCCTCGAGATTTTCGCGCTGGTGTTCTAGTCTCCTGCGCAAGGATATTGACTTTTACTTCAAAATCGTCCCCCGCTGTGCTTTTTGTATCCCTGTGCGTACCTAGTGGGGTACTTTGTCTTGGTTTCGTTTGCCATCTAGGTGTTCTTTTATACTGCGGATACACAAGGCCTGCCCGTTTCGCCTTCACTATTCATCTGCACCGATTAACACACGAGATCAGGTATATCATTGCTGCCCTGAACTCATGCATCACCGTCCCTGCCGAAACGTCAGCTACTGTTGTATTGTATTGTGTTTTTTCTATGGAAGTAAATGTATGCTGTTTAACAACCTCGCGATTGCTGAACAAGAAAACGACGCATTCATATTCCAATGCCGAGGTTAATAGAAAGTCGATCCTGGGAACAAAAGATTGTCTTAGCTAGACAGCAAATCAACTTTCTCCGCCGCTGCTTTCAACATCGAGTCGTGCCAAAGTTTATAAAAAAGAAAGCGACTTCACGAGATATGCGGTCTACCAGAGGACAGCCAACAAGTACGAGGCATCGAAATGGAATTGCTTCGAGCTGCACTACGAAGCAAGCAGAACGAGATGTTTGCCAGAATGAAGAAGTGTGCGACGAAGGAACATTTTTGTGCTTTGTATTTGGAGGATCGCCTTTGGACGAGAATAGTTGGTGTGTCAATATTGATATGCGATTTTATTAGGTCTAATGCCAAAATAACCTTACAACGAAAATTCGAAAATCTTTTGGGTAATTCACATGTCTCAGCTTCAAGAAAATTCTACCGCAAACAAATTCTTCACGGTTCTGATAATAGTCAAAATAGGGTTGATAATGCACCAGTAAAACCTAGGGTCACCGTGATTGGGGGCATAACAATACCTGAGAGTACGCTCTCGCTATTAGAATTGGGCCCAAGCTTTGCACCATCACAGCCCATTTCTAAAACGACCCTGCGTAGGATAGCATGTAACCTTTATGAGCTTCAAGATCGACTCCGCTATCAGGCCAAGCAAGAAACATCAAACAGAGATAAAAATCAAGAGGCGGCGTCACTACCACCATCTCCTTTCCCAAAGACGTTTTTTTAGACAGCAGGACCCTAACGATGGAGTTGACATAAAATTCCGCATGTTTTTCGGACGGCGTTCTCAAGACCCTTAATCACTACCGCGATAGAAAGTTTATCTCTAACCTTACAGCCGCACAAAAATGTGGCATGCGAGAAATTAGAGGATTAATAAACTCAAAAAACAATAAGATTGTCTGTTAGTGATAAGGGGGGGAGAGTTCGTAGTTATTCCTCGCCAGCTGGATGTTGAGATAACAGAGGAACATCTTAGTGATGCTACCCTCTATCGCCCATCCTCTGAAAAGGAATACAAAAGTCAATACCGAAAGCTAAACAATCAATGGGTCAGTGTGGCAAAGGCTGCAGGTTTAAAACCATCGGTTATTTCGCACTTTAAAATCGATACACCAACATGTCCCGTCCTATACCTACTTAATAGAACACATAAGTTGGTATCACCTGATGATCTTGCGTCAACCAATCCGTCATCATTTAAGGTTAGACCCATCATCAGCTGTGTAGACGGGCCAACGGATAGAATAACCTGGTTTTTAAGCCTAATACTTACCCAGTTGCTTAACCATATTCCAGCTCACCTCACAAACACCCAAATGTTCCTAGAACGTCTACGTAACGCGTCTCCTAATAACGCGTACGTGATGGAGTCCTTCGACGTTACTGCGTTGTACACCAACATATGGAATGACTCCGCAATGCAAGCCATCTTCGAACTTCTTGTTAAACATGAAGGAAGAATAAATATGCATGGCTTGTCCATTCAGCAGCTAATGGCTCTCCTAAAGGAGTGCCTAAACTGCTCGATTTTCAGATGGTCTGGGAAATATTTCGCGCAAATAAGGGGGTTGGCTATGGGAGAGCGACTGGCACCAAGCCTTGCCATTGTATTCATGTCTAAGATAGAAGCCCCTGCTCTCGATCTCCGGCCACTACTCTACTGCAGATATGTAGATGATTGTTTTGTCATCTTCTCTACGCAGGAGGAGATGGACAAATGCTTTGAATTATTGAACGAGCAGTCTGAGTACATTAAGTTCACCCGGGAAGAAACCGAACAAAAGACTGGCTTCCGTTTTTCTAAACGTTCAAATAAACCTATCAAGTAGCGGTTACATGACAAAGTGGTACTGAAAACCAGGCAACAAAAACATCCTGGTTCATTTCCTTTCTTCCCACCTTTCACACACAAAGAGGGCGCTTGTGAGAAACATGTTTCGAACAGCCACCTCTGTGTGCACAACCGGGGAACTAAAGGAAGAATCGCGCGACTTGGCTCGGCAAATAGCCATCTCCAATGGCTACGAAATAGTAACCCCACGAGATAAGTTTAGAAGGAGAGCGACGCGCCCAAGCGAAACACTTGGCCAAAAAGAAAGTCCCGTTTATGCTGCCCTTTATTAGCGATGAAGTAAGCGTAGCGATTAAACGATGCTTAAGAAGGGCAGGTCTAGAGGAATCGGTAGCGATAGTTGAAATACCACCGGCTACTCTACGTCGTCAGTTAGTTCGTAACCGCCTGTATGACCGTCTGTGCGAAACAACAAATTGCGTAATCTGCCCTTACGGCAGGGACGGTGATTGCATGAGTTCAGGTACGATATACCTGATCTCGTGTAATAATTGCGGAGATGAATATATTGGCGAAACGGGCAGGCCTTTGTGTATCCGTATAAAAAGAACACCTAGATGGCAAACGAAAACTAAGACAAAGTACCCCACTAGGCACGCATAGGATACAAAAGCACAGCGGGGACGATTTTGAAGTAAAAGTCAATATTATTGCGCAGGAGACTAGAACACCAGCGCGAAAACTTCTTGAGGCTTTTTTGGATAAATGCCAAAAACCCTACAATGAATAGCAGGGATGAATGCGCAGAGGTCATACGCGACCTGACCCCGTATGTTCGCATCAATTTCTGATGTGGGATGGTGCAGTCATCAACCTTACGCGACCATAATCAGCTGTTCTAATCTTCCTCATTAGAAGGCACGTAAAAAAGCGGTGAGTTTTTTTCGAGAAGCTGTTGACCATGTAATTACCATAGAGTTTGTCGTCTTTCTGTAAGTGTCATTGAAGCGTTTGGCCTAGTAAATTGTATGTCAGTATACCCTTCCAGGCTCTGAAGAAGGCGATACTGCCGAAACGTCAGCTACTGTTGTATCGTATTGTGTTTTTGTATGGAAGTAAATGTATGCTGTTAAACAACCTCGCGATTGCTGAACAAGAAAACGAAGTATTCATTTTGGCAAATTTAGCAATAAGCGTGGGTTTTTCTGTTCAATACTAGTGGAATGAATAGTGCTTGTTGGCAGAAAATTTTCGAGCGACGGCGATTCGTTACCAATGCAAAGCTCCATTATTGGTTTTCAAATCCCGATCCGGTTTTCATATCGATCGATGAAATGCCATTTGGTTTACAAAGTTATAAAGCGCTTGTTTTCTGTCTAAATAACAGCTGTAGACAAATCTTTTTCGAGATGTCTTTGGTTTTACACCAGTATTACTATAAATGGAGAAATGACGTTCATTTTAAAAATGGTTTTTAACGGAGGAATTTCACCGCCTTAGTGTCTCGCCTATTCTCTGTTCTGCATTTGATATGATTACGGTCGTTCGTTTCAAGAACTTTCAGCTAGCAATACCTCGTCTCAGAATCAGAAAAGTGTTAATTAATAAGGTATTGAAGCATTACTGATATATCCATGCATTCACCGACCTCAACACTTTCCGGAGATTTGGTTCGAAACCTTTTCCATTTGCGACGAAGGACTTGTAACCATGACTGACTACCGTGTTTTTGTCCTAACTTCCTAATAATTGTTGGAATGGTTTACTGTATTTTTGAAATTCTAGTGTCGAAGAAACTTTCGGTTGAAAAATCTGGATCGAGTTCTGATGTTTTTCGAAAATTATTCCTTCGTAACGATTGATTTAAACGTTAATATTAACATCGTTTTATTTATTTTTAGTCGGTGCTCTTATGTCTACCATACATTGTCATCCGTTCGTCTTCCTCAGTCATGAAAGATGAAGCACAATGCATTCGATCTTGACCCGTCATTAAGAGGTTCTATGCATTCGATTCCATTCCTAGAATGATAAAGATGCTTGAATGCATATTTGCCTCATATAATGTCTTGCGGGGGCATGCCATCTTATCAAGTCAGTACCTTCTTGGATTAGAAACTAAGACGACGTTGATAAAGATGCCCATTCGGCTAACGTTTCGACGTTATTGCCTTCCTTAGAAGAATATCAAGCTGGTGTTTTATCTCTCTAACAAGTTTGCTATCAATCTGAGGACTTCGGAGAGACGGAGGCTTGGTAGGCTAGCGGCGCGGGATCGAGCCAGGAACCGAACCAGCGTGTACTGTTAGGCACCTTTAACAACGCGTTTATTACCGATCGAATTTTTCCCTCTATTAAACCGCTTTTTTTTTGTTGACTTTCCCTGTTATACCAGCTGTTGTTTGTTTCATTGTGTCTGATCGTACAGACAGCTCTAGCTAAAGGTTTGCACTGGTGTCCCTTACTTTAATTTCAAGCGAAATACTCTTGTCAAGGCAGCGCCATCCTTAGAACGAGATTCGCCAACAGTGTTGTTTCCTACTGTTTCCTATAGACTCTCGACGATTAGAGGTTAAACGCCGTTCAGCTCCGATACAGACCACGATCCGTTACTGCTAGAGGTTGTCGACAATTATTCTAAACAGACACCACTTTTTCCTACAAAAAACCAGCTTAACCTGGGCAATACCAGTGAATTAAAATAGGTTCAGCTTGTTGTGAACAACGATTCCACGTAATCATCTCGATGTAGAGTACAGACCATAGTGAACAACTTTACAAATACCAACAGATTTATGGGTCCATTTTATAGCTGAAATGTAACATCTGCTCAGAGTTAACATATGGCGCCGACAAGTGGTAAAAAAAGGTTCCGGCGTTTATCAAACCCTGAAAGATGCACGAAGCATTCGACTTCATTAAGGATCATTAGAGGTGACTGAATATATATATCTGGCCTTTGCAATGACTCTGGGTGGTCTAGCGATGTATCGCGTCAGTGCTACTATCCTCCCAGGCAGGTCTGGCACCAATTTGCCGACTCCGGAGGCATGGAAGGCTTAGTTGGCCTTGGGGACGGGAATCGATCCCATATGTATTGCAGGGCGGCTCCGACCACTGTGCTACACACGGTCAAGTGGTTAATAATAAAATATGAAAATAATTTTGTAAATGTATTTTATGTGTGATTATTATTGTTTTTAATTGTTATTACTATTATTACTGCTATTATTATTATTATTATTATTATTATCATTATTATTATTATTATTATTATTATTATTATTATTATTTATTATTATTAATTATTATTATTATTATTATTATTATTATTATTATTATTATTATTATTATTATTAATTATTATTATTATTATTATTATTATTATTATTATTATTATTATTATTATTATTATTATTATTATTATTATTATTATTATTATTATTATTATTATTATTATTATTATTATTATTATTATTATTACTGTTAAATTATTATGAGTTATCGCTCTTGCAGTTCATCTTCAAAATACTGATTTTAATCTTAATCACCGCGAGACTTTTTGGTGTACTTATTTTTTGCGTCTTTCCTCGGTATTATCTTTGATAATAAAGGGCGCGTGTGGCGCAGTGGCTGAAGGCGCCAGTGCGACACAAACGTGGAATCGGTCCTGGCGCCCATGGCACACCAAACCCTTCATCCCTCCAGGGTCGGCAAATTGGTTCCATACTTGTCTAGAAGGATAGCAGCACTGGCTCGATCCATCGGTAGGCCACCGTGAGTCATTGTAAAGGCCAGATATGCATTCAGTCACCTCCAACGATATTTAATGAAGTCTGCATCCCTCAGAGATTGATCAACCCCGAGACCTTTATCCTTTATCCTTTTATCTTTCATTATATTTTCAGATCATTTTTTAAACCACTATGTCATTTTGTAGGGGGCGGATAGCACTGTGGTAGTAATATATGTCATCACGAGCATGGTGTTAGTTCGATTCCGCTCCCGGCCAATCAAGCCTCTCATCCGTCCGTGGTCGAGAAATTGGTACCGGAATTGTCTGGGAAAACATCACCCTCTGCAACCCAAGTGGGAATGCTCCAGCCCGGCCATCGTAGGACTCTAGGAAGATTTGCTCGATCAGAATTCTACGACATTCAAGTTTAAGTGAAATTCCTGAAGCAGCAGCCGAAGCCACACGTAAAAAATGGAAAAAAAAATGTCATTTTTGTACACTTTGTGGTTTACTCAAGATAAATTCTTCTATCATTAGCAAAAAAATATTAAGATCGATGATACTTCGACATCTTAAAAATTCGTCTTCTCAATTGTACAAGGTGCTGTTATCGGCTGTCGTCTAAGTCAGCAACCTGAGACGCGCTGGTTAGGGTGTAAATTAGCCCATTAGCTAATCAGATCTGTCGTTTTCAGCGGATTAAATAAGAACAAGCATTAAGTGGCTAAAGAACCGTAGCTGACTGAAATATGTAGAATATGGGATACAATCCATACATGAAATGACTTGTCCGTCGTAAAATCCGCGCATTTTTGCTGCACTTCCGATTTCTTTGACAGTGCTTCTTATGAACCCATTGGTTTCCCCATTGTCTTCAATGTAATTCACTTGTCATGGATTTTGATCCACTTTCAGTACCTTTACGAACAAGTACGATTGAACTGTTACTTTTAAGTCGAATATCCGTTTAATGGAGTTTGCCACGGATTTCAATAAAACTTGATACGATAAGATTACGGAGCACTTCAGAATTTCTCTTGTCGGGTGTCTATGTTCTGCTTGTAAACGTGGCGTTGTTCTCAAAACCTGGATACTTGGACGCCGACCTTCACTGGTTGTTCAGGCCTTAGTATATCTTGCTGGTTTAGCAATGTGATTTCCTGGAATCCCAAGATCACCCTAGACAAAGTCTGCCCTAGGTCGTTATCACCACTGGCAGTCGCCGCCCTTGTGGGTCAGAGGAAGATTTGCCACATGCGACTAGTTTGATAGCGGGACGGTGATGAGTTATTCCTGGCATTGGTTTACTCCCTAGCTAGGCTTTCGGATAGAAACGTTGGACTCCTTATCGTCTTGGGAGACCCTGCTAAGGGGATGAACCGTGGCTTTACATCGCAGCACGACACCCAGAAGCAGCTCCCACCCACGATGAGGCGGTTAACCGTTGAAACATGTTCTCAAAGCACTAACTGATATGTCCTTTTTCTCATTGATCAGCTTAGGCGAGATTGTTACAAAACTTCTATTCGGACGACGTTTTGGAGCCTTCACCTCCTTCAAGACCGGAATGATTCGAGTCTATCGTCCACTGCCATTTGCTACTCCGAGTCTTGGTGGTTACATCGAGTTTGAATCCTATGGAGTGAACAACACTCGAATGGAGTAATCTAGCTAGTTTCTATCGTTGAAAGATCTGAATGAAACTTGTTCCAAAGCGGTTTATCCGACACTAACTGAAACATTTTTTTTCTTTTTCATAATGGATAGGTCTACTTTACATGGGGAAACGAAGACACTGAATAGCTTGAAGCCTACACGATGATTGATAGCTCTCTGATTCAATACATACTGAGGATTCTTCCACAGATTTTGCATTCAATACTAATGATTATCAGTTCCTGGTTAAAGTTTAGAACAAATTTCGTAACCGCCAGTTTTCTTTCCAAGTTATAACCATCGTTAGTTGTTCAAGTGCTTCATACATAGCACTTTTCTTTTGAGGGCATAAAACGCTCTACTTTTATCGGTTTCTTAGGAATACACCATGCATTTGACTTCATACGTAACGTCGTATAAGTTATCAAATTCGTGTCTACCATCGTTGATACGTTGCCGATGTACCATATCAGTCTTGGATATGCTTGCAAACAAGTCAGGTATCAATCAGGCAACCCCTGAGAGATAGGAGACTTGGTAAGACTGGCGCGAGGGATCGAGTCAGAGACTACATGTGTACTGCACGGCGCCTCTAACCGCTGCGCCGCACACTCCCACATAGTCATAATTGTTTTGCTTGGACTAGTTTTAGCTCCTTCAGTTTTAATTATTTTTTAGAATTTTCCAGCTAAATATACTGGAACTTAGAAGATTGTGGAATGAACATTAACGTCATAAAGTACAACTTTTTTATTTACTGCCTGTTGTGTCACCAATGTCATAAATATTTAAGTGCACGTAATTTGTGCATGGCATTCATTTGAAATTGGATATAAACTCAGCTCCAGATAGGAAAAACTTAGCATATGCCTGACATGTCAATGACTAATGCAGTAAAATGAACGAAAATTTTTAATCTGTAGAGTCGCGTTCCGCCCAATGGTTTACCGCCTCAGCTTGGCTCGGAGGTACTCCCGTGGTGCTGGGTTGCGATGTACAGCGGGGGACTCATCGCCCCGGCAGGACCTCCCAAGCTGAGAGGGAGTCCGGCGTTTCCATCAGGAAGCCTAGCTAAGAGTAAACCAATACCAGGATCCACCACCGTCCTGGTATGAAACTAGTCGCATGGTGAAAAATCTCTCTCTGATCAACTAGGACGGCGACTGCCTGTGGTGGTAACGAAATGGGGCAGACGTTGGCTAGCCTGACCTCGGGACTCTAGGAACAACAATAGCTAGACCAGCAAAACTCCGGAAAAACGGAAATTATGCTGGGGCCCGCACAACCAGTGAGAACGGGCCATCCAAGTATCCAAGTAAAAAATCACGTTACTAGTAGTTCAAAAGTAAGTTAAATTTAAATGTTTCTATAGATACGTTTAGCACTTTTTCTACTTTCAATTACCCTAATGTACTCTTCAATTGTCTAACGTCTAATTAAAATCCGCTGAGTGAATTGTCCTCTCATCAGAATGAAAATAGTGCGAAGTAATCAAACCTGAGTCACATTCTCGTCATATAATAATTTCATTTAGAAATATGTAGATAAAAAACATCGAAAACATTTGTCGGAATCACAATACTTTAACTTTTTGTTAAACCCAAGGTTGTGAACTTCGTTCATAACGCAGTATCCCTACATTTTCCAGGATTTGTTCTAAAGCCTAGGGAAATCTATGTCTATTTTTGTCTGAGGAACCTTATATAGCTGACACCAACTGTGATGATGTGTTTCGTTCAGGTTAATAAGTGCCATGGATGGACTCTATTCTCAATGATTTCTTTCTCGAACACTTTTAAGCAATGAAAATCTGAAAACAACCACAGTGATGTTGAGTTGTTTGCAAACATTGGATCGTAGGCCAGATTCGAACCCCCCGTTACCTTTTTCCGGAGGCTCACGTGTTACACACTGAACCACGGAGTCATTTGCTTTGACTTTCTCTTTGCAAGCTTTTTTTATTAGCCAAATGGTGCGATCAGCAATCACTCCTAGTAGATAAAAAGTTGAACATTTGTAATATCAAAACAGTTGTTCGAGAAGACTAGTCGAGAACAGGAACTCATTAGAGGTTATTTCTCGCTAGTATTAGACATGGCGCTATCAGTATTAGCGCTACGTGTCGTTCGTCAATGGGACGAGTATGGACGAGTTGTCCGCCGACGCCGCTATCTCCGCAGGTGTTCGTTGAACTTTTCTCTGTCCAGCTTCGTCTCGTCTATCAACTCACGTTCTCTATCGCTATTTCGATTCGATGTTTCTCTTCACCGCATTATGTTGTTTATTGGGAGTGAGTGAAGTGAGCTAACGATGTAAACTAACCACCACTCACCACTCCAATCTTTTCACTCCCATCAATTACGTCCACGATCCTTTTTGCTCCATCGAAATGAAATCTCACTTACTGGCTGATTTCTTTCTGGTTTTGTTGTCACCGATATCTTTAGCCTCGACCCTGAACATGGGAAGAGAATACGGTCGAACTAGGCTACGATCATAAAAACACTAGGAATATCCTGGCTTTGTTTTTCAGATATCATGAGTTTTCCTGGATTTTATGTGATGATTGCAGGATGAAAATGACAACAGGGGTTGTCCACGTTCGTTTCTCACTACCGCACCTGGTCGATAACGATTTGTTGTTTGATCTACCTAGCGCTATTAATGCCTCGAAAGACATCAATCAATAGTGCTTGCTCTTTTTCAACTTTTAATGTAGAAATATAACTTGTCATTGTTTTAGTTCTTTCTGTGTTCTCGAGCCTTTTAATAGGCTTATGTATTCAGTGTATGCACCTGTCGATGAGAGCTGCATAGAAAATTGTCAGCAAAGATGGTCCCATAATATCGTAATTTTTTATTTACTACCTACTGTTCTTTAATGGTAGGATATTATGTGAAATATGCGTATTGATTTGCTCCTACCTGGGTTTCCTAATGGCCCGGAGTTTTGCAAATATCTCAGCAATGTTGTGGTCCCATAATAGTTTTCACTCTTTTTTTTCAATTTCGAAATAAGTCACCTATCGATTTTGCTTAACAATACTGGTATCCGATACTTTAGCTCAATCGCAGGTGATATATACATATATAAATGCGTATATACATGTGTGCATATATATATACATATATATATATATATATATATATATATATATATATATATATATATATATATATATATATGTGTATGTGACAATACCAGGATCCATCACCGTCTTGGTATCAAAGTCACATGGTGGTAAATCCCCCTCTGATCCACAAGGACTGCGACGGCCTGTCGTGGTGACGACCTGGGGCAGGGCTTTGGCCAGGCTGTCCTCGGGATTCCAGGGAACCACAGTGGCTTAACCAGCAAATCTCTGAAAAAATGGTGATTATGCTGGGACCGGCCCGCACAACTAGTGAGGACGGGTCGTTCAAGTATCAAGTATCAAGTATCAAGTATACATGTATGTATACATACTTGGATACTTGGATAGCATATCTTCACCGGTTGTGCGGGCTCCAGCATAATTTCCATTTTTTTCGGAGTTTCGCTGGTTTAGCCATTGGTTTAGCCACTGAAGTACCGAGGTCAGCAAGGCAAAAGTCTGCCTCAGGTCGTCACCACCACAGGCAGTCGCCTCCTTTGTGGATCAGAGGAGATTTGCCACCTTGCGACTAGTTTGATACGAGGACAGTGGTGGGTTCTCGTATTGGTTTACTCTTAAATGGGCTTCCTAATGAAAATGCCAGACTCATTTTCAGCTTGGGTGGACCTGCTGGTATGATGAATTCCTCCGCTATACATTGCAGCCCTACACCCAGGAACACCTCCCAGCCACCATCATTATATATATATATATATATATATATATATATATATATATATATATATATATATATATAGTATATATATGTATATGTATATATATATATATATATATATATATATGTATATATTAGCTTAACTCAGACATCTTGTCACAGTTTTCACCCTACCACGTTCTTTTACTTAGAAACCGAGCTTTTTCATTCATTTCCTTTGAAGAGTCGATTTTTCCACTCGAACTGTGAGATCTTTTTGTTTAGTACAATAATCCTATGAATACTATGGAAAGACATCGACGCTGAGGTTTTGATAGGAGGTTTGACTTTATCATATCAAGTAAAAAAATAGTATGAGGCAGCGTCATGATATCAATCTTTGCTTCCTCTATCGGCTTTTTTCAATCGTTTAAACGTTATTCTTCTTCCCTTAACACCCGTAGTCAGTACCTTAACTGTTTTATCGTTGTACTGTTTGATGCGTTTATTACCAGTTTCATCTATCCTTCCGTCTTCCTCTGTACTTTGATTCATCTGAAATCATTGAAGGGTATTCCTGTTTTCCGACGACGATCGTATTCTATTCTGCAGAATCTTCCCATTCTACAGACGACTTCTCAATCGTAATCGACCAATCAGACACTTTTGGTGAAAAATAGCGGAGTTATTCCTTGTTATCATATCATATTTCCGTCATCTTTCCACGACGTGGTTCAACGGTTTTCTTCTCTCCGACCTTTATCTCCTCTCAACATGTTAATCGGTCTTCTGCCTTGTGCTGCTTTTGTTTTTCGGTTTTTCGTTGTTCATTCTCCTCAGTTCACTCCTGTTTCCTTTTTTTCATATCGTTTTAATTTCCTCTATCCCATATTATCATCTTTGCCTTTATATGGTCATAGGTAGAGCAATGACAGCAATGCTGTTCAGTACGCGCACGTGCCTGGTTCGATTATTCAGCGGCCGGGCTACGCAATGCATCTCCTCCTGGTTGAAAAATTCGTACCAGACCTGTTTGAGAATTTTCCTCCAATCAGCTGAAGCTGGTGACTCGTGATGGATTAGCGTAACTTATCTCTATTTCGAATAACCCTATGCTATATCAAAACGGAAATTCTAGGCAATGGGGCGGTTTTTTTCGTCCCATGCTTTTTTAAATGGCATTTTTGTAATTCATCTTGCATAGTTTAGTTAATTCAAGTACAAGGCGTTCTTTCCTAAAGGTCACTTTTTCCTTTTCTTTTCTTCTTTTCCGGTTCGATAAGCCACCGCGAGTCATTGTAAAGGCCAGATATGCATTCAATCACCTCTAACGATACTTAATGAAGTCGAATGCATAGCGCATCCGTTAGGGACTGATAAAGGCCGAGAGCTTTTTTTAGAGCTTTCAGAAGTTGTGCTGTAATGAGCACCCGAAGTAAACGAAAGGTTTCCGGGAAGTTTCATGTTCTTAGAAGACATTGAAACCTCTGGATATCAATAAATAATGTGCTCGTTGTTTTTGATTTGTAGCTATCGTTTTGCTTCCTCATAAACCTTTTTTTTTCAACGTGAAAGGTAAAAGATAAAGTGTTCGGCGTTGATTAATCACCTGAAGGATGCGTCTTGCATCCGACTCCATTCATAGCATTGTAGTAGTGATTGGATGCATATCTGAACAATAAAATGGTTTTCATTCGTCGACGTACTGATGTTTCGAGTCAGTGCTGCTATCCTCCTGGACAGGTCCAGTACCAATTTTCTGACCCCGGAAGGATGAAGGGTTTTTTGAATCAGTGGCGCGGTTTCGAACCAAAGACGACGTGTGTACTGCAGGGGAGCTGTAACCACTGTACTATACCTACCCTCTTTTTCTTTGCATTTGGTTTAAATTGATAGATGAATTCAACTATTATTGCTTTGTTTATCACCGATTTGTTCCCCCCTTCCTCCCTCGCTTCCTCCAGATCATTTCCGTTGACGGTTGATTACTGATGGCACCGTTAGGGTAAGAAAATGGCTGAGAAAAAGGCATACCAAGGGCCTCAGTAGTGCAGACGATAACACGTGAGCCGCCAGAGAGAGTTATCGCGGAAGCTCACCTAGTTCACCCACCTCCGAGTTGCAGCTGTCCCAGTATCACTGTGGTTGTATTTCACACAGTACCATATGAGGAAAGGAGAAAAATAGTTGGAATTGGAAGTAAATAGAAACTTAAACATTTATTTCACTTGTCATATTTTAAGGCTACCACTACAAGTAAATCGTTTTTGCCATCAAGAGTCGCAAAGTCTTGTGCAGCCATTTCTTCCATGCATTTTCCATTCTACCTTTGAATAACATCTGTAATACTTGGATACTTGGATGGCCCGTCCTCACTGGTTGTGCGGACCCTAGCACAATCTCCATTTTTTGGAGTTTTGTTGGTTTAGCCATTGTAGTTCCCTGGAGTCCCGAGGTCAACTAGGCCAAAGTCTGCCCTGCCCTAGGTCGTCGTCAGTACAGGTAGTTGCCGCCCTTGTGGATTCGAGGGAAATTTACCACCACGCGACTAGTTTGGTACCAGGACGGTGACGGATCCTGGTATTAGTCGTAGCCTGGCTTCCTTTAATCTCTACTACAATTTACATAAACGTTGTGCTAAGCAAAACTGTCCTAAAGCTCGTTGTATGGCTTCTCATCTGGTCATCTGATGATTGTAAGTGATGTATAGTCGAATATTCAGTCCTTCGTTTTATTTTATATTAAGACCTTTGAGAGATGGTTGTTGTTTCGATGTTTGAAAACACATCACTTACGTCAAATCCATTTTGTTTTTCTATTGTTGATTAATGGTATGCGGACATCAGAATGCTTTCAGTCAAGTATCTGGGTGGGCCGACCATCAGAATCATTCTGTGGATAAAAATATAACGCTCAAATCTCTCCCTGTCCTTCTCCCAAGCAGATCATTCATAGTGCTAAAGTGCAGAGAAAAACAGTAATGTTGAAAGATGGACGGAAAACCGGTTATTCTTCTTCTTTACTAGTACATGCTTCCTCGTCACAATTCTAATCTCTCTAACTGTATCGTTTCTGCACTTTTTAGAGACTAAGTCGTTGTTGCCTATGTGCTGTTCCCGATATAAGTATACACAAACGGAATGCAACGTCGATTCTCCCATCTATGGTTATGGACCATTCAAAAGAAAACTTCAATTGATTCCACTTTATTATTTTTTATATGACCCGTCTTCACGTTTACTGTGCGGATCCCAGCACTTCTCGCATTCAGTTCATTTCCTCGCATCTATTACCCACGAAGATCTTCCAACGTTTACGTGTGGCTTCGGGTGCTGCTTGAGGATTTTTCATTTCATTTTGAATGTCGTGGAATGCTGGTAGAGCAATTCTCCCTGGAGATCCTGAGATAGTCAGGCTGGAGCGTTTCCAATTGGATTGCTGAAAGTGGTTTTTTTCCCAGACAAGTCCGGTTCCAATTTCCCGACGCCGGAAGGATGAGAGGCTTGGTTGGTTCGCCCAGAGAGGAATTTAACTAGTAGACATGCTCATGATGACCGACATCACTACCACTGTGTTATCCGATCCGATTCTACTCTAACGAAAATTATTTCATTAGTCAGATAGAGCGGCTAGGTTTCGTAAACATGAAGAGTTCGTCTTTACTACGTTTTCTTACGTAAGCTCAAAATAACCCTGTTGATTGACATTGAAAAGATTGTTTCATGAGCCAAAAAACGATATTAATTTTTGTCAGATTCACGTGTAGATGTCTATTCCTCTATTGAGGACTATCCATCATTAAAAATATTGATAATGTGATTTCGTGCCTGAGAATGTAGGTGGGATATTAAGAACTCTGGATGTCCTAACTTGTATTTACTACTTATTAAGAACTCCAATGAAGGCGCATGTGGCGCAGTGGTCGGAGTCGGCCTGCAACACACACGTGAAATCGATCCCCGCTCCCTTGGTCCACCAAGCCTTCCATCCCTCCAGAGTCGGCAAATTGGCACCGGACTTTCTGGAGGATAGCAGCAATGGCTCGATACACCGGTAGGCCACCGCGAGTCATTATAAAGGCCAGATATGCATTCACTCACCTCCAAACGATGCTTAATGAAGTGGAATGCATGGCGCATCCCTCAGGGGATTGACCAACGACGAGAGCTTTATCCTTTTCTTTATAAAACGAACAGTGTAATCCATCGTGACTCCAAATAAGATGATATATTATGAGAATCATGAAGTATTCTTAGAGACTGACGGTGGCTTTTGAAACTTGATATTGTGCACGTACAGAGTTTAAAACGCTAACGCCGCACAGTTTTACCTCAATGCGTCAGCTTCGTTGGAGATTTGGACGACGGGCGTAGATGAGATTTAAAGCTGGACGCAAATAAGCCTTTAACGTAAATGTTACGCAGTTTTTATGTCAATGAGAAGTTGAGATACGACTTCACTATCACTCTTCTTCTCAACTTACCGCAAAGTCGGAAGCTCGAACAAGTAACCACCAAAGAAAGTTAGGCAACCAACAGACAGCAAACGCCACCACGATCGTCATCAACACACTTGTCACTTTCTTCTTCGCTATTAGAATTTTCTCCTGAAAACGAAAACGAAAACTAAGAAAAGAACTTACAGTGCTTAAGTTTTCACTTAGTGCTTATTATTTTTTCATAGAAGAGTATTGTCAATGATGCTGAGATATTTGCAATGCCCGAAACCCCAGGCCAGCGTCGAACCCTAGGAGAAGAGTATTGCTAGCAGCGAACGGTAAGCATCAATATCACTGCTGAAAAAAGGAACTGTGGAAAAAATTTGAAAATTTACAGGGGAAAAGTGACAAGGAAACATTATTAACTACAATGATGCTGAGATATTTGCAAAACTCCGGGCCGCGTGTCTGCGGTGGGGATCGAACACCCTTTCAGGGAACTAGTGCGTTCGCCAATGCACCATACGGATCCTTCGTTTCGCCCTTCTCTCAGCAGAAAGGAAGGACCAGTATGGTGTGTTGGTGAACACACCCCCCAGAAAGCTAATAGCGTGCTCATTCCCTCCCGCAGACACCGGCTGTCTGAAGTTTTGCAAATATCTCAGAATCACTGTAGTTATATTTCGCAGCATACCCTGCGATGAAAAAAGAACAGGCAGTAAATAAAAAAGTGACTACATTGAAGCGGTACTATTAAAAACCTTATATCATAACCACTGCAGAGAAATAAAGGGCCACAACAATGTTAGACTTAAACCAAAAAGGGACAACCAACTTTTCCCACATGTTGTTCATTTACCGATAGCTTTAATTATCGTGAACAATTTTTTTCCAGCTGTCACCCAATGAATATTCCTATATTGCTTTCCGTCTAGCAAAAACCCTCGTAAACAAACCTGATTCGTACTCCTTAGTAACGTAGTCGGATCGACGTCACTTCTCGAAGATCGGAACAGGCTAATAATGGAACTGCTTCGTGACGACTTCCCTTACATTCAGCTTATCCGAGCAAGGAATCGAAAGCGATTGCTGCTTGTTCTAAAATACAACAGATTTAACTAAACGCCTCGGAACACTTAGGGAATTACTTTTTGAAGGGCGTCTCTTATTGTGATATGAATAGATAGCGTGCACTGGAAATATGCGGTAAATCCATGAGTTATTATTAAAACCTTCAATATTAAAATGTATTTTTCAATTTACAAATGGGAGATTAGTTCCAGATTATATTGTACCGACGTCTATTCAACTTAGTCTCAGGTTTCATTTCTCTAAATTTTGCTAGTCTTCTCCTATCCCTCCTCTACCTCACCCGTACCTTACCACCTCATTGAGACTGACGAGATTGTCAAATAGGCATTGTACAGACGTGAATGTTTATAGCAGGCACTATACAAGAGAATCACGTGTGCCCACGAATGATTTTTGTATTTAAGTCCGGACTGATCGATGTGTAGCGTAGTGGTTAGAGGTGTCCTGCCATGAACACATCGTCCTTGGTACGTTCTTGCGCCCGTGGTTTACCAAAGTCCTTCATCCCTTTAGGTTGGCCGAAGGGAACCAGCCTCATCTTGGAGGAACAAGTTGATGCTTCGATAGCTCACCAAAAGCCATTGTATTAGTTAAATTCGCACTTACTCGCTTCTACGGCTACGAATGGAGTTGAATACATGACGTATTGCTGAAGGATTAATCAACCTCGAATGATTTAAGCTCTTATGTCTTATTATAACTATTATTACTGTTTTCTCGTAAATGTTTCTTGGAAAACGTCTCGATTTCATTTTCAAAATTGGTCCGAAGCAACGTGAAGGATATAAATAATGAGAATTCTACTTCGAATACATTCTAGGAAATTTAGGTTTATTACCTTTATATTTACATTGTTTATATTTGGAGCTTTTACAACTCCGTTGAACAGCCAATCCGGAAACATTGGCGGAGTAACCAGGGTCACATCTGAATGAACACCTTATTCAAGGTCTCAGGTAATGATTTAACTTTTTCTTCTTTTTTAAGGAATAAGACAGTAGAAGAATAGTCCTGGAAAGAAATGAAATGATTTTTACGACATGCTGATCTGAAGTTGGATAAGGGGCCGATTTTCGAATTGTATACATTCAAGAAGGGCGCGTGTGACGCAGTGGTCAGAGGCGCGCTGCAACACACACTTGGAATTGATCCCCGAGTCCATGGCCTCACCAAACCTTCCATCCCTCTGATGTCGGCAAATTGGTACCGGACTGGTTTGTGAGGATCGCAGCTGGCTCGATACATCGGTACACCACCGCAAGTCATTGTAATTTGCATTCAGTCACCTCCAACGATACTTAAGTAAGTCGAATGCATGGCACATCCTTCAGGGGATTGATCAGCACCGAGAGCTTTATCCTTTGTCCGTTTAAGAACTCTATTTAAAACTTTTTCCATTTTGAATATTCAAATAGCTTGTAGTAATAAATATCATTTTGGTCTGTCACATCTTCCTCGATCAGTCGGATGCAGGATTGCTATGCGAATCTCTCTACAGTAGTAGTCTGCTGACTACTGACTGTGCGTAAAGACCTCAAAAAGTAGTAATATTCCTGAATTCTCGAAAGTGTTAGTGAATTACAGGCTTAACCATTCTTTCCCACCTTTCAATATGTCGGTGCCAAATTATGAAAATAGGAGATCTTTCTTGAGTGGTAGCCAAGCCCCATGCACTAACTCTCTTCTGAATAGAAGAATTGAATAGAGTCTGCATGCGATGTGAGAAAGTGCCGCAAAAGTTTCTAATTAAGAATGAGTTTTAAAGAAAATTCCATATGTGACTCATCCTTTCGTTGACATCACCGACTATGCTGACGAAATTTGGGTGGATTTATTTTTTTATACATTATAGAAGTGGCTTCTGTTCTGAAAACCTCATTTTCAGGCTGAATTGATGAGTATCTTCTATGAAATTCAATAGTTTCTTGCTGTTACTGATTGCCTTGATCTGTCTCTTTTGTTCCTCTAGAATAAGCCTTCACGGCCTGGTCTTGGATACTTGGATGGTCCGTCCTCACGAGTTGCAGACCCCAGCACATTAGCCATTCGTTCCTTTCCCTTGCTGTCGTCGTCCGTGGTGGTGGTTTTGTTCGAGCATGGTAGCGCGTCTAAGTCTCGTACTGTGATCTGTAAAATAACTGCAGCTGTGGGTACAGCTGTTTAACTTCGTTTACGGACACGTCCGCCCAACGTGTAGGTGGCCGTCCTAGGGGGGCCTTGTCATTTTCGTTTAAAATTAAATTTAACTCAGATTTAAAAAATATTTTTTGCAAATGTTTCGAATCAAAGCAGTTGTCCTTTAAACAGCGATAGTATTTCTCTGAGCTGAGTTTTCCTCCGATGAAGTCCGAATATCCAGAAACATTCGGATACGATTTTACTCGACTCTCTGCTATCTGAAATTATCGCGAACGCGTTTGTGCTCTGCAATGTTGTGCATTTAAATTTGTTTGTCCAGAATTCATCATGTTGCTTATATTAGATTTTTTTTTCTCCAAACATTGAAAACCACCATTGCTCCGATCATTTCTCTAGGACTTTGGAAACTTTTTTCCCACAGTACGGTCTTTCTTATCGATTTTTTTTCCTCTTTTCAGATGGTATTCGGCCAGATCCAGGTGTGTACCTGCCGAGCACTTGGCCACTTACTCTACAGCTTGTCAGCTGGCTTTGAGTGTTATATTTTTGTTACTAAGTTAAGCTATCCTGTGCTGACTATTCCAAAAAACTTACTTCCGTTCCAGTACTCGTTCTTTATATGAATAATCAACGTCTTTTCTCTTATGTTTGCCTCTAAACAGGTTTCTGTCATTTTTTGTTCGTTTCAGAAGTGGTCGTGAGCTGTTGTACTCACTTTTTAAGAAAGTCATCGTTCGTTTGTAAGGTTCAGCTTCACATACACATATCTTATCCCATGTGATAAATTTCGTTGTTCGGAGTAAAAGCCATTAAAATGTACTTAGCGTTAATTTTAAACTCTTGGAAGCTATCAATTATGTGAAGTTATTTCGAGCAGCTGCTTGATTATTGAGGGCTTTTCTCGGTAAATAATTGTTGAAGTACTTGAAAGAGTGACAATTGATAGGGAAGAGGCCCAGCAAGCATGATGAGCAAGACAGAGTTACTTTTACAATGTTAGTTGTACGACGACATATGTTCGGGCGTCGTTGTGGTAATTTCGAATGGTCAACGTCTGTAGCAAACGTTACAGTTATTCGAACATTTTGTTAACTTTGGTAAAAGTGGTTTTGTAATGTTTCGTAATTGTTTCGCCAAGTTTCAGGATGTTCAATAAGACGGCTTTTTCCCCCCTCGAAGCCAAATATTCACTTCCTTCCCCTTTTTATCCTCTTCTATGGCTTCGGAAGGTGTTTTGCTGGATCATCTTTGTTGAGTCCAGAACCGGCCAACTCTTCTTGATTAGAATTGTTTCGAGTTTTAAGCTTAGGAGCTTGGCTTCTGTTGTCCTTTACCACGAATAACTTGTGATATAGTGCCCTATTGTCTACCTTGTACGTCCTGATCTGGGATTATTGAAGTATGTTTCGTTCCATCGCATCTTTCTACTTCGATATTTCGTCGTCTTCTTCTTCAGTGTTGTTAAATATTTAGTCGGCCTTATTCATTTTAGAATCCTGGCAGAGCCATGCTGGAGCATTCTCGGATGTTCACTTCAGGCTATCCTTTGTGTATCCGAGCGAGCTTTTTCCCAAATAAGCCTCGTACCAGTTTGCTAACCTTGAAGGAATACGGCTTAGTTGATCCAGTGGAGAGTCGAGCAAGAGAAAATGCATGTACTGCACAGCTTCGTGACCCACTGGACCAGTATAGTTATTTAGAAAGCGAATATATGAATTTGCTTTTAGTGACATAACACCATGAAAGTCCTTGGGGTCCTAAGAAAACCATAGCAATCGTATTTGTGTTCAGTTGATGATACGAGTGCTTTGAATTGGTTTGCTTCAATCGAATCTTATACCATCATTTCTGAGAGAAAAAAGGTGGCTCTGAAGATTTTTCTCTCTCATTTAGCAATTTGTGGTAAGCATGAATTTTAAACAGTTTAGCACAATTATGTAAGAGAAGGACAAATCAGATGCCTTGGTTTATGTGGTGAATAGCGCGTGTGCCACCGGAAAATGAAATCGCGGGTTTGAAGTTCTTGACGTTCCAGTTGACGTTCCGACTTCTGCTCAACTCTCAGCATCCAGTGGTGGAATTCTATAGGAGCTTTGAAATTTTTTGAATATTTTTAAAAGTATTTAGAAAGTTATCTCCGATATGAAAAGCTTTTCACATTCTGTGGACGACTTGTGATTACTTTTATTCAGTGCTTTTCGATGATGCTCATCATAGGGTACCCCTAATGTCAGTCAGTTGCTGAAAACTCTCTTCATAGAATAATGCATTAAATTATCCACCTAGACTAACGTCATAAGGTTTTCATTATTCGGCCCAGTGTTTCATTCTGTGCTTCAGCAAACTCATGAACATACTGGAACTAAAATATCGTGCAGTGGTTAGATGCTTCCCGCAATACACCCACGATCATTGGTTCAATCCCGTGTCCAGAGCTCAGCAAGCGTTCCATTCCTCCAGGATTGTCAAATTGTCAGTGAGATTCCTCTGGAATGCTAGCAGTAGTGGCTTAATAGATAGGTCGTTACAAGTCGTTGTACAGGGCAGGTATGCATTCAGTCACTTGTAAGATGCTACGAATGGAGTCAAATGCATGGCGCATTTCTCAGGGGGTTGGCCAACGCCGTAGACCTTGTCCTTTACCTTTTTATTGAAGCGAAATATGATCACCATCCATTTGGTTGTGATCTGCTCAAAGCGTTTGCCTGTTCTACTTGCAAAATGAACGCTGTGAATTTTTTTTAGCTCTTGGTAGCTCCTGCCTAAATTAACGTGACCTTTTGAAGAATCAGTGATTTCCCACTACTCGGCTTCATTTCTTATTTTGTAAAATTTGCCTTATGGTGCTCTGTTGTTCTTCCCTTTGTGAATACTTACGATATTCCGCAGTTATGGTTCACATATGAATGGTGCTTAGAACTCTATGGTGTTGTTTCAGGATGTCTAACTCAGAACCTGTGCACTACTCGGAGAATTCCATTCAGGACGAGGAGAAAATGTAAGATTTTTTTTGACTTCAACATCACCAACACTGCATCGCTATCGAATTCATGGCTAATATATTCTCTATAGACCAGCAATAACAATCTGGCACTGGAATGTCAGATTATAAGATAAGGCTTTCTTTAGTGCAACTGATCTTTTCACAATGATTTGCTTGCGTAGTAGAGAAAAGGTCGTTGAGAATGTTATGAGAATCCCAGTATCCACTCCATTCGTTTCGTTTCCTCTTGACTGTTTTTATCCTAGGGATGTTCTCTTTCGAGGTGATACTTACGTATGCAAGTTTTGTTCCTTATTCGAGAGGTCATGCGGAGATGTGCAAGTACAACTGATTATCATAGTCAACAAGAAGTTCGTCTTTTCATCCTGCAAGCCTTCACTTTTTATGAGTGACTACATCGCGAGAGCCGTTCCAGTGTTTTCTTTTTCTCATCCTTTGCCGTCTTTTCTTACAGCATCATAATCCCATCTTTAGCTTCATATGCTCAATTTTTGTTATGTGATTTGATCGCGGAGCTTTCGTTAAACTAGCCAACATAACATTAAAGCTTGTACATTCTTTAATACGTCATATGGCATATAAAGATTCGAGCACAACCTTTGACGTGGCTATGATATTAACCCATCTGTCAGCTGCACAGTGGAGACTGGAAGATGTGTGCTAGTCGGTGGTTCTGAGTGACTCGGAAGCAGTCTGTACTAATCGTTTTCGTCTTTTGTACAGTCCTTCCTTGATGAATGGAAATCAAGCCTCCATAAGCCATTTGTTCCAATTTCGTATTCTCTATCCTACAAGCGATGTTTCATTAACTGGATTTTCCTTCGCCTTCAGACCCAGTTTTTTTCTTTCTTCTTCGGTTTGTTAGGCGTCATTTGTATGCTTCATTTACGTTTTTTTAGAACGACTACATCAGATTGAAGCGATGGTTAATAGAAATTTATTGACATTTTGTATTCCATTTTCGTCTCAACTGAGTTTCTTCATTGTCCAGTGTAATACGGTGTTGATTGGCTTGGCCAACTACAAGATGTCTTCTTAATGAATCTGCCTTGGCATGAAGATGGTGATGAGGTCTGGATATCAGAAAGTCAATCTTAGTCAGAAAAAGCTTAACCAGGAAAAAAGAAACATTTGTCTGAAAAAAGGACTCATCGTCACGAAATCCAGCTTGCTGCAGTTTCTATGTATTTCAGCCGAAGTCAACAATTATGCTTACGTTCTTACAGCCTGGAGTATACTACAGACAAGTCAAGATCTAAAACCTTCTTAGAGGCCATTGATGTTGAACATAGATCGTGGCCCACGCTTTTTTCTTCTCGACAGAACTATGATAGCTTGTGTCTACATTTTTTTTTGTTCGTGTAATCTTCAAAAATCTATCTGGATAGCCATTCCACAATATTTTCTTCACGGCATATGCTCAACCTTCGTCGTTTTTCGCCTGCCGTGAGTTTTGATACGGTTTCAAAATGGCGTGGCGAGGACTCAAGTACTCAAGTTATACACTGCTGTCTCAGAACTCTTAGACAAGGGCTCTTAGAGAACGCTGGTATCTTTCCATCTTTTTTTTATTTTATAGGAAGGTAACCTAAATACTAAATAATTCTTTAGCTTGCTTCTAAATTGTGATGCTTCTTTGCTACTCGTACATAGTAGGGTTTGAGAATTTGTGTTAAAATAAAACTTTATAGTCTAAAATCAGGTTCATGTATCCCGATCCTGCTCCAAGTCTCGATGAAGATATCGATCAGTCAAAGTTACCGTCAATGCCTGAAGATGACCCAAACGGTAATGTGAACTCGGTAATGGGTGCCGCAGCGCCAAGATGGGGTCCTCAACACGCCGGAGCGAAGGCGTTGGCATCCATGTACAGTAAAGGTATACTATCCTAACATATTAACATTACCACATAGTAATTTCAAAAACTTATAAGACAGTTAATAGTAGGCATTATTAGCATGGGAAATGTGCGGTACTAAGGAAAAATGGGCGCTATTCTGGACAATAATTCACTACAAATTATAGATATATAGAGTAAGAAGTTTTTCACTGATTTGTGTTTATGATAATGTAGCTCTTTTTGAAAACTCTAGTAAGATGACGAACCTCCCAACGGTTTACCGCCTCATTGTGGCGGGGAGTTGTTCCTGGGTGTCGGGCTGCGATGTACAGCGGGGGATTCATCCCACTGGCAGGATCTCCCAAGCTGAGGAGTCCGGTGTTTCCATCAGGAAGCCTAGCTAAGAGTAAACCAATACCAGGATCCGCCACCGTCCTGGTATCAGTTTCGTATGGTGGCAAATTTCTCTATAATCCACAAGGGCTGCGACTGCTGCCTGTGTGGTGGTGAAGAGCTGGGTCAGACTTTGGCCAGACTGACCTCAGGATTCCAGGAAACCACAATGGCTTAACCAGCAAATCTCCGAAAAGTGAAATTGTGCTGGGGGCCCGCTTAACCAGTGAGGACGGGCCATTCATGTATCAAGTAAATAAGGTGACGAAAATTGGCATTGGTGCTCTTTGATGGTTGTTGCCTTGTTCAATTATTATTTACTGTATTGAGTTGTTCATCAGCGAATATCGTTGTTTAGTCTTATAGGCCTTTGAGCTATTAAATGTTTTAATTACTTTTCACTAACTGGTTGTTACATACTTTTTTTGGATAAGTCAAAAAAATAGCTGTAGTTCGCACGAGGTCCGGCGCTGGAATGCGAATCTTTTTTTCACAAATGCATTCAGTCACTTCTACCAAGTTTGACGAAGTTGAGTGCATGACGTATCTCTCAACGATTGATCAACGCCGGACACTTTATCCTTTATCTCATTCCAGTTCCATCGATGTGTCCCGATATTAAAAAGAAAAAAAATGAGGAAATAAAAAGTTGTAGTGTTAACCTTTTATTTGCTGCCTACTGTAATTTCTCACGGCAAGGTATGATGTGAAATACAACCACAACGATGCTGAAATATTCTCAGAACTTGGACCCCGGACCGGATCGAACCACCATTACCCTTTCCGGGGACTCGGGTATTAAACACTGCACCACCGAGGCCCTTGCTTTGTATTTCTCTCAACTAGTTTTCTACCTAACGCTGCCATCAACAATCACCCGTTCAGCGGGATTGATCAGGGGAGCACAAATCGACATTGAACCCAGTTAAGCTGACGTTGTAGTCAAAATCACAATGTTAACCTTTTATTTGCTGCCTACTATGATTTTTCACAGCAGGGTGTGATGTATAGTATAATGTATGATAAAGGGTACGATAAAAAGTGATAAATTGTGATTTCGACTATAGTCTGAGTTTAACTGAGTTCGGTAAGCATAGTTCTTCGAAATGGTTTTGAACGCTGCATGCGAATTTGGGATCAAGGTCTCCAGCTGTCGATGATAACCAGTCCTTGACGAACTTCCTCTTCTTCAACGCTGTTATCTCCATCAAAGCTCTTGAAAATATTGCTCTGTTGTGAAATTGTGAAACTGGACAAATGCAGCGATGAAACTCCAAGTCGTTCTCATGTCTTCAGGCCCTTATAATTGTCTCATATGTAGACGATTTCACTATAGGGCAGACATGTCGATCATCCTTGAAAGTTGGCAAAGTGCATATTGTTCAATACATTTTTTTTATTGGTTTGTTTTACTTAAGCGAGCATTTTTACCTCACTTTTCTCACTCAACCTGTAGCTTATCTAACACGTACTTTGTACCAGACGTGACTACTTGAAGAGATGTTTGCTGTACTTGATAATTTCCGAAAAAATCTTATCTCTTCCAACGGGTTCATTTCCTCGCGAAAGACTATTGCTGTTGAAGTGTACTTTGGCTGTAAAATTCAACACTTGGGCACAGCTTCTCTTTACGATGAGATAATAAATCATTGTGAGCATCCAGTTCAAAGTGGCTCGGCTTTTACAGAGTATGCGTTCATCAGTGTGCTTCAGCACAGTTTTCGTTTAGAAACAGTTGTCAGGTTTTATTAGCATATCCCCACTGGTATTTTAGATGTTGTGTTCAAAATTATTTGTTTTACAACATGTTTTTCACCTTTTGCGTTCGAATGTCTCCTGAATATTTTGTGGAAGCGCTTCTTTTAGTCCAGTGAGTTTCGTTTTTTGTTGGTGCAACAACGTCACACCTTTTGTGGGTGCAAAAATTCGATAGTATAGTAATCGATCTATTACATAAATATTAAATACCAGTACTAGCAAATTTATACTGTTTTTTCGAATTCTTTTTTTCAGAGAAACGTTTGCAAGAACAAGTGTCTATCGTTGTCGCGTCCGTTCTCTTCATCCTGGTATTCGTGAACTTACTAAGGAGCTGGGATTCTTCTATTTGGGGTTTGTTTGCGAAAGAATTGAGTTTAGTGGTTTTTGTTTTTATCAAAACCAACCATATAAAAGAATCTCCTAATTTTCGGGGCATCGGTAAATGTAAACTATTCCTTGAGGAAGTGTGCAAAATTTAGGACCTCATGTGAGTTTCGGACCGGCGTTTATCCTTACCGGGGGCTGACCTGCTAACCACCATATCAGTAGAGGCCTTTGCTTTGCCTTTCTTTCAGCACATTTACACTTTATCGATGCTATGAGATATCATCTATCAACGGGAATGATTTGGGAAACAAAAATCGGCATGAGTTCAATGATTCCCGATAAGAGTAATCGCGGGTTCGAAGTCCGTATGAAGTTAGAGTTTTTTCTCATGTCTGAGAATCCCTACGGTTGTATTTGACACACCGAAAGATGTGTTATATCCTCATGCCCAGCTAGAAGTTAAATATAACCTGACGTTCCACTTAGAAGCTGTTGTAGAAAATTACTGAGATTACTCCTTACACGCTCCAATAAGTTCATCCTTTGTCAGATAAAGTGGAGAAAATCCTGGGTGACGAATAACGAACTCTTTTGACACTTTACCCAGCCATAGTGTTTATTTATGTTCTTTTCCAATGAGGTTTTCGGCGTTATCATAATTTCACTTCCTCTTTCCATCTACGCAATACTGATCCGGGCTTGAATTAAGCGAAACTCTGATCGCTAATTTTTTTCTACATGGACCAACATCACTGTGGTCCTCCTTGCACTTCTTCCACTCAACTCGTTTCCTATCATCCATCATCCACGGAGGCCTTCGGCTTTTCGTGTGGATTTCACTGCTACTTGAAGATTTGATGTTCTTCATAAATGTCGTTGAATGATAATCGAGTAGATTCTCTTGAAATCCTGTATAGACGTGCTAATATGTTCTGTGATCTTCTCGACAAGCGGTTACCAATATTTTTTGAGTCGAAGGGAGCGCTGTCCGCTGTCAGTTTACGGACTTTGGATGATTCGATGTTTGATTAGCCTATGCAGGGGTCAAGTCAGGGACATTGTGCGTATTATTAGCGGTGCGTATAACCACTGCGTTTCTTTGACTACATGCGTGGGCAAACTAGAAATTAATCATCCATAAGCTAATGACGTGGTTTCTACCTTTAGTTGAGACCGTTTTAGACCTTCTTTAATTCAGGTTCGGTGTTAATTTGTGCCGTACTTGGAGTGATGACAGCAGATTTCGCATCTGGTTTAGTTCATTGGGGAGCTGACACGTTTGGCAGTGTGGATACATACTTTGGTAGGGTAGGTGATTACTATATTCGGACCGCTTTTCAGTTCCATTTTTCTCGGTGCGGTAATTTCAGTGGAAAAATGTCTTTCGTTTTCTTAAAAAGAAGAGAAAGAAATCTCGAATGTCTTATTTTCTCAAGGAGTTTATGGAACCATTTCCTCTGCTAGTTTTGAAAAGGAAGAATGATTCAAAAATCTTGGGAACACAAGTTATTTTGAGTGTTTGTTCATTTTCCGAACAGGATTTTGGTGAAATATTTTGAAGATAGTGGTTAAACGCTTGCCAAAACTGACCTTACACTTCCCCAAAGCGGAAGTGGATTCAGGGGTTGGACTCCTTGTTTCTTCTGCGCCGATTTGACAGATACCTTCTAAGCTTGAGGGCGCATTCATGCATGTCTGCGTGGGAAGCGGTTGTAAGTCTCCTGCAGCAAATAAGCTCCTTGTCTACTCTGGGAGGAACTGGAAAGCTACCCGTAAGTATATCCAGCTCCTACATTCAGACATCAACAACCGAGACGTAAGTATTAAATATTAAACACAGTAAAATAAGTGGTTCTTATTTTCCTGACCCCGAAGGAGCCCATGATTCGGCAGCGTTGGGTAGTACGAATACGGAGAGGCTGCTAAATTCCCAGAGCCATTCTAGGCTGTATAAATCGCAAAGGACTAAAGTGGCGATCTGTACCGAGAATGAACGCACACCTGCATCTGAGTATTCGATAGAAGACTTGATTATGCAGGCAAGGAGGATAGGTATGACGTCATCGTACTGGCCGAGACGTAAGGCGTCACCGCGAATATGTGAATACTACCAGCCGAAAAGCAGCAGTTTTGGTCGAAGATGCAGAGGCCGAAAAAAGCATTGGCAAAGCCTCGCCATTTACAAAACTCAGACGATTCCACTCCGACGTCCAGACGGAACAGTTGCAGCGTCCAGAGGGGCAGTGGTGAAAATCATTCACGACTACGACTCGAATCTCCTCAATAGCGACGTCCTCCTTCCCTCATGTGAAATAAAAGAGGATGGATATGTCGTACCATCGGTTTTCCCTTCCGAAATTCGACATTCCGTTTCGTCTGTGAAAAATCGAACAACACCATGTCCCGACTGGATAAGATCTTAGCACCCGATGAACCTGCCGCCAGTCCTCATAAACACACTGGTTGGCTCTTCACACGCTACCTGTCTGTTTGCGATGTTCCTACTTAGTGGAAGACCAACAACGCCGTGCTGTTGTTCTAGAAGGGTGACCTCCACGATGTCGGCAATTATCGCTCAATCTGCTTACTGTCTGTCGTCTACAAACTTTTAACGCGGGCCATCCTCAACAGGATTGGCAGAACACTGGACGATGGACAGCCATGTGAGGTGGCATAGTTTCCAAAAGGATTCGGTGTGTTGGCTACATTCGCGCGAAAAACAAGATTCACTAAAGTATCAAGAGAGTACAGGAGACTGCTCTATCTCACTTCTGTTGATTTAGGGAAAGTTTTTAGCTCAGTTGAGATAGAAGGTGTCATGAAAACTTTGCAGAGTGAGGGCGTTCCTCGTCAGGATATAAAGATTCCTCTTAAGCTGTATAAAGGTTTTACAGCCAAGATATCACCTTTCCACAACGATATTAACATCGATGTCAAAACAGGGGTTACGCAAGGCGTTACCATCTCGCCAAAATTATTTAGTGCCATCCTCGAGAACGTTACGTAAACACTGGAATGGAACAGCATGGGAGTGAAAGTCGATGATCGGCAATTACACCATCATCTGTTTGCTGATGACATCGTTCTTATAATACCAATAGTGAGTGAGGCTAAACGAATGGTTACCGACTTTGGCTACGCCTGTGAAGAGATTGGTTTTCGATAAATCTCAGAAAAACGATGTTCATGAGGAACGGATTGGTTAGGTATGCCTCATTCACGCTCAACGGAGTGAATATCCCCGAATGCTGCAGCTTCGTCTATGAAGTTCGGGAAATCGACATGAACTATAAGGACCCAGAGTTGAACAGGAGAAAGCTGTCATGAGCATCGAGGATGTAGTGGGGTGAACGTAGAACACCCGACTCCATACCCACGCTTTCGATTGCACGATTCTGTCTGCCCTAACGTATGCATCAGAAACGTTGTCGCTACGTGAGGAATGTGGAAGACCACTCAACGTTATAGAACGCACAGTCGAGAGGACCATGGTAGGAGTATTTCGTATCACATATTCATGAGAGAGGATCCGATGCTTAGATCTACGTCACCGATCAATGGTCGCAGGCGCCGTTCTACAAGCCAAATTTTCGAGGATGAGGTTGGCTGTGCACATAATGAGTATGAACGACAACCGATAGGCAAGGGCTTCTAGTGACTGGATTTCTTGTGATGTCGAAAGTACTTCAGGAAACCACCGATCTGATAGTCTGAGTTCTTAACGGAAATTATGGAAGATATGATGCCCAACGATCCTCTATAGCAAGCAGGACCCACTGGGCTACTCTTCTACGCTACAGAAAGAAATGAAAAGATTATAGGAGCCAGCTGAGTCACTTGACAATCATCGGAACCATAGATGACGGTAGGTGATACAGGTGATTTTGAAGTTTGGAAAAGCAGTTGTTTTCCAGAGATCCCGTCATTCATTAGAAGTCTTCGTATTGTATTTTCTCCGTCATTTTGTATTTTGTACGAATACGAGCTCTGTTTTTTTGAAAAATTAATCCAATCCTCTTAATAAGACTTTCGGTCTTAGTGACATATTTATCTAAGTTATACAGCTTTTGTGAGGAAAAAAAGTTTGTGGTTTTGTAGCGTTGAGAGTTGAAGGCCAGTGTATCGCATTGTTTAGAGGTCCTCTGCGATATGTGCGTTTTCTTGTTCAACTCCGCACGCTTGGCTTATCAAAGCCACCATCCATTCTGGGTCAACAAATTGGTGCCAGTATTATCTCGGTCTTTATGCAGTTTTTCAGACGCGCAAGTGTGGATGGGTTCCCTGATTCTTAGGGGTAGGCTGCCTAGCTTTGTTCGGGTGGAATGACTTTATGTCGAAGTAATGATATACATGAACTGGCTATGAAATGTATAGTGCACGACGTTTCGTCCTAATATCTGAAGTATAGTGAACGGGATATACCTGAGCGGGTTTGATTAATCCATAGATCTCAAGTGATTATATAAACTTAGTGATTATATGGTATGATTATATATTATGGTACAAATATATATATATATATATATATATATATATATATATATATATATATATATATATATTGTCTTCCCTGAGAATGCTTCAGAGTCGAAGTTTTTTATGTAGATGAGGACAGTGTGATACAAAAATACTGAATGATGAAAGACAGCTTTACTGCAGAGTTTAGATGTTCATTCGGCCGTTTCGTGAACATCATGTGGATCCGACGGCTATCACTCGGCATGACTTTGTCGAGGTTTGTTTTTAAAGTTTCATTTGCAGTCCTCCTCAATTTTTGTTCATTTAGTTGCGATTAATTTATAGTTACTTAATCGTCACTAATTCTAGCCGGCTAAGGTTCATATTGTGGTGTTCCTTTGGTATTCTGTGTGCACCAGTTCTCAAATCCATGATACGTAAACCAATATCTAATATATACTGTAAACAGTACCACAGCTTGTTCAATGCCTGATATGTATATTCTTTCGATTCTGCGTGGCTGATGCTCATGACCGTTGTCAAGCTTACACGGTGATTTCAAGAACTTTAAAATGGAGTGTCTCTTTTTCCTAAGGCTATCGTTCTGTTCTTCGATTTCAGTTTTTTTTAATATTGAACCAAGGTGTGCGCAGCATAGTGGTTAGAAGTGAAGTACAATACTTCCATAGTTATAGGTTCAGTCCCATGTCTGTTCCAACCCAAGCTCTCCATCACCGCAATGTCAAAAGGTTCTATCCGGCTTCTCTGTGTAATTAAAAAATTTTGATTTGATACATCGATAGGCCCTCAAAGGGCATTGCGTGAGCCAAATATGCACCCAGTCACCACTGCGATGAATGAATGAAGTCCAATGCATGGCGCATCCCTAAGAGATTGCTGATCAGAATGGAACGCTTTATTCTTCTATACCGAGTCGATTTGTTTAGGTGAACGGTGACAATTTTATGCTCTGCATTCCAAATCTAGCGCATATATTCTATCAGCAACTCACCATGGATCAGGAACAGTTACGACAATGGGCTGCACTGCATTGGTACATCTTGTTACTCGGTATCTACGTTGCGATGACAAATCAAGTACGATATTTGTATCCTGTTCCGTTTTATTTTGTTGCACCTCTAGCAGTTGTCCCAAAATAAGCGCACGATGGGAAGTTGTGCGGTATCAACGTCGTGGGTTATAGCAATATTTCAAAAGGCTTTTATGATTTCCACCCCATCACTCTAGACTGTCTAGGTACAGTACTATTATTTTTTTTTAAGTCATTTTACAGTTTCTTGCACATTGTTAAAGTCTGTTGTTCCATTTTCATTTTAGATCCACAAATGGTCGCACACGTATTTCAACCTTTCTCGTTGGGTCGTGTTACTTCAGAAAGCGCACATAATACTGCCACGGTCTCATCACAAAGTAGGTCTTAACACATTGCTTTAATGGAAACTACATAAATTAATGAAAATCTATGAACGTAGAGCGCCATTCCTAATAAAGGAGGTTCTCTTTCATATGTTCGTTGAACGACCAAGATTTATGCTTCAGGTTAATGAATTGCTATTGAATTTGTATTACTTTTTCACTAGGTTAATGAATATTAGGATATTTCTTAAGAGACGTAATGTAATTTATTATGTGGCATGTTTTCGGCCATAAATATTTTCACTTTATCCAAATATGTTTTATGAGATGCTGCTCATTTTCATGGCTTCAGATTCACCACATCGCTCCACATGCATGTTACTACTGCATCACTACCGGATGGTTGAATTACCCTTTGGAATGTATCGGTATGTACAGTACTTTTTTAAAACGATAAAGCTTTCGGTAATCCCTTAGGGATGCGCCGTGCATTCGATTTCACTATGTATCGTTGGAGGTGATTGAGTCCATATCTGGCTTCTACAATGACTCGCGGTGACCTACCGATGTATCGACCCAGTGTTGCTATTCTTCCAGACAAGTCTGGTACCAATTTGCCGACTCCGGAGGGATGGAAGGCTTGGTGAGCCACGAGCGCGGAGACCGATCCAATGTGTGTGTCGCAGGGCACCTTCGACCACTGCGCCACACGCGCCCTGGTTTTTTTGCGTTAGCATGACATATCATGGTATTTGAGCAATTCAGTGTTTATCGTGTTCTTGGAATAAATTTTTGGAAATTATATTCGTTGGCAGTTTGAGAATTGGACTTTGAGTCTTGTATTTCAACAGCCATTCGACTATGTCTTCCCAACGCTTTACTGCCTCATCGTGGCTAGGGAGGTGCTCTTGGGTGTCGGACTGCTATTTACAGCGGGAGAATTTGTCCTCGCTGCAGGGTCTCCCAAGCTGAGAAGGAGTCCGGCGTTTCTTTCAGGAAGCCTAGCTAAGAGTACACCAATACCAGGATCCACCACGGTCCTGGTATCAAAGTCGCATGGTGGCAAATTTCCCTCTGATCCACAAGGGCTGCGACTGCCTGTGGTGGTGAGGAACTGGGGCAGACTTTGGCCAGGCTGTCCTCGGGATTCCAGGGAACCACAGTGGCTTAACCAGCAAATCTCCGAAAAGTGAAATTGTGCTGGGGCAAACGCAAACGGACTCAATCCGTCGAAATTGAGGAGCGGTTAAGCGAACGGATTTTTAAAAATTTGAATGACTTTCTTTTTTCTATGCTCGTTTTTTCCAGTTGATGTGAAAGAAATCGCTGTAAAAAACTCACTGTCGGATCTTTTATGAAGGCGAGAGCGAGTTTGCACAAAATAATCTACTACCGATAGCGGATAGCGCAGTGTTACAGATGTTGTTCAATATGCGTTAGACACTGTTTCGTCTCCCTCAACCTGGCTAGCCAAGCCTACCATCCCTCCCTAGATCAGTAAACTGATTAGAACCAGACTTTCTTGGAGTTAGCTCTCCCATCGACAGAGGGAACTGGCTATGATGAATAACTGAGAACACCGTAGCACTGCTATACCAGGATTCTAGGATGAATCGACTCTACCGTCATTCAGTAGCATCTGTAAAGAAGACTGGAAATGTTCAAAAAGGCAGCCAAAAGCAAACGAAAAGCCGAAAACCTTAACTTGAACTCTACTTTTTACACTGCCGGTTATTTCTAATTATTCGAGTTGGTATATCTGTTAATTTTCAAAGGCGTTGTAACGCAGTGATTAGAGGTGTTCTGCAGTACATACATACATGCTCGTTGATACGATCCAGCATCCTGGGAAATCGACTGGCGAATTTGACAACCCTCTGGAGTTGACGAATTGGTACCATACTTGTCAGGGAGAATGAAATCATTAACTTGATCTGCAAAGTCTAGCGATAAATCTATCGCTAGGCCACCAGGAGTTATTGTATAGCCCAAATGTGCATTCACTCACCTCTGTGACGCTTAATAGGTCATCTAAATCGTTGAGATTAAAGCCGAACACTCGCAACAAAGCTGAACGTTCGCTTTACCTTTCATTAATGTTTAAAACATTGTATATCGCGTCTAATAAGGTATCATTGGCATAATCCATTGATTGTTCATGCTGCAGGTTTCTGGAGGAGAGCCGAAACCGTAGTGACGGCGTTGACGGGAATGAAACCTAGAGAAGACGATTTAAAATGGGCGACAAAGCTTCACTAACCACTGTACCACCGCTGTTCTTTCTACGATCGCCGTTGCAGTGCTGTCATTGTTCATATCATTAACTGTGCTAACCTCCTTAGCTCTTTTCTACTATCTCAATAGCGGTTTTTATTCCTATTTAGTCGTTTTTCTCGTCTTATTATATGCATTCTCGCATATCAGAAATGCCTCTAACAATCTGAGAATTGTATATTCGTTAACTGTAAACTATATCTGTTACCGATGTTAAGGAAGATTAACTGAAACCGGACTGTGCTTCGTAGTGATGCCCTTTTGTTTTGCTCTAAGCTCACCGATGATAAGGTGTGTGTAAAAACTTCATTGAGACATGTTTTTTGTACATGTGTAATTTCATTCTTACGAAGCAGGTGGTAAGTGTTAGAACCTGCACTCTATTGTTTTGAATAGTTTACCGCATAGGAAATAAACTACCTTTCTTACAGCTAGTTCATTTTCAATGCCGTTTGTGGCACAGTGATCGGAGGCGCCCTGCAACACATACGTGGAATCGATCCCCGCTCCCATGGCTCACCAGGCCTTCTATCCCTCCGGAGTCGGCAAGTTGGTATCAGACTTGTCTGGAAGCGATAGCAGCACTGGCTCGATACATCGGTAGGCCACCGCGAGTCATTGCATAGGCCTGATATGGATTCAGTCACTTCTAACGATGCTTAATGAAGTCGAGTGCATGGGGCAACCCTCAGGCATTGATCAACGCCAAGAGCTTTATCCTTTATCCTTTAGTTCTTTTTTAGAACCTCCTAAATATTAGCAATATAAGCACTGGTAAGGCAAGAAAGTTATGGAAATAGGAAGAAAGAATAGAAAGAAATATTCATTTACCCTTTCACATCATTGATGGTAACAGAACAGTTTTGATCACAGGAATCGAACCATCGTTAATGTACAACGTAAAATGCATAATTTTGCAGGTGATCTCTATCGTAGTAGCATCATTTCAATAACTGTATCCAAAAGGTTATTTCTGTGGCGTATTGTAGTTGCCTTGTGTCTCCTTGGACTCCTTGACTAGATCGCTTGGACCAGGAGGCAGATTTGAAGAAACCGGGGTTTCTGACAAAGAATTGGGTCTTGTGACAGTTGTAGGCATTTCAACACTCTCGGTATCTCCTCCGATCGTCGCTGTTTCTGTTTGACCAGCCAAGTACTCCTCTAGTGCTTTCAGTACCTGAAATTTACAATGTCGGATGGCTGCTATTTGGAATTATATCACAAAGAACTGTTACTTAACGGGAAACTGCATTTAAATGTGAAATAAATCGTTTCCTTAAGTTTGAGGCTGGGAGGGTGGCATTGTGCAATGGATGCCGATAGTACAAGCAGAGCTAGGTTCGACTACGCCCATGGTTGACCAAACTTCCCATCAACCAAATGTAGCAAGAAACAAATTGAAGAAAAATGCAAAAACTGATGCCATGCATCTGTGAGGAACATCCTCCAATCCACAAAGGTTGTCGACTGGCTGTGATAAGGATCTCGGAACGTCTTAGCACGGCTGTAACAGGATTCCAGAAAGCATCTACTCGACCAGAATTTAACTACATTCCTAAACAAGACCAAAATTCTCAAGCATCAGTCGAAGCCACGTGCAAAAATCCGAACAATGTCGTGGATGATGGTTGCTAGAAAACTAATCGAATGAAAGAGAGGCTAGAACCTGGATTACACGTGGTATCTGCTCGAGTAGGAAAAACATGGATTGGTTTCGAAGTATGGACATCTTCAATTACACTGAGTATTTCGTTCAGATGAAAACGACTATTTTCTCATCGAGATTGGCGCTATCTATTGCATACTTTTCCTATCCATTATATTTATGCACCAGCTGCCGAAATTTGTGGAAACGTATACCTATAAAGAAAGCGAGGCAGAACTTTCTTTCGCGCACTTCTCAAGTCACTAAAGAAAGTGTAATTGCCAGAAACGATTTTTAGAATATTCTTGTCTCACAGTTGTTGAGTGGTCGATCGACTGAGCCCATGATTAGATACTGCCACCTTAATCGCTGCCTTTTTGAGAATACAACTTGCAGTGAAGGAACTCTTTTCGTCCATGAAGACTGTCGGCTATCTGTGGTGAAGAGTAGAGAACACATTAATACGACTACTCTTGGTATTCCAGAGAAAACGAGAAGGTTCAGTTGATTCGATTAGTCGACGAGGAAGGAAGACAGCAATTCTTCATGTAGCTGCCCGTTAATTCTTTCATAACTGAGACACTTTTTTCTCGACTGTTCCACGAGAACTAAACGGATGAAAGAACAGTTGGGCGTCGAGCAACACATGAAGGTGGGTCATACAAGTATCTAAATAGGTAATTATGACTTTACGATCTATTCTATTTATTTTTTCGAGGTTTCTGCAATAAAACCTCATTAGTTTCTGTATTTTGTGCCTTAACAAGCAGGGGTTGTCAATGTTTCGAACGGTGTAAACATCGGTGTAAACATAAATATGTGCTAAATTTATTATTATAACCGTAGGCATGCTGAACCAAGGTGGAGCCATTCTCATCTCCTTCACTTCAGCATTTGATATCTTAATCACCTATAAAACTGCACTGGTGCTAGTTTGGCCCCGCTACCGGCATGCCAATTATCTCATCCTTTCGGGTTCGGGAAATTGGTACCGAACTTGTCCAGGAAAAAACTCACTCTCTACAGTCCAAGTGGGAGCGCTCTAGCCGTGCAAACTCAGGACTCCCACGCAGAATTGAGTCGACCAGCATTCAACCACATTTGTGTTGAAAAGAGAACCCTCAAGCCGCAGCCGAAGCTACACGTTAAAGTTGGAAGACCTCCTTGTGTGGTGGATGCGAGGAAACGAAACGAGTGTGAGGAATGCTGGGATCCGCACAGTAGATATGAAACACGGGTCATTTAAAAGAAATCATCTCTACTAGAAAGTTGGTCCTCTACGGATGTTCACAACGAGCGTTGAAATTGTAAATGAACTCTTTCGATTCTGAGATTTTAGCAGCCAGGAAGATACTGGTGAACACTGAGTACTAAATAATTCAGCAATTTATGCTAATGTGTGCATTTGTTAATTTGCTAACATGTTTTGCTTTAAACTCACATGTACACTTTTGTGTAGAACATAGACATATTCACAAATGTGATTAGACCGAGAACTGCATTCGGCGTTGAGCAATCCGTGACGGGTACCCCATCCATACAACTTCATGCGTAACATTATATATGTTAATTGTATCTGGTCTACACAATGAACTCCGGAGGCCTACCGATGTTTGCGATTAGTGCTGCTATTCTCCCAGACAAATCTGTTAGGGAATTCACGGACTCGGAAGGATGGAATGCTTGGGGAATGTAGAGCACGGAATCAGAACCAAAAGCCGATCCAGTGTGGATTGGAGGACGCCTGCAACCGCTGCGTTACACGCACCCATATCAAGAGCAGGAGTAATAGGAAATAGATCGCACAAACTGTCATTGTGATTTACACGTTCTTTCCCTCTCCACTCTATAGAGGGGTAACGTTGAGAGGCTCATCTCTCCTTAACTTATTAGCTGTGATATCTCAAAGTACTGGTGAATAGAATTTCATACGAAGTTGTTAGATGCGCGGTATTAAGAGAATGAGAAGAATCTTTAGAAAAAGTGAGAAAATTCTGTGAAAAGTGGTCGAATTTTTTGCTGCATTATGGTAAAGGGCGCGTGTGGCGCAGTGGTTGGAGGCACCCCACAACACACACGTGGAGTCGATCTCCGCGCCCATGGCCCACCAAGCCTTCCATTCCTCCGGGGTCGGCAAATTGGTACCAGACTTGTCTGGGAATGTAGCACACTGGTTCGATACATCGGTAGATCACCGCGAGTCATTGTAAAGGCTAGATATGCATTCAGTCACCTCCAAACGACGCTTGATGAAGTCCAATGCATTGCGCATCCCTCAAGGATTGATGAACGCCGAGAGCTTTATTCTTTTTAGCTTTATGGTAAGGGTCTTAATCCAAGGATACTGTGCAAAATAGACGATATCGACTTACCCCCTGTATTCTTTTTCATAGCTTCCATAGACTTGGCGAGCTTCCTTTTCTTCCTCTTTTTTTTCTTGCCTTCTCCTTTTTCTAAATCGATGTGCATACACTTTTAACGATTCTTTAATTACTTTTTAATAAGTAAAATGATTTACACCCATTCTCTTTCTCACCATTTTGCTTCTATTTCTTTCTTTCTCTTTTTTCCTTTTCCATCCTATCGTACAGCTTCAATTTTTCTTTTCGTTTCTTGTATTCCATTACTAATCCGACGATCGCGCAACAGAGGCATAACATAAAGATGGTAACCGTCGTTATTACAATAAGCTTCTTGGTCAACACTTCATCTTTAGTCTCCATCCTAACCTCATCCAGTCCTAAGCATACATACGTGTTTCGTCATGTAGATATCAACAAAGCCTTTGTATAGACCACACAATCCAGAAAAAACAAAAGTGGGCTCATTCAAAAGAATATGCACATCTACCAAATGTGGGTCAATAGTGACTTTTTGGTAACGATGTAGCAAATCAGTGCTACTATCCTCCGAGAGAAGTCTGGTGCTAATTTGGCAACTGCGGAAGGACGGAGTTTCTCTGAATGCGGGATCCAACCATATTCCTCGTACGCACGACATTAGAGAAATGAAACAGCTTTATATATAAATATATCTCTCCAAAGGTCGCGTATGGTGCAGTGGTCGGAGACGCCTTGCAACACACACGTGGAATCGATCCCAGCGCCCATGGCCCACCAAGCCTTCCATCCCTCCAAGTTCGGCAAGCTGGTGTCAGATTTGTCTAGGAGGATAACAGCACTGGCTCGATACATCGGTGAGGCCACCGCAAACCATTGTAAAGGCCAGGTATGCTTTCAATCACCTCCAAACGATGCTTAATGAAGTACTTAATGAAGTCGACTTCATGGCGTATCCCTCAAGGATTGATCAACGCCAATAGCTTTATCCTTTATCCTTTATTATATGATATTATACAAAATGTTTCATCAATAAAAAATAAGACAGAACAACAAAAATAAGACACATCTTAGTCGTCAAAATAGTGAATAAAAAAATAGCGCACGTTAGAAAATTTTGGAAAAAATAACAAAAAAATAATTGATGAAAGATAGTAAAAAATGACGGTAAAAATAAAAAAATATCCATTAGTACTTGACATATTTAAAAAGTACATAAAGCAGTGCTTAACAAAAACTATGGATCCCTCCATAAAATGTCTTACAATGCCGTCTTATATACTGAGTGAGTAAGTACTACATAATGTTAAGTTTTTAGTTACTACCTATTATAATTCTTCATGGCAGGGTATTACGTCTGAAACAACCACCATGATGCCGAGATATTTGCGAAGCTCCCGGACCGCTGGTGTCTGCGGTGGGGAACGAACGCGCTATTACCCTTTCCGGCGGCTAACGTGTTCACCTCCACTCCATGCGGGCCCTTCGTTTCGCCTGTCTCCTAGCTAGTTTTATCGCCATCAGCACTCATGAATTGATCTAGGAAGTCTGAATTGGCGACGAATTATTATAGGCAGTAACTAAAAAGTTGACATTGTAATTTCGACTGCAGTATCGGCATAACTGGATTCGTTGCCGATTTGTGCTCCCTAGATCAATCCGGTTGACGGGTGATTGCTGATGGTGCTGATCGCTAGAACTAGCTGAGAGACAGTCGAAACGAAGGACCTGAATAGTGAGGTGGTGAGCGCGGTAGCCCCCTGGAAAGGGTAATAGCGCGTTTGTTCCCCACCGCATACACCTGAGGTCCGGAGTTCTGCAAATATCTCAGCATCATGATGGTGAAGTACTACATAGTTCTAGTTCGGTGGATCACTAAGAGAAATAAGCTTTACATGTTTGCCGTCAATTCAATAGTGTCTCCATCTGCCAACAACATCATCGTCATGATATCCTCCTTGAAGAGACGAGAAGTAGTTGTATTCGATGATGATAACATCTCAGTGGCGAAACCTGAAATGATCGCGGTCGTGTTCATTGCATTGGGAGGAATCATAACGTTCATGTTACTAGCTAAACAGCACTAACTTAAATCAAGGATGCTTGGAAAGCCCAAGGCGGGATTGGACCAGCACCGTTCTCGCGGTACTCGTAGTACGAAACACAAACTATTCAAGTCCTCTCTTCAGTGCATTTCTTACTGAGAGCAATATCACAAGATTATTTGATTATGGCTGCTTAAATTAATTGTTCTCCATGAATCGCTATGTACTGAGCGGTGGTGGTTGGCAACCTACTGTGTTTGCTTCTCACAAGAGCTCTGAAGGATTACAAGTTCGCATACAACCACACCAATCATTCTTAGCAGCGTTGCATATAAACTTCATAGTAGGCGATTGAAATAGCTAAGTTATTCATCCCTCAGGGATGAGAAATTTCATCAAATGTAGGAGTTCTCTTCGATCGTCGATACAAAGCCGACGAGTGCCTGTGGTGAAGATATGGGAATGCTTTATCACGAACATCCCAAGATTTCAGAGAGAACCAACTTGACCAGTGTTCAAAGACATTTACAAAAAAGATCGAAATCCTCAAGCAGCAGCCGAACTCAGATGAAAATTCAAAAACGGTGGATGAATAGAAGGTGGATGAATACACACAATATGTTATGTTGGATAATGTAAAAATTCAGTAACGCCTACGCTAAACTTGTATTCCTAGAATTTTTGCTCACAAACTGGACCACCTAGTGGGTTTTTTAATAAGGAAAATTGTTTCACGTAAGCCCCATTATTAACGGAATAAAACTGTTTACACAGAAATAATGTAGAGCGCCCTCTGACCACCTGACAAGGTGCTAAATTTTTCAGAATATGCCAAATTAGTTACCAACAAGTTCTTTCTTCCAATCCATCGACTTATCATGTATTTTTGACCCATTGCTTTAGTCTGTATTCTACGGTATCAACTCACTCGTAAAATGGCATGCACACCTCCATACACTTTGAAGACTGAAACCACAACTAGTCTGTCTTCTACTCCACACAATTATGAAAAAACAAATTTATCACAGGAACTGCTTTCAGGTTGATAACCTTCAAAAAATATACCATTATGAAAGGTATAATCTCATTTTTTCAGAATCAACTTCTTGGCAGGTGACCACAAAGCGGTGGCAAACGACAGTATTGGAAGAACAATTGTACAACCACAAGGAAGCTGAGATAGAGCAAAACTTGTGATCCACGTGGGGTCCGATCCCGTGATTACCCTTACCGAGGTTCATGTGCTATTCACCACGCCTACCGAAGTCCATGGTTTATCATTCTGTCGGCCATATTTTTACTCACTCGTTTCTGAGACAGGACCTCAGTGGTGCAATGGGTAATAAGTGAACCCCGGAAAGATTAATTGCGCGTTTGATCTCGCTTAAAGCAATACGCAGTAAAGAACAAGTTCATATTGTGATTTCGACTACAGCCTCAGCTAAACTGGTTTCAATGGCGATTTTTGCTCCACAGGTCATTCCGTTGACAGGTCATTAATGACAGCACAATTGCGTGGAAGACTGGCTGAGAGAAGAGGGCAAAGCAAGGGCCTTATTGGTGCTGCAGGTAACACGTTACGCAGTCACAGGTTCAGTGTGGCCTGGAGTGGAAAGAAGGTTAACATTGTGATTTCAATCGCTTTTATTGTTTTCTTAACTTTTTGCTTTTACTCTTTGCATTTCATATCGTGCCCTCACTCTGATTTGAAAAAAAGAGAAGCATCAGATGGAAAGTTAAAGTAATCGCGCAGCTTCTCGTCACTGAACTCTTGAGTTGAAAAAATTTTTTGATAGCTATCCCTTCTTATCGCCTCTAAACGACGCAAACTGGCAATCTCCTGTTATACGTGAAAATAGCTTCAATACTCAAAGTCGGATGTGTGGAACCTCGAACTAGCTCATCGTCTTCTTCTGAGCACTCGCCATGTACAGACTTACGTCAAGAATTGCCGCCGTCAAGGCATTGGCGAGCTACGCTCTCAAGGAGAAGCCTATCTCAACGAGGTAAATGAGCGGTATTTGTTGACTTACTGTATTTTTTATCTCTTTATACCTTGCAATATTATATGTCACTATAAAGCTGTTTTATGCTACGTTTTAACCGTACCTTTATTTTTTTTTCAAGATCAGATTTTTTTAGCAATTTTGAGCTCTGCAGTTTCAGATGTTAGAAACGAATTTTCGTCAAATTTTCTTTTACGAGTTCAAACTCGGTCGAAGTCCAGCAGAGATGTCTCGAAGCATTAATGAAGTTTTGGGTGAAGACAGTGTCGGTGAACCGACAGCGCAGACATGGTTTCGGACATTCCGATCTGGTGACTTCGACCTCGAAGTTAAGGAAGGGTGACGACGTCCCAGTGAACATGACGACGGCGAGAGTGGAAGGCACTACTGGAAGCCAACACGCGAACAACCGTTCGAGAGTTTGCAGAACAGCTTAGCGTGAGCGAAGGAACAATTTTCACTCACGTGGATCGCGGAAGAAAGACATTCAAGTGGGTGCGGTAGAAATTGAACGATAGTCAAAAAATCGTCTTTGAAGTGTCGTCTGCCCTTATTCTGTGTAACAAGAACGACCCTTTTCTTGAGCGAATTGTGACGTGCAACAAGAAGTGGATTCTCAACGACAAACGGCGACCTTCGGCTCAATGGTTGGATTGCCATCAGGTTCCACAGCACTTTCCAAAGCCGAAATTCTACAAAAACAAAAAAAAAGATTATGGTGACTGTTTGGTGGGCTGCAGCCAGGCTGATTCATCACAGCTTTCTGCTTACGGCGATTACAGCGAAGAACTTAAACTCCAACAACAACGACTGGCATTAGTCAGCAAAAAAGGACCAATCCTTCTCCACGACAACGCCCGGCCTCACTTTGTGGAACCAGCGCTGCAAAAGTTGAACGAGTTGGGCTACGAAACTTTGCACTCAGCCGCCATATTCATCAGAGCTTTGCCCTACCGACTATCACTTCTTCAAGCAGTTTGACAACTTCCTGCTTCGCCAAAGACTGTGACGCAAAAGATACCTTCAACGAATTTATCGTTTCCAGAACATCAGAATTTTTGTACTATTAAAATAGGCGTGTTTCTCTTGGCAAAAATGTGGAAATTCAAATGGTCCTTATATTGATTGACAAAGTTTTGTTTGAAGCAAGTTATGACATTTTAAGTAATAAAGTTAAGAAGGCTCATTCACTTTTCAACAACCCCCCAATGGTAAGAGTTTTGACTAAGAAATAGCTTAAAAACAGCCTAACGACTCTCTTCAAAAGATACGATAACACATGGAGCTGTTAAAGGAATTAAGAATATTGTGCAGCAAGAGTGTGTCACTACCGTACCGCTAAAATGACACCTTCCATCTACAAAAAAGCTGAATCATCGTGTAATCAATTAGATTACGTACACGTGAAAACTTGCAGCAAGAAACGTGGGATTTAAGCATTTCTTAGTCTGTGGAAGAAAACCTTCAGGTCAATAAGATCTTGATTGAAAGAGTTTTTAACCCTTGTGATAATATAATCCATCTGTTTACTAGGTACTTTTTCGTATTCATGAGCTTACACAAAGTTGTTAGAGAAAGCTGCCTACTGAGGCCAACGCTTTGATGCCTTCGCCTTCATGAGAGCCTCGATGATACCAGTCGAGTGTCCACAGCAGCTCATTCTTACAATGTAGTTTTCCATATTCGGACAGCAAAATTGATTTTTGTAAAAGAGGCTTCTACGTTCATATTTATATTTGCTTCTTCCTATCACTGCCAAATAGATGTTGGTCGATTTTCAGTGCATTATATACTAGCCAAGGGCGTATGTGGCGCAGTGGTTGGAGGCGCCATTACGACACACACGTGGAATCGATCCCCGCGCCCATCATTCACCATGCCTTCCATCCCTCTGGGGTCGGCAAATTGGTACCAGACATGTCTGAGAGGATAGCATCACTGGCTCGATATATCGATAGGCCACCGTGAGTCATTGTAAAGGCCACATATGCATTCAATCACCTCCAACGATACTTAATGAAGTCGAATGCATGGCGCATCCCTCGAGGATTAATCACGCCGAGAGCTTTATCCTTCTTCCTTTATATATCACCCATACCACCAGAAATCTCTTCTCAACGGACGAAAAACATCATTTGCTGTCACTTTCAGTGCAATGCTTTCGATTTTTACTACTTCGTGGAAGTGGTTATAAGTAACTCGCGGGCTTCCGCTGTAGCATAGGTCTAGTCATAATGGGTGGAGATGGTAGGGTCATGTTCGACTGTTCATCATAGTTCGACATCAAAGAGTGCACTTAACAACGAGGAAGAGGTTTGGCATTCGGCTGTTTTTATGAGACAAAACAGGTCTTTTGTCCAGAACTGGAACCTAACAGCAGTATCTGCTGATTTCAATAGTTCAATACGCTTAGCTACATTCGACTATTAAGTAATCAGCTCTACGGAAAGCTAGTATCATCTTTAGATAGCAATTCCATTCATAACAAAAAAACAGTTAGCTCCATTATTTGTTTCAGTGCGTTTGATTTCTAATATGCTCTCACCGTAAGTCGGTCAACATTGTGAGTGAGGTTGATCCAGTCATTTGAGTTCCCCTGTAGCGGTTCAAAACCGACAACACCTCCAGTAAGGATTATAACAATATAACAACAAGAAATTCATATTGTATTCAATGTGTTACAATTTTCTCAGTAATTTCTAGAAAGAAGAGAAGACCAGCTTGATTTTCTGAGTAAAAAAGAAGTGAAAGCAAAATAGTCGTTAAACAGGGTTTGTGCTTTCATAAATTCTCAGTCATGCATCTACGTTCTCGACAAGTATTAAACAACTGTTCCATTTAGTAGGTTTTGGTTTCTCAAGCCTGTCCAAGGATACGGACACCTTTCTTCCTAGAGACAAGGTATCTTCTTCTGCTGTTCCTTTCCAGAAAAAGTGTCACACGAAGTAGCAATACTGTAACTGACTCAAAAAATGTTTTAAACGAAGTAAATTTCCCTTAGAATTTTCTTAGACTTAGAAAACAGAAATGCTTCATAAAACTCCTTGATTTACCATATTTTAGGGAGATAGATCTGGCAAAATGGACAGTTATAATATCATAGTAATGGGTGCAGTCGGCGTTATACTTCTGATACTAATTGTTGTGCTTACTATTGCATTAGTAATAAGGAAGAAGAAACGACATGAACGGGAACAACGACTTCGTGCAGCATTGGATGAAGAAGAACGTCAACGGAAAACTCGTGAGGTAACACGTATAAGGCAATAAGCCATTCATAGCCGGTATCCTACCCTGAACGACGAAATCCGGTGCAAACAATGAAGAATGAAAGGAAAAAAACATTTGGAAGTGAGGCATTCCCTGAGGGTTGTGTCATGCGTTCGACTCCATTCGTAGCATTGTAGAAGTGAGTGAATGTACATTTCTCCTTTCCAGAAGGTCCTGAACCAATTTTCCGACTAGGGGGGAACTGAAGTCTTGGTCAGCCCAAAGAACTGGGTCGAACCCGAGATTGATCAATGGGTGTGGAACCACTATCAGGTACCCTACACGAATCCCTACGCTGCACATTTTTTTAAAATGAAAAGTCATTCTATTTACTGCACAGACTTCTTGAATACTATTCGTTTCTTCGTATCCATCACTCACAAAGGTCTTGGAACATTTCACACCTGGCTTTGGCTGCTGGCCGAGTATTTTCGCCTTCCTCACGAAAGCCTTTGAATGCTAGTAGGGTCAATTCCTCTTGCGATCTAGAGATAGGTGAGCTAAGACGTTCCTAAATGAATTGGAGAGAGTTAAATTAGCCCAGAGAAGTTTACCACCAATTTTCCGAACACGGAGGGATGGGGCTTGGTGAACGTGGGTGTACAAAGTTACGAAAATGGAGATGAACTAGAGTATAGACAAAAAACTAGCACTGTTGGCATTACCGAATCCTTGATGCTGTTCAATACTTTGCGCTAACAAGGTAATATTCTTTAATAAGCGCTAGTCAAGTGAAAGGGTAATGGTGATTAGGGAAGAGAATGTCATGGAGTAGACTCTTGCTGAGTTCTCCAGAATGAAAAATTAATGATAAAATATCGACATAAAGGCGATGCGTTTGATCAAAATAGGCAGAAATAGTTAAAGAATGAATGGTGAGCTTAACCAGAGGCTTCAAGAGTGCAGGGAGTAATCACTTGTCGAATTCTCAGGTTTCTCCTCGCCTGAACCAGTACTAACTGGTAAAATGTAGGGTACTAGCCCTTGAACTTTTACACAAATAGCATGTTCCAATGACACCCTGACTCAACGGCTGCGTTTTTACGTGATATCTGCATGACTACACGACAAGGACGACCGCTTACTATCCTGGCTCTAAATGCAGTGTGAATCATCTTATCTCTGACTTTATCACGAAACTGATTATTTAGCTCCATGTTACTTCGCGTCAAGCTTCAGGCACAAAAATTGGCAAGCAAATGTGAAAAAAAGGAACAGGAACTAAAGGAAGAGAAGAGCTAGAAGATCTGTTGAAAGAGATGGTAATTGTCATTTAGCTAGCATATTCGTAATATCGAAAGATGTGTTTCAAAGGCCATGTAGCTAAGAAATATGTTATATCTAATGGAGAAATACCAACACCTTAAGACAGTAGAAAAAAAGGAAAACAAATGCCTATACTAAAGAGCCTATAGGACGATAAAAGTATTACAACAGAGATTATGAAGTGGTGGTACGAAGTAGAATGAACACATCCGTATTGGGTTCCCTAGATGGATATTAAGAGTCCTCTGTATTAAAAATAAAAGGTAAATGATTCGTTTATGGATCAGTACCTAGAAGGATATGCTATGCATTTATCTCCATACGTGACATCGTAGACGTAGTTGAATGCATATCTGTTTCATAGATTGTATTGTAATGATATACGTCAGTGCTTTTCTTCTTCCTTCTGATCTGGTAGAAGTTCTGCGACACCGAAAGGATGAAAGGGTTACCAACACGGAGCTTGGGATTGAATCAACGCTTGATTTAATGTGTGTACTGCTTGGCATCTCTAACCACCGTGATACCGCGTTTAGTATAAGGACCACCCATTTTTCTCGTAATTACAGCAATATAAGCAGCACAATTACAGATGAATGTAACAAACGATTTAGTACCGAAATAGATGAGAAAAGAAAAAATTGCTTATACGTCGTTGCAGCCGCCGAGCAAAGAGGGGTGGAGGCATGGACCAAGTGATGTGGATTTTGCAAAAGGAAAAGATGGAAAAAAGCGATGAGAGATCCAACTGAGAACGCGAATCCGAAAGACGTTAATAAGATGGTGAAAATGCTTCAACAAAAGCGTATGGAGAAACTTATGAAGAAGTCATAGTGATCGTTGACTTTGTAACAAAATCAGGCAACTCTAAAAAACAGTAGTTTGGTAAAATACAACGGAGAACAGATCTGTACTCGTCATTATCATCTTGAAGCATCCTGAAATAAACTTCATTTACTGTCGTAATTTGTTGACATGATATCAAGTGTCTTTTGCGAAATTGTGAAACGCATCCAAAACGAGTGAACTACGGTGTACTCGAAAGCTGAAAAACAAGAAAGCTCACTAATACTTGATACTTGAATGGGTCCGTCCTCATTACTATGTGTGGGCTCTAGCATAATCTCCACTTTTTTGGAGGTTTACTGGCTAAGCCATTCTGGTCCCCCTCGAATCCCGAGGTCAGCCTGGCCAAAGTCTGCCCCAGGTCTTCACCACCACAGGCAGTCGCAGCCCTTGTGGATCAGAGGGAGATTTGTCACCATGTGATTGATTTGATACCAGGACGGTGGTGGGTTCTGGTATTGCTTTACTCTTAGCTAGGCTTCTTAATGGAAACGTCGGACTCCTTCTCAGCTTGGGAGACCCTGCCAGTAGGATGAATCCTCCCACGGTACATCGCAGGGACACCCAGGAACAACTCCCCGCCACGATGAGGCAGTAAACCGTTGGAAGAAAGCTCGTTAATATGCACTGTTACAAAGCCTACCATAGAGAATTTAAGCATTCGAAAAGACCATAATATCAGCTGATGGCTTTAGGCTATTGGGAATCCATATTTTTTACACCCGGCCCAATGTCATGTATTGAACGCTTTCCAACATATCTTTCCTCTTATCCATCATTTACGAACTCGTTCGAATATGTGTGTGGGTTTGCCCTTTTGGAATTTTTAGTTTTTTCCTTCTACGGATGTTGTTGAATGCTGGTTGAACATATTCTCCCTGAAATTCTGAGATAGCCGTGATAAGGTGCTTCCTTGATTTCAACACCTGACAGCTCCCAGAGAAGTTTGATATCTATTTCCCGATCTCGAAGGAATGGAAGAATTAGTTGGCTCGGGGGCGATGTCGAACCACGGCCTTACGCATCTTACTATTATTATATCTCTTCCAGTGGTCTAACACGCCCGACAGAGATAAAGGACTGCTTGATTCATCTATTCTCTATAATGGGAGAAAGAACAAAGTTACTTTCATGGTCGCCATTAGGACCTACTCGAAACATCGAAAAACTTAAACAGCACAAAAAAATATCTTTGTAAATAGGAATACAACCAGTTCGTTGTAAATTATCAAGCAGAAGAACTGTTGTGTACAGCTGACCTACATTTCTCTAGATGATCCTTCAAGCTGAGAAGTTCCACATAAATTACTGGAAGCCCATCCATGAGTGAATCTATGTCTAGACGAAGCCGAACGAAATACGCGTGGCTAAGTGTGAGGCTTTCCGCGTGACCCATGTGTCTCCTTCACGAACGCATCCACACCATGTTAGTCGCGAGAGGACGTGGGTGGGTGTGATCCCAAAGGCGATTTTGTGCTTCCATTGGATATTGCTTTGACGAATAAACAAAATAGCCTTTGTATTTACGCAGAAATCTTCGTACATGTAAGCGCCGCATGTTTGCACATATGTAAATCAGCTCAACAGTTAATTCAACCAAAAATTTGCAATCAAGTGATTGGGAACTGCATGAGAGTGGCTAGGGTCCGCCTTCAACAAATAAACCCCACTTCCACTATGGAAGAGACTAGCGCAAGCCATCCATAAGATAAATGGCATTCTCATAATGGCGGCAGAGGCCCCAATGAGGCATGCTCAATCGGCAGCGTTGAATAGGAGGATTAATATAGGCTTCTAAAATCTTAGGACCAGTCTAGAGGCGTAAATATGTGGTGGAAAAGATGACGACCTGTACTTATAACGCATGCACGCAAGCATACGAATCCCCCAATGAAGACCTGACAAGGCAAACTATAGATTAAATAAGACGTCAACGAACTAGTTAGAACGATAAGACATCGAACACTTGACTTCGTTTTTCGAGAGGAGTGTTTTCGAAATATATGAAAATATAAATAGTGTAGGGATAAAAGATAAAGCTCTAGGCGTTGATCAGTCCTTGAGGGATGCGTCATGCACTCGACTTCATTAAGCATCGTTTGGAGGTGATTAAATGCATATCTGGCCTTTACAATGACTCGCAGTGGCCAATCGATGTATCGAGCCAGTGCTGCTATCCTCCCAGACAAGTCTGGTGGTACCAATTTGCTGACTCAGGAGAGATGGAAGGCTTGGTGGGCCATGGGAGTAGGGATCGATTCCACGTGTGTGTTGCGGGGCGCCTCCGACCACTGCGCCATACGCGCCACATAAATAGTGTAGTTGGAAGAATCTACGTCCCTACTAAACATATTTTGGACACAAGCATTGATTGAACGTCAATTCGTTTTAAGCTACTAACGACCCGCATCGACTCTGTCGGTTGACGAGAGGTGGATCAATACCAATTTTGACATTTTTCGTCATCAAAATTCCAAGAGGAGCTCATGATGAAGATGAGGTCAAGGAAAATGGTGTATATAGACTTGGAAAAGTCTCGTAGTCAAAACCGGACCTTCTACAAGATAGGCCATTTTAACGCTGAAATGTCTGGACCCACTGATTAGAACAAAATGAAAAGGACGAGAGGTTGTTTTGATGACCAGGGTCATTCATGGTAACTCACAATTCCAAGAGCACGACTCTCAAGTCTGGACGTGGAACCTCTCAGTGGAGAGTAAAATAATGAAATAGATTACGTCACAATCTAATGTCTGCCCTTGCCTAGCCGATGTTAAAGTTGCCTCAGAATTTTCAACGCTATCGGACCATTGCCTCCTTCGCACAGGATTCGTTTTTTCGACGAAACGATAGACGCTGGGTAGAAAAAAGAAAAAAGGGAATTACGAAAGTGCCGTAAACTGGAATTTACGAAGACCATCAGTCCCCCCTCTTAGGGAGATGTCATTATCGGTAATATTCACAAGGAATTAAAATAAAGGCTTAGCAACAGAAGAATAGCAGTAATGGCCAAATCTGTATAGGTTAGGAAAAGCACCGGCGATGATCTTCGTGTTTATGGACTAGATCTCAATGGGCAGCGCTGGAACAGAGATGAGGTTTCTTGATGTTTTAGCACATTTTCGTGTTGCTCGGTGAATAAAATGGGATTGGAATGGAACAGATGAAATCACGAACAACAGCAAAAATGATTTCACTTACCGAAGTCAAAACAGTGACATTAGGTTTCTTAACTCAGTATCGAATAAGATAATTTAACGTTACTGTGGCTGAACTCTTTACCCTTATGCTTCAGAAGCTAGATGTCTTCTTTGAAGTGGATAGAACCCAAGTGAGTGCATCGCTTTTCTTAATAGAAACCCTTCGAAGCTACGAATTGCAATTTTTTTCATGCTTCTCAATGAAAGCTTTGATTCCTTTTGATGAACAACAAGAAGATATCTCTCTTTCCCTCTCTCCTTCTCTATCTCTCTCTCTCTGATTGACAAACTTTCCTTGAGAACACGGAAGTGAGCACGTACCACTTAACACCTACGCATTGACTTCTAAAAGTAGATCTTCATTCTGTGTTGAAAGAAAACTTCAGGAATTCACGTTTCTTTTTTGTGGATGCAATAGAGAAACCATAAAGCTTCCTATAAGCACTTTTATAAAACCTACATTCTACTTCTTCTATCTGTAAAAAAAAGGCAGTAGGGACCATCATCACTTTAAGAATTGAGATTGCTCTTTGCGAAACAACTCCTAATTGGTGGGAAAAGTTCCATGATGCTCTTCCAACTCCACTGATTTGAATGGATCCAGGTGGCATCAATTTTACGACTTTTCACATTTTTAAAGCTTATTTCTAAAGAGGTTTCGTGGCCTTTATATGTTGACACATTTCTTCACTAAGATTTGATGCCAGTGCCTTTTTTCACCTTTATATCACGAAACTAATCAATAAAACAGATTTTCAATTAGAATTAGACATTAACAGTCAAGGGAGAAAATAAAGAAAAACTGAATTATATTCGAATAGAATGCAATAGCACAATAAAAATCTATAGAGCAGACCCGTTTGAGAAAGATAACGACATTTATTGCATCGCTAAGGATTCCATGAGTGTTTGCAGCACCAGTTTCAGTTTAAAGAAACCTGAGAGGAGCTGATGGAGAGAACCCGTCGGTGGCGTAGACGCCTCAAGACTACGAACGTGAGTAGTAGGACTGACAGTGCTGCCAACGAGTACTTCATAAAGTCGATGAACTTCGGGATGAAAACGAAGCCTATCCAGATACTGTTATAGACGGAATCGATGAGAACTGTGTGCGAGTCCTCCCAAAACATCGGCACAATCGCCTGCGTCATGTCGCGATTTTGGCTGAAAAAACAAAGGAAATTTTGAAGGATTAAATTTGAGTAACTCTTTATACAATTAGACACATCATTACTTTCTGGTTATTCACCTATATATGCTTACTGATCAAATCGGGATGCAAGTGGTAGTGGCCCTCAAGCAGGGACCTAAGCTAACAAGTTCGACATTTTCATCCGAAAACGCTTCTCGCATCGTAAAAAATAGAAAACAACAAAGTTCAAGAAACGGAACCCAAAAATTCCCTGGAAGTGATTCTTCTTTTCCTTTGTCTGGACGGTTTTTGGGAACATATCGGCAGCGTCGATGAAAAGTGCGATCGGCATTAAAAAGTGAAGACATTATGGCTTATTCCATAGCTTCCGTTTACGGGTGATTGCTGATATCACTTGTAGCTAAAACAGGGTTTAAAGAAAGGCGAAACGAAGATGTTACCCTATTCAGGTTCAACGGAACCAAAACCTCCAAATGCAACGTCCGAATAGAACGAGCTGAGAAGACAAGAAGATGAACGACTCTTCTCCAAAACTGAGAACTTGGAGGCGACTAGTTTTCGGAACTCATAAATGTTTCTGAGTTCGTGTTTTTTTTTTTCGCCTTAACAAACGATTACCTGGAAAAGTTTATCACTAAGTAAGAAGTACGAAATAGGAACTAATGTGGTTTAATATGCCATCACGACAGTGATTTCTTAACTATTTCAATCACGTACGTGAGCCTGGAGTCCGTATATCTGACTGCCTCCGACAAACGAAACGAAACTGCCTTTCGTGAATCACAGTCCTAAGACAACGAAAAGAATGCAGGAAGTGCTATAATCCAGACGATACACGAGAAAAGTCCTTCAAAGTATTCATACAGATAGAGTAAAGAAAAAACTGCTCTTTTCCTAATGAAACGCCAAGATGTTCAACACATCACGGACAACGTGGCATTGGATATAATACATTTTTTCGTAAAAATAATGGATGCTTTCAGCTCTAAACCAACAAATCACGACTCATATCAAAAGATATTTACCAAAATAGAAGACATTGGAGTCTGAAAATTTCGCCTGCTAAACAAAAGTTCTTTCATCCTAATACATGATAGACCAGAGTAGCCTAGAAAATTTAAAAGGCAGAAGTAGCTCACAAAAGCATCGGTAGAGGCTTTCCTGATCAATCCCTGAGGGATGCGCCATGCATTCGACTTCACTAAGAATCGTTTGGAGGTGATTGAATACATTTCTGGTCTTTACAACGACTCGCGGTGGCCTGTCGATGTGTCGAGCCAGTGCTGCTATCCACCCAGACAAGTTTGGTCCCAAGTTGATGCCCCCGGAGGGTTGGAGGGCTTGGTGAACGATGGGCGTGAGGATCGATTCCACGTGTGTGTTGCAGGGCGCCTCTGACCACTACGCTACACGCGGCCCTCAAGTGACTATACGTAACATTTATTCATTTACATAGTCGTCTACTTCAAATTAATTTCTTAACTTTTCTCAGTTTTACTGCGTTTAACTCTTCTGTTAGTTTAACACTAAGCAAAATGCGTAGCGTTCACTCACACAACGGCACTGCTTCTCATCACAGGCATCGAGATCTGTAGTCGATAGAACACCTCTATTACTGCTCCGGAATACTGGAACACTTTCAGACAGCAACGAATTAGTTTCATAGTTCTTAATTTTGAAGAAGATTTCATCGTATTCCAAGAAGCCTAGCGAAGTCTTGTAATTTTGCACATGCTACGTGGCACCTAATGTTTGAAATCCAAATATAAATGCGTGGAGTTTTTGTTCTAAGAACCTGACGTTTTCCTTCGAGCGTACGATATTTTCTTTCTTTAAAGAATAAGAAGATAAAGCTTTCAACGCTAGTAAACCTTTTAGCTGCGTCATGCATTCGACTCCATTCGTAGCATCGTTGGAGGTGACTGAATCCATATCAGGCCTATACAATGACTTTAGAGAGCCTACCAGTCTATCAAGTAGCAAGTGTTTTTAGCCTCCCAGATAAGTTTGGTATCAATTTACCGACCCCGACGGAATAGAAATGTTAGTGAACCTAGGGTGCAGAGTTGAACCATTGTGTACAAAGTTCCTACTTCAAATCCACACACTTTTTTCACAGCCATATCATTTTTTGACCAAATAAACCAATACGTGCTATGAAATAAAGTACCGGCTCATGGCTGTACATCATCGGTCGATGTGATTCATAATTTGGATGAAGGCCGACGACTGAATTTATCATTTGCGGAGGTGAGTAGAGAAAATGTGGCGGAGAATACATTACTGCGAAAGGAGTCGGTTTCAGTCGGCCTAAAAAGCGCTCATTAAAGCAATGACATTATGTACACTCTATCAATACATTAACGAATTTATTTCATATTTTGAAGGATAAAGGATAAAGCGCCCAACCTTGGTCAATCCCCAAGGGATGCGTCATGCAATGCATTCGACTCTATTCGGAGCATTGTAGAGATGACTGAATGAATATCTGCTTTGTACAATCAGTTGCGGTGGCCCACTAATCTATCAAGCGAGTGTGCGAGTGTTTTTCTTCTCTCAGACGGGTCTAATAGCAAATTTCTAGTCCCGAAGGGATGGAAGACTTTGTGAGTCAAGGGCACGGGATCGAATCAGGAATTGATCCAGCATGTGCTTGTTTGGAACTCCTATCCATTGCCCTACACGCATCTCTACTGTGCAAACTTTACTAACTGACAGGTCATCACATTTACATTTATGTGAAGATCCCAGCACTTATCGCAGTTGATTCGCTTCTTCGCATCCATCATCAACGGAGGGCGTGCGAACAAACTAGCCTTTGACCCGATATTGCAGAGCACCTCTAACCACTGAGCTACACGCGATTTGTAATTGCGTGTCTAACTAAAAGAGCAATCTGGAACACTTCTAGCCTAGAGACGCCGGGTTCCTAGAATCGAATTCCATTGGTTCGGATTTCTATTTACTCGATGACTGAGTAGTAAGAATCATCGATTTTCCATCTGAATATGATCATAACAGCAATAACAATGATAAGTAATAAAAAAGGCGCGCGTGTGGTGCAGTGGCCGGAGGCTGCCTGCAACACACACGTGGAATCGATCCCTGCGCTTATGGCCCACCAAGCCTTCCATCCTTCCAGGGTCAGGAAATTGGTAGCAGACTTGTCTGGGAGGATAGCAGCACTGGCTCGATACATCGGTAGGCCACCGCGAGCCATTGTAAAGAGCAGATATGCATTCAATAACCTCTAAACGATGTTTAATGAAGCCGAATGCATGGCGCATCCCTCAGGGATTGATCAACGCCGAGAGCTTTATCCTTTATCCTTTTAAGTAATAACAAAAAATAACTTTAGAAGAGTAAACATGTTGACGACAATGGTGATGTTGGGAATAATTGAAGAAGTAGATAGCACGATTTAAATGTTGTCCTTTTCAGTGAAGCACTTGCAATGCGTTTCGATTGAGAAAAGAAAATGAACTATTGGAATAACCTTATAAATATTTCAATACTAGTAAAAAGTCACCAGGATAGCAAACAAGTGGGAAAATTCCAGGAGGCACCAAATAAGTTCCATCCACGTAGCTGCCGTAGCAGCAATCATGGCAGAGATTCTTCTGGAGTGTGCAATTCACCGCTCCTGGATCTACGCACCGACGTGGATCTCGGCTAAAACACATGCGCTCTTTTTTTTGGTTAAAATCTACCTGTACAAAAATTTCAGTAACTCCAGCTCATTAGTGGTTTCTTCGAATTTATGAAATGTATGCAATATGAATAATAATTAGGTAAGTGTGTGTGTGTGAGAGAGAATTCAGAATGTATAAGCTTTAAAAATTCAAAGTAAAAGAAGAATAAATAAACGAAATGGAAAAAAGAACTTCAAAAAACAATAGGAGAAATGGCGAGAAAAAAGAACACCTCAACGCATAAGCACAGATGCTGCTTGTCAACGCACGCACTGTGAATTGAGATCAGTGCATATCGACTATGGTGCCAAACGTCCACATTAGGTACATTCTTTATTGGCAATATTCTTTTGCAGCTGTAAATTAGTGCAACAAGGTAAGAGTGCCGAAAAAGATTCCTGTATTTGCGTTTGTAAAGTAAAGGCGTCTTAAGACCCTCTTTGTAGACAACAGCTCATGTTCGACATCTTCCATCCAAATCACAATCCTTGGTACGCTTGTTGTGGGAGTAAAAAAGGTCACCCGACAAAGCAAAATGCGCCAAAAAAGGACCAATTTAAATAACTCAAAAGGCCGACTTTCTATAATTTGAAGAATTTGAAGGAAAGGAATTGAAATCGATGCATATGTGTTGAAGGCTTTGTGTGGCATTGTTTAGTAGTGACATTTATTACCAACATTTTTGCTAAAAAAACAAGTTCGAGACCTACGTCCTTCCCATGACTGTGGTCATATTGCTTAAGCCGACAAGTATGCTTGTATTAGAATTTCAAAGACCTGATTAATTGAATAGAGGCGTGCCTTACTCAGGGCAATAGGGCCAGTCCGGATAGTAATTGACCTTCTCGATGTTCTTGTATCGGAAGCCAATGTTTATGTCGGATGTCGTGTCATAATCCTCGTATGGTACTGCATACCTTTGAATAAGTAAGAATTTTTCTCATCCATTCTGGTAATGTTACTTTACTGGAAGATTTAATCAATAAACAATTTCTATAATGGTGAGATATTTGCAAAACTCGGACCGCAGGTGTCTACGGTGGAGAATGAACGCGCTATTGTCCTTTCCGGGGAGTAACGCGTTCACCACCACACCATGCGGGTCCTTCGTTTGCGCCTGTCTCTCAGCTAGTTCTATCGATCTTTTGCTATAAAAAAAACTAACTATAGCCTCAGCTTAACTGGGTTCAATGCCGATTTGGGCTTCCCAGATCAATCCCGCTGACGGGTGATTGCTGGTGGCAAAAGATCGATAGAATTAGCTGAGAGACAGGGAAACGAAAGGGCCCGCATGGTGAAGTGGTAAACGCATTACTCACCGGGAAGGACAATACCGCGTTCGTTCCCCACCGCAAACACCTGCGGTCCGGAGTTTTGCAAATATCTCGCCATTATATAGAAGTTATATTTCAAGATTTACCCTGCCGTTAAAAAGAATAGGCAGTAAATAAAAAGGTTAAGAATATTATTGATAGTAAAGCACTTACGTGTAGGCCGGGATTCCACGGACGGTAGTCTTATTGAAGAACGTTTTCGTAAATGAGCGACACATAAATGAATGGAAGAAAGGCAGCTTATCGTCTTCTTGAAGACGCATTTTGCAGAAGCTTCCAGAGTCTTAATGTGGTTAATCTTAAAGCAATATTGATGTGGCAACTTCTCTTAAGCTTTCTTGTTTTTGTCGCAAAACCCAAATGGGCCAACGATTTCTCTAAAAGAGGAGAAATCTCACCAGATCCCCCGAATGCTTCGTGAATACTCCGTCGGCCACCATGAATCTGGTAAACTCGTCCGATTAGCCCACGTGATGATTTCGCCGAGCTCATCGATATTGCGTTTTCCAGTATTCATCCAATATTCCTCGTCTCTGCTGTTGTTATACTAAAGCTATCGTAATACTAGTCAGAAATCTCCTAGGAGTGCTACGAAAATGAAATGATGAGAGCACGAAAGCAAAAAGAACGAGAAATAAAAATATGAGCTTAATTATGACAAGTATGAATGATGAGGAAGTCGTACTCCTTGGAAGAATCCAAGCAGAGGCATATCTGGTATAGGTATAGGAATGATGCTTTTTCCACCATTCAGCAGACCACTCAGAAAACGGACAATCTGAAAAATAGTACTTCATAATGGCAAATAATTGTGTTAGCAGATTATCCACTTAGAACGAATTTTTGCTGACTTTTAATTGATTTTAAAGGGCCCGTGCAGTGCAGTGGTTAATGCCGCTCTGCGATACACAGAGTTCGATCCCGCGCCACAGGGTTACCAAATGTGCCATCACTCCGGTCTTGGCAAATTGACACCAAACCTACCAGGAAGGATAGCAGCACTGGTTCGACACATCGGTAGGCCGCCATAAGTGAATGTTTAGGCCACATATGCATCCAGTCACTTCTAATGATGCTTGACGAAATCGAATACATGGCGCACCCCTCAATGATTGATCAACGCCGAAAGCTTTACCCTTACTAATTTTGGATTTGGCTTGTTGCAGTCGGTCAACTAATCGTGGGAAATGCCGGCGCTACAAGAGTAGCTGTTTGCTGGAAGAACCCCTAACGGCACAAAACATCGAACTGACGAAATGGATCTGTACACTGTACACGGTGAAAGTTAGATTATGATTTAACATAAATCCATCCAGATATCGACGAAAATCATACTCAATCAGCATTGAACACATCGATGAGAGAAGACGACCGATTTTCGAGCTGCAGATAAACACACACACGTGCGTCACCACCTGCATGGTTGACGGTTTCAAAACAATGAAAAGAATGAAAGTTCTGAGGCGTAGAACTAGCCAGCCAGGTATTTAATTAACGTTCGGTGACAAAAATAAAAAAAGCAATGAGTGACGAAGTGGTAAAGTTGAGGCTGCGTATGATCCATTGAGCTGATCAAGTCTCACATCTCTTTGGAAACGGAAAATTGCAATTGGGTTTGTTTGGGATGTTCTTACCATCCATATAGACTGGTGACTGTCCGTAATGAAGACGTAGTAATGCCTACTGCAACATTCCAGGGATCTCAGAGATGATCGGAGTAACATTCAACGGCGTTCATGAAGAAGACTAGAATTCTTAGGCACCAGCCGAACCCACATGTAAAACCGAAGATGAGATGCGTGGGAGGAAACGAATCGAGATCGACGATGTGCTGCGATCGGTATGGTACGTTATGTGATGTTGGATCGTGCAAAGAAAATGAAAAAAATAATCAATAACTAGACTGAATATAAAATATAGCAGAGATCATCGAAGAATCATATGGAAGGGCTTCATTCATATACCTCTGAGTGGCCAACATCGAGAAGAGCATCGTTGTATCCGTCGAACAGAATTTTCTTCACTGGCTGGGATCTGAAACGAAAGCGAAAGATATTGTTTCCTTAGTTTTGACAAAATTATCATATCTAACAGCAATTGGAAATCAGGACAAAGAACTCTTATTTCGAGTTGTATGTTTCAAATAAAGTTCGAAATTCACACCGAATTGAAAGCTTCCGAAGAAAGCCGAGAAAATATGGAACGAAAGAAAAGCTACAGCAAAACGCATGAAGACAGAAACAAAGTGATACTGTAAATATTTCTAAAAATAGGATTCAAGCCATTCAAAATTTATATTTCAAAAATTTGAGCGATTCAAATAAAGGTCAGTTTTTGAAATATTTGGGTGTTATTTTAAATATAAGCCGCCCGCCCACACGAATGGATATTCTCCGAGCAGCAGCAATCCGAATCCAAGAAGGCTTTGTGCAACCGGAGTGATGTTGTACTTCGGGTCATGTAGACTTGCAGCAGCTCCCTAAAATTAGCGCAATAGATTTATTTAAATAAACTACAACAAGTTCAATGCATTCTTTCGTTGTTTTAATTTTTCATTTATAAGTATTTTGTATGTCAAAAACGGATAGGTAATACAGTGTTAGAAATGAAGTTCAATAATAAGTACACGGCCCATCTTCTGCTTCTCCAAGCCGAAAAAACCGCTAAGCCGTCCAGGTTAGGAAATTTGGTGCCTGAAACGTCTGAGAACTCCCTTTAATCTCCAGGGGCTGCCGACTGCATGTTTTCAAGACCTGGGAACGCTTTAGAACGACTATTTAAGGATTTCATAGACAACCTTCCGAACCAGTATTCGACGAAATTCATAAAGAAGACTAAAATCCTCAAGCAATGATCTAATTGACACGCAGGCTTGTAGATTCTCGCAAATGATGGGTTGGATGGGAGAAGTGCTGAGATCTGCGCAATAAGTGATGTAAGGTCACGTAAATAGATTGGAAAAAATAAACTTTTTGAATGCGTGGATAAGTGGATGTAAAGATGCAGCAGTTGCTCGAAATGTCTTCAGAAGCAGCAAGCACTGACGTAAGAGCTCATCGGAAAACAAACATCTTCAAATCCACAAATACCAATGTGTAGCTTGTATGCTTCGGAAATAGTGGTTCTCATAAACAACAGTATTGTTTCGTCAGAAAAAATGAAGACAGTAATTGAAGTGGACCTCCAGAGAAATGTTGACCAGTTAGCAGGAAAAAGTTAAGCATATGGATTGTGACAGCTATTCGATTTCCGCCCATTATAAATTAAACAAAAACTGTCAGAAAGAAGCGGATTCCATGTGATCTCAATGACAGGAACAATGCTTAGCTATGAAATACTCTAGTTGCAATAAAAAGGATTAAAGGATGAGGCTCCCGGCGTTGACCAATCCCTGAGGGATGCACAATGCATTCGACTTCATTAAGCATCGTTTGCAGGTGACTGAATGCATATGCGCCTTCATAGTGACTCGCGGTGGCCTACCGTGTGTCGGGTCACTGCTTCCATTCTCCCAGACAAGTCTGGTATCAATTTGCAGACCCCGGAGGGATGGAAGGCTTGGTGGGCTATGGGTGCGCGGACCGATCCTATGTGTGTGTTGCAGGGGGCCACCGATCACTGCGCCACACGCGCTCTTTTCATAGTTGTTGCAATAACAGCTATTATTTTTATTTATTTGTTTATATAACCCGCCTCAGCATAATGTGCAGATCTCAGCACTCTCTTCGTTTGATTCGCTTTCTCGCACCATTCAGCTAGTAATGTCTTCAAATTTCCGTGTGGGTTCCACTAATCGTTCAGAATTCTGGTCTTCACAAAAGTTTTTGAAACAGATTGATTTAGCCAGGCTTCCCAGATCTTCTCTAGAGAGATTCGACAGTGTTTATGGATTGGAGGGAACCCAGACGAGTCCAGTAACAAATTCGCAGCTCCGAAGACACGACTAGCAACTATAGCGCTTCCCGCGCGAATTGGTAAGAAAGTATTTACATTTCAAATTAGAATCGTAATCGGGGTTTCATACCAAATACTTTTTAATAGTGTAAGCTTTTCCCATTTTTTAGTATTATGCATACTTACCTTTCTTTAATAGCTTGCGTTCAAATTAATGAAAATGCATTCCGCCATGGAATGTGAATACAATGAAGATAGGATCCCGGAAAGGCTGAAAGCGCCGTCGTTCCCCACCGCAGACACCTGCGGTCCAGAGCTTTGCAAATATCTCAGCATAATTGTGATTGGATCACACATAATACCCTGCCGTGAAAAATTGTAAAAGGCACTGAATAAGAAGTTAAAATTGTGATTTCGTCCACAGCCTCAGCTTAATTGGATTCGTTGCCGATTTGTGCTACCTAGATCAATCCCGTTGATGAGTGATTGCTGATGGCACTGATCGATAGAAAACTAGCTGAGGGATGTGTGAAACGAACGACCTGCATGGTGTGGTGGTGAACGCATTAGCCCTTGGAAAGGGTAATAGCGCGTTCGTTTCCCATCGCAGACACCTGCGGTCAGGAGTTTTGCAAAGTCATTTCTAGTTTTAGCCACAGAAGTTCTTATTTTTTCAGGCCTAACTGCAATTTTCTACAACTTTGATTTCGTATGTTCTCGAGCAAATTTTATGTATAATAAAATGAATGGAGAAAAAACAACGCAAAGAATGCTATTAGTGAGATAATAAGTGATAGTATTATATTAATAACAACGAAGAGAAAAAGACATAGTTTCTCGAAAACGAAGAAATAGATCGACGACAACAGTACCGGTAAAAAGAAAGGAAGGAAGAGAAAAACTGCGTACTATTCCGCTTGGGTTCGGTATCGTTACTACATCATCCCATGAGCACTGTGAACACGTGTACTCGTCGCTGATGACGTACTCCTTGTAGTTCTGGTAGAAGACTTCTGTGCCGGCATCGTTCCATCTCAGATATCGTTTCTGTTCCGACTCACTGAATCCAGAAATAAATGGACAACTGTTTCTCACAAACCATTAGGAACAGTAGAAAACGTTTCTAAACGATGCACTCCGTTAGACATGTTATGAAGCATCCGAACAGTAGAATTTTCCTATTATTTCTGAACATCGTTTAGAATTCTTTAGAAGTACTGCTAATTAGAATAAACGCTTATTAGTAATCTCATATCATTCAAGGAGTAAGTAAATGCTTCTTTTTCGGCATATTAAGGCGAATTAGATCCTCTCCATATCACTGTTTTAACCAGTATTTCTTTGCTTTACATTTTGGATAAACTACTGGCTTAGTAAGTAGTTCAACTGCTCACCTTTAGCCCTAAACATATACACGGGAAGCTAATTGGAAGGTCGTTTTCGAAAGCCCTGTTACTTGACGATTTCGATCCTCTCGATAAATGTCGTTAAATGCTAGTCGACTTCACTTTCCATGGAATCCTTGGATACCCCTGCTACAGCGTTCTCACCTCCTCAACAAAGGCAGTCCCCAGGTATTGTGCATCGGATGGAAATTTTTTCAGAACAGTTTGGCTCCTAAAATAGGCCTTCGCTCTCGGAGGGATCTGGAGCTTAGTTATCTTAGGCCAGAGTTGATGTAGCGCCTATGTATGTACTTCTAGTGTTCTCTAACGACTGCACTTCCAACGAGATATTAAGAACAAGATATTCAGTTATCATCAACACTGGTCATTACATCTACTTTTTACTTTATTTTTGGTTAACCGTCTTCACATTTACTGCGCAGGTCCCAGTACTTCAGTACTTCTTGCATTCTATTCGTTTCCACTCATCCACCTCTCCTTAATGAATGCTCTTGATCATCTGTGTGCTTGTTCGATTGCTGCTTGAGTATTTTACCATCCTCATCACAACTTTCGTTGAATGCTGGTCGAGTCAATTCCCGTTAAAATTCTCCGATAGCTGTGCTGTGCTAGAGCGTTCCAGAGGTTTGGTGAGCCCGAAACATGGTCGAAGCAGTACCGTTCTCGTGATGAACGTCATCACTTTCATTGCAGAGCCCAGCCACTACATTTGATATTATTTCAATTAATATTTTCCTTCCCCATAATGATGCACTTTCTGGTAGGAAGGCATGTCAATATAGCACTAAGGGCGTAGGAGTGCCCTTCACTGATAAGAACTCTACTCAATGAGACAACAGTCGCCTTATAGGTGGCTAAAGTTCCTCTATTCAAAAAAATTATGGTAGTATTTAGAGTTTATTAATTAGTACGCGTTCTGGGAAAGATACTTGGCTTATGATGCATCTACTTTACGCTTAATCGCTTAAATGAGTAACAACAAGAAAGATACGTAATTTATGATCCGGGAAACCCCAATTTCTTCTATAAACTTTAACTTTTAACCATAAAAAAAGTTCTCGGCGTTGATCAATCCCTGAGGGATGCGTCATGTATTAGACTTCATTAAGCATCGTTTGGAGGTGATTGAATGCATATCTGGCCTTTATAATGACTCGTGGTGGCCTACCGATGTATCGAGCCAGGGCTGCTATTCTCCCAGACAAGTCTGGTAGCAATTTTCAGACCACGGAGGAATGGAAGGCTTTGTAGACCGTGGGTGTGGGGGATCGATTCCATGTGTGTGTAGCAGGGCGCCACCGACCACTGCGCCACACGCGCGCAACTCTTAACTATAGGGTTTTTTATATATATACAAAAAATCTTTGGATAAAGTCTAATTAGTATGTAAAGTTTATTTTCGAAGGAAGTTCCGCTCTATTGGCCATATTTCAACAGCGCATACACTAGTTAAAAAATTTGCTTAAGTATTACAGTGCCAAAATTCTTTCAATTCTCAAATTCAGTTTCAAACTGAAAAAGACTTTGAAGGACCGAAAAAAATACCGTATACCAGCGCTATCCGACGGAAAAGTGAACTCGTTATAATATTTAGGCACGTAAGCAGACTGCTAGTAGAAAGACGGATTCAGTGAAGCGACACACCCCTGCTGATGATGTTCATCGCTACTAATCAGTGAATAATAAAGCTATAAGATTATATAAGTCAAATATTGGTTTTTCGACGTGCTCTTCCCCAGTGAGGAACACTAGTGAAGCAGATGCAATACATGAAAAACAACACATCAAAACAGGAAAAGGCTGCGATTGTTGATAAATCGGAAGAGAATCCACCCTTAGAAAAGCGCAACGGTGTGGAGACGGATGGTCTTCACATTTACAAGATCACCTTATACAGTAGTAGGCACGTTCTTCTCATCTTTCTACTCCACTCTACATTTTCTTCAGCGGTGTGGTATTCAGCTGAGAAATGTACTGAGAACAAAATGACTTCGAGGTCTTTCAGCTGCATAGAAATATTTAGTAACAATTATCTTAAAAGCCGACTTTCGTTAAATCTAGGAAAAAAATAATCAATAATTTTCCAGACGATTGAGCTGACAGTAATTAATCAATTAACTGATAATTTTTATTAATTATCCATTGGCTAATAATGATCATCTCTTCAGAACCGATTGGAATGAGATCTTCAACAAATAAAGCATTAAAAACGCTCAACGTTGACCACCCCGTTAGCGATGCACCTTGCACTCGATTTCATTCACAGAGGTGAATGGCGGTTGTAGTAACCTTGCGATGTCGGTGTTTTTGCCCTCCCATACATGTCTGATAGCAATTTGTCGACCACGGAGAGAAGGAATGTTTGTTAGCCTCTGACGTGAGATTGAACTAATTATGGCGCTAAAACCCAAAAAGATGGGCTGTAAGAAGAAAGCGAGAATTGAAAGGAGACTATACAAGGAATCTGTAATGTGAACGTGCAAATATCACACTGTAATGTTTAGAGTTCCGCAAATCGCAGCATCTTCGTAGTCTTCTCACTCATATCACTATTTCGCTTCATTGCTCTGTAGGCATACCATACTTGCTCTTGGACTTAGACCAAATAAGAATCAGTAAGAGAAGAAAAAATCCACAGCTTCTAAATACATCTAACGCCTTACATAACTGCATAGGCAGGCGTTTCGATGAGACGAGGTTTGGCGCCGTTGTAGATTATCTCATCCGGATTGGAAACATTGAAGAAATGAAAACGTATCACATTCTTCATCGGCGGATTTTCCATCATAAAAGTCGAATAACTTGGACTTTCGTCGCGATGTTGTGTGAATTGCAGATTCTGTAACGTTTCAAGTTTATCCACTTAAGAAATAAAATCTGTTAACCAATTAATTACTAACAATGATTAGTAGATAATCGTTTAAATATCTGTTTTTCCGACTTTTTCCAACAAGTGGAAGGACTAGCTTATGCACATAAATCTATTTTCCTGGGTTCTCTAATATCAGTTGAATGTATTTTTTACCCTTCCAACGGTTTACCGCCTCATCGTGGCTGGGAGGTGTTCCTGGGTGCCGGACTACGATGTACAGCGGGGGATTCATCTCCTGGAAGAGTCTCCCAAGCTGAGAAGGAGTCCGACGTTTCCATCAGGAAGCCTAGCTAAGAGTAAACCAATAACCAGGATCCACCACTGTCCTGGTATCAAAGTCGCATAGTAGCAAATCTCCCTCTGATCCACAAGGGTTGCGACTACCCGTGGTGGTGAAGACCTAGGGCAGACTTCGGCCAAGCTGAACTCGGGAACAGCAAATCTCCGAAAAATGGAGATTATGCTGGGGGCCGCACAACCAGTAAGGATGGGCCATTCAAGTGTCAAGTGCCAAGTAATTTTTACATAGTAAATGACCCGTCATCACATCTACTGTGCGGATCCCAGCACTTCTTGGATTTCATTCATTTTCCTCGCATTCGCCGGCCACAACGGCCTTCGAAAAGTTCGTGTGTTGTTCCAGCTGTTGCTTGAGGATTTTTCTTCTTTATGAATGTCGTAGAATGCTGGTTGAGTCAATTCTCGTTGCAACCTTGGAAACACCCGAGCTAATGCGTTCTCAGGAGAATTTTGGAAGAGCTTTGGTAGAGGGTCGAACCAGCACATTGTTTCCTCATGAACTTTGTAATAACCATTGCGCCTCTCCTCTCCCACTGACTACTATACTATGGAGAATGAGACACAAAGACAAAACGAAATTCAGAAAAGATTTTTCTCACATATTCATAATCTCCACGGATCTCCCTCAATAGAGGGATTCCATGCCGGTTAGTCGCCAGGGAACGTGGTGCGACCCCAGGTGGTGAATAGAGGGTTAATCGCAGACCAAAAGCGACCTCCGCTTCCCTGAGACGCAAGTGAATCCAGGGAATGGAATCCCTGTTGCTGCTGCGCTAATTTCGCACATACCCTCTGTACACACGAGAACGTATTCATACATAAGTGCACGCGTCTGCTATCATTTATGCAAATTCTATTCCACGAGTTAATTCGTCCAAAAGCCTGCAGTCAAGTAAGGGGAGGGATATAAAACGCGGTCAGGAGTCGTCTTCAACAAATAAACTCTCCATCTACTCTGGGAGAGACTAGTATGGTACTGGTAAGCTACAAGTTAGTGTATCCAGCTCAGTGTTCAGGACTCAGGAAACTATATGGAAACCGGCCTCGTTCCCCTGATCCTGAAAAGAATTCTCAATTCTGTAGCGTTGGGTAGGAAGAGTACGGATAGGCTGCTAATCTTAGGGGCCATTCTATGCTGTTTAAGTCGCGAAGGAATAAGGTGACGATCTGAACCTACAATGCACACACACACTTGTTTGTGTCCTCAATAGAAGACTTGATCATGCACACAAGAAGAATAAGATACGAAATAATCGGACTGACTAAGACAAAGCGATCTTTGAGAAAGGAGAGCGAAAGCAGTGGCGTTTTTCGGCACCGAAGAAGAACTGTTTCTCGGAACATGCGACGGCTGTGGAGTCGGTGACGATGGCGTTTCCGTCAGCACGAATTTGGCCATGAACATCGATTTATTCGAACAATTAACAACCCAATCGGATTTTTTACGACTGAAAAGATGTGGATGAATACCGGCTTTGACAATCTTCGTCGTTTACGCGCCGACATCAAACTCATCAAGAAGAAGTCGAAGCGTTCTAAATGGACTCGGAGAAGTTCTACAGAGAAGTCCATATATTCTTCAAGGTCATCATTGGAGATTTCAACCCAAGATTCGACCAAGAACAACGTCTGAAGAACGTCACATTGGGACCCATAGATTAGAATGGAACGAATAGGGTGAGCGGCTATTTGAGTTTATCATGACGACCAAGACCGTAACTAGCAATTCGAGAAGCCCCACTCTCAATGCTGGACGTGGGAGTCTCCCAATGAACAGTACCATGACATCATAGTAAATCACAGAACGTTTTATGGGATTAGACCATTACCTCCATCGCACAAGATTCCGTTTTCCGCTGAAAGGAGAAAAGCCGCTAAATTCAAAAAAGGAAGTCACAAAACCACCACAAACTGGGACTTATTCAGTTCATTCGTGGGCTGTTGGGAAGAAGCTGTTCTCGACAACACCGACGAGGGAATGTGATCGGCTCAGTCTACCTCTTGACGTTAGGAAAATGCAAGCTGAGAGTTTGAAAGCCACCAAGATACGTCTGTCTCCTGAAACACTCAAGCTGATACGCCAGCGTGGAATCGCAAGAGCTACATGCAACCGCCAACTCAATTCCGAACTTGCAAAACAATGCAGGGGATACGATAAGAAGTCTTAAAGAGAGAACAGCAGCAGTTAAGGTCGAAACTGCAGAGACTAAGAAAACCATTCTTAAAGCCCACTAAAGCTTCGTCAGGTTCACAAACAAAATATCAACATTCTACAACGATATTAACATCGGCGTCAAGAGAAGGGTTGTGGAACTCTCGTGAACGTCATGCGAAGAGTGGGATGAGATAACATAGGAGTGAAAATTGATAGTCGGAAATTGCACCATCTTCGCTTTGCTGGTGATATCGTTCTTATAACACCAAACATTAGCCAGGCGGAAGAATGCTTACCGGCTTTGATAACGCCTGTCGAAGGATCGGTCTTCGACGAAATCTCCCAAGAACGTTTCATATGAAGAAGGATTGGTAACGCGTGCCCTATTCATGTTCAACGGAAAAAAATATATCTCTGAATGCTTCAGCCACGTCTAACTGGGTAAGGAAATCAACGTGGATAACTATCTAGCTCTAGAGTTACGCATCAAGAAGGCAGCGGCTTCGGGAAGCGTCGGGGATGTAGTGAACAGAACAAAGAACACCCGACTCCATGACCACCTTTTCAACTCCACGATTCTTCCTGCCCTAACGTATCTGGCAGAAAACTCGTCGCTGCGTTAGCAGAATGGAAGATCTCTCAGCGTTATTGAAGGAGCAGTCGCAAGGACGATGCTACAAGTATCCCTTGTCGCGCAAGTGAGGGAAGGGATCCGAAGCACCGACCTACGTCAATGATCGAAAACCAAAGATGCCTTTCTATACACCAAACTGTCGATGATAAGGTGGGCCGGAAATGTAATGCGTATGAACGACAATCGATGGATAAGAGCAGTTAGGGACTGGATTAATCGCGATGTAAAACGTACTGCAAGAAGAACACCGACACGATGGTCACAGTTCTTCACGAAAACCCTGAAAGAGTATCATGGTGCATGATGCTCAACGAGTCCCTATAGCGAGCAAAAACCAATGGTCCAGTCTTGCCGGCGACAGGGGAAAAAAGGAAGATTTACTGGCGCGCGCGCAAGCTGGAATTTTGCGCATGGACATGGAGTAGTATCAAGTTATCGAATGCGTAGTATAAACACTAAAGAAAAAACCAATCATTTAATTGAACAAATAAATCACTAAACAATCAGCAGTATTTCCTTTTATCACTTGCTTACCACAAATATTCATCATTTGTATGTTCTGAGTCCGAAAACTCATGTATTGATGTGTTACGATTAGCTAAGCACTCGTATATTTCGCCTAATACTTGGATATTTGGATGCCCCGTCCTCACTGGTTGTGCGGTCCCCAGCATAATTTCCATTCTCCGGAGATTTGCTGGCTCAGCCACTGTCGTCCCTTGAGGCGCGAGAACAGTTTGGCCAAAGTCTGATCCAGGTCGTCACCACCATAGGCAGTCTCCGCCGGCCTTTGTGGATCAGAAAGAAATTTGCTACCATGCGAATAGTTTCGTACCAGGGCGGTGGTGGATCCTGTTATTCGTTTTCTCTTAGCTAGGCTTCCTGATGGAAACGGGGAACTACTTCTCAGTTTGGGAAACTCTGCCGGGGGATGAATCCCCCCGCTGTACATCGTAGTCCGGCACCCAGGAACACCTCCCAGCCACGACGAGGCGGTAAACCGTTAGGAGGATTTCGTCTAATATTGGGATAAAACATCACTGTTTGGAACACGGCAATATTTCAGCGTAAGAATAGTTGTAAAGATGGAAATATCCTTACAATAACTGAAGTAGCAAATAAATGAAACTCGAACCAGTTAATTGTACAAATGAACTAACTCATGAATAAACCATGCTGATAGACACACCTTAATAACTTCATTCGTATAAATGACAGGAAAAAGGCTCCATATAATAGCAGACATTGCTAGACAAACCACTGCCACCACTATTGTACACCATTCTGCACGATGTAATCTGATCATTACCAGATACCGAGGTGACTAAGTTGAACTAAATTATAGAAGTCTTGTTCGCATTCACTGGAAGTCGTCTTACATAATAAGGATAGAGCAAACAGAATCAGAAGGATATAGAATCGATCGCTAACGGAAGTGCTGTGGGTTCGATTCCATTCGTAACATAGTAGAGATGATAAAATGCGCGTCTGGCCTATAGAATGGCTTTCGAGAGCCTACAAATGTATCAGGACAGTGTTTCCATCTTCTCAAACAATTCTATTAGCAAATTCCTACCCTCGAGGGATGAGTGTTTAGTTTGCCCTGGGTTAAGATCGAACCTATGACCCCATAACCATGTGTTTATTGTAAAGCAGCTGAAATCTTTGTGCTAAACACGCCTCTTGTAGATGATTATCTACACTGCTATACGACGTAAAAGCAATAAAAAAAATGTTACATAAAACATGAAAGACGAAAAGCCGGAAAAAATCCTTATGTTGGCAAGTAGAGACGAGCACAGCTTATTTGGTTTGAATTATTATCAGCGCTTATCACAATGACTGTGTCTCGACCTTTGTCTTATCAAGTGGGCTAGAATTTATGTGCATTTTGACTACTTTCAAAGAACGGAAAGAACAGTAAGGTATCTCGAAAGCTCTGCATTAAAGACTTAAGCAGTTCAGACTGAAGCATATTTAAGAATCAAATATACATATATCACTGGATAACAAATAGTTTGTTTTAACTAGATTTCCACTCACTAAGCTATCAGAATTCCTTAACAATACTTTCAGTTATGAAAGCCATTATCAGTGAATTTCTAACTTTACGGCATATCAACCCTTTAAATTACCCTGTATCATGCATTGTACGAATGCCTGAACCTCTTTAGTTCGATTCATGTTCAGGATTTTGATCTTCACTACGAATGTCATCGAATGTTGCTTGAGCAGATTCTCGCTGAATCCTCGGATAAACATGCTGGTGCGTCGTTAGGTCTTCAACACAGAAAATCGGCACCATTTGTGAATAGCAGAGTGCGTTACCAGATAAGCCTTATACCAATTTCCTTACCTTGCTCGATTGACCTTGGTCAGGGTAAAACCATGGCATTGTGTTACTATGCGGTGCCTCTAGCAATGCGCTACCCCGCTCCAGTTTACTGTCATTTTTTTTGCTAACAGTGACATTTTGTGAGTGTAGCGCAGAAGGTAGAGGTGCCCTGCAACTCACACAAGGTTGTTGCTTAGATCTCGCTCTCGCTTCATGGGCCAACTAGGCCTTCCATGCCTCAGGCATCAGCAAATTCGCACCAGAATTGTCTAGGCGGACAAGAACAGCGACTTTGTACTTGGTACAGCGTTAAGCCACGGCAAGTACTGTATTTATCAGATATGTGTTCAAGCACTTCTACGATGTTACGAATAGAGTCGAGTGTATTACACATCATCGAAGTGTTGACAAAGTCCGAGAACTTTATCTTTGTCTTCACCCATGATAAGTGTAAGATTACGCTACAGCTATTTAAGTTCAACCAGCTAAGGGTGGTTTATTTGCCTCCATAGTCACCCCTGACCATACTCGCAGGTTCGCATTGTGCTGTTGAAGTTGGTTCGCTTCATAATACAAAAGAAAGTAGTGAGTACGAAGAATATCGGTTCTTCAAGAGAATCGAAGGGATCTATTTGCCCACGAAGATTGACACATAATCCTTTAACGCCCACTATTCTTATAACCGAAAAAACTATAACAAGGATAGCTTCTGGATCTGTTAGGGCAGAGTAATAAGAGTTCGGTAGAAGGAGCCTAATTTGCCATCTTTACTCGTGATATTTGTAATACTAATTGGTCCGTCCAAATTCGACTCATTCGATTCCGCTCTTTAGACCAGATGGCCAAAGAGATTAATCCCTCAACCGATAAAAAACATGAAGCCGAGACAAATTTTACCGACGCCGATCGAAAATGCCCTGATTTGAAATCTCATCGGGAAAAGGCTAGCAAAGATATAAAAGCTCTGGAAGAAGTGAGCCTTTTTGCTAAGCTTTCACGAAGTTGTTTATTATCAACGAATTATAATCTAAATATCAAGAGACAGGTTCTAATCATCCACACGGTGTTAAACTCTAAGTTAACCACAATGGGAGGGAGGGGGAAGCGGGTGCAATGTAATGGTTTGCGGTGCTCGAAAATATACATACGTTTTCGTTGCTTCAATCCCAAGCCCCGTGGATCATCAATCCTTCCATCGCTCCGGAGTCCACAAACGGGTAACAGCATCCAGGCTTGATGAAGTCGAATGCATGACACCTCCCTTAGGGACTGACCAACGCTGAGTGTCTTATCGCGGCACTAAGCGCTTAGCTTGAGAGCGATAGGACGCGTGCCACATAAATATCGATTTCCAGGAATACTGCTTACTCTTCTGCACTTTGCAAACTATTGTTTCTGTTTTTAAATTAAAACTTAACACACAGTGACTGCAGATGGGACTGATCGATAGAAAACTTTCGATTGAAGTACAGTGTCTATTCCACAGTTTTTCTCCTGAAGTCTGTCTACAATGTTAACGGGTAATTGCTGATGGCACTGGTAGCTAGAAAACTAGCTGATAGACAGGCGAAACGAACGACCCGCATAGTGGGGGTGGTGAACGCGTTAGGCCCTGCAAAGGGTAATAGCGCGTTTGTTCCCCACCGCAGACACCTGCGTTCAGGAGTTTTGCAAACATCTCAGCATCATTGTGGTTGTATCACACATTATACCTTGCCGTGAAAAAATTGTAATAGGCAATAAATAAAACGTTAACATGACACACAATATAACAACAATCTATGGGAAACATACTTCGATGTTGCTCTATTTCTTCCATTATTTTTATTCAAGGTGTCTTCTAGGAAACGAATAAACAAAGGCATCGTATAGCGCACTGCGTAGAGGTGCTACTTGTTACACAGGGGTCAATGGTTCAATCCCACGCCTAGAAAAACTGAGCCCGCCAATCCATGCCTCCGGCATTGGTAAACTGATACCCGCACTGTCGGAAAGGATCACCTGTATCATCTGTCGTCTCTTTAACCATCGAATGACTCCAGCGAGCGCCAGTAAATCTTCCACTTTTTTCCTGTCGTCAGCAATAGTAGCTGAGTGGGCTACGCTCGCTGTAGGGACTCGTTAAGCATCATGCACCATCATTATATTTCAGCGTATTCGGCAAGAACTGTGACCATCGTGTCGGTGTTCTTCTTGCAGTACGTTTTACATCGCGATTAATCCAGTCCCTAACTGCTCTTATCCATCGATTGTCGTTCATACGCATTACATTTCCGGCCCACCTTATCTTCGACAGCTTGGCGTTTAGAACGGCATCTTTGATCTCCGAACGCTGACGCAGGTCGGAGCTTCGGTTCCCTTCCCTTATTTGTGTGACACGGAATACTCCTAGCATCGTCCTTTCTATTGCGAGTTCAACAAAGCTGAATGGTCTTTCATTCTGCTTACGTAGCAACCATGGTTTTGACGCATACTTTGATGTAGAAAGAATCCTGGAGTCCAGAAGCTGGGCACCGAGTCGGGAGTTCTTTTACCTCCTCACTATATCCTCAATGCTCTTGAAAGCTCCACAAGCCGCATCCTTACATCTGTTCAATTCTGGAGCTAAGTCGTGAATCACAATGAATTTCTGACCCAGACTGGAGCATTCGGAGATATTCATCCCGTTGGGCGTGAATGGGGCATACGTAACCAGTCCGTTCCTCATGAACATCGTATATGTGAGGTTTAGTCGAATATCAATCTTTCCACAACCGTTATCAAAGTCGGCAAGCATTCATTCCGCCTGGCTAAGGTTTGGTCTCATAACAATGATGTTATCAACAAAGCTAAGATGGTGCGAATGCCTGCCATCAATTTTCATTCCCAGGTTGTTCCATTCCAATGTCCGCGTGAGGTTCTCGAAGATGGCGGAGAATAATTTTGACTATATTGTATCGGCTTGCCCTCTCTTAACGTCGATGTTAATAACACCGTAGGATGGTGATATTTTGATTATGAAAATTTTTATATGGCTCAAGAAGAATCTGTGTGTACTGAATAAGGACGTCTGGCTCTCCAGGGTTTCCATGACTGCTTGTATTTCAGCTAAGTCAGAAACTTTCATTAAATCAATTAAAATAAGACAGAACGGTCTGCTGTACCGTCGCGATACTTCCAAGAGTCTTGTTATGGTGTGGGCATGGTCCATCGTATTTAATCATTTTCGAAACTTTCGCTTGTTCACATGACTGTCCTTCGCCCAGTGTTCTATCTTTCCTGTTCAGGATGAATCGAGTAAAAAGTTTGTAGACGACGTACAGCAAGAAGATTGAGAGATAGTTGCCGATGCCGTAGAGGTTACCCTTTCAGAACAACAACACGGTTTTGCTGGTCTTCCACTCAGTAGGGAAATCGCATTCAGAGAGCTAGCGTGTGAAGAGCATTGGCAGTGTGTTTACGAGGAGTGGCGGAACGTTCTTTGGGTGCTCATATCTTATCCTGTCTAAACGTGGTAGTGTTCGACTTTTCACCGATAAACTAGTACCTCGGATTTCTGAAGGGAGAACCGGTGGTACAACATATCCATCGCCCTTAATTTCATATAAAAGCAGGAAAACGGGCTATTGAAGAGATCCTAGTAGTAGCCGCGAATGACTTTCCCTGTTGCCTTTCTGGAACCTGTAACTGTTCCGTTTGGGAATCAGAGTGCAATCATGTCGGTTTTGCAATTGGCGAAGCTTCGGTGGGTTTGCGAATGGTCTTCCCAGTTTCTGCAGCTTCGACCATAAATACTTTTCTGCTCTCTTTAAGATCTTCTAGTATCGCCTGTCTGCAATCTCTTTATTGGGAGACTCCCACGTCCAGCGTTGAGGGTGGGGATTCTGGAATTGTCAGCTACCAAGGATGGTCTTGGTCGTCATGATAAACTCGGATGGATGCTCACCCTGATTGTTCCATTCTAATCCGTCAGTTCTAATGTGACGTTCTTCAGACGTTCTTCTTGGTCCAGTCTCGGCGTTAAAATCTCCAGTGGTGACCCTAGAGAATGTTTGATCTTCTCTGTAGAACTTTTTCAAGTCCATATAGAATTCTTTGACTTCGTCTTCGTCACAGCTCGGTGTCGGTGCTTAGGCGACGAAGATTGTCAAAGCCGGTATTGATTCACACCTCTTCAACCGTAAACATTCCATTCGGGTTGTTAATTGTTCGAATAAATCGACTGTAATGTCCAAATTCGTGTAGATGACAGCTCCGTCGCCTCCGATTCCTCTACTACCGCATGTTCCCAGAAACAGTTCTTCGCCGCTGTCATAGATGGCGTTGAATGAGTGGCGACTTCTCGTCTCGGCCACTACGATGACGTCGTACCTTATCCTTTTTGCAGATGCAAGTGCGCGTGCATTTTAGGAGATCGTCATCTTAGTCCTTTGCAATTTAGGCAGCCCCGAATGCCTTGAGATTTTAGCAGCCCCCCGTACTCGTCCTACCTGACGGTACTGAATCAGAGGGCTCCTTAAAGGTCAGCGGAATGAGTCCCCTTTATTTCACTATGTCTATCTTTTCGGTACCTACCTTACAGTTTGCTGAGCTATAAACGAGGGAGCTGGGTATACTGACGAGGTTATTGGGAACGACTCCTGAGTGCCTCCCATATACTTCCCTATCACTTGATTGCAAGCTTTTGGTCGAATTGACTCGTAGAGGACAATCCACGTAAACAACACACCCACGCACGTGTGCTTGAACACGTCCTCGTAAATACGGGAGATATGCGCCATGCTGATATGTGCCAAATCGGCGCACGGAAACACGGAGTCCATCCTCCTGATCCACCTGCGTCTCAGAGAAGCAAAGGTCGCTTTTGTTCCACGGTTAACCCCTCATCCGCCATCTGAGGACACGCCACGTTACCTCGCGACTAACCGGCAAGAAATCCGTTGATAATAGAGATCCACCTCCTGAGAAGGTAAAAAACATTAATTTAATACATCCACGGACCACCACAAATCATTGCATAGACCAGCTATTCACTCAGTCACCTCTGTGATGCTACGAATAGAGTCGGGTGGATAGTGCAACCCGCATCTCTCCATCAATGCAATGTTCCATCTTTTTTATACTTTTATGGATAACAAGGCGATACTATCGCAACAAAATTATTTACCGCTACCCACGAGAACGTCATGCGAACATTGGAATGGGACAACATGGGAGTGGAAATCGATAGCCGGCAATTACACCATCTTCGCTTTGCAGATGACATCGTTCTTATAACACTAAACATTAGCCTAGCGGAACATATGCTTGCCGACTTTGATAACGCCTGTGGAAAAAAATGGTTTTTGACTAAATCTCGAAAAACGATGTTCATGAGGAAACGGTTGGTTACTTATGCCCCAATCACGCTCAACAGAATGAATATCTCCGAGTGCTCCAATTACGTCTATCTAGGTCGGGAAATCAACGTGATGAACGACGTAGCTCCGAAGTTGAGAAGGAAGAAACGAGTTGCTTGGGGAGGTCTCAAGAGAATCGAGAATGTAGTGAAGAGAACAAAGAACTTCACACTCCGTGCCAACCTTCTGGACTCTACGATATTTCATGCCTTAACGTATACGTCAGAAACCTGGTTGCTACGCAAGCAGGATGAAAGATCACTTAACGTTATTGAACTCGCAGTAGAAAGGACGATGGCAGGAGCAACCCGTGTCATACAAGTCAGGGGAAGGGATCCGAAGGTCCGACCTGCGTCAACGGTCAAAAATCAATTGTTCCGATCTATACGCCAAATTGTCGAAGATAAGGTGGGCCGGAAACGTAATGCGTGTGAACGACATCCGATGGATAAGAGCCGTTAGTGCCTGGATTCCTTAGGATGTCAAACGTACTTCAGAAGACCACCGCCCCGATGGTCAGGGTTCTTCACGAATACCATGAAATATAATGGTGGTTGTGATACTTAACGAGTCCCTACAGCGATCATAGTCCACTCAGCTACTATTTCTCGCGACAGGAAAAAAATGGAACATTTACTGGCGCCCGCTGGAGTCACTCGACGTCTATGGAACTGTGGGCGATACAGGTGATGGATAACATAGTGAAAGGATAAAGGATAAAGTTTTCGGCGTTAATCAATCCCTGAGGGATGCGCCATGCATTCGACTTCATTAAGCATCGTTTGGAGGTGATTGAATGCATATCTGGCCAATAGAATGGCTCGTGGTGGCCTGCCGATGTATCGAGCCAGTGCTGCTATCCTCCCAGACAAGTCTGATACCAATTTGCTAACCTCGGAGGAATGGGAGACTTGGTGACTGCGGGGATCGATTCCACGTGTGCGTTGCAGGGGAGTCTTTGACCACTGCGCCATACGCGCCCATGGATAACATAGTAGTTTATAAAAATAAACAACTTCAGCATAATTACTGCCTAGTCGTTCCAACAATTTTATATGATATTCTTTGCAATATATCTTGACCGCTTTATGCTTACACCAAACTTTTTCTACGTAATTTACAATGAATATATTTAGGGCGAAATAATTGGTAACTGGAAGGTTAGAAGACCAATCGATCCCGAACGCAATTTCAATAAAATCTTTGTCGTTGAACATAAGAAGAAAGGTTATCTGGCAGCATTAAAGGTAAGACGTGCATTATTAAACGAATGTACTTATGTCAGAAACTCCAGTGGTTATGACCGACGACGGTGTGTATTGATTTCAATGCGTACGCGACGGGTATGGTGAGCAAAGCGTATTGGGTTCGATGTTTTTCGTTTTCGGTGGTTCCCTTCTAGTACAGAGAAATTTTTGACATGTTTTAGCTTACATAGAAAATCAAATCTTAGAAGCAAACGTTCAAAAATGGTACAGTCATTCTTACTCATATCCAACATATAAAAAAAATGAAAGTGACGTTATTGTTCAGTAAGTGCATTTCAGTCTTGAAAACAACAACGATTGCCTGTATCAACTGTAGTAGTGTGGTGGCACGAAGCATTTCTAGCTCATGAAAGTAATAGCTATTTGAGATGAAGACCCGAATGATGCTAACACTCAAACCACACCAATATCTGAATTCCACGAAAAAATTGGATGACATAGCTCAGATGGGCACCACCCTCTTACCACATTACGGTTTATAGCAGGTAGCCAACCTAGGACTCAGTTGAAGGATAACGAAAACGTTTTGGCTGTTGTGTGCTAATAAATTCTATAATACCAGCCTCGTGTCAGCTTATTGAAGAAAAATAGCGAATAAAGGCAGGATTTGCTTAGAGACGAAAATGCCTTAGCGAATATGGTCAAAACCTTCGATGTGAGACGATGAGCTCTACTGCTAAACAATAAGCCTGATACAGGAGGAGTAATAGGTCATGTCTGAAAATTTCATCCTGTAGAATAATCTTCCTCCTCTACGGAAACCTTAAGGGGCGCGTGTGGCGCAGTGGTTGGAGGCGCCCTGCAACACACGTGGCATCGATCCCCGCGCCCATGATCCACTAAGCCTTCCATCCCTCCGGGGTCGGCAAATTGGTACCAGACCTGTCGGAGAATTGCAGCACTGACTCGATACATCGGTAGGCCACCGCGAGTCATTGTAAAGGCCAGATATGCATTAAATCACCTCCAAACGATGATTAATGAAGTCGAATGCATGGCGCATCCCTTAGGGATTGATCAACGCCGAGAGCTTTATCCCTTTTTTTTATCCTACGGAGACCTTGAGCCTTAATTACTTTAACTACCGTATTAGCATTCTATCGTATTGCAGATGGAGAAGAAAGAAACAGAAGTACCGATGCTGAAGTTTGAGTTGTTCATTCTGCTACACATGGAAAAGATTAAAAGCAATCATTTCTGCAAGTAATACTACATTAATATTCTTCTTCTTGGATAGCATATACTGTCAAACATTCATCCATTTCCGGAATCTTCCATCCTTTTACTCATTACCCACATAGTCCTCCTTCTCTTTTTGCACTCTCGGCTGGAAATTATTTTTTACAACTCATTACACGAATCGATTTTTGAGTGAAGAATCTAACACTTCTCTGAGTACAGGGTATTCGATCGCGGTATGGCTCCAGAATACAATTGGATAGTTATAACGCTTGCTGGAAGAAATTTTCGTGTACGCTTAGCAATTCTTCACTATGAAAAGATGTTTCTATTTTTCATGTCAGTAAAGCTTTTGCTTGATGAAGTTTCAGTTTCTGCGCAAAGCTTGCAAAAACGGAAAAGTATCGGTGGCTAGTGGTCTTAGTGTTGGAATGCAAAGCTTGAAAGCTTTGGAAGAACTGCACAAAGTATTAATTTTACTACGTTTGGATGTGATATGTTCACAAGCATAGAATTCAGGATAATCACCACTAGCAGTTGGGACACAGAGCAATTTACCTGTTTAGGTTGGTTTTATTCATCGATCCGTGAACCCGTCCATATTCGCAATTGGACGAGTGATCAACGACGATCCGAAAGACTTACGAAATGTACGCTAAAATACAGTTTTCCAAGAATCTCCATTTAAAAATTCCTGTTTATTCCAATCCATTGCACTTGTAACCATTCCAAGCCAACTAGTGATTCTTGGTGAGCGATGTTTTGTTGCTTAGTTGTTCGCTATATAACCACAAGCCTAAGCCAGAATCGAAGCAAGCAAACGGAGAAGACAAAAACAAGCTTCCTTTAGAGGACTGTAAAAGACATTGAAATGCAAAAAATACAGTGGTATCCTGAGTTTTTTAAATGTTTTCATCAGCGAATCCCTGAACTACGCAAGCGATGGAAATTGCGTGATTCTGAACAAATAAGTGGAATGCTTTCTTAATAAAAAAAAAGACTAGCAGAACGAGACTAATTTCTGACACTATAGATTTGATATAACCCAGAAGGATGTCTTTTTCATCTTTTTTCAGGTCTATATTCTTGACTTCGGTTTTGCCCGTCAGTACAAAAGAAGCCGATGGAACACACAAACCTCCGCGTCCGAATCCATCAAAATACATGGGAAAGCCTAGGTGAGAAGATATGACATCTCTGTCGAAAAATTCGTCTAATTCAGTGAGACATCTGACAATCCAACTACGTAGGAATAAAAGGAACGGAAACGAACAATCATCAACTAACTTAACCTTAAGTTCTGATTTTCTATGAAAAGTATTGCTAACTCGATGATGAGTATCGGAACCTCACCGGATTTTCCGAAGACTGATTTCGATATTTCTGCTGTACATAGGTACTTATTTAGACACTTAGAAGACTTAGCTGGCATGACATAACCACCCTAGCACTTCTTCCATTTGCTACGTTGTATAATATCTGTCGTCTACAGAGGTCGTTGAGTTCATGTTTGGGTACGACTGCAACGTGAAGATTTTTTCGTTTTCTCTTCTGAATGGTATCCATAAAAAGAATGCCTAATAGAACGCAGCTTTCAACCAGTTTTAGCACTAAGCGACTGAACGGTCAAGAACTGTATAATCGACCGAATCCATTATTCACATTGTTATTATAAACGGCTCTTTGACTATATGCCTAGGAGCGGCAAAAATGGTCGCCCCACACAAACCACATCTTTATCGCTTCTGCTGCGAATGGAGGCGGATAAGTTATTCCAGCGGAAAACACTTCGAGAAGTCTAAGCTTGGATATGTACTTTATAATTAAGGCACATAAAATATAAACATATAGGATGTATATCAGTAGAACGCCAGGATGCCTTTTTACTGCTTCCAAAAAACAGATTTTAGGCAACAAAAATGTTGCAGTTCAAACAAAATCCCTCTTTCACCGCTCACTTACGAAATCGAATCTCTTAAAAGGAACAATCAAATCTACAAGGACCAATCTTCGTAAAATCGGGATGACATCATCTTACAAAAAAAAGTAATATCAATCTAGATACGCCCCACGAAATGCCTATCTGAAGAGAGAATTGGGTCGAATGGACGATCTGGAGATGTGGTTGTACGTGACGGTCGAATTGGTGAAGGGAGCTCTGCCATGGGTTCAACAGAGGGTTAGTGTTAATGTCGGTAACAGGAAACTAAGGTCGGCTAGCTATAGCTTGTCGCGTAGCACCGGATTCAGAACAGTACTAGGGTTATCTGACTACATGTTGGCACGTTTCCATGCTGTAGAGTTGTTTTTGGTAAACAGCTTTCATTTTTTTAACCTCAAAACACAGTACGTTATTAATTTGGTACATCAAACAAATAGCTGAACATTAGTTGTTTCCCTTATGTTAACAAGTACCTATTCTAGAATCCTAAGCACATTTTCGACTATCAGAAATCGGTTAGATCAGGACTAGGATTGCGCGAGTTTCTTGGAGGTAACTGTGCGGCCGAACTACTCTTTGAACTTCAAGGACTAAAGGGAATATAACTTCAATAATGCTGAGATATTTGCAAAACTCCGGACTGCAGGTGTTTGCGGTGAGGAACGAACGCGCTATTGCCCTTTCCGGGAAGTAACGCGTTCATCACCGCACCATGCGGGTCCTTCGTTTCGCCTGTCTCTCAGCTAGTTCTATCGATCTCTGCCATCAGAAATCACCTGTCAGCGGGATTGATCTGGGAAGACTAAGAGGAAGGCAAACCATTCAGGACTGCCGGTCGAATTTGTGGATATAATGAAAGAGGTGGACAAGCTGTCGTATTCCGATGATCCAAGCTATGAAAAGATCTACAGCTTAATGGAAAACGCCATCAAGATGAGTGGTCAAGAGGTGCAGAATCCAGAATCTTTTTTCCTCCCCGAAAAAAGTTTTATGCTTACATCCAACTGTTATGTGTTATTTATGAATTTAGGAATTTCCCTACGACTGGGAAGAAGGTGAAATTGAAGCGGAAAAAAGCAGGCGAAGGTCCCGGAGCACCGTTGAAAAAAAGAAACTGAATCCGCACCAACAACTACTAATCAAGCAAAGTAGAATTAGATTTCATGGGACAAGAAAAACCCCACGGTATATCGAAAAATGCAATACATTTGATTTATACTTTGGAATAAAACCATGTGTTAAGAAAGTCCATCCATACCAAATTACCTAATCCGTGCTCTAAAAAAAACAACACTGATGAGTTTATTTGGTACCGATCTAAACCTTAAAGTAATAAATGGCTCTTAACGTTATGCTTAATGTCCAAATATGATGGATAAGAGTGCTAATGCAGCCAATAAGAAGCAATTTTATTCTTTCAAGAAGTTTACGGATTGAGGAAAACTTCCCGTCTTAGTCGTATCGGATAGATTATCCAAGTTAATAGTATTATGAGAAAATTGCATCATACACATAGATCTAGCCAAAAGTTTACAATAGAGGGGCTAGAAGATTTATAAGAAGCCACTCAGATGGTTTCCTAGAAGTACGCTCCTCTACTTTGGAAGAACGCGAGCAGTTGGTCTTGAAAAAAAGAATGACACAGCAAGTGTATAGTAGTAATAGTGAAGCGACAAAATGGAATTCCGATGGTTTGAAATGTTGCCATTTAAATCCCGCGTTAAAGGCTTGTCAAAAACTTACATACTGGTCGTGCTAGCGCCGGATTCACCTGTACCTTAGAGATTTGTTTTCTTCCGTACTCATTGATATATCGAATGTTGATTGAGAGCGACTTGTCTTTAAACCGCAACTAACTCAGCTTTCTACTTGATGTCCTAAGAAGATCCTTATCATTAAAGCCTAAGATGGAGTAGCGTCATCCGCCTACTTGCAATCCCGTGCTATTCTACTTGTTTTCAATAACGCTACCAAGGGTAGCACCGAGTGGTATCCGCGAGATAGCATAGCCTTGTCACACCCACCTTACGTCGACGACTGCGCAAACTATAGAACTTCTAGAAATTCCAACTGCATAGGTGTTAAATAGATAATTGTCAAGTTCCCGTGTGACGCAGTGGTTGGAGGCGCCACTGCGACACACACGTGGAATCGATTCCAGCGCCCATGGCTCGCCAAGCCTTCCATCCCTCCAGGGTCGGAAAATTGGTCCCAGACTTGTCTGAGAGGATAGCAGCACTGGGTGAATACATCGGTAGGCCACCGCGAGTCATTGTAAAGGCCAGATATGCATTCAATCACCTCCAACGATACTGAAGTCGAATGCATGGCGCATCCCTCAGGAATTGATCAACGCCGAGAGGAATTATCCTTTATCCTTTGTTGTCAAAAGTTTCTCCTGACTACCTTCGTCTAGGTAGAATCACAATCTTTAAGTTGACGGATGTGCGACATAGCAGTATCGTGCTTGTATTCTGGTCAACTCTTTAGGGATACTTTCTAGAAACTAGCATGGCTCACATTCTTTCCATGTTTCGAAGAACTGATTAAGGATTAGTTGTTGAAGTACCATTTAAATGACTGACATTAGAGAGATAGTTAGATTGAGAGATAGTTACTGATGTTGGGTAAGCCGCATTCTTACGAAATACCCCTTTTCTTTAGTGACCGACGAAGAGTGCTGATGAGGGTTCGTGGCTGTTCCTTCATGTATTCCTACCGAAAACGATCGTTGTACGTTTTCTCATCAATGACGAACTTCAAAACGGAGGACGGCTGTAACGATATGTCTATTTTCGCTGAAACGGAATAAAGGCAGGTGAATGTGGCAATCGATGAGAAGCGAATAGAAGTCTTGGATGACGTTTTCTATTGCCTAGCGTATCATACTAGCCTAAGAGAAACCGTTTGATTACACTCGCAGGTACTGTCATGGACAAAGCCGGAGAATCGAACTGGGTGTGGGCAGGGGGTATGTGGGCATCAGAAGGCAGTCATCTTGGTCTTGTAAATGATGAAGTCCTGTGGGGTTATGCGAATGCCCTTCCTTATCAGCAGGTTCCGGTACTAATTGTGTTTTTTCTTTCTTTTTTAAGGGTGTGACATAGTGCATTTCGAAACTCCTACCTTCAAGATGCTGCCGTACTGTTGTAAAAGTGTCGAACTTCGCTTCAGTGTCAAAATGTGATCTCCCAAGGAACGAGTCGCGAAAGTAAAAAATAATCCCATAAAATGGTAAAAAATCCAAAGAAGCGCATCCGACCTCTTATCGAATCTTAGACCAAAGATGGCATTAGTGACGCAACACTTCCGATTTACAGTGATATAATCTCTTCCACCACACTGGCCTCCGCTAAGAAACCCTCATATTTAACGTTGAAGAGCAGCTCCTAGAATTGCGACTTACCGTGGATAGACTTACTTATGCTTCTAAACTCAAATAGGCCCGCCCTCACCCCATCAATCCCATAAGACGGCTAAACCGAGTGTGAAGAAGACGCCCAAACGTTAGTTGGATGAAAAAATTCATAACATCCTCGTGTAAGCAGAACAATCTTAAAGGATATTAACTTTTTATGCCGTGGGTCCCTTTCTAATTCATGGCTTCTAATTCATATAACAAAGTCCACTTTCGACTGAGATACGGTCGTAACCCGTTGTTATTTTCGAATTGTGTGAGCGTAAATCGACTCACGGTGGAGCCTAAGCGTTAGCCGTTACATAAAGCTAAAATGCTCTCGGCGTCGATCAATCCCTGAGGAATGCGCCATTCATTCGACTTTATTAAGTATCACTGGAGGTGATTGAATGCATATCTGGCCCTCATAATGACTCGCGGTGGCCTACCGATGTATCGAGCCAGTGCTGCTATCCTTCCTGACAAGTCTGGTACCGATTTGCCGACCCCGGGGGGATGGAAGGCTTGGTGGATCATGGGCGCGGGGATCGATACCACGTGTGTTGCAGGGCGCCTCCAACCACTGCGCCCTTACCCGTTATATAGATAAAGAAATAAATTAGATGGAATCAACCATCCCACTACACATCCACTCCTTCTTAAACGACAAACTATAAAACCGTCCTTTCCATCCTTCGCTGTTTTCCAAGTGACTTCCGTATTCTCAAAGGAAATCGGAATAAGCTTCTTTATGAGTCACAAAGAACCAGAAACGTTTTAAAAACGAGTACATCGTACTTGACTGACTACATTTCAAATGAAAGCAACACATAAACAATGAAACAGTGCAGAAAACCAGCACTCCACAGAATCTGAGCGGGTGTTAAGGACAACATACCACGCATATTCCCTTCTTGACTGATAACAAACATGACTCAAACAGTAAAGTAATTGTTACATACAACAAAGAACAGCTATATAGATCTACTGGAAGCAATTATTATTGGAAAAAACCTCCACTTAGCTAGGATATGACCATTTTGACAAGCTTCTCGGCAATGTGAGGAATTTGGAAGCAGCCGTTCTTTTAGCCACTCCTACTCTCCCGACGAAACGGTCAGTAAGCCGCTACGTCTGCGAGCATGGAACGAAATGGGTGATATATCGTATATTCCGGGCAGGTTGAATAGTTGCAGCACAAGAATAAGATGACGTAATAACATATAGGACTATTATAAAGGTTAGAGGATAAAATAAAGCTTTCAACCTTGATCAATCTCTAAAGGTGGCACCACTCAACTTTACATTGTCAAAGGTGATTTGAATGCATATCTGGCCGTTTATGCCCTGCGCTGGGCTACCAATGTATCAACTCAACCTTTTTAACCTCAAAGACAAGTCTTCTCCCAATTTTCTGACCTAGAAAGAAGAAGGCCTTGGTTAGCCCAGTGCACTAGGTCAATCCAATAACCATCTGTGTACTGCAGGACACCTCTGGCCACCGCACTACACGCGCCAGGAATTATTACAGAATGTCAAAAGTCGTAAATCCCTGCAGGTTTCTGCCATTTAAAATAAGTGAAATCGATAAAGTTGTGGCAGTATCACCATCATACCAATGTATCAATTTGAACAAAGCCTAAAAAAGAGGACCAGTAATCATCCTATGTAACTGCATGCCAAATACTGGTTTCGTAAAAGCAATCTCGAATTCTTGAAGATTCTACGCGCAACTAGACTGTACTGGCAACTGCTGGAATCTTAAAAATTACTGCAAAAATTTCTATCATATGAGACATGTTTAAACATAAAATGAGGGAAATTGCAAAATAAGTAACCAACAAAGCAACAAGAAAATCAACAACAGACGGTACTCGTTAGCTCGAGAAATTTGTCATTTTTTAGGTAAAGACTTGTTCAATTCACAATGCACTAGCTACTTCCGAAAATTTCAAGCATGCCTGTAGTGCAAGGATTACTGAGTGGCGAAGCATTCCTTAACTAAAAAAAGTTCTTCTTATCCTTTATTACTGAGTAAATCCAAGGAAACGGATCCAAGGCTCGGTTCACCAAACAATCCAAATGGATCACCTTGCCTCGCTGTTAATTTTCTTAGACCGTCATTGGCTAAAGCTTCCTTGTCCTGTGGCGGTTCATAACGAATTGAGCTGATGCGTGCAGCGTTGATTATCGACTCCAGAGCTCCCATAGTTTGAGCAAGCTGCTTCTGCACAATCAGTTCCTTAGCAAGAGCTGTTTTCAAGCCAAGAGCCAATTTAGCAACCTTGGGATTTAAATCTAAGTTGGCATAGACCTCGAAAAATGCCTCAACAACATGCCGTAACACATCAAAATAACTGCCGCGAAACATCTGCACATGAACGAATTTTAGCATATTAATTAGAACATTATCTTCTTGTCCAGCAATAGCCCGATTGATAGCGCCTCTTCGAACAATTACTCGAAGCCAAGCAATAACCTCCTCTTTCTTGGTGTGAAAATAATAAGACTGAAACATTTTCCGAACTGCTGCAGCATGTTGGTAACCTTTAAGCAAGGAATCAATTTTTGACAGTCGATGCTGATCGCTCGACTTTGCGCTGATTTCTACACATTCTTTCGGTTTTCCAACTTCCTGCATAAGCACTTTCGGAGGCGCCGTTCGAATCATTGATCGTTTTTCTATTTGTGCTGATACAATTGTCTTTGCTTCGGGTTCACGTCGGTGAACAGCAAGAAGCTGACCCATTCCGACCACCATTGTTTTATCGTCTGGAGACATTGCCAATCCTAATACAGGTGATGCCACCGACATTGAATGCAACAGTGAGAAATTCATCAATCGGAGTACGTTAATTCTTCGATCGATTCCTCCAGTTAAAAGTACATCACCTTTGGTCCCCAAACAAATAGAAGTTACAGTCTTATGATGATGCTGAAGTGACATCAGCATCCGCCCACCGACAGTTATGTCCCAGATCTTTACAACAGCACCAGAGGCAGTAGCTATAAGATTTTCGTTGTTCAGGAACAAAACGCTTTCAACGGGGAACCCTGCATCCATTGCAACAGCAGCACCGTCATTTGAACATCGGGAATCCCATAATTTCACCGTATGATCGTAACCACCCGTCAGAAGCAAATTATCATTCGAAGCAGATATTGCGCTGGCTCTTATTGCGTCATTATGTGCAGTGAATTCAATCACAGGCTTCGATCCTGTTTCAGCTATATCCCACTGTTTCACTAATCCATCACTGGCCATAGTGTAGACCATTTTTCCGCAAACAGTAAATTCGACACATCGCAAACTTGTTTGGCTTGCACGAATGCTTCGCAGGGGGGTTTTACCCACGCCACTAGTTCTAGTCACGTCAAATATTCGTAGTTTCCCTTCCTCTCCACCGATTGCTATCAGTTGTCCATCACGACGAAATTTAACACCATAAACAGCTCGTTTAAACCTGCTAAATTGACTAATTGGCTCACAAACGACAGTATCGTATAAAGAAAGTCGTACTGAACTCGTAGAAGCAACATTATAAGGCTTTTTTGGGCAGAACGCCACAGATGTCACTGAAGACGGTTCTTGGAACACAGAAAATTGTTTCATCCTCTTCCAATAAATCACATCATCATCTGCTTTTCTATGAAATTCGTTCACAGTCACCCGACCGGCAGGAATATATGATACCGCCATATGAAAGAAAACTGGGAATATTAGAGAAAAAGCATGTTGCATACACAATCACAAAATAAGCTGCTAGGGTGTAACATTGGAGAACTTTCATCACCAGTAAGAAGATGTGCAATATTTATAAATCTGAGACTCATAGACTCGAAACACCAAAAGCAAATGGAACCATATGATTTCACAACAGATCAAAATTAATATCGCTGAATAAAAACCAATTAAACTCGAGCAATGGAAGCTGAAGCCTAGAAAGGATTAAGCAATGCAAGAGCCTGCTTCTCGGAATCAACGAGTTCTCTCCTTTGCATGCGCCTTTTTTGTAGAGGGGATGACGTTTCATCTGAACCAAGCGGTATACTCTGCTCATCATCGCCCGATGAACTTCTTTCTCGATATCGCTTCCGTACTTCATCCGGATCAGGAAGAAACGACAAATCTGCATCGCTATCAATACCACTGCCTCCTTCAGCCATGTCAATATATTCCCTAATTCTACCACCTTTTTTCTTCAAACGTTCCTTCTCAGCCTTTTTTCTCTCTTTCATAAGCGCTTTGTAGCGTTTCCTGTCTTCCGCACTGTCTTTCTTCATTGATTCTACCGCCGAAGCCAAATCCAAGCCGGCACTTTCACACTGATTTTCCACTCCATCAACCTTAATAACTTCCCCGTCCTCATCGAACAATTTTTTCACATTCACTTTGACCTTTTTGTTCAACAGCTTTTTGGCCGCAGCCAATTTCGTGATTACCTTTGTACTTGTACATGCCTCAATGTCTTTACTCCCACCGTCCACACTATCTGCTATTCCGAATTCTTCTTTAAGTGAATTAAAGACATCCTTTTTCTTCAGCACTAACACATTATCATCTTCATCACCAACGTTGGCCGTCCGTAGTTCTTCTTTATCCTTGAAAGTCTTCTCGGCAGAAGCTACGTAATGTTTTTCGTTCTTCACCTTTCCCCCTTTGTTGTCCTTAGCATTGCCACTATTTCTGTTAAGGAATCGTACTCGAGGCACCGTGACGAGTCCGTAAGATAAAGCGAGTGCAGTAACATCTACAGAATTGACGTCAAAGACCTTTTTATTTCGCATGATATACACACTTCGAAGGTAGGCAACAAGACTCTTTTGAGCATACTGATTCAACTCGGAGAACTGAGAAAGGACCGCTTGCATTTTCGGGCGTATATCCATTAAAGCTGTTGGATTTGCTATTTGCTTCTTCAAAGGAATATTCGCTTTGTCCAACAATGCAATCATCTCTTCCTCCTGGAATGGAGTCAGGAATAAAACAGCGTGACCGGTTTCATTCATCCGAGCTGTGCGACCTACTCTATGGATGTAATCCTCAGCTGTAGCTGGACAGTCAACTTGAACAACCCAGTCTACACCAGAAAAATCCAATCCTCGACTGGCCACATCGGTTGCAATCATAACGGCTGCCTCTTTATTCTCGAACTTTTGAAATACATCAACACGTTTCTTCTGGTTCATTGTGCCCCACAAACCCATAATTGGAACACCAGGCCTAAGGTGACAAAATGCACCAGTTAGAAACCGCGCCTGCTTACAACATGAGACGAATATAATAATTTTGCACTTCTTATGATTAACTATGAAAGACCACATTATGTTGACTTTATCCTGCTCTTCGCAGACCATATATGACTGTCTTAAGCCATCAGGTGTTGCATGAACACAACGTTCATGAGCCGAAACGAATACGGGATCCTTTGTACACACTCGGCTGAGGTCTTTAACATTACGCGTTTGAGTTGCAGAAAACAGCAGTGTTTGACGATCATGTGGTAAGTTGGCCACAATCGCATTTATCTGCTGACTGAAGCCCATATCAAGAATGCGATCTGCTTCATCGATTATTAATATCTGTAGTTGATCGCATGACAAATGCTCATTTTCGTCCATATGTTGTAACAGTCGACCAGGAGTACATATTATAATGTTTACTCGACCGATACGATTCCTCTCGAAATCAACATCAGTTCCTCCAATTAGTAACGCACATGAAAAGTCATGATACTTCCCTACATGATTGATCACAGTAAACGTTTGTAACGCAAGCTCCCTTGTAGGAGAGATTATTAGAGCTCCAAGACCGCAATAATTGGACCATCCTGATCTCCATAGACATTCCAGTACCGGTATGATAAGTGCAAGAGTTTTCCCGCTTCCAGTTTTAGCCGCACCAACAAGATCGGATCCACTAAGGGAAAACGGTAGTGATTCTCTCTGTATGTCAGTAGGTTCAACATATTCACACTCGTTCAGACCGCTAAGAGTTTTGCTTGAGAGAGGAAAATCAGTGAACAATTTGAATAAGGATGTATTCGCTTTTGGCAAATCTTCATAGCGAGACATAATCGAATCCATCTCCATCCTTTCTTCCTCCTTCTTAGAGTTCTTCGTCTTGCTGGACTTCTTGAAACGCTGCTTATTTTTGTGCGCGTACGGTTTTCCATATGATTTTCGCAACATTTTCACTATTCTGAAAAAAAACAGCCATTATTTCGAAAAAAACAAGTTGGGAATTGAGGGAGAAGAATGTACTAGCAAAAACCAAGTCTGAATCAAAGCAGACATTTAATTCACACTGAGATTGCTCGGGATACTGAGGAATTTAATTTAGGCGTGAACAATGCGTTTCAGTTGTAATATGCGGACAAAACACATTTACGATCGGACTTCATCAGAATGTGTTCTGGAAATAAAGATGTTCTTTTACACCTCAGTTTCTGTCAGATACATATTCTGTGGCAGCAGTATGTATGCCATTATATTATGTGGTACGTGTAGCGCAGTGGCTAGAGGTACATCGCAACACACACGTGGTCTTTGGTTCGATTCTGCCTCCCGAGCAACCATGCCGTCATCCCTCCGGAGTCAGCAAATTGGTACTTGTGTAGGAGTATAGCAGCACTGGATCTATACATGGATAGGGCAGCAATAGCCATTGTGTAGGGTCGTTATGCAATTAATCACCTCCAACGATGCTACGAATGGAGTCCAATGCATGGCGCATCCCTCGGGGATTGATCGACGCCGAGAGGTTTATACTTTATTTTTATCCTTCGTCTCTATCTGTCTCAACATATATCAGTAAAAAGCAACTTCTCTTGTCAAAGAACTCTTTAAAGAAAAAAAAGGACTAGGGGAAGGGGAAAAAAGATCGATTCACACCAAGAGCTTCATCCTTTTTAAGTTTCTATTTTACATGACCCGATACCAAATATTGGTTGGACTCCAGCATTTCTTTTATTCGATTCGTTTCCTCGCATCCACCATCTGCGAAGATCATTGAACTTTCTTGTGTGTGTGGCTTTGGCTACTACTTGAGGGTTTTGTTTTTATGAATGTCGGTGAATGCTGCTCCAGACGATTCTCCCTGGTATCCTGGGAAGTCCGTGCTACGGCGTTCCCAGGTTACCAAGGAGAATCGTCACATGATGCCGCCAATCTTTATTGATTGAAGAAGCTTTTCGTAGACCAGTTTGCTACTAATTAAGGTACCAAAAAAATATGGATTAGCCTAAGGTAGGATTGATCCAGGTACTTGTGCATATTATTGTAGGATATCTCTATCACTGTGTTACTCACATTCCCACTACAATAGTAATAATTTTTATTTCCGGATCCTTGATATATGAATGATTTTTCCTAGGATTTATAGTAAATGTTGTCCACGACATTATATGCTACAGTGGTTTTTTAGATAAAGTATCATTCATTGGAACACATGTAGCGCAGCGGTTAAAGATGCTCTGCAGTAGACATCAACCCTTTCATCCCTCCTGGGTCGAAAAAATTGGTAAGAGACCTGTCTGGGAGGATAGTAGCACTGATTTGATGCATCAATAGGCCACGGAAACTCATTGTTCAGGCCAGATGTGCATTCATTCACCTCTAACGATGCTACGAATGGAGTCCAATCCATGGCGGCGTATCCTTTAGGAATTGGTCAACTTCGAGAGCTTTTTTTTAACCTTTTTTCAAAATTGGTTATTGGTTTCCATCCGGAAGCCCAGCTAAGATAAACCAATACCAATACCAGGAATCACTACCGGCCTGGTATCGCACTAGTCGCATAGTGGCAAATCAAGAACCACAAAGGTGGCGACTGTCTGGGATGGGTGGTGACGACCTGAGGATTCGGCTAGGCTCACCTGTAAACTCCAGGGAACCACAACGGCTAAACCAGTAAAACTCCAAAAAATGGAGATTACGCAGGGGCCGGCACAACTAGTGAGGACGGTCCATCCAAGTAGGTAAGTGGTGTCACCAATAATCACTTTGCGAAGTTTGTCTGATATTATCTAGTTCTATAGAAAGGTAACGTTGTGCCAATTGTCATTGAGGTCCAGTTCATTGAAATGGATACTGCGTTTTTTCAAATGCTTTCCACATTTATGTCTTCAGCCGCTTTTGCATGGATTATCCACACGGTGTGTCATAGATGTTTTGTTAACTTTTATCAATAAACATAAAGTTAATCAATTCAAATTCTGTTGTTCAGTGGGACCACTGCTAAGATCTTAGGCTGGAGATGTTTCTCATCAATTTATGCTGAAGTTTAGATGAAATATCGTTATCGTTTTCATTAAAATTCTTTGGCGATATCCTTTTACAGTAACGCCAGTCAGTGCTCATCACTTTCCCTCAGACAGACTTTCAGTAGCAGCACTATTGACTGGAATGTAGGCCTCATTGACGGCTCAGCTGTAAGAAGAAAACTCTGGAAAGGAAAAGAAAACGGAAAAGAAGATGAAAGAAGATTAAAGGAAAGGAAATCATCGAAGGACAGTTGGATCGTTTGCTATGCAGAAAACTTGAAAAAAGGAGAACATCGATAAGATCCGATTGGAAAATTTGGTCCTACAAGGGAATAAAAGCTCATTTTGGGTAGGTCAACTTTATGTCTGATATTGAATTGAAGTGTTGTAAAAGGATCTTTCTGAATAAAATTATAATTTGCGCACTGCCGATTACGGTAATTCGCTTACTTCTTGCGAATCCTGAGTAACTGAAAAATTTTCGTTTAAACTGTATTGAGGAAAACTACGCTTTTACCTGAAATTGGGGCCACGTGTGGCCCAGTGGTTGGAGGCGCCACTGCGACACACACGTGGAATCGATCCCTTCGCGCATGGCCCACCAAGCCTTCCATCTCTCTGGGGTCGGCAAATTGCCACCAGTCTTGTCTAGGTGGGTAGCAGCACCGGATCGATACATCGGTAGGCTACCGCGAGTCACTGTAAAGCTCAGATGTGCATTCAATTACCTCCAAGTGATGCTTAATGAAGTCAAATGAATGACGCATCCCTCAGGGGATTGATCAACGCCGAGAGCTTTATCCTTTATCCTTTCATCAGTCTTTTCTTGTTCCTTTTGCGTGTAACATGTAAACCAGGTTTTTCGTCTATCACATAAGACGGTCTATCTGAGCATTTGGTTGATTCGCATTGTCTTGTAGGCCGTACATACCAGTCATGAGATCCAGTCGCCAACGACTTCCATTCACCGGGTTTTCGTTAGGATGCATCACTTACAAGAACCCTCTGTTTCACAAAAAACATGTTGTGTATAAAACCAGCTTTATTTATTGATTGTCATCTTAGGTAAAAAATCCTGGATTTGATCTTATTTGTACAATGAGAAATACTAATCAAATTCGATTCGATAAAGCTAACCGCTATTTCTACGTGGCGTCTAAGCTTTCACGACTATATGTATACAAAAATAAAGCTTTAGGCGGTGATCAATCCGTGAGGAATGCGCCGCGCGTTAGGCTCCATTCATAGCATCGTAGAGGTGACTGAATACATATCTGACCTATACAATGTCGTGCAGTAGCATATTGATGCTTCAAGTCAGTGGTGCTATTTCCAGACTAATCTGGTAAAGTTTTTTTCGGCCACGAGGATATGGAAGAGTTGGTGATCTCTGCGTGGGGGGGATCGAACGAACGACCACATGTATATTGCAGAGCACTTCTAGCCACTGCGCTAAGCGCGTGCCGTTCGTTTTATATATGCGCATAAATAAACCACAAGATTTCTACTGGTACCTTTAAAGAAAATTGTAAGATTGAAGGGATGAGAAAACAGGTGATATTTATTTTTACAGCGTAGTGTTTCTTACCAATACATTCGGTGAATAGACTTGCCACCCCGGATGGCATTGCCTCCCGAGGAGTCAGCCTGTACGTACCTTCCACCACATTATTATAAACCTAAAAATGCAATAACTTCTGTGAACAAATAGTTATTTTAGAATAGGGTCTCAACACTTTTGTTTCAGTTCTAAGAGGTCAATGTTCCATATATTTGCATACGTGGATGGCCCGACCTCATTGGTTGTGGGACCCCCTCTATATTCTCTATTTTTTCGGAGTTTTGCTGCTTTATCCATTGTGGTCCCTGCAGTCCTGAGGTCAGCCAGGCCAATTCTGCCGCAGGTCTTCACTACCACAGGCCGTCGCCGCCTTTGTGGATCAGAGGGAAATTTGCCACCATGCAACTAGCTTGATAACACGACGGTGGTGGATGCTGGTATTGGTTTCCTCTTAACTGTGCTTCCTAATGGAAACGCCGGTCTCCTTTCTCAGCTTAAGAGACCCTGCCGTGGGGATGAATCCCCCAATGAACATCGCAGTCCGACACCCAGGAATGCCTCCCACCACGATGAGACGGTAAACCGTTGGAAAGTGTTCTATATAGGGTCACATAATATTTACAAGGGTTCGGCTTCCTAGTTGTAGGTCTCGCGGCTTTTTATCTCGTTGATGCTTGTTATGTTTACCTCTGATGATGAATTTAACACGTTCGCGACGAAGTGCATTAATTTCAATGCATGGACAACCAAAAATGGCTGCTCATAATAACTTTGGACAATTATATTTCAGCTATATTTAATTGTATAATTTTAAATAGAGAGCATTAGGATCTATAGATCTTTACCTATATGCTACGACTTGTTTTCTGCTTTACGGAAATAAAATGCTGATGTTTGTATAACAATTCTGTAGAGATTATTTGCAATCGTTGTGGCCGTAATTTATTAGAATTTTTGTATCCGTAATTGTTATCTGTGTTCTATATGCGTATACCCTCCCAGCGGTTTACCACTTCATCGTGGTTGGGAAGTTTTCCTCGTTGTCAGGCTGCGATGTAGAAGGGGTTCATCACTCCAGCAGGGAACCCCAAGATTAGAAGGGAGTCCAACTTTTCCATCCGCTGGCCCACCCTAAGAGTAAATTAATGCCAGCAACCACCACCGTGATCCACATGGATGGCGATTCCCTAGTTCGATGAGGACCTGAGGAATGCTATTCTTCCAGACAAGTATGATATCAATTTGGAGGAATTGGTGGCGCTGGTGCGCTGGGATCGATCTCATGTGTATTGCAGGGCGCCTCCGAGCACTGCACTATACGGGAGGTTTGTATATATATATATATATATATATATATATATATATATATATATATATATATATATATATTGAAACAAAAAAATACTGAGAACTAAGGAGCGAATTTGTTTCTTTCGCTCTGAATTTACGACTAATTCAGCCCTACTGTGTTGTTCTCGTATAATTTTTTTACACTTAGTTTCATTGGTGTTAGTACTTAGTTACTTGGTCTGCATCCCATTTGTGATATGGTATATGATAAGGAATTTTCGAACACTTCCCACATCGTGATTCCAAACGCGTACACATCGGTGTGTTTTTTCAACCTAAAATATTGTGATTAAAAATGAGTAAGTTAGGGAATGAAAACTGAATAAAGGGTGAGACGAATAAAGTGCCCCATAATAAGCAAGTTTAAGGAGAAAAAAAGGTTATGTGGAAGGTAAGAACGCTAATAGCTCAGGAGTAAAGATGCGAAGATGCCGTTCAGTAGTACGAGCAGGGTCTTAGTTCGACCTTTAGCCGGTCCAAGCTTCGCATCTCTCCAGAGCGAGGAATTGAGACCGAACTTTATGAAGCAGGATTTTTTCCATTTCGCAAAAAGTGGTCCGATCGTCACGAGCACGCGCATTGAGTTCACCTAGCATCGCAACCTCCCAGGATCAGGAAATTGGCATCAAATTAGTCTAGAGAAAGGTTTATTCTCTGCAATCTATATGAAGACGTTCTAGCCAGGTTTATTCAAGTGAGAATCGACTCAACCAACATTCACTAACATGCATGAACAAAGGGAAATCCTCAAGCATCAGCAGAAGTTACACGTTAAAGTTGGAAGACCTTAATGGATGATGGACGCGAGGAATTGAATAGAATGTGGGAAATCCTGGGATCTGCACAATAGGTGTGAATATGAGTCGTGTAAGAAAAAAAAGGTAGCTCTTTATACCATTCGTTTTCTCACAAGAACTGAAGAACTCACAATGCCAGTATGATATACATCTGGTGCGAGCCATCGTAGATTCATCGGCTTATCCGGATTTACCTTGTAGGACTTGCTCTTCCGCGTAAGACCAAAGTCGGCCACCTTGAAAACTAAACATTTAAATCCGGCAATTTTTTTATCAATCATATAAAATTTCGTCCTAGAGTCATTGTAAATAAGATGAACTAACAAGAGCCGTCAATAAAGAGATTACCTTGACGACCTTGTCAAGTAATATATTTCTTGCAGCGATATCTCGATGAATACATCCCTTGGAGTGGAGGTATTCGATTCCAAGGGCGGCTTCGTACAAAATCTGGATCAGAACGTTTGAAAAAGAATATATTAAGATGACATTGATCGATAAAACTAGCTGAGAAACAGATGAAACGGAGGACCCGCATGGTGTGGTGGTGAACGCGTTAGCCCCCGAAAAGGGTAATAGCGCGTTCATTCCCTACCGCAGACACCTTCGGTCCGGAGTTTTGCAAATATCTCAGCATCGTTGTGGTTCTATTTCGCATAATTCCCTGCCGTAAAAAATTGCAATAGGCGGAAAGTAAAAGTAAAAAACATAGTAAGTTTGTTTTTTGCTATTATGTGCTCTTCGTGAAATTTACACTGAATGTTGCTCGTTCACCTCCTATTTACACGGTTGTTACTCTGTTTAACAACATAACCCATTAAGTAAGTAATAGTAATTTCAAGACTTTGACAGTAAGATATGAAGAGATAAGGTCACTAAACACATGCGGATTGCAGTAGTGTTCATTATAATGAGAATTTTCAAAAGTACGAATGCTAAAGAGGATAGAGCGTACGGTGTTAGTCAAACGCTAAAGAGTGTTCCATACATTTGACTCTACTCCTAGTATTGCAGGGCTGATTGAATGCATTTATGATTTAGGTAGTAATCTGTGAGGCTATATCGATGTATCAATCAAGTCAGTGTTTCTATTCTCCCAGAGAAATCTTGCAGCATGACAGCCCCGAGGGATAGCTATCTTGGTTAATCAAGAAGCGGAGTAGAACTAAGAACTACGTGCTATTGCAGAGCACCTCTGACCACCGCGCCACACTAGCCCTACCATACACAATTCTTAAACTTTCGGCACCTTGATTCTCCTGGACGTCTTTGCCGTTTTTTCCCTTCCTTTTGAGGTATTCGTTCAATGCACCACCAGGCACCAGCTCCATCACAAGATAAAAAGGCTGAAAACACAAATTTCTCGAAGAATATTAAGGGAAAAGTCAACTGAAGCCATTTGAAATTAATCACTTCCAACGTAATCCACAACTATCTTGCTTTCTGAAAGAAACAGTTTTCCCTTTGAAGAAGTAATATGTGAAGATACCATTCATATAACATGCCATCCAGAACTTTCAAACAGCCTGCGAAATTCGTTCCTTCACACTTTCACTATTCTGTACCAGTTTTTGTATTTCACTTTATTTAAATGGCTCGCATTCACGCATGTGTGGATCCAAACCATTCTTCCGTTCGATTCGCTCTCTTCCATCCACCATCCACGAAGATGTTCGCATTTTTTTTTGGACTAGCGTTTGAGTCCGGTTGCCACTTAAGGATTCCAGACTTCTTCATAAATGTCCTTGAGTGCTGCTTGAGTTGATTCTCAGTGCGATCTTGGAGTAACACCAGTAGAGCATTCCCAAATCTCCATCACAGGCAGTCGCCTTTATGCTTCGGAGGGCTTTTCTAAAATAGCTCTGGTACCAATTTATCGACATGGGGGTGCAGGGGTGGCTAGGCGGCTTAGTTTGTACGAAGCGGAGTTTTTTTAATGCTTTTGCGCCGGGCTGAAGCGGATTTGACGTAGTATGTCCATGCCTTTTTTTCTATGTCCAGTTTCGTTCCGAAGAAACTTCGTTTCAGTTTTAGACTGGTTATTTCTCAGGATAGCCGAAAGTAGAATAAGTGCTCAAGTCTCGATTTGCGATCGTTGACAAACTAGTTGAAGTAAATGAATTCTTTCAGGGCCCGAAAACACAAGGACAGCACAAGGTTGGCTTTCACGCAAGATTTCGAACCAATTCTCATTACCAAAACAATTTGCGTTGGGCCAGTCAAAGAAACTAACAGTTTTCGTTTTGGCCGGTGTTCCCTGATATCAGCAACCATCCATGAAAGTCAATTCACCTACATCAGTTTCCAGTGCAGATTATTCTCTAGGCCCATTAAGAGTACAGAAGAACTTTGCTAGTTTGTAGGTTCGGTTTTCACTAGCTCATAGTTGCTTCTCGCAGTAGCGAGAAGAAGTGATGTACATTCCGTTATGGTGAAGCAACCTTCTCTCTTACCCAAACGCGGCTTTTTTTGCTGACAATTTCTTCTGAGAAAGAATAACGACAGAGAAGCCCATATAGGGTAGAGACCTAGGCGGGTTTCGAAGCTTGACTCAATGCCGGCGATAGGAGTGAACAGAGTGCGATTGATAATCAAAAATATCTGAAGTATGTAGTCATCAATGGTCATACTTTGTTGTGACGAGTTCGTCTCCCTAATTCGCTGTGAGAATTTTAGTGTTTATGAGACCTCGTTCAAAATTTTGTAAGCCGACAATCTCGGCATATATGTTAGGATCATAACTTGTCGTATGAAAGAATTCAGCCCTAATGTAGACAGATGTATAACCTAGACAGTTTTAAAGTCTCATAAAGAGTAAGGGGAAGGAAATCTTGGAAAATTTATTTGGTCTGTAAGACTATACGTAATAAAACTGTACGACCAAATTTAGACTAAAGGCTTGTACAAGGAAAGAATAAATATACACTTATCATTAATGACAAAACATCATGAAAACTAGCTCAAGTGGAGGAACAATGGATAAAATTGGACATTCACCTCGGTGTCGTTGGCCACTCCGTACATGCGTACCAAATGTGGGTGATCATACATTTGCATTACGCGTGCTTCTCGCCATAGCGCTAACGAGTTCTCTGGACTCATGTCAGTCAGAACTTTCACAGCCACCTACAAATCACTCAATGTTTTCGACTCGGGACGATACGTCAACAAAGATGATCGTAACACGAATAATATTAGTGCCTGCATGAAGCTTTTGTCAATTCGTAAGCCTAGAAGAGGTAATTCTTAATCTACGAGCAGGAGGCAATCACCATTTGTGAGCAGATGTGAGCGACTTCTCTTTTGAATAAAGTAGATTCATGACACCAGTTAATGGCATGGTTACGTGGCGAACCAATGATACGTAGACCGTAAGCGATCTTGTAGCTGCCTTAGGGCATGGATGGGCTAAGGATGAAATGCTTGTTGCTACTGTGCACCACTGGATTTTGTCTACCAAATGTTCTTTGGTATCCTTATGCACACTATCGTGTATGCAGTTTCCTACGTGTCTTTTTTTATCAAATCATGCATTAAAAGAATTGGGATGACCGCATGGGTTCCGTTTTGAGCTCGTCTCCAAAGGCTTCACGTCTATTCCACTAAATCGGTGAGTTATATGAATGCCCTTCACATCCCTCTAGCAAGTTGGACTTAACTGCACCTCTGATGAAGCACTTAGACGCATATGGACTTCGTAGGAGGTCGCACATTAGAATATATACTTATATACATGGGAGCGCGTGCGGCGCAGTGGTTGGAGGCGCCACGTGGAGTCGATCCTGACACCCATGGCCCACCAAGCCTTCCATCCCTCCGGTGTCGGCAAATTGGTACCAGACTTGTCTGGGAGGGTAGCAGCACTGGCTGGATACATCGATAGGCCACAGCAAGTCATTTTAAAGGACATATATGCGTTCAATCACCTCCAAACGATACTTGATCAAGTCGAATGATTGGGCATCCCTAACGGATTGATCAACGACGGGAGCTTTTTTTTATCTACGTTGTGGACCTAAGTACGATCGCCCATTTGTCCTACCCCTACTTTTTTTTCTTGTCGGCCATGTAACCTTAGAGTAGAGTATTAGTGAGGATTTATCCTATACTGTATTAAAAAAATACTGGACCAGATGTGAGAGACTATTGCTTCTCAAGAGGATATATCTAAGTATTGAGTATTATGTATTGTATGAGTATTGTGTATTGTGTTATTATGTACAGTGTATCAGTGCATGTGTGTATAACCAATATTGTGCATTCTCTTAGTATCTACTTATTCTACAAGAACTAAAATTGGATTGTAAATTCGTCGTTTTCTCTCAGCAATTGTTAAACAGTATACGTTTACTTCCATACAATAACACACATACAACACAATCGTAGCTGACGTTCCGGCAGAATCGCCTTCTTCAGAGCCGACTTTTCCACCTGTCTTCCACCGGGGAAGAACAGCCGCTCAGAGTCGCTTATGGATGACGACTTGTATGTGTGTTATTGTATGGAAGTAAACGTATGCTGTTTAATAGCCTCGCGATTGTTGAGAAAGAAAACGACGAATTTATAGTCCAATGCCGAGGTTAATAGAAAGTCGATCCTGGGAAAAAATTGGATTTTTTTTGGAGGACTGAATTGTAAATAATCTCCAGATGGGAATTGCACTTTTGCAGAGTTTTTGCTCTTCTTTAGAACGATAAGGAAAAGTCTCTTCTGCGACAAAGCTACATTGTCAACTCTAGTCGCTGAAAATCATTGGGAGTTGCTAGAAAGCCGGAATTGCCCTCATGTAGGTATACAAAGGTGAATTTTCAACCAGTAATTCTCTGCATTTTCGTTTTTAATTGCTACTATGGAATACAGCTTTGATACTTGGACACTCGGATAGTTGGACGGCCCATCTTCACTAATTGTGCGGGCTCAACCACAATCTCCACATTTTTTTCTTTTTGGAGACTTGCCGGATAAGCCTTTATGGTTCCCTGGAATCCCGAGGTCAGTCTGGCCAAACTCTGCCCCATGGATAACAACTATCTAATGGAATGGGCGATTATAAAAAAATACTGGAATACCCTCAATATAACCACAAGGATGCTGAGATATCAGCAAAGATGAGTAAAAGTGATATGAGTAGACAGTATGATGTGAATAAAAAGATGGGTATGATATGAGCAAATAGGAATTTAAACTCCTGGTGTAAGTTTCATACGATTAGAGCAATGGGTTTGGATGCTGAACTATAGGTAATGTAGCACATAGTAGGAACAATATACTTCCAGATGCATAAAGCAAAGCCTCTTCTAAAAGCTTGTACTGTTCTCATTCCCGTGAGGCTTCTAACTATCGTAGAGTTTATTGTCGAAAAAGCCAACATTACTGTGTTGAAATCGAGGACGAGTTTTAATGTTTTTGCATCTTCCACGAAATTAACTCCAGTCATGCATGTACAGATTTGGAAGTCGTATTAAATGGGGACAGTAGAAAAAAAGACAAAGGGAGGAGTGAAATAAAACAATTCGGAACAGGAACGAAGGACAAAGTTTAGATGTCGACTATAGCTGACTAACGATTACGAAGTACAGTTGAAGAGAGACCACCAGCTTCTTTGAACTCCGCCCCTCTAACCGCTTCCATTAGTCCACTGTGAATTAATAGACGGCTATAATATGTTCGAGATTTCTCTTTCTATACGGCATTCTTGCAGAGAGCGTTTAAATCGTCACGAAAATCTGCTTTTTAGGATGGAGACGTTTGTTTCCGTGGCTGTTTGCTTCTATTTTCTGGTGAATTCACTTGACCTTCCATTATGGGTGGTTTCAAAACTTGTGCCGAACTTCTAGATCTAGACTCACATCTATTACTTGTCGATCTTTTTCGCAATACACCTTTGTAGACGCTACCGTATGATCCTTTTCCAAGTCGTTTCTTCAGTGCAATCATACTAAATGAGAATGAGCCGCTTAACATTGCAGATTGAATTCAGTAGAAAAGTTCTGAAGTTCGATTGTGGTTCACGTTTAAAAAGGCTAACTAGAACATTCTCTTTCTTGACATCGCTCCATTTCTTCCTCTGTTTCATTCTTTAGTTCTCTGTCTTGTTCTATATCTGTTTCAGTTTATATGCCCACTTACCAATGTCTTAACTCCCAACTTTTTTCGTAGCACTGGGCAATTTAGCACCACCATTGCGTCCTCGATTGGAATTGGTCTTTTGCGAACCTAAACACTTTGAAGGACGAAGTTTTCTTTAGAATAGAAGCTTGTGCTAACCGTCAAAAACAATTTTGAATTAAAAATATTGTCAACGGATAGTCATATTAACAATAGCCGCGCTGTGTAAAAGGGCACCACCGGGTGAGCACCCCTCATTCGTGCGATGTTCACTGAAGAAAATCCGTCTCAGTACGGTTACGAAGACTCCCCATCGAGAATAGGAACAACTGTGGACCGCCGACTCGTGTCATGTTGAAGAGTAAGAAATCGAAACTTTAGCCTAATAAATGTGTTTATCGACCTCGCGTAAACTCAACAATCTAAATACATGTTGATTAACCATGAAAACTTAGACTAATAAGTCCGCTTATTGCTCGAAAGCATATGACGGTTTACTACTGACGATTTATTTATTGAAAAAGGATGTAGGACAAAGCGTTCTACGTTGATCAATCCCTTAATGATGTGCTACGCATTTGGCTTTAGTCATAGCACCGTAAACTTGATTATGTAAATCTGGCCTGTACATTCAGTTGATGGACCTACCAATTAACCACTCCAGTATTTTGCTATCTTCCGAAACAAGTCTGCTAACAACTTTCTCACGGTCGAAGTTAGATGGCTTACCTTCCTCGGAATGCGGGATCCAACTAGCAAAAATTTGCGCATTGATGGACCATGTCTCTCGCCAGCGCATTTATAACATTTATAACCCTTGATTATCTGTTTCAAGTATTTTGGGCCGAGCAGTGGCTAGAGGTGTCCTGGCATACACATGGGTTCGACTCTGTGTCTCAGGCTCACCAAAGCTTCCATCCCTCCGTGATCGACAAATTGGTACCAGACCTGGGAGGACAGCAGCACTAAATCGACACATTGGTATGCCACCGCAAATCATTATGTAGGCTAGATCCGGCCACCTCTAACGACATTGATGAAGTCGAACGCATGGCACATCCCTTAGGGACTGATCAACGCCGACTGAGACTATCTGTTTTGATGATATCTACATGGAATGCAGGGCAATGCGTTGAGGTGAGCAGAGAACGGTATTCTTTTGATGTTGCATGATTTTTTTTCCTTCAGCGAAGTATTGCTAGCATCAACTAGCTTAGAGCCAACAAGAGTGGTGTCTGGTTCCGGTCGAGTACATAACACTGCTTTAGTGAGCACATAGCTAGAATGTGACATATAGTTCTTCCATGCGATTAATCTGCATTCTCATTTTTTAAAACCAAAATTATTACTACCGGCTCTCCCATAAGAAGTTCACAACATAAGACCATGATTTTCTGTGAGAATACCTAACTATGAAGCAACACGTTGTAGAAAGTTTAGGTTCAGCAAGTTTATTTCAACATTATTCCGTTCCGAAATCTAAATAAAGATTCCGCTCTTTTTACCATTATCGATTTGCTTCCCGTCTAATCGCAGAAACTACATCCGTGCAGGTACAATTTTAGCCACAACGCAGAAAACCTCTTACGCAGGCTGGCGATCGCTTGTATGTAAATAGACCTGTGAACGCCTCAGCAGTGCTACCTTAAGATTTCAGGAGCTCTGTTCTCGAAAAGCATTCAGAATACCAGCGAAAAAGAGAGGGTGATAGATCCATACGCAGTAGCCGGACCAACACACCAACCAAACCACTACCGTGGATGACGGATGCAAGACAACGACAGTAATTAAAAGAGTGCTGGCGCACTCAGACACAGTTCATGTGGTTGAGAGGAAGGAAACAGCAAGAAAATCGACACCTTTGTAAATAATATTGTAAACAAATGAAGCTAATTGTAAGTTCAGGTAGATAGGGTCAAATTACCTGCAACTCATCCACCATGTCCTTTATTGTGTTGTATTCGACACCGGCAATTTCATATGCACCGCTTGCTGTGCGACTCACAACGGCATTGTACACCTTGAATATTTACTTTCTTCTTTCTTGTAGAATGTTTCAAATTTTGAAAGGTCTTGATTAACCTTCTCGCCTTCGCGTACCGATAAACATATTGGTTTATTTCTGTCGTTCATTAATGACCTCAATAGAAAGTCACCATCGCTCTTTAAAATCAGAGCTGTATCCTCGTTCGGTATAAAACCATGCCAGTAGTCCTTGAAGTAAAAAAGAATTTCTGAACTCGGCTTTTCTTTAACCTCGCTATCACTAATCAACTCGTATTTTTTGTTTGGTAAGCTTACACGAGATTGATAAACAATTTTTTACTCGGCTAACGTTTCGACGTCTTCGTCATCATCAGAGCCGACGATCCGAGTCGATAGTATAATTGTTTATCAACCTCTTGTAAGCTTATCGAAGAAAGAATACAATTTCTGAAAAGTTTATTGGTTCTCCCACTAGAGAATATTCTTCAGCGGCCGGTTCCTCAATTGATAGCGACGTTGACTCCTGAAAACAAATTCAATGCGGAATGTCTAGGTTAATTAAGCGTGGACTATTCTGGTTTTGGGTGCACTACCCATCTAACCAATTCAATGATTTGTTCCCAATTTTCACTTACCATGAGAGCTTCATGAGCTCTTTATTAAATTCTCACTTGAATAGTTCTACCTAAGTACAGCAATCCTTTCCTCTAGGGCGCTGATGGTCTTGGAATATGTGCGTTCTTTTTCTACTATGCAGAACTCGCTTTTTACTTTCTGTATACGTTTAGTCAAACAATCGATCACTGCTTTCGAGCTTATGGAATACGTAAAAAAGTGAGACTATGGATCAAACACAAGGATATTCAGGTCTTAAAGCACCCTTTATGTGAAGGATACATACGGTCTTCGATGGTTTACCCATCAAGGACACCACATCATACACTTGCCTAAAACGTTCAAAAAGTATGGGGTATGGGTAATGACTTAGACGAAGTGGAAGTAGTCGGTAAAGGAGAACGAACAAGGCCACCTTTGACCTTCCAACGAACAGCAATGGCCATCGTAATCATCCCTATCGACGGTCTAACGTATTTTTGCGCTGCGGTTCTTAAGTCATTTCAGCTCGGTGGTGCACAACAGTAGCACGAATTCGTGCTTCATTCATGTTAAATTTGTCCTACACAAAATGTAAGGGATCTAAGTAATGTCTTTTAAAGACTAATCATCCTACTAAACACCAAGCTGATTTCCGTAGTCTAGATCCCCTTTGAGACACTATGACGTCAAAAAAATAAACATGTGGCAATCAGGGGAAGATGACAGGTGAACAAGAAGACATTAGATTAGGTCCCGTAGCAAACAAAACGACATCGGGGAATATCTTCAATGGATCGACGTGTTTGTCTGACATAGACGCACATAAATAAGCTGTATTTACAGCCAAAACTAGCTTTTAGGGTCTCAAGGCGCGCTAGAGCTCATACTGACCACGTTAGTGTTAACACCTGTACTAGAGCGCAATGATTAGAAGTGCACAATGAGTATGAGTACAGTATATCATTTGAATAAGTATATATTTAACCATGTTCTTATTCATATTTATGGGTGTATTTTGGTGTAAACAGATGGTGTTTTGTAAAGTTGATTTGGACAAAAGCTTACGATCAGATGAGTGTTAGATATAGGAGAGAAGATCAGAGATGAACATACGTGTAGCGTATTGGTTAAAGATGCCATGTAATACACATCGACTCGATCGCTGGTTCGATGCCACGCCTCGTGCTCTCTTCCGTGATTCCGCATACGGCGAAATGGTAGCGGGCTTGCCTGGAAGGTCACTGTAGGTAGCCTGCCGTAAGCCATTGTACAAGCCTGATATGCAACCAAGCACCTCTGCAATGCTGCGAATAGAGTCGAGTGCATGATGCATCTCTCAAGAATTGGTCAACGTCGAACGCTTCATTGTTTTATCCTTTGAATTCGTATCTAATAAAATAGGTTTAACACCTACTCTGACAATGCGCTGGTTACCATTCCGTTCAAAAATTGACTACCAACACCAGACCCTTTCTACGGAAGAAATGTAAATAAATGCCAACTTTGACTGTTCTGGCGAACGCTCTTCGTCAACCTAAGTCACTGATGATATCGAGACTGGAGAACAGCACATCAGAAGCTATCAATTTTCATGGAACAGACAAAGTGCGAGGCAGTTTGACTACACCATAATGACCACGACAATTCATGGTAACTTCGTATTCCAGAGTATCTCATTTCAATCCTGGGCGTGAGAGTCCGGAAATGGAAAGTACTACGGCTACTACGTCGTGCTATTTATTTGAATTGGAGGTTTTGTCCAACCGAGAACACTGTTGTTTCAAATCTGTACATCATAGCAGACCACGACCTTCTACGCCATATCTTTTTTTCGCACAACGGAGAAAAAAACCACAAAATTCTAGAAACGGAATCCCAAAACTATCGGAAGTGACGATCTATGGAGTAATTCCCACGACGGACTTCCTGTTAACCTCGGCACTGATCAAATAGCTCTCGATATTTTTGTTGAACCCCAGTACCAGGAACCCCAGAATGAACAGCAGGGAAGAATGCCCGGCGATCACATGTGATCTGGCCCCGTACCTTCGCATCGACTTTTGATGTGGGTGGTGCATTTAGTTCCTCCTCACTGGAAGGCCTGTAATAAACGGTGGGTTTTTTTGAGAAGCTGTTGATCATGTGATTGCGATTTAGATTTTCATCTTTCTGTGTGTGTTATTGGAGCGTTTGACTTAGTAAATTGCCTATCAATATGCCTTTCCAGGCTCTTAAGAAGGCGAAATCCGCCGAAACGTCAGCTTCAGCGGAATAAAGAATAAAGTAACACCTTGTGTTTGCTTAACAGGAATATCGAGATCTATGGAGTTTTCATACATTTCGCTCCGCCTTCTCTGATCTCTTAGAAGGAACAACATCAATGGGGCTATATCCAATGCATGTACGATAATGAATGTCTTGACGAAAACTTCCACGAAAAGCCGCGAGTTTAAGTCTCAGCTGGAGCTGGCAATTTGGCATCCTCTGCTATAATATGTTTTAGTAACAGATGCGTAGTTGCTGGTGCTGTTGTGCGAGATCCTCCCAACGGCTTACCCCCTCATCGTGGTTGGGAGGCGTTCCTGAGTGTCGGACTGCGATGTACAGCGGGGGGTATTCGTCCCCCACCAGCAGGGTCTCCCAAGCTGAGGAAGAGTCCGGCGTTTCCTTCAGGTAGCCTAGCTAAGAGTACCACGATCCACTGCCGTTGTGTTATCAAACTAGTCGCATGGCGGCAAATTTCCTTCTGATCCACAAGGGCGGCGACTGTCTGTGGCAGTGAGGACTTGTAGCAGACTTGGCCTGGCTGACCTCAGGACTCCAGGGCACCACAATGGATAAAGCAGCAAAACTACGAAAAAATGGAGAATATGCTAAGGCCCGCACAACCAGTGAGGACGGGCCGTTAAAGTATCAAGTATCAAGTTGTGCGAGATCGCTTTTTTCTCTGTGGATGTCGATGGTTCGTGAGGATGTCGACGAAGGCATTTTTTTCTTCATGCCAAATGTGGGGGCAAGCAGACCTTGCTACGTCAAGGGCGGCCACCTCAGCTTCGACGAATCGTTTACGATCATCCACCTCCATCACCAAGGTCTGAACCAACTCATCCTCCCTTTCATTCAGTTCCCGTTGTATTGTATCGCACTCCAACTGGGACTTTCTTTCAATCCCTTCTTTTTTCCCCTCATACATAGTCTCAGTCACTTCTAGTTCACCGACCTGTTTCTGTTCAATTTCACGTAGTTTCCGCAGCAACATCGGATGTTGGCCTGATTCCACTAACAGCAGCTCCTTTTCTAATTCAGCAATTCGCTGTTGCGATGAAGCAGTCATTTGAGAAAGCTGGGCTATGGCATTATCGCGGTCAGCGTTCAACACGGGAACAGTGAGCTGCGAATCAGCTGAACCATTACATGTTTCAGATGACATTGTGGAACGATCCAGAGCTCGACAAATATCGACGGCAGATGGTCGGTTGTTGATGTGAGTTAGTTTGCAGTTTGAAAGTTGTTCAAAGGACCACAGACTCTAGAAACTCTATCTTATACGCAAGCTAAAACTGTATTTTACTTTTTCTGTTTTTTGACGGATAATGCAGCCCGTGTCCCAGATAAGGTGGTGCCAAACTGAATATATTTCACTCTTAGCACAAAGCCAGTATCCCATCTCATGCATGTATTATAAAATGAATTTCTCACGAACTACGCTCAAATATGAACACTTGGAAAGACGACTGATTTCTAAGCAAAAGAGTGGTGATGAATGATATTAGGAGGGGGGAGAGCTGTGTAAATTATAAAGGATAAAAGGATAAAGCCGTCGCCGTTGATCAGTCCCCTGAGGGATACGCCATGCACTCGACTTCATTAAGCATCGTTTGGAGGTGATTAAATGCATATCTGGCTTTTACAATGACTCGCAGTGGCCTATCGATGTATCGAGCCAGTGCTGCTATCCTCCTAGACAAATCTGACACCAACTTGCCGACCGTGGAGGAATGGAAGGCTTGGTGAGCCACGGGCGCAGGGATCGATTCCACGTGTGTGTTTCAGGGCGCCTCCGACCACTGCGCCACAGGCGCGCCTGTGTAAAGTATAATTATCGAATTTTCATAGTGTTATGTTTGTAATAGGCTATCGTATACTGTTAGCGCATTTGGGAAAATCGTTTCGTAGAATGCTGATATAGAAAGGGGCCACTCAGTTTCTTAGAAATACGATATTACACCGAACATTTTATACGAGGTAGTAATGAACTGACCTTCGACCTTCGTGAACGCTGTGAACGTTTTTTCACTTCACGAATAAGACTTGTCATAAATATCCAATAAAGATTCTTCAGAATAAACAATTAAAACTCCGTTTTTTTCGGCCTTCTGAAGACAAAAGTGTTAGATGAACTCTCCTTTTCTTTCAGAACTAAAGCTATCTGACCCATATTATTCTACAATACATTTCGCTTCCACTGACCCAATTCAAACACAAATTACACAATTGGCTTTCACGTCACAAATACTTCTTATACGGAATTGATTTGCACTTTTTCTTTTTATTCTACATGGCGCAGCATCACACATTGGGTGGATCCCATGAATTCTCTTGTTCGGTCCGTTAACTCGCATGCATCATCTGCGAAATTGTTGGAATTTCCGTCTGCATTCGGGTTCTGTTCGAAGATTTTCGTTTTTTGTCGTCGTCGCGGTTGAATACCTATTGGGTCAATTCTTCTTCGAATCCCGGGATGGCTGTGGTAGACCAATGCTCTGTCTTCTCTACAGCTCTCATCGATGTTTATAAATTTTGTGATGAAACCGTTCTCGAACTAGTATAGCGCCAATTTCCCGAACGCGAAGCGATGGGCAGCTTTCGCTGTTCGGTGCGAGATCAAACCGGTACGGTGCACCTATTAAACGGCATTTATACAAGCGTGTTACGCGCTCCTGTACTATGAATTAAGGTCTGGTCTACTCTCAGAAAGTGAGGACGTTATGTCGCCATAACAGACATTCGTCCAATATACATGAATTGGTAAACGGAACAACTTTACACTAACTTATGTCGACACAGATGACGTACGACTGGTATTTAACCTTCTTACTTGAAGCAGCAGAATGAAATAAGACATTCTTCGTCCTCCGCCTCAGTTGATTACGCTATCACTAAAGAGACCATCCTATTTGCTTACACCGTAGCAGTAGTTTTTTTGCGATTGATAGGTGCTCTTTCTTCATTGATGCAGCTCAAGGTCACTATCGAATATTCATTTATCCATTTTAGCTTTACTTAGGGAGAATGTGGCGCAGTGGTCGGAGGCGCCTTGCAATACGCACACGGGATCCATCCCAGCGCCCGTGGCTCACCAAGTCTTCCATCCCTCCGGGGTCGGCAAATTGGTACCAAACTTGTCTGGGAGGATAGCAGCATTGGCTTTATACGTCGACAGACCACCGCAAGTCATTGCAAAGACCACGTATACATTCGGCCACCTCCAGCAATGTTTAATGGAGTTGAATGCATAGCGCATCCCTCAAAGATTGATCAACGCCAAGAGCTTTATCCTTTTTTAGCTTTAAGTTTACTCACGTCACAATTCTGTTTGTCCGCATTCATCATTTTAATCTATCCCTTTTCAGACTAACGCGCTTTAATAATTCAGTTGGTTACGAAGTGATTTTTTAAAAGTAAACAGTTACAGGAACTAAATCCTTTATCGCCGTGAAAAAACAAGCTCTTCATTGCCACCTTAAAACGGTTGTCTATTTCGAGTCTACGTAGACAGCTTTAAAATTGATGTCGAGTTAGTATTGTTGTCATTCATCCTAGTTGACCCACACAGAAAAGCTCATTATCATTGTTGCTTATATTGACATTAATTTCTCTGCAGCCTCACCTTATAGTCGCGCGGTAAAACTATTCAACCAAAAAAGAATAAGGATATAGGATAAAGCTCTCTGCGTTGATCAATTCCTGACGGATGTGCCATGCATTCAACTTTATTAAGCATCATTTGGAAGTGATTAAATACATATCTAGCCTATACAATGACTCGCGGTGGCCTACCGTTGTATCGAGCCAGTGTTGCTATCCTCCCAGACAAGTCTGGTACCAATTTGCCGACCCCGGAGGAATGGAAGGCTTGGTGGGCCATAGGCGCGAGGATCGATTCCGCGTATGTGTTGCAGGGCGCCTCTGACCCCTGCGCCTAACACGCCGTTGTAAAAAGAAGCACAACGTAAATAGATATATCGGTTATTTTTGCCAAGGTTTATGAAAAAATCGGTCTTTTGGGCCATTAATAAGTACAACACTTCCACGATTTCCGTTTAAGAGTAAATCTAATGGAATGGATCATCGCTAATTTGTAAGAAATACGGTTGTGAGGTGCTACACTCCTTTCGACCCTACCCGATTGAGCGACTGCTTACAATGATTACTTGCAACGGCTTGGCATGGTTTTGTCCGCCGTTTAACTTAAAAACTTACGAATTAGCGAATTATTTCAGGTCATTTTTAGCCCTTAACGCTGATCTAATTAAGCATCGAATAATTAAAAAGACCTGAATAAACTCAGTTCGCCCGTATTGCGCAGCAGACTTGCTCAGAGCTGGTCCCATTTGCTGAAGGGACTTGAAGAGCGTGAGAAATCTTTTTTGCGTTCAGGTTTATTTTTTTACGCTTTTTATTAATGGAGATATCTAAAACGGAGACATATATATATATATATATATATATTTTTTGTGTAGTTTATGCAAGCATCTTCCACATCTACTGTGTGGATCTCAGCACTTCTTGCATCCGATTCCTTTCCTCGCATCCAACATCCACAAACCTCTTCAAACTTTTGTGCGTGACTTCGGCTGCTGCCTAAGGGTTTTCGACTTCCATGTGAATGTCGTTGAATGCGAGTTGATTCTTCCAGAAGCGCTAAGATAGCCAGGATAGAGCGCTCCCATTTGGACTACGAAGTATTGAGCTTTTCCCGGATAAGTCTGGTGCCAGTTTCACAACACTGAGAGATGAGAGACTTAGTGAGCTCTGAGTAGGGTCGAACCACACCGCACTCGTTAAGAGTGGTGTCACTACTGCTGTGCTATCCCTTCCTATATATTTATATGTGTGCATATATATATATATATATATATATATATATATATATATATATATGTTGGGTTTAAAGTAGAACCCACTAGGCTACTCTTGCACGCGACAAGGAAAAATGGAAAATTTACTGGCGCCCGCTCGAGTTACTCGACGATCAATGAACTACAGGCGATACAGGTGATGTATATGTGTACATATAACAAGGTTTTTAAAGTAGTCGTCCTTCACATGAATGACGGCGCAGTTTAATGCACGAAGAACCGCAGTGCAAGAAAGAGTTGCGAAAACTCCGTTCCGAAATGGGTTACGAAAACTACTCAACGAAATATTCGTATCCCGTTCGGTTACGAAGGTCACCAACGTATGGTACGAGGACAAGTTTCATTAACTTGGAAACGGCTTGTGGAATCATTGGAGAAAGAAACCACTTTGCTCAGTTCTCCAAGTCTATTTCTACTCCGTTTTGTAATTTCGCACCTGAAATTTTTTTTCTCCCAATGTTTTGATCGACATAATCGATCGATAGATCCGTGACGGTGATACCACTTCATTACTGCTATTCAACACCGCTCTCGAAAACGTCATCCGAAAAGTGGAGTGGAATAAAGTGGAGGTGAAAATGTAGACGGTCGGCAGCTAGTAGATCCACTTTGCTGATGACATTGTCTTCATGGGAACAACTAATAGCAAGACGAAATGAATCCTAGTTGAGTCCTCGAGTCGGTTCTCCCTGGAGTCTTTTATGGCGGGACTTGAGCTCACCCACTTGGTTTGCAGAGAGTGAAGTTTTCCTAGATGAATCTGGTACCCATTTGCCGACCCTAAAGGGACTAGAAGCTCAGTGAACCCGGAACGAGGTCGAACCACCAACTGCCCGTGATAGTATGCATCTCTACCGCTGCGCTGCCTGCCTCTTATTCGACAGTTAATGAAGCATGGTGCAGATGATTTTTCAATTTGTATCTTTTCTAGGAGCATCACTGACCTAATTGACTTAAAACTTCGCAATTTTCCATGAGTTCTTATTTCTGGATGCGACCGATCGCGTAATGCCTAAAAGCAAGCTTTCGGTGTTGATCAATCCCTGAGGGATGCGCCATGCACTCGATTTTATTAAAAATCGTTGGAGGTGATTAAATGTATATATGGCCTTTACAATGACTCGCAGTGGCCTATCGATGTATCGAGCCAGTGCTGCTATCTTCCCAAACAAGTCTGGTGATACTAATTTGCCGACCATGGAGGAATGGAAGGCTTGGTGAGCCACGGGCGCTGGGATCGATTCCACGTGTGTGTTGCAGGGCGCCTCCCAGCACTGCGCCACACGCGTCCTTGTGTAAAGTATAGTTATCGAATTTTCAAAGTGTTATGTTTGTAATAGGCTATCGTGTACTGTTAGCACATCACTATAGACACCCTATTTAATAATGATACGTAATGCTTAATTTCTTTATATATCTGTGATTCGTTTGATTTTTTTCAGTTTTTACGACTGTCTAAACCATTTAACGAGTTTCTCTTTCCGCTCGTATATCCTACTTAGCTGGCTCCATTCACTCCTCGTCATCATCATCGTTCCTTTCTTATTCTTCCTTCTTTCTAATGTTGATATTACCGTTTTCATCACTTCCAAACCGCATTAGACAATTAGTGAAGGAATACGATTTTTAGGCACTTTCAAACTAGCTGGCTAACAGGTTGCTGTGTAGATTCAAGCTTCCATTTCTTTCATCACGGAGGCGCCTAATCTAAATTAGCGGACATCGCCACAACACCGCCATAATTTTGGAAATTTCAAAATCACTTAGAACTGGCCACTGACTATCGGCTACCAGTGATTATCACTGATTAACACGTAATTTTTGATAGATAAGAGGTCCTGAGATGCGCCAAGTAACACCTTGAATCGGCTTCTCCATTACAGTAATCCACAGTCTGTAGCTAATTAGGCTCAACGAGAGTTACTGCTTTTTAGTGCTCTCAGTTTTCCATGTTTTGTTCTGCTTTCTCTATTAAAGATCTTTTAGAAAGATCCATCAAATCTGAACAGATTTTGCACATTACGTTTACTGTAACTGATAGCAAATTGGCGAGTAGTAGTTGCAGTGAACTCATTAATTTCATAGTAATGAAGATACAAGAGAGTAGTCCTATGAAGGAAGCGCCTATTAAAGTACATGCCTACAACCACAACTTGTTCTCGTTCTTTATCCATTTTTTTTAGACAAACCTATCTAACCAACTATAGAATGTTTTATCAATGTCTTTGTTATAACCATTAGTAGTCTGTTCGTTCCTACCAACGGTTTACAACCTCATCGTGGCTGGGAGGTGTTCCTAGGTGTCGGACTGCGATGTACAGCCGGGGATTCATCCCCTGGCATGGTCTCCCAAGCTGAGAAGGAGTCCGACGTTTCCATCAAGAAGCCTAGCTAAGAGTACACCAATAGCAGGATCTACCACCGTCCTGGTATCAAAGTCGCATGGTGGCAAATCTCCCTCTGATCTACAAAGGCTGCAACTGCCTGTGGTGGTGGAGACCTGGAGCAGACTTTGGCCAGGCTGACCTCGTGATTCCAGAGAACCACAATGGCTTAACCAACAAATCTTCGAAAAATGGAGGTTATGCTGGGACCCACACATGGACACTGGATAGTGGGGGCGGGCCATTCAAGCGTCAAGTATCAAGTATGCAAGTCTGTTCGTTAGTTTCTTGAAAATATTCACATTTACTCCGCTCAAAGTTCATCATGGTCATAGGAATCTGCCGCTCCTGAGGTCCTGAAGTTTTGAGCTCTTGCCTTTGCCGTTAATCCTTTCTCTTCTCACAACCATATTTCCTTTCTTGGAAGTTTTTTGTCAAGGTTTTCTCTGGTTTTACTGAGAAAATGAAAAGTCAATGATTTTTTCTTTGTATTTTTTTGAGTCAGAAACCGCCGAACTGCCGAATGCATTTATTTTTCCGATCTACGCACTCCCATGAATACTTACAGTATTTTTTATCTCTTTCTTCCAACTAAAAATTTTTCATTACTTTTGGAATATTCTAGAGTACATGCGTGCCCATCTCGTCTCTTAGTAACATTCTCTACACTGACTGAGTTGTTCCTTATGCTGAAGTTTATGGTTGCTTAATACTTACGACTTTCGCTGAACCACGGTTTACATAATCAAAGCTTTGGCTTATTGATAGGCCATAACAAAAATTTGTAGCAACCTCGTGGTAGCTCATCAGTGAGCTCATCAATATTGGTTACTTAATATTTCTGAAAGGCGAAGGTCCAGAACAACTGTTATCTGTGGTGTTTTTCTCCCTTTATATATATATATATATATATATATATATATATATATTTCGACAACTTTTTTCCAAGTTGTAAACCAGTCAACAGCCTGGTATTCTTTCCTTGTCCGACTTCTACAAGAAAATCTCGAAGATCACTGTTCAAATTTAAACACTCATTGGTAGAACTGATGAAAAATGTTGGTGTAACTGAGCTGACGAAAAATATACAAAAAACAAGGGGAATCTATTTGATCTGTTTGAATGAGGTGGCTAAGTGGAAAACGGAATTTCCAGCTTTATGTACGGCACATAGCGGACAGGTTCGTAATTGCACTAAAATTACCGCTTATACTTCAACCGAAGCTAAAGTGCCGTTTTAACGACCATATCCATCCTCTAAAAAAAGATCAAATCGATGATTCTTGTTTTTTTGTCTCGATTTGTCAGTTTTTTTTCATTCGTATTAGCGCTTTTCTTTCGTAGTCAGATTGCTTCTTCGTTTCTTCAGCTATGGCGGAACAGTTACCCTGAGATGACAAGCGTGCCATTACAGCAGCGTTCGTTACTGCCGAATTTTGTGGATTGTGATGGAGTAGATTTCTTGTCTCCCGATTTGGTTTCTACCGATAACGACGCTAATGTTGCTTTACCCCTTAGTGAGTTTCGGAACCGCAACGTTGGATTTCTCTTTAGCATCAAAACGATGAAAAACCGTCCTATAGTTTGTAATTCGATAACATAAGAGAGCTCATTCATCATCTCTTAAGAAAACTACGACTTTCTACGATACGTTTTGATACGTTTTCCCTTTTCTCCAGTGATCTCAGATAACAGATGTCTTGGGTAGTATTGTGAACTAATATGCCTTATGACGAATACTACTTCCAGTGTTTGGATAAAATCACTCATTTGCTTCTAACATCGATTATTCAGGACTTATAAATCACGAAAAACGTATTGCTTAAATAAGCACTGCTCGTTTCCAGTCTTCTCTTTCTTTTTTTCCCGCCTGACGTAAGGGTATGAAGTTTCACATTTGCAAGCTATTGACCAGCTCCTATATCCTGGCTGGACTATCAGTAAGCTTCCACATCCACCCTATCTCGTGCTGGCTCTATTACACCAAATTATCTTTTAAAATTGAACTCTTTCATTTGTTTTAATGAAAAAAATCTGTTCGGAAACGTCACGGAACATTCGTCGGTCTCACTTCATCGACATGGTGGATTTTTAAAGTGATGAATGTTGGTAGAGTTGTCTAACATACTGTCAAAGTTTATATTTATAGACCTTTATTGTGGTAAATCAAGGGGATCTTTTGAATCATTGGATGCTTACATGGATGCTTGGATGGCCCGTCCTCACTGGATGTGCGGCCCCCCAGAATAATTTTTATTCTCTGGAGATTTGCTGGCTTAGCCATTGCGGTTCCCTGGAGTCCCGAGGACAGGGGTGGCCGAATTCTGCCGCAGGTCGTCACCACTACAGGCAATTTCCACCCACGTGGATTAAGGGAGATTTGCCACTATGCCACTAGTTTGATACCAGGACAGTAGTGGATCTTGACATTGGTTTACTCTTAGCTGGGCTTTCTGATGGAAATGCCGGATTTCTTCTCAGCTTGGGAGACCCTGCCGGGATGATGAATGCCCCTCTGTACATTGCAGCCCAACACCCAGGAACACCTCCTAGCCATGATGAGGCGATAAACCGTTGGGATTGACTCCGTTCGTTGATTTTGATTCACTTAGTGAACTGAATATCTGAACAAAGCAAGATCCATGAGGTTTTTGCTTGTCATTGTGAAATACAAGAAATTACATTGGCTGAAAATTAGTGTTGGATTTTAACCGGCATTGTTAAAGCGGCGTTTTTTTCTCAGCTTAGAACAAGCTGTATTAATCGAAACGTGGACTATTAAGGGCGTGCGTGGCGCAGTGGTCGGAGGCGGAGACGTGGAATCGATCCACTCACCCATGGCCCACCAAGTCTTCCATCCCATCGGGGTCGGCAAATTGGTACCAGACTTGTCTGAGAGGATAGCAGCACTGGCTCGATATATCGGTAGGCCACCGCGAGTCATTGTAAAGGCCAGATATGCATTCAGTCACCTCCAAACCATGCTCAATGAGGTCGAAGGGATGGCGCATCGCTCAGGGATTGATCAACGCCGGCAGCTTTCTTTTATGGACCATTAAAATCGGCATATCTCTCCAATGCGAAAAAAATTTTGCACATTGTGTTTGCTTAAATGTTCGGCATTCTGGAGACGATGAGGTCGTTAAAGGCAGTTTTGACCTCGGCGTTATTTCTAAAGTAACTCAATAGACCGATTTTCTACAAACCTCGGCATAAGGAATCGATGTATTGATTTATATGTGTTTATGAACTGATCTTTTTTGAGGTGATCCGAGGTTCTCATGCTTGTCATTGTTGTTGTTGTTGGTCGATGGCTGACGTTTCGACGATTTCGCCTGCCTCAAAGCCGTGATCTTACGAGAGACTCCCACAATTGTAGCAACCTCGCATCGGCTTAAAAAGATTTTCACACTCACTTACTTGAACACTTGGACGGTCCGTCTTCACGACTTGTACGGACCCCAGCACATACCCCATTCGTTTCTTTCCCTCGCAATCGTCGTCCATGGTGGTGGTCTTCTTCGAGCATGGTAGCGCGTACGAGTCTCGTACCGTGATCTGTAAAATAACTGCAGCTGCGGGTACAGCTGATTAACTTTGTTTAGGAACACGTCCACCCAACGTGTAGGTGGTCGTCCTGGGGGACGTTTGCATTCTCTTGGAGTCCACTCTATTGTTCTTTTCGTCCATATGTCGTCTGTTCTTCTCATTATGTGACCGGCACATCTATGTTTCAGATTGTTTCAGATTTTCATAAGAGCATGTAAATAAATTTCTAAAGTATTTTTTGCATGGGAAGTTGTTGGGGTTACTTGGAGAAGTGGTAGTCGCTAGTCGAGAGGTCCGGCGACAACTATGTGTGAAGCAGAGTATCGTAGCACAACCTGCGATAACTCAAATCATTTTTAGAAATTATCTTTTTTTTGCTGACATATACCTATATTGCTGTACAAGCAAGTTTTTTTTTGCTAGAGGAAACAACAAAAACACGTCTCGACGTTTTTGTTTTTTGCATAGGTACCCTATAAGCGCATATTGGTTATGCTTTATTAATAGTATCCGGCGATGGTTTGTCTCGTCATTATGACTAGAGAGCATTTCTCAGTGTCGAATCGCGATGTACTTCAGCCGGTGTTCATCCGCCGTCACGGTCACGCAGGGCAAGAACGAGTTCGACATGTCTAACCGGAAGCCCATCTTAGGATAAACCTGTGCCAAAACAGAGCTCAGCGAGCTAACCTTAACTTCAATGTCGACGAAAACATTAAGAATAATGTTATGGTATAAGAAATGACATGCACTTCATTTCACTCGAGCAAGCACTAGAGCAGCATCAATACCTTACAGAGACAAATGAAATCTGTTGGTATCGGGTCGAGCTACTAGAGGAACTGCAATATTACAAATGATGCAGGTGTTGTAACAATTTAGATGAAAATTGATAAAAGGATAAAGCTCTCTGCGTTGATCAATTACTGAGGGATGCGCCATGCATTCGACTTTATTAAGCATAGTTTGGAGGTGATTGAATACATATCTAGCCTTTGCAATGACTCGCGGTGGTCTATCGATGTATCGAGCCAATGGTGGTATCCTCCCAGACAAGTCTGGTACCAATTTGCCGACCCCTGAGGGGATGTGAAAGCTTGGTGGGCCATGGGCGCTGGGATCGATTCCACGTGTGTGTCGCAGAGCACCTCCGACCACTGCGCCACATGCGCCCTTAACAACTTAGATAATGCGCATGAAAACTCGTCGACTGCTTTCCTGCTAGTATTTTTTAAGCATTTGGATCTTCTTGCAGCAAATAGAACCGGTATGTTTTCGAAAACAAGTGGCCGAACTCAACAAAACAGTCAATGTTTTTTATTTCGTTTAGATTGAAGTTTTTGTTTTAAAACGTGCCAGTTGCAGACCTAATGAACCGCTTCATATAGGACATTTTTACGCTTCATCCGCATTAGAGGAGAACAAGATACGTTTGTTAAGAAAAAAAAGCGAAGAACGTTTGGAGTTGTTTTTTTATCGGAAAACTGCACCTTATCGAAATCCCTATTTAGTATATCAGCAATGAATTCCTTTAACATCACAGCTTTTCTTACTCCAGTAAGTGATGGAACTAAATCTGCAAAGCAGTATTACTACGGCTTCTAGTAGAAGACTGGTATGTTAGTGCAGAATTTTCAAAGACTTGCGCCGTCTACGCATTTTCTCACAAAGTCTTCCTATCTAGTTGTTTGAATTTAACACAAATAGTGTTAAACACAAGAAGATGATAAGAACCTTCTTTGTTGACCTCATCGACGATCACAAGTGCCACGCGAATCGCGTTTTTTTCTCCTACGACTTCGTGAGACTTTCAGAGCTGTCTTCAGCTGTTGGAATCAATGAGGAAAGAACTGGTTGCTGGCATATTTATTGCTGCAATTTTTTTATTAACAATTTCTCCTCTGCCTTTCTTTCGTCCACCGCTGGAGATCACTAGAATTCGGAAAGAAGACCAGGGTTACAATAATTTCCTTAAGTGATAAAAAACGATAGGGCTCTCGGCGTCTATCAATTTTGAAGGATCTCCCGTGCATTCGACTTCATTGAGTATCGTTTGGAGGTGATTTAATGCGTATCTGCCCTTTACAATGACTCGCGGTAACCTACCGATGTATCGAGTCAGTACTGTCCCAGACAGACGTGATCCAGGCAGGTCTGGTAGTAATTTGATCACCCCGGAGGGGGTGAAAGACTTGGTAGACCTGCTGTTCGGGATGGAGACCATATGTGTTGCAAGGCACCTCTAATCACTGCGCTATGCGCACCAAGAATCTCTTTGGAGCAGAATAAACATCTGCATAGCTCTGTGAGAGGTAATTTTACTAGATTCTGCTAATTTTGTCAAAATCATTTCCCACTAGGATAGCAAAAAGCCTGTTGATGTTGTGCATTTGATGTCTAAGTGAGTGTCCAGATTTCATTGGTGAAGCTACAGCTTGATCACAAGCCACCATATCAATGCAAGGCAACTTAGTTTTACGCAGAGCTAGTGCAAGGTGAGCAAATGTCGTTTTAGAAAAAAATTAGATAGTCATTAGTTGACAGTTTTCCGGTAGATATATAGAACTAACTCCTTTATCTCGGAATGCATTAAAGGTTTTGTGGCGCACCAGTTCACACCTTGCTGTCGACGTTTTTTGCAACTCATAAAGGCTATCAGGAAGGACAAGAGAGTCGAAGCAATTGATTTTAAGCTTTCCATGTAGGAGAATTCTGTTTTGTCTATACCATCCTTAAAATAAGACTTTCGGATAGATTCTTTATTCCCCAAACAACACCACCGCTGTCTGCACACTTCGAATCAATTACAGCTTCATCTCTTCACTTGTCGATATACTTAGTGTTTAGTCTATAATATCTATAGACGACGAACCGCCGTTTCTCGTAGTTTTGCGATTATTCCTTTTTCTATAGATTTTTCAATTCTTTAGAAGGATATCATTTTTTCTTAGGTCATCTCTCTATTTCGTGAATTGTCACTCCACACGAAGATTGGAATTCACGTCGTCCTACTTTTCTAGCATCTAACCAAATTCCTTGCGGGCTTTTTTTTTCTTTGAAATCTTAGTGCCGGAACTTTGAAGAGATTTCCAGCACCGATTCAAACCATAACGTTCACGAGCGACATCTTTTTACACAACAAAAATGACAATCATGTCGACATGAAGGAAACCCTTATCAATCTGCAAATCATTTGTCAAAAATGGGCTCGTTCCATGTCTTCAAATATAACCGGTCACGATTTTTTTCTTCTTTTTTTCTCGTAAACGGCCATTAAACGATGCAACAATGAGAATCTCCGGATCTCTTACGGGAACAGCTTTCTCCTCTTGCAGAGATTCTACTAGATATTCTTTTTTCGCTAGAGTTCTCCTCTTCTATTGGTGAGCAAGCGAAAAGGCAAATTGTGCCACCCAGTTTTAGTTTAGCTGTCGCCACCCTTGTTGGCTCACAGGTATTTTTTTTCGTTACCCTTTTTTTGCTTTCCCTCCTTGGCTCTTCGCCAGATTTAATTCAAAAAAACTGTTTTGTGTTTGTTTGTTGTTTTTAGTGTTTTTTACACTGTTTAGTGTTTAGTGGTATAGTGTTTTTACTCAATTTATATAACACATCAACAAAAATCTAGCAGATGAATTGAGATTCATATTGAGACAACACTTATTCTATTCGAATCTTTACAATCATCTTCACTAGAAGCAGTCCGATTTAGAAGATGGTAATAAACTCCCTTCTTTTTTCCTCTTCTTCAGTGCGGGTATTCCTCATGGGATATCAATATGTTGGGGGTTAGGACATTCCCAAGTCTCAAGCAAAGGTAATTACTGACGTCTGTTGATCTAAGGAAAGTTTATTCCCAATTATCTTCAGTCAAGATTTATTAGCGATACTCTCCCAATACTTTTGAACTCTTCTGTGAGAGAACTTTTTATAGTTCTTCTTACCTAATTTTTATTGTTCATCCTTCACAAAGTCCTTTTCGATACTTTCTTGTTTTACGCCTTCATCATACATGCACACATAAATCGAAATGCCCATTTCTTTACCAGCTGAACCATCTGTAATTCCGTTAATGAGTTAGTAACTGTAGAAGGTATCAGCAAACTGTCCATTCATCCCTATCCCCACCCTAAGTTGTAGTTTAGTATGAGTATCTATATTTAGTTTGAGTATCTGGTATAGTATGAGTATCTATAGTTCGTTCTCGTCGAGGAACACGTGGTTTCTGATGATTTTCATACGAAGCTCTTTTTCTCTCTGCAATATTCTCTTTGACTAGCATTCAAGCGCAGATAAATTACCAGGATCCACCACGGCATTGGTCTACACTCACCTTCATTTCCTAATATTGTATGGAACGCCTAAGCTTGGGAAACCCTGATCAACCGTGAAATATACTTCTATACAGAAACATCTCTTAGCTGCAAGGAGACTATAAAGCTCTAGGTGGGAGGGTCAGGGTCTTATGTGGAATAAGCTGGATGCATACAAACGTCACTCTTACGTCATCCATCAGTAGCGCCTGGACGGTGGTCGTGAACAGATCAAAGCTGGGAACCTGCTACAGATGTATCATTCTCAGTCGACCATAGTCGGACGGTATGAGTCCGTCCGTCACGCCTCTTTGTCATAGCGCATTCTCACTCTCTTTGAATGTGCACCACAAACGCCGTTGTAGTGTCGCTTGTTTTACAACCGATTAAACGAATCTGTCGCCTTTTACGCTTTTACGACATTTCAGTAGTTCTAACAAAAGCGTACCGTCATCGTCTCGTCCCTTTTAGCGCACGATCATCGTCTCATATCGCATCAAACAATAACCCTTACTCGAATCACCTACGATTTCTATGCAGAATTAGCTTTCTAGATAAGAGCATCGCATCCGGTTCTTTAATGGATTTAGACGTCTCCAATTAAAATTCAGCATACATCCATGTGAATTGCTGACGAATTTCTTTTCTCAAGTAGACGAATCTGTCCGCATCACGTTGTAGAGGCTTATCCACTCCTCTAACCATCATATGCGAATCTTTTTCAGGTCGTTAAACTAAGAAGTCTAAAGAAATCCTTCAATGACGTTACTGATGAAGTTTTGGAAAAATGAAAAGTGACCAAACAAGTTCCAATAAGATTCAACACTAATCAGAAGTTGTCTGGAAAAAAGCACTAGACTTATTACATTTGTACTTTCTGTTTCATTCCTATTATTATTTATTTAGACTTACGTTACATTGTACAAAAAGAATAGAACCCAACAAAACCCATTCGGCGTTCCTCCTGTGTTCCTCTCCAATTTAACGCGAAAAAATATGTGATTCATGACTGGATCAAACTCCGTAAAGCTTTGTGCGATATTTGCCACCATTCGTCCAATAAAGACTTGTTGCTGTATTTATCTTCTTATTAGGATTCATCTACTTATTAAGAATCTCTTAATCCTGTCATCTGTAGTCACATTAATCCTTGAGTAATATACGTGTATCAGCAAACCCTATTCGTCGTTAGCAGCAACCTTTAAAGCTGATCAAAGGACATCTCTCAAGAAACCTTAAGCTCCTTTCCAGCCTGTATCATCTCCCTGGGATGAATCCTAATTACGCTAACGTCATCATGCCTTTGCTATAATGCTTCTCTTCGTTTTTTTTTCTACTTTTTTTGTATGGCGAGAAGTTTGGCACGTAAAGCTCGCTAGACTTAGACTTTAAAACGCTCTACTTTTGGAGACGTTCTGGATGGAAATGTCAAATTACTCCTTAACCTGGTTACAATGGTAGAGGAAGATCTTCCCACTTTACATTGCTGTCCGACATCTGTAAACGTCACCATATCACAGAAATGCGACAAATCACTGAAGGGACGGTGAAATTCTACGGATGGACAGTGGCTGTCTTAAATGTTTTCTAGAACGATCAGAACCAATTCGACACTCTACCAAAAACACTGGGCGCTAGAAACGATGTACTTTCAAGGTTAATGTCCATGACGGGCCAGAGAAGAAAGTCCGCTTGAAATAGAAAGAAGAAATTTGGTCTGATGGAAAGCCTGATGGTTCAGCCCATTCCTCATGACTGGGGGGGTTGAAATCCGTGAGATTTGCAATCCTTTTTGCATTCTGTAGCATATTTTTTTTATTAAGAAGTGAATAAATCGAAAGGTCGCTTCTTTCTGCGGGTAGATATTATTTCAACTGTGTTATTCTTCGCAAACTAGCGAAGTGTTTGTCATTTGACAATTCGTCGCTGTATACTATAGATGCTCTAGAAATTTATCGCCTCTCAGATTACTTAACGAAAGCATCGGTATGATTCACATGATCGACGAGTGGATGTGCTGAAGAGCTGAGAACGCTGTAGAATGGATATTCATGAATCAGGAGAACCATAAAGACCATGTTCAACCGGTGTTCAATAAGTTAATGAGAATGAAACACAACACACTCTCTAGCCACTTCGGAAACCACTTACAAACCCGATCACGCCTGTAGACGACGGTTGCAAGACAAAGAGAACGGAACATGTGCTAGTGCTCGAGTGACGTGTAAGAATAAATCATTGAACTATCTAACGCTTAGCTTCATACACAAGTGATTACCTCTACGTAATGTACGGACGGGTTAGATCCTAGCGATGATATCGTTTGTACTATGGTTGTCAAACGCCAGATAGGATTTTTTCGCTCACTTACGACACTATGGTCCATATATGGATCACATGTAGTCGAAACTAATGTTGCATTTCGCTTTTGAACGCTCCATTCTAAAAATTACGCCCCTTTCTCTTTGATAACATTCTCACATCGGTAAGTAGAACCATAGGCGTCTGAGCGTATTTTATTAAATTCAAGTTTAAAAATTTAGGGTAAAGTAGCTTTAGAAAACAAGTCTACACATATGCATATAACTTAATTGATTTTTTTAATCAATTTAGTTTGTTGATTAATTGTGTTATTAACTCTTAGCTAAATTTGCGGGGCTGAGGTATCGAACGGCTTCACTGCTTCGGTGGCCATCGTGCTGAGCAAAGGAGGATTACGAGTGGGAAAGGGAGAACCCCATACCCACCCGAAAACACTTCCTTACCGTAATCACGATGAAACAGTAAATCAATAGAGAATACTAAAGGTTAAAAGCACCTAACAGTACTTTTTTTCATTTCGATCATTCACTTAACTATACCGATAATTGCAAGCGAGAACAGTTCATTCGTATAGAGCTATCCGTCAGCTCTACTTGAGTCATTATCCTTTATTTCATTCCATACGTTTCCAATTTTCATATGTTTATATCGCTCTATTTAGCAAGGACTGAAGATAAAACACCCTTATCATAGGACATTGAAACATAGCTAAAATTAAATGAAATAATGATTCCATTGAAGACATTACGATTTGGTATCGATAACTGTGTACTAAAAACATTTTCAAGCATTAATATACAACGTTCTTCGATTGAAGCAAAAAAAATGTCCTTTTTTTTGAATCGTAGGAACTTCACCATGAAGCTTTCCTAAGACTAAGATATATGGTAGAGTACTAAAGTTCTTGCCTGACAAAATGTATCGCTTGTAGCGCCCGCCAATATGCGCGGGATCGGTCTTTGGTTCGATCCCACAGTCCACCCAGCAACCCTTCCATCACTCCGAGGTCTGTAAACTGGTACGAAGACTAATATATACGTTAAAGTAGGCGGCGAAGAATTTAGTGCCCATTCATCCGCGTACCACCTTCAACTTCTAGCGCTTATCGTTGTGTTAAGAATTTACTGTTTAATACCCGTTTTATTCCGAATTTATTTTGCAGTACTTCATTTAGTACGTCATAATTTTTTCCTCATTCGATTTTCTCTGAAAAGTTTAAAGATTACAGTGTTGAGCACCCAGCCTGAAATGTGTTGGCTATGTGTCGGTAGTGTACTGTCAGTGATCGTCCTATGTGATTCAGAAGTAAGTTACTTCTTGATTTTTGTATACTTGTTAGCTTAGGTCTAGAAATGACGAGTTTGTTCTACTCTGTAAATTTTTCCCATTTACAATTTTACAACTTAATTCGATTATTTCATGTATTACACACCTTATCACCGCGTTTAATCAACGCTGACAGCGGAACAGCGGAAGTTGATCGAACACAACAAAACAGTGCTAGTGAACTACAGTTCAAAGTTCGTTAAGTTGTGATCTTACTCTGGCATTTCTTTCAGCTATTTGATAGATATTATGAGTACTTCTTCACCGACATCTACATTTTTGTCCCTCCAGATTTTTTATTTTATTTTCATGGGTCACAAAGACTGTAAACCACAGCTTTAAAAACTTAAGGCGGTCTTAAGATCCCATTCTTCTGGGATTGCGAAATTGTTGCTACACTACTCTGAGAGCCTAACTGCACCGAAATCCGAGGAACTTCCCTAGGGCAAAGGGAATGAGTCAATTGAAGGATGGGCTGGGATCCCCACAATATGCTAGGTCGTGTAGACAATCAGCAACAAACCTACGAATTAGTAGCAAAGATGGTACTTCTCTGGCTACTGAACAACACAAGAATGTTGCAAAAAGAAAAGACAAACGCTTTCGATTTCTTTTTCGTTCTTTTTTAAAAAACAAAGTATTAGATTGTTTTTGAGAATAACAATAGCAATAATAGAATAAATACTTCTAATATTTACCAGGCGAACTGATTCACAGCTATATGAAGATTTTCAAGCACATAAACACCAAAACCGGAAAGAGCTCTAGAAGAAAACGCAGCGCAATAAATTTTGACGCAGATGGTGGAACAAGAATACAGATCGTATTGCTGGGATTTGGAATAGAGCTTCTCCTTTCGAAGATATTAACAGTCATGACGAATGGATATAACCGTTACATATGGCAACCCCCCTCATTGCAAGCCCCACATAAAGAAAGATAACATCATCAGAAATAAAGCACCTCGATAAACGGTCCTCACTACCGCCTTCTTCGTGCGAGGATCCGATTGGTCACAAGTTGCTCCCAAATGCTATCATCCAAAAGGTAAGAGACAAAGTGAATAATGCAGTAACGTCTTGGTCTAGCAGTTCTGATGCCGCATTATTATCTCTGCTAAACAAGAGCAAAATTCTTACCATTTAGACGAGTGTAGCGCAGTGGTTAGTGGTGTCCTGCAGTACACATTAGATTAATCTTTGGTTCAATTCCGAACTTCAAGGTCACGAAGTGTTCTATCGCTCTGGAGATGGCAAAATGAGAGCAGACTTGTACGGGAGAACGACAACATTGGCTCAAAGGGACCGATCACTGCTGACCGATATCAAGCCTTTTTAGTACCCGAAAAGACAACTTTGGATATCCGCAAACATTGAAATACAATGTACAGATAAGCTTTCGATGAATAGGGATATGAAGAAAAAGATGATGATAGTGGTTGAACCGAAGATGCTCTGAATATGCCAGGTTACTCAGTGTGCTGTAATGGGATCCTCGTAATCGACGGGAAAACTGTTCTTTGGCTACTTTTTGAATCTCGTTATCAGCTGGCACGAAAGATTCCACAAGCGACGTGAATTTTATACAAAATGCAAGTATACGGAATATAGTATCCGTTTCGCATGAAATGAAAATGCACCAAAGAGTCTGACAGACCATCTAGCGAGTTTACTATGAAATGTGGCACTCTCAACTTTAATGGATGAGAGAAATCTATGGAACGATGAAGTGATTCAGTTAAGAACGTCGACAGCCTTGAAGTCATGGAACATAATACAGTAGCGGGCAAAATAGCTAACAGCTTAGTACAGTGGAGCATGTAATCTTAAATTCATTAATAAGCCCATTTTTTTATACGACTCGTCATCACTTCTACCGTTCTAAAACACAAGCATGTAGCGCAGTGGTTGTGGGTGCAACGCAATACACACGTGGTTGATGGTTTGATTTCGCACCATGGGCTAACCAACCCCCTCCCCCACCCCCTCTTCCATCATTCCATCTATTATGAATCGGGAAATTAGTAGCATAAATGTCTGTCTGAAAGGGTAAAAAAGCCGACTTCCCTAAATCGGTGGGCCCTTGGAGTCGCTTTATAAGCCAGATATGTATTCAGTTACCCCTATGACGCTTAATGAATTCGAATGTATGGCGCACTCTCATGAAGTGATCAGTAGCTGCAGCTCTATCCATTATTGTCCCAATGCGGAAGTAATAATGAAGAAATTACAGCCTAACATTTTTTATTCCCTGATAGCTGCACTTAGATGCACCAAGGTTTTCACTTCAGCAGCTGTTAACCTTTATGAATCGGAGGAACTTTTGCTTTGTCATAAAGAGCATCAGGGATGTTTGAAGTATTCAAATTGCTTTTTCATGACCGTCCATGGACTAATTCTGGAAGCCGCCTTCTTAAATTGAACAAAGATGGAATTGTATTCGCAGTGAAACGGTAAGCTATATTTTAGAAGGTTCGGGCCAATTTATGTAAACGTCCTGCATTTTTTTCAATGGTTGGGCTACGCCTTTACAATGAGGAAGAAATTTTGGGTTCCGGAAATGTAGACGTTTTTACTGAAGACTACCATGTAAGGATTTTTGCATGGCTTCTGTATCCTAATGAGAATCGTAATGAGGAAGTAAGTTTGCAAAATAGTTCAGAGGTGCCTTTTACTTCGAATGTTCTTCTTCTCACGATGATCATTATGGCGAAGTCGTTGGGTTTCCATTCACTTCCCGTCATCGTTGTTTTTCCCAACTGTTAACAAAGTTGTTTTCTTTTGCAGTATCCACTTAACACAGTTGAAATAAGGACTCAGTGGATCTGCATCTCTTCTGCTCCTAAACCTTTATAATCACTATTTTTTGAATACACCGTGCCTTACTATTCTTGAGCTGGCTTCCTTTCGGGGATAGGGGTATTTGACGTCCGCTTTAACGAATTTCCTTCAAAGCTGATATTTTGACAGCAGACGTTAATTTCTCGACCAAGAGAAAATTTCCAGCGGTAAAAAAACAAAAGTAAAAATAGAAGGTACATTGAGGAACTCCATCGTGTCTTTGCAGACCGAGTTCCGACTATTCACTTGCTTTCATCTTTGAAATATGAACTTTGACGAGAAAAAGCAAAAGAAACGTGTTTCACAGGCTTCAGAACATCAGAATTCCACCTGGTAAAACAGCAGAACTTTTATACTGTAGGCAAAAAACTTGAAGGTTTCAAGTTTTCACTGCAACTAATCAAGTTCACTTCGGCTGAGAGATGTTATGATAAGATGTAACAAGCTGAAATCGACCATTATTTCCGCCTCATATGACTCCTATAAAGCTCATGTCGTCGAGAACGGGTTAGCATAACAGCATGAATTTCGCGATTATTTTTTTGTAAGGCTTTTTAAAAACAACAAAACAACAGTTGTCTTGTCTTTAATCTTACTTGCAAATTAAACCGTATTTGACTTTATAACTCCGAACGCATGTTATGGTGGAACGTAACTACATTGTTTAATAACTATGCGTTGGATCTTCTCAACTTTTGTGACAGCTTTTTTCCTTAAAATTTGGCTCACAAGTCTAACTTAACTCAGTGAACGATCCAGGATATTTCAATACAAGAGTTTTGAAAAAGGTCTGTTCACTGTTAGGGGGTCAGTTCATTAACGAATTATATAATAATTTTGTATGTGGAGTATTTACAGAAATACAAGCAACATCGGCGGCATATCCCGGCGGTTCCGGTCACGTGGTCCATTGAAGAAGCAGATCAGTCACAAAACGGAATCACGAAGACATATACAAAGGTCGGCCACAGCTGGTCATCAAATCTCAGTCTCATCTATCTTACTAAATCCTTCGTTGTCGTCGTCAGTACTACCAGGTCGTGTTGTACGTCGTGAACAACAGATGTTTCGTTCACTTCCACATTTCCGAATCGTGGGCATCACTCCTGCAGCAACGTTACAGCCATTTGCTATCGCTTCAAGAAAGCACAAAAAACATTAACAAATTACAGTTAGTCTCGAGTGATGGAACAACAAATCGTAGACCTTTAGCTTCATTTCTGCTTCATAGAGGTCCAGCACAACAAAAGCCGACGAAATCGGTGTTGAAGCAGCCTTCAGCTGATTTACATCATCATTGGATGGTTAGGCCAATCAGACTACGTCTGCTACGTCCTGCTACTAATATAGTCTTTCCCAGTGACAACAGGTTACTAACGTTTTGTTTTGTTTTGTTTTTTTTCTCTCAACTATGTCTGTAACGTCATAGAAGAATGTTGTCAGTGTGAAGAGAAGCTTCGCTGTCGTTTCCAGCTCATTTCTGTACTCATCTAATAGTAAAAATCATAGCATTGAGACGTGTTCTTTTAATGTTTACGGACTGTGAAGAATATCATCGCTAGGAGTGACAGTTTGCATAAGAATAGTGCAAAATACACTAAAATCGTCCTCTGAGTGGTTCTTACTAAGTGATTGTACTTATCACGTTTGCTAGCTTGCACTAGTTTCAACAGTAATGACCTTTAACGTCATTCTTCCTTAGTAAGAGTTTAGCTCTTGCTTTAAAAAAGTAATGCATCACAGGAAAGAGAAAATATTTTTATTTAGAATTCCGTCTGGACTAGCATCTGGAGCCGACAAAGCAGTAGCAGGTAAGAAACCGCTAGGTGGAAGGGACTGAGTGCTGTTGCAAACTGTTATCTTACTTTCATCCTCTAGAAATATGAGTTTTAATAATTCCATTTACTCAATCATAATAATTAAAGCACCCAAGTCCTTAGAGGTTCATTTATGGTGTATCTGTGTAGCACAATGACTGCTCAAAATCCTGGGATTGATTTTTTTGCCCGAGGTTATTTTATCGTGCAATTTTTTATCCCTATGGGCTTGTTCGTCAGCTATCTGCTTTTATCAAGTTGGTAGATGAACACGTTATCATGTGAGTTAGCGATTTCTAGCATTAGGAGAAAAAGCGGTATCGAAAACGCAGATGATTATTGATTAGGTGGAAATTTGATTATTCTAGAAGCATTTCTCGTCACGCTGACAATTTCAGGTTTATCAACGGCGACCTTCAGGAGAAGTGGTCAAATTCATCGGATTCATATACCTCATGCTATCACTGGCACCGCTACTACTATAAATCCTGAAAGTGAAAGTGTCAACGAAACACTGTCTGCATCATCAATTACCATTCCTCTAGACGTTATTGGCTTTGGGAAATCCAGTATTCACAAAGTATCGGCAGAAAGTTTAAAGGCTCGACCGATGACAACATCGTCGAAGAAGACTACAACTGTGACCACAACCGCATCTACTATCACCACCACTGCTCCAAACAGCACACTTGCAAGTACCGTATTGCCCTCGTTTAGCAACATTCGACGCCTAATCATCATTAATCGCAGCTTCACTCTACGAAACGGAAATGGCAATGATTCACTTAGCCACCTTCCCAGCCAATCGTCTGCAAATCTAAAACAAATTTCTATAACCACTACCGATATTCCAGAAAAAGACAGCACACCTAACAAATTGTTCTTTACTACGACGCACAGACAAGTGAACGTAACGTCTAAACTCGCTGATAAATCAACTTCTGAGATAATTTCAAAGGCTTCAACTACTCTACCCATTGCAAACACGGAATTAAAAATCCCCATACAGTCGTCACTGGATGGCCACGCTACGGGGAGAGCGGGAAACTCCTATTGAAGAATCAAAGTCAGAAATTTTATGTGGAAGAGCTACTTCGGGAAAGCTTTGCCAAATTGTTAGGAAAGGACTCAGGAAATTTGTTAGGAACTCTTAAAGTACCAAATGAAGTCGATAAATCGATATCAATGGAGATGCCGATACCGTTAGTAGAGAAAGAATTCGTTATAAAACAAACATTTGGCAAGGGTACAAAAGACAACGAATTGAGAGAGAGCTTCCCAGCTAAGCCTAAGGAAGTATTTTCGACTATAACTACTTCAACAATAACAACTAGTACTACCACATCCTCTACTACAAGTTCTCCTACAGCTACTGCTGTCATCGAAAATACGACATCTACCGCAACTCTTTCTCCAACAAGTAGTCCAGTTGCTACGACTGTAACTATTGGTTCCAATTCTACAACTTCATTAACGATAACAACTAGCGATTTATTCACCAAGGTGATTAAAGCTTTTTTTTCCACTTTTTCTCAAATGATTTTATTTTTTGACTAGCATATTTAATGCATAGTTGGAGCACACTAGACAACATGCATTGAGTTCAACGCGACCTTCCGAGTATTTATTTCGACGCGTTTTTTTAGTACTCTTTGTATTCAACCGATAACATCCCCTAACAGGTGTGTTGGGGGATAGTCGGAAATGTTTCTGTTTACGCTGTCACAAGGGATGCAACTGAGGAGGGCACCATTAGATCTAATTTTTGGAAATGCAAAAAACGTGGATCCTACAACGATTCCTTGTCTTCTCTGCTAAGTTAGCAGCACGGAGACTCGTTCCGATGAAGAAAGTACTTGAACCCTTTTCTTTCAGGTGGGTGGTACATCGGACTGTATGCCTTGAGTTGAATGGATACCATCAGCGCGTGTTAGATAGTCATCTAGTTTATCACATCTTATCGAATCTATCTTCTCGGCAATCACATTTGCAAAAGAGATTCTACTGAAGATCCGTTTAACTGCATGCATTGATTATAAGATGAGAAGTTCATAGACTCTACTAACAGCTACATTGGAATAGAATAAAAAACCGCAGTAATAGTAACGAATAAAAGGATAAAATAAAGGATAAAGCTCTCGGCGTTGACCAATCCCTGAAGGATGCGCCATGCATTCGACTTCATTAAGCATCGTTGGAGGCCATTTAATGAATATCTCCCTTTTACAATGACTCGTGGTGGCCTACCGATGTATCGAGCCAGTGCTGCTCTCCTCCCAGACAAGACTGGTGCCAGTTTGCCGACCTCGGATGGATGGAAGGCTTGGTGGACCATGGGCATGAGATTTGATTCCACGTGTCTCTCGCATGGCGATAGTAACGAATACAGTGGCTAATTCCAGCTAATGCTTTGAATTATATTATCTGGATAGCATATTTCCTAGAAAAGAACTGATTCATTATGCATGTTTTTTAGCAATTTACTTCGTGTTTAGGAAGTAGTACTTTCACAGTCATCAACTCTATCGTCTGTTGTTCCCTTCGAGCCCAACCTTCCACCAGAGGATCTCAAGATAGTTAGCCAGTTAAAAGAAAACCTAGACGAAAATTTTGTCAATGGTATGTCCAGCATTCCAAGATTCAGTTTACTTTTTGCCGACTATGTTAAAAATAAACAGACAAATGAGACACACATGACTCATATCGACGCCATTGCGGAGTACATACCTTCCTGGATTACGGTCCATGAAGGAATATAGAGAACAAAAGATAAAGAACAAATGTAAAACAAAAAAGACAACAAAAGAATGTTGATGTAATGAGAAAAAAAAGGAAGTTCTTGATAAATGATTTTTATAAGGTGTGCTATCAACACCGACTCCACCACCGTCGACCTTGAAAACATTATCATCATCGGTACAACAGATTGGGGCACCTGGAGCGGAACCACCAAACGACTCCGTGGTAGACGAACTCAACCGAGCCGAGAATTTCATGGAGGTTAGTGAACCTGCATTTATCTCTTTGAAAGACCTAATGTTTACTGAAGAAATTCTTAGTCCTAACCTCATTTTTTAAACATCACTGTTCAGTGCAACGAATTACAATCCCAGAACAATGCAAGTCATCAGTGACATTATCGTATAACTCCTATTAAGTGGGAGCTTCTATAACAGTGATAGAGATGAATCGAGTGATGTATCCACCATTTATACCATTCATAAGAACCAAGAGGCTTTCACGGTTCAAGGTGGTGTGGGACGAGGGAAAAATTTCAATGTATATTATATACATAAAAAGCATAAAGGATAAAGCAGTCGGCATAGATCAATCTCCATGTTCAGTTCCATCAAGAATCATTAGAGGTGACCGAATGTACGTCTTATCAATACAATGACTTGCGGCGGCCTACCGATCCACAAAGTCATTGCTGCTATCCTTCCAGAGAAGTCTGGCACCGATTTGACCATCCTGGAGAGACAGAATGTTTGGTGAGGCCTGGGCGCAGGGTCGAACCACGAACCAATTCACTGTGTAGTTGCAGTGCACTGCGCTACATGCGCCTCACATTACAAATATATTTATGATGCATACTATTTACCTATGTATCTATGTGTATATACGTATATATATATGTATATATATACATATATATATATATATGTATATATATATATATATGTTGTCTATACATACATATGTTTGTCAAGAACAAAATCAATATTTCAGATAAGTGAACGTCCCAATCTATACAAATCGATATTGACTTGAAACGTTGTTGAGAGCTGTATATTTCGTATTATCAAGCGAATCTCTGGAATTTCGGAACTTCGCGAATCGTAAAGTCTATACCATTATCAAATTGCAGGTTGCTCAACGACTGAGCTTATTCCGAGATCGATTCACCCAAAAATGACAACAGAAGATAGAAACGAAATTCATAACCCAATTTTTCGTCGTCCAGAACGAAAGGCTTAATCTTAGACGACGGGAGACATTTTTATATATCAAGTCAACTAGAACCAATCACACCGTACTCACTCAGTTATACACTTTGTTTCTTGAGTCTTCCAATAGTCACTTTATCGTTTGAACTGAAGAATGACGGGTTTTCTCAAATATAGGTTGATTGTATTACACGCTGCCTTAAGAATTTGCTCTTGTCCATTCAAAAAAAAGTCGTTATCTTTATAGCTACTAATGCAACGTGAATAAACGTCTACACTTGAGATACTCTGTGCTTCCGTCAAAAATACGGAGTAATTCAGAAGGTGTAAGTCAGTCATTGAAAAAATGGAGAACTTTAGCAATAGGAGAAATACGGTTGTGAATCCTACTGGTAGAAGAAAGAAAGAAAAAAGCAAGATAAAAGGGATTCACGTATCAAGAAAGCGATACCCGAGACGAAAACAGAATGACGTTTCAGGGGGGTGGTGAGGGTACGACGGACGAAGTGAGGTACAGTCACACTGGTAAATGCACCACTTTGGGTTCCTTATTATAAAGCAATAACTAGTCCTTCTACGGATCTCTCTCACTGTGGCTGGTTAGTCCGAGGTCCTGTAGCGCGTTCCGAGGTAGGGTGTATCACAGTCGGCCAGTCGTGAGGTTATGTGGCGGGCGTATCTCGAGTGGAAGACATTTGGATAGACGGAGTTCATAACAGACTGTGTTTCTGTAACTCTTATATCTGATGGCGAATTAAAAAAATAGCTCTTATGTCCACATGGACATGCTCATGAATGTGTGCGCAGATTGTTCACAAACATGGAAATTGTGCTTTACAAGAAATTCCGACCAAAAGTTTACCATTAAGTGAACAGGACGTAGAAAGCGGCTAGGAGACGCCTTCAACAAATAAGCTCCACATCTACTCTGAAAAAGAGTGGCAAGCAATCCTGAGTAAATCTAGCCCCCCGCTGAGAGCTCGGCAAGCTATCCGTTGAACCCCATAATATAAGTAAGCTTTATTCTACTGACCCATGAAAGAATCACTGATGATGAATGGACCATGATGACGAACTGTACTTATGGAGCACGATTGCTGTTATTTCAATCATAGAATTGAAAGACCACCTGTGTCACCTGTCGTCCCATCGATCGTCGAGTGACTCGAGCTGGCGCCAGTAGATCCTCCATTCTTTCCTGTTACGTGCAAGATTAGCCTAGCGGGTTCTGCTCGCTCTAAGTGCTCGTTACATCATATCTTTCTTCTCGTGCTTTCGTGAAGAACTCTGACCATTGGATCGGTGGTCTTCCTGCAGTACGTTTGACACCTCGAGGAAACCAGTCACTAATGGCGCTTGTCCATCGGTTGTCGTTCATATGCATGTTTTCGGCCTGCCTTATCTTCGACCCTTCCAACAGTTTACCACCTCATCGTGGCTGGGAGGTGTTCCTGGGTGTCGGACTGTGATGTACAGCGGGGGATTCATACCCCGGCAGGGTCTCTCAAGCTGAGAAGGAGTCCGGCGTTTCCATCAGGAAACCTAGCTAAGAGTAAACCAATACCAGGATCCACCACCATCCTGGTATCAAACTAGTCTGCTGGCAAATCTCCCTCTGATCCACAAGGGCTGCGACTACCTGTGGTGGTGATGACCTGGGGGCAGACTTTGGCCAAACTGTCCTCGGGATTCCAGGGAACCACAATGGCCAGCATTAACCAGCAAATCTCCGAAAAATGGTGATTATGCTGGGGCCCGCACTACTAGTGAAGACGGGCCGTCCAAGTATCAAGTAAGCAAGTTATCTTCGACACATTGGCGCACAGAACGGCGTCTTTGATTTTTGATCGCTGACGTAGATCGTAGCTTTGGATCCCTTCCCTCGTTTCAGTGACATGGGATACTCCTAGCGTTGTCCTTTAACACCGAGTGGTCGTTCACTCTATTTACATGGCCAGCGGGTTTCTTACTCATTATGTAAGGCAAGAAAAATCGTAGAGTCGAAAAAGATGGGTACGGAGTTAAGTGTTCTTTGTTGTCCTCAATACATCCTGGATGCTTTTGAAAAGCTTCCTAAGCCTCCCGTTTCGTCCTGCTCAACTCTGGAGCTCACTCGTCGATCATGTTGATTTGCTGACCCAGATAGATGTAATTGGAGGAGTCGGAGATATTCGTTCCGCTGAGCCTGCATAGGGGGAATAAATAACTAGCCCCTTCCTCATGAACATCGTTTTTTGCGAGATTTAGTCGAAGACCAACTTTTCCACGGAATTTATCAAAATCGGGAAGCATTCGTTCCGCTTTGCTAATGTTTGGTGTTATAAAAACGATGTCATCAGCAAAGCGATGATGGTGTAATTGCCAACTATTGATTTCCACTCCGATGTCGTCCCATTTCACTGTTTGCATAACGTTCTCGAGGATGGCGGTAAACAGTCTTGGCGATATTCTTCTTGCCTGCGTGATCAAGTCTTCCATCGAGGACTCAGATGCAAGTCTGCGTGCATTGAAGTAGTCGTGCAAGATCGTCACCTTAATCCTTTGCGATTTAAGCTGCCTACAATGGCGTTTTGGCAGCCTCTCCATACTCATCCCGCCCAACGCTGCCGAATCGGGGCTCCTTACAGGGTCAGGGAATCAGGCCCGTTTACTTTACTGTGTCTAGCTTTTCATACCTGAGTATAGCTTGCTGAGCTCTGAATGTGGGGGGCTGGGTATATTAACGGATAACTTACCAGTCTGTCTCAGAGTAGACGTGGAGCTTATTTGTTGAGGGCGACTATGAAATTGAAAAAAAATAGAAAAGGCGAGTAACTTTGAAAATCTTCACCGTCTGCGCTCAACATCAGGGTAGATGAAAGGTGTTGAATCTTATTCGGACTTCCAAAATCTGCAGAGAACTTCACACCTGTAAGGACAATATTGATGATTACATCGTCATGACTACAGAAGAATGTCTGCTTCTCACATCGAGACTACGTATTGAGATTTAGTAGAAACAGAGGGGCCTGAGTTTGTCTTGATAATCAAAACAACTAGTGAGACTTCCAAAAACCATCCTCTATCTTTTGGACATGACAGTCTGTCAGTAGTAGCTCAGCGAAATAGACCACACGGTAGTAAACCGAAGGTTTTGACTAGCCAGTGTTGATAGGACACCTTCTTTCATAGATTCTCCAGCCCAGGTCAGATGATACTGTAGAAATCATAGAAAATAACCAGTTCATGTCGAGCTTATGATTATTTGCAAAAGTGCTATAAAGGAAGCTCTTGAATAGAGAAAAGTAACAATATTAGTCAAAGCTGTTATCTTACGGCAGAGTCTTCTCGATTTCAAATAGGTTACTCTTTAATAAAAAATTGCACGATATCTGTTTCCGACAAAGTAAGATCCCCACCTGACAAAGAACATTCGGCCCCAATCGTCCTAAATGCTAGTCCAATTCTTCCATACACTCCCAGTCTGAGTGCAAAGCTTACAGTCAGTGGGAAAGCCTTAACTCATCTTAAACAGAATTGATCAAAAAATTGAATGAAGGACAGCCATATGAGAAAACAGATCTCAAAAAGAACTCAGCACATTGTATCCACCCGAGTGGGATACTGACAACGGTTAATTAAACAAAAAGCTCTTGTTTCATATGAGTTAGAATCAATTTTTAAAAAACCAAGACAGCATGGTCAATAACACCCACTAAAGTGCTAAAATACCGGATAAAACTTCCCGCGCTGATCGATCCATGAAGGATGCGCCATGCATTCGATTCACCAAGCATCGTAGAAGTTGCTGAATGAATGTTTGGTTAATACAATGGCTAGCGTTGGGCTATCGATTATCAAGTCAGCACTGCTATCATCCCCGAACAGTCTTTTATTAATTTGCTAAGTATGCAGGTCTTCACAGGGTCACGGTGCAAGATCGATCCAAAGAACATATGTATTTTTGCATGGTATCCCAGCCATATGCGCATTCCTGCCCTAACGTACTCTTCAAAAAACATGAGAGTCATAATACCCTGCCGCAAAAAAAAGAGTAGGCAGCAAATAGAAGTTGAAACATTATGATTTCGACTGCAGGTTCAGATAACTGCGTTCAATGCCGATTTGTGCTCTCCAGATCATCCCCGATGATGGGTGATTGCTGATAACACCGATAGAATAACAGCATGTCTGAGAGAAAGGCAAAGCAAAGGTTTTGGTTAGCACAGTGGATAACGCGTGAGCCAAGGAAAGAGTAATCGCGGTTCGAAGCGCACCTGAGGTCCCAAGTTTTGGCCATATCTCAGCATCATTGCGGTTGTATTTCAAATAATACCTTTCCATGAAAAAAAGAATAGGCATTAAATAAAAGCTAAAACAACAGTAGAGCTGTTTTAAGAGCATGAAAGTGGCCAGTATCGTGAAACGCGCTATCGAAGACAAGTGAGATTACAGGATGCGAAAGTCTAACCCATGCCGACCATTTAAGGTAAAGAACATGGCTGTACACGCCAATATGTCAAAAAATCCGATGCTTGGATATGTGGTGCATCTTGTCGAGGACTACATAAAAGTTGTTAGCGAAATAGACTGTCAACTGCACCACATGAATATCATTCAACCTAACAAGCAGACTTAATGGACATCTGAATGAGAAAGAGAATACTTTCTAGAGCGAAAGTCTACTATATCCCTAAGTTTGTATGAGGAAAATACGAAACTTGGGAAACAAAACTCTTTATTACTTTCAAGCGACCAAAACTCACTTATTAGGCGAGTCTATCAGGCTCTGATAGAAAACAACAGGAACTTTATTTTAGCCTAACACCTGAGCTTTTGGTTTTTACCTCATAAAACAGGGGTGTAAATAATGGCTGATTTATTTTTAAATACAACACAAACATTGAGTGAATATGTATTGCATCGAAAAAAAGACAAAACCTAATATATCTGCTACTACAAGCCTTTTCTATCGAACAATAAGTTAAGTTATGAGTTCACACAAACAATCTAAAAACGCTAGACATTTGAGTAGTAATGATCCAGAGATTTCAAAGTTAAGGTATGACATTGGAAACATCTCGAGGAGACTGAAGCTGCACTAGTAAAAATAATATTGAAGAGATCGAATTGGTTTTTTGAGTGAGAATAAAAATTTTCATGAGGATGCTGTAGAAGAAAATAGAATACTCATCATCTAATCAACAAACCAAGAGCTCCAATGTTAAAGCAGAAACTTAGTAAACATCAACAATCGAAGAAAACAGAGCATATCTACGGCATGTTATGCCACAAGCACATTCGGAGGCCGTTCGGCATACTGTATTAAAGATACAAGGAACATTTTCCATATTTAGCGACCTGCGTGAATGGAGATCCACTCACAGTGAGCGCGCCAAAAAATTAGGCGCAGAAAAGATGCGTCAACTACGCTACTTAGGCTGTGGTCCTTCAGTCACTAAGCGTTACAGCTAGAATATTCCGCAGCTATGGTGAGACTGTTCAATAATACATGAAAAGAGGGAGTCAAGAACAACGTCAATAATCCGGCACCTATACATTAAAACAAAAAGAAGCATCCAAAAACTCCATTAAAATAATGTACGCGAAAAATCTTAGTCACAACTAAGCAATCAACTTCTGAGAAAGAAAAATCCTCAATTCAATTGGCTATTGTTCTTCTCATCACAGTTTAACAATGACAAAGATTTGCGAAGTGTGGTTCAGAAAGAACTTGGAACAGAAATATTTCAAGAAAAGGAATCAAATAGAAATAAAGATTCAAACTCTATGAGATTATTGGCTCGAGAAAACAATATTCTAATCAATAAATATTAACCAGAACAAATGATTTTAAAAAAACACATCTCTTTAGATTGAACTGAAACAAGGTAAGGTTGTTAAAAGTCGGCTGACGTTTCGATGCCTTCGTCTTCCTCAGAGCCGATGATCCGAGTCGATAGTCCATAGTCATTTCTCCTCGCAGTATGGCCCTTCGTAGTAGTATCAAGTCGGATCTTCTGGAGTAGAGCACTGGGCACATCCTAATTACTCACGCCGAGATTAAGTGAAGGTCAGTTTAGTAAAATATTATCATTTCGCTATATGCTAGCTATATCCCAACGGTTTACCACCTCACCGTGGCTATGAGGTGTACCTGGGTGTTTGACTGCGATGTACAGCGGGTGGTTCATCCCCCCAGCAGGGCGTCCCAAGCTGAGAAGGAATTCGACGTTTGTATCCGGAATCCCAGCTAAGAGTAAGCCAATACTAGAATATACCACTGTCCCGATAACAAATTAATCGTATGGTGGGAAATCTCCCTCCGATCCACAAGGGCGTCCACTGCCTGTGGTCGTGAAGACTTGGAGTGACGAACTTTGGCTAGGCTGACCTCGGGACTCCAGGTAACCAAATTAGCCAAGCCAGCAAAACTCCGAAAAAGTGGAAATTATGCTGGCACCCGCAAAACTAATGAAGACGGGACATCCAAGCATCCAAGTAAGTACATGCTAGCTATTATAACATCGACTGCTATGGGATGGATTGCCGACATAGAACGAAATAATTATCACTCATAATCAGTCAACAGTTGTTAAAAAGACATGCTAACTCAAGAAGATTCGACTTGATACGACTACGAAGAGCCACATCGAGAGGATGAACTACTGTGGACCATCGACTCTGGTCACTGGTTCTAACGAAGACGAAGACATCGAAACGTTAACAGAATAAAACTTGTACAACCTAGTGGAAGCAGAACAATCTAAAGAAATATACTGATTATTTACGCCGAGGTTAAGTGAAAGTCGCTTTAGTAAAGCTATTTCGCTATGAGAACATAATATTTATGATAACGAAATAGGAAATCTCAAACACTTGCAGGGAGTTTTTCATAAGCAGGAACATTGAGAAGAGAAAAGAAAACCCCCAAAAGAAAGTCGAAGGGTTAAAATTTAGAGCACGCAAAGACTGAAGTAAGAAAACTGCAGAAACGGCAACGTAACGTTATTGTTCAAGACTATTTGACTACAGGGTGCTCGTTCAACTGTTAGTAAACAATGGATAGTTCGATGCCCAACAGTAAATTTGATAAGCCGTTATTACTATCCTTTGTGTTCTTCTACTAAATTGCAAGTATTAACGGTTCAAATCTGCAAGTAATTCATACTTTTTAGACATAGTAGTAAGTTGAGGGGGACTGTTACGTATTCTCACAGTATTTCAAAAGCTGAGTACTCCTACGTAAACTGAGTTTTTATCAGCTTTTCCTTGACAAACCACAGCTGCCATTGACGACTGACGCGTAGATGTAGACAGTAGTAGAATATCGACCATTTAATTGTCGTCTATCAAGTTCCTAAAATTCACAGGATTTTCTTCCCTTTTTGTTTGACCGCGATCAATACGCATCTTTTGCACAGCGAGATCAAAAATTTAAGTCCCTTAAAATAAATGACATTAACGCTTGGTTCAAGAGTTGTTTTCACCAGCGTACTAACTTTGTTTCACACCTGCACAAAACTCCATTCATTATGCAGACCATCGGCTGAACAACCCTCTACACAACAAATGGTATTCCTCATAAAGCATGCAATAAAACAAAAATTGAACCTTCCCCTGTGGCTGGAATGCGGACCGCGCATAACCAAGAGTTACAAGAGTATAAAAAACAAACCAAGAAAAAAACAAACAGTGAAGAAAAATGACGATTGGAGGGACAGCGTCCTCTTCCTGTTCTCCTTCATCAGTTGTAGACATTGGATTACTTCAATTAACACACAACAAATACCATATTGTGGAGATTTAAGAACTTCTGTGTAGACCAAGACTTAAAGCTCAGTTGCAATACTTTGTAACCTTCGAAAGGACTGTAAAATTTCAAGCAAGAAACATCTTGACGGTTCTAAAAGCGAAGTATGAAGTAAAAAGAGTAAGCGATGAAACCATTCTGTGTTAAATCTGATTGAAATCTTGGTTTAGCGTTTTCTCTGTTTAGTTATGGAGGTGTTTGGCCCGGGTAGATTGCTGTCAACTTGACCTTTCCAGGCTATGAGGAAGGCAAAATCCGCCGAAACGCCAGCTTGTGCGTAAATAAAGAAAATAATAACACCTTGCATTTGCTCAACAAGAATATAAAAAATTACTTGATCAATGCCGAGGTTAATAGAAAGTCGGTCGTGGGAATTATTACGAGACGTACTAGCACGATATTTCCGACTTGTAAAAGAAGTACTGTCACTAAGACAAAAGATCGTCTTAGGTCGGCAGTCAGTACACTTTCTTCGCCGCTGTCTGAAACATCGAGTCGTCTTGAACTTCATCAAGCGAAGAGCACTATACGAAGTATGAGGACTACCAGAGGATAGCCACTGAGTACTGGACATCGAAATGCGAGTACTACGCACCTGTCTACGAAACAAACGAAATCGAATGTTCGCCAAGTGGAAGAAGTGCGAAACAAAGGAAAATCACTGTGCTCAGTATTTGGAAGACCGCCTCTGGAGAAGAATAGTGGGTGGGTCAACGTTGATTTGCAACTCTATTAGGTGTAATGCTAAACTAACTTTGCGGAGAAAATTCGAAGACCTTTTGAGTAAATCACATAACATGGGTGTTTCGAGAACGTATAGAAATACCGTTAACGAAGGTGAAATGAATTAGAGTAGGATAATTAATGTGCAAGGAAATTCAAGGCTAACCGTGTTAGGAGGCATGGCTCTCCCTGACGGGGTGCGCTCGCTATTAGAACTGGGTCCAAGTTTCTCTCCATCTGTACCCATTTCTAAGATAACCTTGCCTAGGGTCGCACGTAGCTTACATGAGCTTCAAGATAAACACCATAAGAAAGCTAGAAACGAAACACGAAATAGCAGCGAACAACAGGAAGTACGGGCATTACCACCACCACCATTTCCTCAGCCGTTCTTTAGACAACAAGACCCTAACAATGAAGTCGGTATCAAGATTCGGACATTTACAAACGAAACTTTCAATATCCTTAATCACTATCGCGCGAAAAAATACAGCTCCAACCTTAGTGAGGTGCAAAAACGTGGTATGCGAGAGGTACGAGAGCTGAGAAGATTGAAAAAACATAAGATTATCCGTTAGTGATAAGGGTGGAGAGTTTGTAGTAATTCCTCATCAGTTAGATGTTGAGATAACGAAAAAGCATCTTGAAGATGCTTCACTTTATCGCCCATCATCTGAGAAGAAATTTAAAAGTAAATACCGAAAATTGAATCACGAATGGGTCAATATGGCAAGGGCTGCTGTTTTAAAACCATCGGTTGTCTCTCAACTAAAAGTTGATTTACCAACACGTCCCGTCTTGTAGTTGCTTATAAAAAACTCATAAGTTACTATCCAGCGATGATCTTGCGTCTATTGATCCATCATTGTTTAAGGTTAGACTCATCATTAGCCGTGAGACGGGCCAACGGATAGGATAACGTGGTTTTTAACCTTAATATTTACCCAGTTGCTGAAACACATTCCAGCCCATCTTACAAATACCCAGATGTTTCTGGATCGTCTACGTACTGCGCAGCTCAACAGCGCGTACGTGATGGAGTCCTTCGACGTTACCGCCCTTTATACAAACGCGTCGAATGACTCCGCTAGGCAAGCCATATTCGAACTCCTTATACAACACGAAGGAGAAATAAACATGTATGGCTTCACACACTTAAAAGAATGCCTGATCTGCTCAATCTTCAGGTAGCCCGGAAAATACTACGCTCAAATAAGAGGGTTGGCAATGGGACAGCGACTGGCACCAAGTCTTGCCATTGCATTTCTGTCTAAGGTGGAAGCAACAGTGACCGATCTCGGGCCGTTACTCTACTGTAGATATACAGATGAATGTTTTGTCCTTTGCTCAGTACAAGAGGAAATGGACAAATGTTTCGAGTTGTTGAACGAACAGTCAGAGTATATCAAGTTCATTCGAGAGAAACCGAAAGAAAACTGGCTTCCATTCCTGAACGTCCAAATTAACCTGTCAGAAAACGGTTACATTATGAAGTGGTACTTCATTACCTCTCCTCTCACCCCCTCTCACACGAAAAGGGAGCTTGTAAGAAACATGTTTCGAACAGCCACCAGTGTGTACAGGAAGAGAGCAGAAGGAGGAATCCTGGAACCTGGCGCGGGAAATAGCCATTTCCAATAGCTACGAAACTGTAGCTCTTCGGGACAGGTGTGGAGGAAAGGCCAAGCCTCCAAACGATAACTCTAACGATACTAAGGTCAGGTCCCATTTATCCTGCCCTTCGTCTCAAACGAACTAAGTGCAGCTATAACACGCTGCTTAAGAAGGGCCGGTCAAGAGAATTCGGCTAAAATAATCGAAATACCACCGAGCACTCTAAAAAGCCAGCTAGTTCGCAACAGCCTGTATGACCGTCTATGTACAACGCAAAAATCGTATAATTTGCCCCCAACGGTAGAGACGGTGATTGCATGAGTTTGGGTACAGTTTATCTGATCCCATGTAAAAACGTGCGCAGGCGAATACATTGGCGAAACGAGTAGACCACTCTGCGTCCGCATAAAAGAACATCTAGTCGGTAAACTTAAAATTAGATCAAGTACCCCTCTGGGCACGCATAGGACACAGATACATAACGGCGAAGATTTTGAAGTAGAAGTGAGGATCCTCGCACAGGAATCGAGAACACAAGCGTGCAAAACCCTCGAGGCGTTCTGGATTAATTCCAGAAATCCCAAAATGAACCGCAGGAAAAAATGCCTCATTATCACGCGTGATATTGGGCAGTATATAAGGCTGTTGTTTTGATGTGAGAGGCACATTACGCTTCTATGTAAACTCTGTGCGGTTGGTCTCCACGTGACATATTCAGTTGAAGACTCATAGAAAGCGGTGAGTATGCGATGAGGCCATTCTGTGTTCAATGTGGTTGAAATCTTGGCCTAGCGTTTTCTCTGTTTAGTTGTGGAGGTGTTTGACTGCTGTCAACTTGACATTTCTAGGCTCTGAGAAAGGCGAAATCCACGGGAACGTCAGCTTTTACGTAAATAATGAATAAAATAACACCTGGCATCTGCTCAGGAAGAATATGAAGGTTCCAAGAGCGTTCCTACAGCTTGCAGTCATAAAACTCTGTTATTAAAACTAGTGGATAAAATGCATATACATCGATTGGCGAATATACGTCCGCTACCGTTTGATTTTACCTCTGCTTTTCTCATGTTTTTTCATATTTCTAGCACGATTTCATCGCACTACATCATACCACCAAGTGACCAACCATTCTATAAACATGATTTTTTGAACCTCTCGCACTAAACAAATGAGAAAAAGGCAAGAAAAATTATGAGAGAACCGTAAGTAAAGTGCACCTAGTGTTGGTGATAATTGACAGGAGGAGGTGCTGTTCGTCTAATGCTCGGAGTTCGTCTCCAAACCGTCGACTCTCTGGAAGTGCGCGGTTCAACTCCACCATCGCCAACCGCTCGAGGTATAGATCCACCGCGGAATTCGATTTCATACTGAAAAGAAAAACGTTCTTCAGGAACATTAACCCACAAACCATAGGGAAAACTATGAAAGAAACCACTTACTTGTAGGAAGAACATTTCTCGCTTTATTTTCTCTTTTTCAAATCTATTTCTGTTCTTTCTAATGTCTTGAAATCTTGTTCAATCAGCCAGGTGTTAGCTTAGTAATCCAACAAGGAATGGAAAGAATTTTTCTCGGTAAAATATTCGTCTACACCCTGAAGCATATGGTGCTTGGGGTTTTGGGTTACTCAGAATTTCCGAATCTCAGCTAGAGAGCGATGTTTGGGCAAGAGACGATTCAATGTGAAGTTTGATTTCTGTGTTATCAAATAGTTAATGTGAGGTATAACTAAAGAGTAATGGACAACACTTATGGCTACGAAATAAGACTATGAAATTAAGCCAAATTTGTAGAAACGAATGTAAAAAACAAAAAACAAAAGTCCAAATCATGAAAAACAGCGACCTTAACACGTTTGCGTAAATCATGATGAGATTAGAATTTTAATAAATGTATTAAGCAAAGGATAAAAAAGAATAAAGCCCTCGGCGTTGATCAATCCCTGAGGGATGCGCCATGCATTCTACCTCACTATCATTGCAGGTGATTGAATGCATATATGGCCTTTACGATGACTCGCTGTGACCTAGCGATGTATCCAGCCAGTGCTGCTATCCTTCCAGACAAGTCTGGCACCAATTTGCCGACTCCAGAGAGATGGAAGGCTTGGTGGGCCATAGACGTGAGGATCGATTCCACGTGTGCGTTGCAGGGCGCCTCCGACCACCGCGCCACACGCGCCCCCTGGCGATGTATTAAGCAAATGATTCATAATTAAACAGAAACAATGTGAATAATATAGTAGTGAATTTAGACAACCACCAGCAAATTAATGACGGTAAAATTTCCTGAAAGCATGTTAGGTGGAAGTACTCGATTGCAGCACCACAAACCACTAAATTTTTTAACGTATCCCAAAAAGTCATAAGAAAAAACTGCCTTTAAGATGAAGTGCCTAAAGATTCAAAGTTATAGGAAATAAGGAATATATAAGGATTACTGCATCATTACCATTGTCATAGATCCATAAACCTGTATATGTTTACCATTTTTAAAGAATGCCAGTCTAAGCCTAAGAAATGATTGTAAAACTGACAGACATGTATTTGAAAAATACTAAAAAACTAAGAACGTACCTTGAGAAATACCAAAAAACTAAGAATATACCTGCACAATGATGCTCAGATATTTGCACAACTCGGACCTCTTAGCTTAGCTGCGTTTAACGCCGATTTGTGCTCCCCAGGGCATTTCTAATACGGTTGATTGCTGATAGTACCGTTAGGGTAAGAAACTTGCTAAGAGAAAGTGAAAGCGTGTGCCTCGATGGTTTAGTAGATAGGACGTCAGTCCACGGAAAAGGCAATAGCGGGTTCACATTCGACCTGGAGTCTAGGTTTTGCAAATATCTCAGCCTCACAGTAGTTGTATTTCACATCATATCCAGTCGTAAAAAAATAATAACACGCAGTAAATAAAAAGCTAAAGTTTAAGGAGATCTCTTTTCGTCTTATTAAATTAAGATTTCTCTTTACGCCGAATTGTCGCACTTTCTTCCTCACGCAACAAAAGGACTATAAATGAGAAAATTTGTTCAAAATGGCCGTAGCCACTACCTTAGTAGCGCAAACAAAGGATGAGGTGACGAGCTTAGCGATCTCGTTCATTAGGTTCTTCGTCTCCTGTATCACGGAATCTACCTAAACATAAAGCATCGTTAAGCATGGTAAAGCAATGATTAAGGAATAAATTCAAATTCAGTTTGTACTTAAATCCAAATCTAGTTTTAATCTAATTAAATTCATCCCGGAAGGGATTTGAAGAGGAAGATGTACTTGTCAAAATGTCAATGGTAAGTCCACTCAAAACATTCTCTTTGAGATTCTCGAATGCAAAAAATGATCTATGAGTCCTAACTCTTACAGTACCTCGTGCCAAAGTCTCTTATTTAGACTACAACTAATGCAATAAAGGAATTTTTTTCACAACCTTTCCAAATGTCGCTGATTTCCCAACGGTCGGGCTTTTAACGAGGACCTGAAGTTGTTGACAGTGAACCGGAATCCTTTCGAGTATCGCTGACAGTTCGCTTTTTTTCCGCCGATGCGGGCACCTGCATATTCTCATATCTAGTCCCATACAATTCCCTTATTCGACTTTTTGCTTAACTAGGAACAAAATACGTCTAGAAGCGACATTTACGCCAAAGAATCATTTGTTTATTACAACAATTCGGTAAGGGCTAAAGTATATAGATGAAACTTGCCTCATAACTAAATTCCCGTACTGTTTTGTACATCTTGTTTGCCTGTTCTGCAAAAAAATTCTGCCTGGGTGAACAGGTCATGGGTTGTTTTTAAGAGGGCCATCTCCCCTGGTGAATAGATACATATTGTATGCCATTGATGACATCGCCTGCAAAACTTATTTCTAAACTGAATTCATTGATCCGATTGAAAAACCTGTAATAAAGAAGATAAAACGGACAGGATTTTCGGTTAAACATAACTGCTTGTTCTGAAGCTGCTACTACCCAATTGTATACAATCTCGCATCTTAAGTCTCTCACTGGTCCGTTGCGAGAAGACTTCTCGAAACTTAGGTTCGACCAAAAATTCTTTTCAGAACCAGCCACTGTCACAGTATAAATAGTCAAAATCTCTGAATATTGTTCAGCTTTGGTTGTCACGAAATTTTTTATTTGACTACGAAGAACCACATGGCGATGACGAACGACTATGGGAAATCGACTAGGACCAACCGACTCTGAAGAAGACGAAGAAGTTGAAAAGTTAGCCTAATAAAATTTCATAACAGCCTGATGTAAGCTGTACATTTTTAAGAGATATGGAAAAAAATATGGCACATGTGGCGCATTGGTTAGATGCGCCTTGCACCACACATGGGATCGATCCGTGCGCCACAAGCTTGCCAGGCTTTCATCCCTCTAGGGTCGCCAAATTGCTGTCAGACCTGTCTGGGAGGAGAGCAGCACTGACTGGATACATCGGTAGGCCACCATGAGTCATTGTCAAGACGAAATATGCATTCAGTCGTCTTCAACTATAATATGCTTGACGAAGTCAGATGCACGGCACATCCCTCAAAGACTGATCAACGCCGAGAGCTTTATTATTGATCAACAGACAAAAATGTTCTTGACATGAGTCCAAGCTAATGCGACATCTACATACGGAAGTTCTCTCAATGCAATGAGTATATATATATATAAGTCATTCTCTGGGACGAGTCAACACCATCGAAACAAGCCGGCCAGATTTGTGCCCTCTTTATAGACTCGTTGAAGCGATGAATAAGATTTTTTCTGGATTCGTCGAATGGGTAAGTAGATAAGCTCATCCTTTGCAAGTCAACGGACGGCAAAATTTTGCATTGCTACTTTTTTTTAAACAATCTAGTAAAACCAATCTTTCTAGATCATCGGCACTGAAGAAGACGAAGACGTTGAAAAGTTAGCCGGATAAATGTTTGGCAGTAATCTCGTGTTAGCAATGAAATAAAGCGCATTGATTATCCATTTCAATGAAAGTCGGTTTTACAATGAACCTAGAAGAATATAAACTCTTAACTAACCTTTGCCCGTTTTACAATATCGTTCTCAGCGTATTCGTCCCACTTCTCAGCTTCGGCGTCGACTTCGGACGTTAACAGTTTCATTTCCAGTCCCAACTTTAGCCATTTTCTGCTGGTCCTTAACGAGTATTTCCCTAATTTTAGCGTATCTAACCTATAAAATATTACAGACATTATCGATGAATACAACGATGTTATGCAACTACAATGATGCTGAGATACTTCCTTCGGACCGCAGGTGCTTGCGGTAGCGAACGAACGCTCTATCAACCTTTTCAGGGGATAACGCGTTCACCACCACACTATGCGGATCCTTCGTTTCGCTTGTCTGTCAGCTAGTTTTCTATTTCTAGGACCCGGCGGCTCGGAGTTTTGTAGATATCTCAGCGCCATTGTGGTTGTATCACATGCAATACGCTGCCGTGAAAAATAGTAATAGGCAGTAAATCTAAAAGTTAACACAACGGTGTTAATATCAAGTCTAAACATACTGAAATCTTTGCTGCTATGAACAAGGTAAAGTTCAATGATGTTGGCTGTTTTGGGAAAACATGTAATGGATTTCGATCAAGGTCGTAACACATCAGAAGTCAGAAATATTTCTAACAACAGAGGTTTTCTTTTACAAAATATAAAGCGGCAGCACTATGAAAGCCCCACCACTTCACCACACACTTACCTCAATGTCCAGTGTGATCGGTTTAGATGGCTTTGAAGTGGTTCCGTGTTTCTGAAAATAAAATGGGTAAGCTAGCAGCTACCCAAATTTAATTTTATATAGCTGACTCCTTTGGTCCCAACGATGGCACTAAACAATCTTACTAACTAGAATAAACTTGTACTGCAGATCCAAATCTGTAGCCTCAGGCGATTTAAAAATAGTCGAAAATACTGAATTGGTGATGTAACGGGCACTCTGTAGCGGAATAAATTTAGCTTCCGCAGCTTACAAACCTTTTTTTATTATAAAAGATTGACTAACTTGTTTAACGAAACGACAACGACAATGCAGATGTTAGGTACGACCAATTAACAAGACACCTTTGTACCAGTCCATAAATAAGATTTTATACTCAATATTATTTTACTACAGCATTTACAAGTTAAAATTTGTTGTCTCAGAAAACCCCTTCAGAGTCCTCCCACCAACTATCACCGAACTACTTTTCCTCGCCTAATTAATACAATCGCAACGAGTTCAGATCAACTCACACGCAGGGGTTGAACATACTGGTCAGGACGAATTGATATCCACTCATTTTCTTACTGATGGTTTATTCAAGCATGAAGAACCTTTTTTGTTACTTCCTATAATCAATTGATAGCTCATCAAACACAGATGTTCTGCAATGGTGTTGACCAATAAATGCTGCATTCTTTACCTAATAATTTACAAGGAGCTCTTTCATGTGTGCTTGTTTGCTCGTGGCGAGATAATGTCGTGGATAAAGGCAGAACCACCACAGAGACGGTACAATGTTCTTGATTACCACAAAACATTTGAAGCCCGATAAACGGACGACTTTTCGTTACGGTAAGATGGTAGATCATTTGCGACACATATATCTTAGTCGTTTTTTATTTTACGCGACCCGTCTTCACGTCTATTGTGCGGATCCCAGCACTTCCCACACTCGATTCGCTTCCTCGCATCCATTGTCCACGAACATCTTCCAACTTTATGTGTGGCTTCGGCTGCTGCTTGAGGATATCCGTTTCATCTTGAATGTCGTAGAATGCTAGTCCAGCAATTCTTCCTGGAGTAATTTTAACTAATTATTCACTGCCTACTCTTTTTAATGGCAGGGTATGTTACGTAATATAACTTCAATGATGCTGAGATATTTGCAAAACTCCGGACCGCAGGTGTTTGCGGTAGGGATAGGCGCGGACACCTGCGGTTCGGAGTTTTACAAATATCTCAGCACCACTGAAGTTATATTTCTCTCTGGAGCCCTGAGATAGTCAGGGCTGGAGCGTTCCCAACTGGATTGCCGAGAGCGATTTTTTTCCCAAAAAAGTACGGTACGAATTCTCAGACCCAGAGGGATGAGAGACTTGGTTCGCCAGGAGCGAAATCGAACTAGCACCATGCGATGACGGATATCACTACCACTGTGCTATTCGCCACCTTACTTATATATAGTCTTCTTTTTTTCTACACGAACAAAGACGAGGTTGTGTTACAGTATTTATTAATACGCATTAGGGTAACGCTTCAGCGGATTCGTCTTTTTCAGAGCTCTTTGTCACTGTTAGAACAAAGGGACAAGTGTTTAAAAGAAGCTGTTTACTATGCGAATGAAAATTTATAGGTTAAGTTCTACTTGCTGAAGTTATTAAAGTGCCTGGGTGAGTAGATTGCTTATCAATTTGAGCCTTCCAGGTTCTGAAGAAGGCGAAACTGCCGAAACATCACTTATTGCGTATTAATAAATGCTGTACTACCAACCTCGCGTTTGCTCATCGAGAAAACAGTGAATTCTTGATCAATGCTGAGCTTTAAAAAAACCAGTATTGGGATTTGTGTATAGTTTCCTAACTCTCTGCTACTACTAGTTCGTATTAGCTATCCTGACGTGGGGAGAATACGACATCATTTGGTCACTTCTATTAATAAACAGCTTTAAAATTAAACAGAAACAGTTCCTGCTCAAAAATTTTTTCATGAATAGCGATCTTCACTAGTTAGCTGGAATGTTTATGTCATTAAGTGGGAAGATCATAACAATTTGTTCTAGACTATTCCTCGATGCTCACAGAATACGGGCTTTCGTTTCCCTGATAGAGAAAACGTTGAAGAACCCATAACTATGTCCCAAGACTGGGAATTACTTAGTTTCCCTTACAGTCGTTAGTCCAATTTAACAAGTTATCCACGCCGGTTCAGTCAAACCCTCCACCTGTCTGGGGTCTGGAGACCCTAGTCCCATACTTGTACGAAATGAATCCCTCCAATCCACAAACGCAAGAGACTGGTTGTGGTGAAGACGTAAAAGCGTCTTAGCGCAGCTTTCCCAGGATTCTGGATGAATTAACTCGATAAGCATTCCACAACGTTCATAAACAGGGTCAAAAGCCCTCAAGCAGCCGCAGAACCCACGCGTAAATCCGAAAGCCCTTGTGGAGATGGATATGAAAAAAGTGAGCCGAATAAAAGAAATGCTAGGATCTGGAAAACGGGTGATGTCGGACCATGCAAAGTGGAACCGACTAGGTTGTCCTTCATTTCCATTCGTTAAGATAAGTCAAAGTTATTGGATTAAAATGAAAAAGTACCGGAAATTAACTTCATATGATGTGCCAACAGACAACAAGAAAATGACTCACCGCGGGGTTCAGGGTTTTGTTACCTTAACACAAAAGAAATTGAAATTTCCCAGAAATATAGGACAATTCATGGGAAAGCACGAAGAACGGAATACGAGAAACGCTAAACTACTATCAAAACACAGGAAAACGGCATTACAAAGGCGGAGATCACAATAAGGGGGCGGGCCCAGATTTTGTACGCACATTGCGGCCCGTATGAGTTCATTTCAATCTACACCATCCACTGTGAAAAACCACGTGTGGTCTGGCGTGGTCGACAATATTATACTTCGTGACGAATCTGTTAAAATAGAGTAAAGCCAGCTCCGTTCCTATTTACAAATTTTTCTCAGCTGCTTGCATTATTCTAAGCCTAACTGTTCATCATTCCCAATTCGACATAGCAGGTGATAATAAGATTTTACTCAACTTTGTCGACAAGTGCTATCATGACTGTCGTTTGATTGAAAACTGTGCCGTAAAGTCCCAATACAGGCAAGACTAGCGCAGCGATTAGAAGTGCCTTGCAAAACACGCTATAGTTGGATCGATTCCGTGGTCGGGATCCACCAAGCATTTCTTTCCCTGGAGGTCGGAAAATTGCTACCTGCTTTGGCTGGATGGACCAGCACTGACATGATATAGCTAGGCAACCGCAAATCATTGTTTCTGTAGGATATGCATCCAATCACCTCTGACGATATTTGATGAAGTCGAATGTATGGTGCATCGTTCAGTGATTGATTTAAGCTGACAGCTTTGTCCTTCATCGTTTAACGTCTCAATTGAGAATGTATCAAACGCAATAACTCTAACCTGAAGACCGATTGTATTCCTCGCAAATGTTACCAAGAACAGCATTTTCCCAATAACTAACTAACAAACTGAATAAATTCCAATTTATGCTGGTTACGGGACTTCGTTTTTTTGAATTTAGCGGCTTTTTTCTCCTTTCCGCAAAGAATAAAATCTTGCGCGGAGACGACTCTCTGATCCCGTGTAGAATTTTAGGACAACAGCAATACTAGTTAGGCAAAACCTTCAATTTAATATGATGTGGTCCAGTTCGGTGTGGTACTCTCCTTTGGGAAACCCCCCATGTCCAGCGTTGAGAGTGGCGCTTCTGGAGTTGCGAGTTACCGTGAATGAACTTGGTCGTCATTGTAAACTCAGACGGCCTCTCACCCTGCTCGTTCCATTCTAATCCTTTGGTCCCTGTGACGTTCTTCTGGGACTAATCTTAACGTTAAAGTCTTCAATGATGACCTTGAAGAATGTATGGTCCTCCCTGTAGAACTTCTCCAAGTCCATATAGAACGCTTCAGCTTTGTCTTTGTCATAGCATGATGTCGGTATGTAGACAGCGAAAATTATCAAAGTCGGTATTGATTCACAACTCTTTAGTCGTAAACGTCCAATCCGGGTCATTAATTTTCTGGACAAATCCATGATCACGGTCAAACTCGTGTTGATGAGAACGCCCACTCGCTGACTCCTCCACTGTTGCATGTTCCGAGGAACTGTTCTTCTCTGCTGTCATAGACGACGTTAAATGGATGGGATCTTCTCGTTCCAGCCAGTGAGATGAAGTCGTAGCTTATCCTTCTTGCCTGCATGATCAAATCCTCTATAGAGGGCTCAGATGCAAGTGAGCATGCATTGTACGTAAAGATCGTCACCTTAGTACCTTGCGATCTAGGCTGCCTACAATTACCGCAAAAATTTTGGCAGCCTCTCCGCACTCGTCCTGTCCAATACTGCCGAATCGGGGTCTTTTTACAGGATCAGAGGAATGAGGCCCGTTTACTTTACTATGTCTAGCTTTCTATACCGGGGTATAGCCTGCCGAGCTCTGAACGCGGGACAGGGTATACTCACGAATAACTTGCCAGTCTGTCCCAAAGGAGACGATGGAGCTTATCTTTTTGAGTCTACTCCTAATTACCTCTCATATACTTCCCTACCACTTGATTGTAGGCTTTTGGTCAAACGAAGTCGTAGAATATAATCTGCATAAGCGAGAACACATCCACACAAGTGGTCACGAATATATCGTAAAAATAGAAAGTATGGGTCAAATCGGCTCATGGAAACACGGAGTCCATGCCCTGAATCCATCTGCATCTCAGGGAAGCAAAATCGTTTTGGTCCGCGATTGAACGCTTACCCTCCCCCCGGGGATGCGCCACGTTGCCTCGCAACTAACTGGCATGGGGTCCCTCAATGAGCGAGATCCGTGAATGTAATACCGATAGAGTAAAAGAACTGGCTGGAAAGCAAAGCAAGCGCCTCGGTAGGTGTGATGGATAAGCTCGTTAGCCCTTACTAAAGGTAATCGCTAGTTCGAAGCCCATCTGCGGTTCCGCGTTTTGTGCATGTCTCAGCAACCCCTATGATTGTACTTCACGCATTCAAAGTAACTAAGTATAAAACCTGATGGCGGCTCGTTATTGTAAGCAGAAATTGCGCCACAAATCTATGTTTTACTCCCCAGACAATTTAATTCTGTTGAAATTATATACTAAATACTCATACAAAGTTAGCACACATTTGCACCAAGAGGAGCGCACCATAACATTTTGTAGGAAAAAAAAAGTCGGATAGCGCCTCATGTACTATTGCAGACTTAGCTCAAAATGGGTGCTTCTAAGCATAGGTCCTCGAGTAGAACAGGATACCGGTAAAAATCGATAAGTTCGACAATGCTTATTCAACGAAGTTGAATACCTCAAAGTTTCAAGGGTGGTCTGGTGTTACAGTGATTGAATACTTCCCATTAGATTCCCTTTTACAGACTATCTGTTCTTTCATGGAATATTAGATTAAAACTAGAGCTCTACACCAAGAGCAAATTATCTACTCAATGGTTTTCAGCAGAGGAATCTCCGAATACCCTAAAGTTCGAACTTATCATTAATACTATTACTATTTCATGACCTGACACCAAATCTACTGTGAGGATCCCAGCACTTGTTCCGTTCGGTTTGCTTCCTGCCATCCACAATCCACGAAGGTCTTCAAACTTTTTTCTCCTTGTGTCTGAGTTCCGCTGCTGCTTACGATTATTTTCGTCTTCGTCACGAATGCCGTTGAATGCCGATCCAAAATTCTCAGACAGACGTGCAAGGGCGTTCCCATGTAGATTCGAGTGAGTGAGCTCGTCGGAGACAAGTCTGGTGTCAAATTTCCTACTCAGGAAGGATGAGCTTGGAAGGCACAGGAGGTCGAACCAAGACCTGGATAGGTTGGGCGTTCGGCGTAATAGAAGGTGTCACCACTACTACTCAACGTGCACCCGATGTCGAAAATACATGCAGAAATTCGCTGTGTGTTAAGCAACAATGGAATTAAATAGACCACACTTTTCTCCACCTACGTGCTACAGCAGAAATGCGTAATTCGCGCATTTTCCTCTAGAAGCTTGTTGACTAAGGTGTGAAACTCTATCTCGTCTTTACTCTGACAATCTCACCCCCAATTAGGTTCCGCTTGTTTAGATATCTGGATTACTTCCACAGTAATAAAGTATTCAAGAACAAAAAACATCACGAACGTTTCCGAGTCGGCAGAACCATCTAACGCAAGATTTTTTAAAAACGGAAAAAGAACTTGTTGTGTTATGTTGGTCAAAATTTGTTGAACAGCAATGAACTTAAACAATAACAGAAAAGTTCTGTCAAAACTTTCAAAAATGGGTTACAAAAGCCGCAGCTTTTCAGACGAAATAATAGCTGCTCTTTGGGGTTTCTAACAACGGAGATGAAAGATGAAGACCAAAACAGATCGCTCTCGATTATGTCGGACGCATCACTTGGATACTTGGACGGCTCGTCGTCACTGGTTGTGCGAGTCCCAGCATATTCTCCATCTTTCGGAGTTTTGCTAGTTTAGCTATTGTGTTTCCCTGGGGTCCCCAGGTTAACCTGGCGCAAGTCTGCCCCAGGTCTTCACCACCACAGTCAGTCGCCCCCATTGTGGATCAGAGGAAGATTTGTCACCATCCGACTAGTTCAATAACAGGACGGTGGTCGATCCCGGTACTGGTTTACTCTTAGCTCGACTTCCTGATGGAAAAAGGCGGACTCCTTCTCAGCTTAGGAGACCCAACCGGAGGATGAATCAACCCACTGTACATCGCAGCACAACACCCAGGAACATCTCCTGGCCACGATAAGGCGGTAAACCGTTGCGAGAGTTGGGAGCATCCCACTCAGTAATATGGCATCTGAATGTTAAGGTATCATCTGTGGAGCACACGATATATAGTAGAAGTCTATCATGCAAATACCAGTTAAAACTGATCTAATTTGTTCTTCACCACACAGTCACTTCACGATCAAAAACATGCAAAATCGGAATAAATTTATCGCATCAGTCACAAACACAACAATCCATGCAAGAGAAAACGATGACGTCAGTTTAAAGACAACAATTTTAATTTGTATCTATAAATAATTACGTGTTAATGCATAAAGGCACACGTAACTTTTAGCACAGTTGAAAATTTAGAAACATTATAAATGCCGTTAAAATTGTTGCTCTTTCAAGATTTAAAAAAGACTTCAGAGAGTAACAAAAAATCTACCGTAACATTATTTCACACAGCACCCGCATAATGAAGTGGTGAAAGAGACCACTGAATAGGGAGATATGGGAAGAATTTCTTCAACGAGAATCAATATAACGTTTTCGCTGTAGAACTGGATGTTCTGAAACTCTACCACAACGGGTCGATGCAACACATTGGCGACTACGTAGATATACAAGGAAGGATTTCGTTTACACCTCCCATATAACTAATGATTTTTTCTCATCAATCTAATCATGAGTAGAAACGCTCCGCAAATCATCAAGGATTAAGCTTATACGGTACTCGAACGCTTTGCGATCCTCGCTAGCTGCTGAGGTCGTTGAACTGACCTCATCACCACCTTGTGATAAAACTGCATTGGGATTTTGATGATTCTCGCGATTTTCTATAGAGGCGCTAGACATGGAGTCATCCGAGTCACACAAGAGACGTGTTACTGTTTGAGACTCTAATGACTGCTTAAAAAGTCGAAAAGGGACGTAACGTGAGCCATTGAACCGCGGTAACGAAGATGATGAATCGCCACTGCTCACCCCTGGTCGAGGAAGCGACATGTAGGCTTGCTTCTCGGCTGCAACACGTCCACAAGCAGCGGAATCTGATTCCTTAGCAAGGCGTGAGAGATCGTTAACCTACAAATAACCCATTGTTATATGGATTAATTTCAATCAACATCTGTGGTGATGGAACTTTCTCTATTTGGAAACGAAAAGTAGTTTTATTCTCTTTTTTTGAAATTACGAGAAGTCTGATGTACGTAAAGAAAAGATAACTATTTAGTATAACGGATAACAGTACGCTACAAACAACCACGTAAATCTGTAAACAAAAGCAGACGGAAGGTTAAAAAACTACGTTTTAGAAATGATGATTACAAATAAATGCGCGATTTTTGAGAACTATAATGAATACGGGGTATAAGAAACAAAGTATCTAAACAAGTAAAGCAAACCGATTGGCTCCACGTGTCGCAGAATACTTCAAGATTTTCACGTGCAATTCGACTGGATGGATGCTGACAAAGAGTACGACCGGAGAGCAACGTCTTGAACAGAAGTAATTCATTAGGTTATATTTTTAAAATGGAACGAAATAACGAACTCCAGCAAAAAAGAAACAACCAACCAAAGGTGCTAATGACCGCATATTACGTTCACAATGCCCGGTATTAACATGGAGCGCATCCGTTAAGGAAATGTGGTGTAACAGACGAGATACCTATCGAATAAGTCAATTAGGTAAAATTCAACGATCTTGTAATCTCAAAATTCCGCAAAATATTTGGACCATCGGAGGATCTCCAACTTTGCGAGAGCTCCAAGCAGTATGTCATAGGGTCACGCAGCACATTCTCATATGGCGACAACACGGCTAACACTGACCACACCAACTTATGCATACCATATACACGTAAAAGAGGATCAAATGTGTGACAAGTGTGAATTATGTCTTGCATGTCAATTCGGTCAAAAGTCAACAACCAAGTAATGGCGAAATATAATTAGGCCGCTTCGAAGTTACCTTCGGCAAAACATTAATGATATAAATGACAGAATCCAAGAAACAACCCATAGACATCAACCCTCCAAAATAATGAGAACAATGGTTTTTATACCCTTCCAACGGCAAAGAAAAAAAAACGGCGCGGGTAGCACAGTGGTCGGGGATGCTTTGCACTACACACGGGATCGATCCCCGCGCCCCAAGCCCACCAATCTTTCCAAACCTCCGGGGTCGGGAAATTGGTCCAAAACCTGTATGGGAGGATATCAACACTAACTCGATATCTTGTAGTAACTTCCACGTCTGACTTTCTATTAACCTCGGCATTGATCACGTAATTCTTCGTATTCTTGTTGAGCAAACACGTGGTGTTATTTTTGTTCTTTATTCACGAACAAGCTGACGTTTCGGCGGATTTCGCCTTCCTCAGCGCCTGGAAAGGTCAAGTTGACAGCAATCTATTCGGCCAAACACCTCCATATATTATACCCTGAGTATAAGACTCAGAAATCTTGGTTTAGCGTCTTCTCTGCTTGGTTATGGAGGTGTCTGGCCGAATAGATTGCTATCAACTTGACTTTCCACGCTCTGAGGAAGGCGAAATCCACCGAAACGTCAGTTTGTTCGTGAATAAAGAATAAAAATAACACCTCGTGTTTGCTCAACAAGAATACGAAGAACTAACTCGATACATCGGTAGGCCATCGCAAGTCGTTGTAAAGGCCAAATATGCGTTCATTCACCTCCAACGATGCTTAGCGATGTCGAATACACGGCGCATTCCTCAGGGATTGATAAATGCCGAGGTATCTAGCCTTTTTTTTATTATTCAAGGGCAATATCGGGATGTTTCGGAGCACTGTGATGATCTGTAGGTACAACTTTGGTGTCAGAAGCTTCTTTTCAAGAATTCAGGATGTTAACCAAGAAAATTAAATATGAAGTCACCAGGAATGATAAAGGCACGTTGAAACTGCCTAAGGGCGTTTAGGATACTAAATAGTAGCGTTCTTTTGAGGATGAAAAGATATGGATGAATTGTTTCCATAATTATCGCTATAACAGCAAGCTATGAAGAACATGAGATCGGAGCCTATGCATTCTATATAAAAGTGAAGAAGTTCTACAGGAAAGTAACACTCTATAAAAGGCTATAGTTAACGACTTAAACGCCAGTGTTGGCCCAACGAAAATTCCTGAACAACACCAAATAGAAGACCACGGAAATGAACCAACAATTATGTTGAAAAGAAATCAGAGCACATGTAACGATCAAGAACACGCATGATGAGCTCCCGAAATTGGGCTTGAGATTAACTGGGACTTATTTAACTTTAGGAAGATTTCTGAAGACATCGTTATCCAGAATATCGGCGGCATAAAATTGAGATAAACAAGGTGAAAGTCATCATTCGAGCTGTCTGTATTCTAAAAGGATCTTCGTTCAACTCATCTTAACAAACCTAGAGCAGATTTGGACAGAAACTAATGTACCAATCGCAAACGTGGACACAAAAGCAAACCGACAGAGTGATCAAAGTTTTTCGAACCCTATCGAAAGGTTGATGCTTGGACTAAGTAGTATTACGCAAGTTAAAAAGAAAATCTGAAGCTCCGAACTTATCCACTAAAACGTATCAAAAACATTGCCGTATATGTGAAAATGGCACGAATAAAGCAGGATACGCCATAGCAACAACTGATGAACAAGAGGTGTTAGTGAATGGCTCCGAGAAAAAAAAGAAACCAAGCTTAAGATGGCCGTTTCCCTCGACTGATCCAACCCACTGGGAAACGGTGGGATGCGATATACCCCTCTCTGTTTGTACGGGTCCCAGCATAACCTCCATTTCTCGGAGTTTTGCTGGGCTGTCCATTGCTTCCCTGGGGGTCCCGAGGACAGCCTGGCCAGAGTCTGCCCAGGTCATCAATTTGCCACCATACCACTAGTTTGACACAAGGACGGTGGTGGACCCCAGTACTAGTTTACTCTTAGCTGGGCTTCCTGGTGGAAACGATGGACTGCCTCTCAGCTTGGAAACCCTGCCGGGGGAATGAATCTCCCCGCTGTACATCGCAGTCCAACACCCAGGAACACTTCCCAGCCATGATGAGGCGGTAAACCATTGGGAGTTGAAATGCGATAATGATAGATAAATTGTTAGCATCAGCTCGTGTCACTCGGCGATCAACGATAAATGAGAGTGCAAGTGATTTAGCTCAGAACTGAGCAAGTTTTCACGAAATACAAAACATTTTCTTGGTTTGTGCATCATCGATGTCATGTGAAGAATTACTACACGACTACCAACTAACCTCTTGCATATGTTCAGCGTGCTCTCTGAATTTATCCATATATCTCTCAACCCCATCGATGTCACCCGCAACAGCACAAGCTTTTATAGATGACAACAGCACTTGATCCTCATTTGCCCGTAAAGTTTCGGAAACCTATACTTCGAGCATTAAACTGTAAGTGGCAACATGTACTCCACATCGAATGAAATAAAATAAGCCAAATTATGGGAAAATAAAAGAATAGCAAAATATTTGGTGTTCTCACATGGTCCATTGCAACAATTTGCAGTTGCTTGCCAAGATCTTTCAACCGTCTATTTAACCGCTCAACCGTAACATCAATGCTGTCGGAATGCAAATGATCAGAAGAATCGTCCTCTGGCAGAATAAGATTCGTCATTTCAAACCGACATTCTTCCAAGAAATCCAAAATTTGTTCCCGATGATGGTGAGGAGTATATGCGGAATCAGTAAAGTCCTAAAATATAGCGTATTCAGTAATTACGACATTACAATAAGGCTGGTTGAAACGGGAGTATCCGAAAAAGCTTCTGGAAGAGCTGAGAGTTTCTCCAGCTTTGATAAAATGCTGAAGTATTTTAGAGAAGTGAAAGAAAATAGTGGAATATACAAAAAAAATTAACCTGAGTCATTTCGCAAAGCGCATCCAAAGCCCCAATGAGTCGTTCTCTAACTCCTACTCCCACTCTAGATGTCATTCGGACCATCTCTAGCATTTCCTAAAAAATAAAGCTCCGTAAACATTTTGAAACAATTTGGGGACATAAGGACATCAATTTCTCTTAAAATAATGGCTCCACCGATCTTTACCATTTAGGAACGAAAGTGTGCCTCTTCACGTAGATTCAGCCAAAGTTTTAAAACAAATGACTACAAAATGAATAATAATTGGTGGTTTCCGCTCTCAAGAAATGAACCAATTCCTTTGAGAGAACAGGTGTCCGTGACCACGACTGGCCTCAACCCAAGGCGTGATGATCTGCCTTTAGGTAACTCAACACCAAAAACTCAAAGGTTCGCCGGACCACCGTGGCAAGCTGTATTCTGCGTAGGGAACCGCGATGTTTAGCACAGACTCCTTTACACACACCTTAATTGAAGTTGTGGAGGGATTACCATTCAGAAAGAAACCTATCCTAGATGCATTATTTTAACACGGCAAATCTTCCACCCGTTCATCACCTGTCACATGTATCACCTGTTGTCCCGTTGATCGTCGAGTGACTTGAGCGGGCGCCAGCAAGTTTTCCATTTTTTCCCTGTCGCGTGCAAGAGTAGTCCAATGGGTTCTGCTCGCTCTAGAGACTCGTCGAGCATCATATCTTTCTTCAAGGCTCTTTGTGAAGAATTCTGACCATCGGTCGGTGGTCTTTCTGTAGTACGTATGACATCCCGAGGAATCCAGTCAATAACGGCTCTTGTCCATCGGTTGTCATTCATACGCATTATGTGTCCGGCCTACCTTATCTTCGATTGTTTGGGGTACAGAACGGCACCTTTGATTTTTTGATCGTCGACACAGATCGGAGCTTCGGATCCTTTCCCTTACTTGTGTGGAAACGGGATACTCCTAGCATCGCTCTTTCGACTGCGCGTTCGATAACGCTAAGTGACCTTTCATTCTGCTTACGCAGCGACCAAGTTTCTGACGCATACATTAGGGCAGGAAATACGGTTGAGTCGAAAAGGTGGGCACGGAGTCGGGTGTTCCTTGTTCTCTGCTACATCCTCGATGCTCTTGAAAGCACCCCCAAGCTGCTCGTTTTCTTCTGCTCAGCTCTGGAGCTAGGTCGTTCATCATATTGATTTCCCGACCTAGATAGATATAACTGGAGCATTCGGAGATATTCGTTCCGTTGAGCATGAATGGGGCATGCGAAACCAATCCGTTCTTCATGAACATCGTTTTTCTGAGATTTAGTCGAAGATTAATCTTTCCACAGGCTTAATGAAAGTCGACAAGCATGTGTTCCGCTTGGCTCATGTTTGGTGTTATAAGGACGATGTCATCAGCAAAGCGAAGATCCAGTCAATAACGGCTCTTGTCCATCGGTTGTCATTCATACGCATTATGTGTCCGGCCTACCTTATCTTCGATTGTTTGGGGTACAGAACGGCACCTTTGATTTTTTGATCGTCGACACAGATCGGAGCTTCGGATCCTTTCCCTTACTTGTGTGAAACGGGATACTCCTAGCATCGCTCTTTCGACTGCGCGTTCGATAACGCTAAGTGACCTTTCATTCTGCTTACGCAGCGACCAAGTTTCTGACGCATACATTAGGGCAGGAAATACGGTTGAGTCGAAAAGGTGGGCACGGAGTCGGGTGTTCCTTGTTCTCTTCGCTACATCCTCGATGCTCTTGAAAGCACCCCCAAGCTGCTCGTTTTCTTCTGCTCAGCTCTGGAGCTAGGTCGTTCATCATATTGATTTCCCGACCTAGATAGATATAACTGGAGCATTCGGAGATATTCGTTCCGTTGAGCATGAATGGGGCATGCGAAACCAATCCGTTCTTCATGAACATCGTTTTTCTGAGATTTAGTCGAAGATTAATCTTTCCACAGGCTTAATGAAAGTCGACAAGCATGTGTTCCGCTTGGCTCATGTTTGGTGTTATAAGGACGATGTCATCAGCAAAGCGAAGATGATGCAACTGCCGACCATCGATTTTCACTCCCGATATTATCCCATTCCAATGTTAGCATGACGTTCTGGAGGGTGGCGGTAAATAATTTTGGCGAGATGGTATCGCCTTGCCTAACTCCTCTTTTGACTTCAATGAGAATATCGTCGTAGAATGGTGATACCTTGGTTGTGAAATTTTTTGTAAAGTTCACGAAGAATCTTTATATACTGAGTAGGGAATCCTTGACTATTCGGGGCTTCCAAGACTGCTTCTATCTCAACTGAATCAAAGGCCTTTTGTAAATCGATGAAAGTGAGACAGAGCGGTCTTTTTGTACTGTCGCGACACTTCAGTGAGCCTTGTTACCGTGTGGATGTGGTCCATCGTACTAAATCCTTTTCGAAACCCTGCTTGCTCACATGGCTGTCCTTCGTCCAGTGTTGTCAATCCTGTTTAGGATGACTCGAGTGAAAAGCTTGTAGACGACAGACAGTAAGCAGATTGGACGATAGTTGCCGATATCGTGGAGGTCACACTTCTTGGAAAATAACACGGTCTTGCTTGTCTTCCACTGAGTAGGGACCTTGCATTCGGACACGTAACGTGTGAAGAGCCGAGCCAGTATGTTTATGAGGATTGAGGGAAGGTTCTTCAGGTGTTTTGGTCTTATCCTGTCTGGACCTGGTGTTGTTCGATTTTTCACCGACGAAATGGCATGTCGGATTTCGGAAGGGAGAACCGGTATTACAAAATATCCATCCTCCTTTATTTCATATGAGGGAAGGTGGACGCGGCTATCGAAGAGATCCGAGTAGTATTCGTGAATAATTTCCTCCATTGAATTTCTGGACGCTATAACTGTTCCGTCTGGGCGTCGTAGCGCAATCACATTGGTTTTGTAATTGGCGAAGCTTCGGTGGGCTTTGCGAATGCTTTTCCCAGCCTCTGTAGCTTCGACGATTACTGCTGCTATTCTCTCTTTAAGATCTTTTATCGCCTGTCTGCACTGTTTTGCAAGTTCGGACGTTAGTCCGCGGTTGCCTGCAGCTCAAGCGATTGCACGCTGGCGTATTAGCTCGAGTGTTTCTAGAGACAAACGTCTCTTGGTGAATTTCGAACTCTCAGCTTTCATAGCGCTAACATGAAGATGTTGAATGAGCCGATCGTATTCTTCGTCGATGTTATCGACAACGGCATCTTCCCAGGAGCCGACTAATGAATCGAAGAAGTCCCAGTTTACGGTGGTTCTCGGACTTCGGCTTTTGAATTTGGTGGCTTTTTCTCCATTCCGCGAGAAATAGAATCTTGCACGAAGGAGATGGTGGTCTGATCCCGTGTAGAATTCTGGGACAACAGCGACATCGGTTAGGCAGAATCTTCTATTTACTACGATGTGGTCTATTTCGTTATGGTACTCTCCAATGGAAGACTCCCACGTCCAGCACTGAGAATGGGCTTCTGGAATTGTGAGTTACCATGGATTGCCTTGGTCGCCATGATAAACTCAGCCGCTCACTCTGCTCATACCATTCTAATCCGTGGGTTCCATCCAACGTGACGTTCTTCAGACGTTCTTCTTGGTCCAATCTTGGCATTGAAGTCTCCAATGATGACCTTGAAGAATGCATGGTCTTCTCTGTAGAACTTCTCCAAGTCGATGTAGAACGCTTTGACTTCTTCTTCGTCATAGTATGATGTCGGCGCGTAAACGACGAAGATTGTCAAAGCCGGTATTGATCCACATCTTTTTAATCACAAACGTCCGACTCGAGTTGTAAGCTGTTCAAATGAATCGATGTTCATGGATAAACCTCGTCTTGACAAGAAAGCCGACGCCGTCCACTCCACTACTGGTGCACATTCCGGCGAACAGTTCTCCGATGTCACAGACGGCGTTGAAAAGGTGGGGTCTTCCCTTATTCGTCAGGCCGATGACGTCGTACCTTATGCTTTTTGCTTGCATGAGCAAGTCCTCTATCGAGGACTCAGATGCAAGTGTACGTGCATTGTAGGTACAGATCGTCACCATAGTTCTTTGAAATCCAGGCAGCTTCCATTGGCCCTGAGATTTTAACAGCCTCTTCGTACTCGTCCTAGCAAACGCTGCGAAATTGGGGGGCTGTTTCGGAGTCAAGGGAATGAGGCCCGTTTTTTTAAACTGTGTTTAGCATTTTTGATACCCACGTATACCCTGCTGGGCTATGGACGTGGGGGGCTGGGTATACTCACGGGTAGCTTGCCAGGCTCTCCCAGAGTGGACATGGAGCTTATTTGTTGGAGGCGACTCCTAACCGCCTTCCATATACTTCCCTGTCACTTGATTGCAGGCTTTTGGCTGAATTGACTCGTAGAATCCAATCTGCATAAACTAGAACCCACCACACACGTGTGCATGAATACGCCCCGTAAATCCAGAAAGTATGTGCCAAATCGGAGCAGCAGAAACAGGGAGTCCATCCCCTGGATCCACCTACGTCTTAGAGAAGCAAAGGTCGCTTTTGGTCCGCGATTAACCCCCCTATCCGCCACCTGGGGATGCGTTCATCAGGGTTGATAATTACCTGGATTGATGACTAGGTTGCATGGTAGTACGGTTCCCTCGGAAATCTATAAAAAAAGAAGCCTACACCGACAAGGACCAATTAAATAGAAACTGTGCTAGCTGCCACACAATTCGTGAAGATAGGCCATCCAAGCATCCAGTTAAGCACTATAGCAGGAAATTTTTTGACAAAACTAACGAAAAAAAATACCGTTAGTTGTTTTATAGCAGCATTTGCCGTAAGTTGGATCCCGATGTCCAGAGGTTCTTCACTAGTTGTCTGAATGAATCGAGACGATTCAACAGGAACGACGCCGTCACTAACACAAATTGCGATCAGTTGAAGAGCACAGCGGATCTAGGACGTACAGTAATAGATTAAAAAACTCAGAATTTGAAAAAGAAAATGCTGATCTCAGCATGAAGAAAGAAATAAGAAGAACCAATTGTTAAGGTTACAACAGTCGGACTACAACTCACTTGATCAAACACTCCATCTCTGCACTGAAGAGCACTCTTCGAATCCGGATGTCGCAAAAGTGTCTTCGACGATGTCAGTAATAGCATTGTATGCCTTTCCAACGAGGTTCTAGCAACACCCATCTGAGCTTTTCTTTTCTCACTTTTCAGGTCGTGTTGCCTAAAATACTAGACATAGTAAAAGACTTTTATTTATTCAAGGAGTTTCTAGGCACAAACAATAACTTCGATTAAAGGGATGTGACGCAGATCTAGTAGGTTACCCACAAACCTGTCGCCAGACCGATGAGCTAAATCAACCATTTCACCACCAAACTCTGCGAAAATTTTCACAAACTCTGTAAAGGATCGACAAACTTCTAGTCGAGAAAGAGAATAAGCCACCTGAAGAAGTGAATTGACGCATGACTTCCAATAAATCAATAAGAAAAAAGACGTAAATATTTTCAGTAACGCTTTCCCTGATGTAACGATTTGCTCTAAATATGCTTGAGGGATTTTCCCACCTAAATCTAACCATATTTGTGTTTGCTGCAAGCCAAAAATTTAAAATTGCTGTAAAATCTATATTCGAAGCATTCCCTTTAAAGCCCAAACTTTCTGGGTTTTCTACTATCTTCTTCCCCTTCTTCTCTCTCTCTCTTTCTCTCACCTTTTTCTCTTCCTGTGATACCACCCAAAATTAACAGTTTCGTTAACTTTTGATTTTGGCTCAACATTACAAAACCTACACATTACATGACAATATCAATATGTCCTTACCTTGTCTTCAGCTCGTAAAATATGCTTCACTAGAACTCTATCAGCCAAAAGTAATACTCTTGTGACGCTGCTAAGTAATTGCCGACTTGCACGAACAAGCACACTTTTATCAAGAATGGGAGCGTCCGGCACCTCTGTAGAGCAGAAAGAGAGATTGGCTATTGATGTTCCTGGAATAATAAAAAACTAATTTGCCGTCATGTATTCGCAATGCTAGCACAGTGAAAAAGAAGGTTGTGAATAACTAAAGAGCTTAGATGAGGCACGCACAGCACAGTGATCAGAAGTGACCTACAATATATACGCTCTCAATGGCTCGACTCCACGCCTAGGAATACCCAAGCGTTTTACCCCTCCGGGATCGGGAAATTGGCATCAGACTAGTCTGAAAGAATATCAGCACTGACTTCATAGATTGGTGAGCTGCGGAACGTCATTGTATAGGCCAATATATGTATTCAGTAACCTTTAAGACACTCGATGAATTCGAATGCATGGGCCAAACCCTCAGGAATTGACCAAAGTCGATAGCCTTATCCCTTAGCCCTCACTGTAAGAGCCAGATATGCATTCAGCCGCCCCTACGATGCTTGAAGTTGAATACATGGCGCATCCCTCAAGGACTGACCAAAATCGAGAGCTTTATCCATTTATCCTTTGTGAAAATCAAAAGGGTAATTTAGTTTCATAACCATGAAAAACGATGGCCGGTAGTTACACCATCTTCGCTTTGCTGATGACATCGTTCTTATAACACCAAACATTGGCAAAAACGATGTTCATGAGGAATGGATTGGTTTCGTATGCCCCATTCACGCTCAACGGAACGAATATCTCCGAATGCTCCAGTTATGTCTATCTGGGTCAATAAATCAACATGTTGAACGACTTAGCTCCAGAGTTGAGCAGATGGAAACAAGCGGCTTGGGGAGCTTTCAAGAACATCGGAGAGGTAGTGAAGAAAACAGAACATCCGACTCCGTGTCCTCCTTTATGACTCCAGGATTCTTTCTGCTTTAATATATGCGTCAGCGACTTGGTCGCTACGTAAGCAAGATGATGGATCACTCAAAGTTATTGCACGCGCAGTCGAAAGGACGATACTAGGAGTATCCATCCTGTGTTATGCAAATGAGTGAAGCCATCCGAAGCTCTGACCAGTGTCAACGATCAGAAATGAAAGGCACCATTCTATACACCAAACTGTCGAAGGTAAGGTGGGCCGGAAACGTAATGCGTATGAACGACAACCGATGGGCAAGCGCCGTTAGTGACTGGACTCTTAGGGATTTCAAACGTACTATGGGAAGACCAGTGCGATCTGACGGCCAGAAGGAAAGCCTTAAAAGAAAGGTATGATGATCAACGATCCCTACACCTAGCAGAACCCACTGTGCTTCTCTTGCATGCAACAGATAGAGATGACAGGTGTTATAGGTGACTATAGAAAATGTGCAGATTTCGGACAGCATTACACCCACGGAATGGTTTGATAATGGTTACGTATCAAAATTTTTTCTATAAATCGACGAAACAATTCAAGCAGTCACTAATACGAAATTCGTCGCTTTCAACGACTGCGTTGTACATACCGGCCAACCGCGCTTCGTGACAAGCATCATACATCTCCGGTTGAATATCTGGATTTTCATCGGCAATCGTTTCTCCAACGGCTACAAACCGCTCGATAGCAGCTTCCACAGCACTACCAACCTTTAAACCCAGAGCAATGAAATAGTTTACAGAAGAAAAATATTTATGAAGAAGGTGAAAAGCCAACTTTTACAATAAATGTGAAAATATACCTTTAGAGCGGAACGAATCGCCCTCTCAGACTTTGGCTTACCATTCGTTAAATAAGATTCCTTGAAATTCACGAGAGTGGTGATCTTAAGATGCAAATTTTAACAATCACTGTAACTGACAAGGAATCTTAACGGATATTTGGATTTCAAGTCAGTTCATTGTCATCTTTTACACAACAACTTGTCAACATCAAAGATAATGTCTTCAAGAGTTCACAGCTCAGTGATAACTAATCCTAAAATCATATTATTTTCCTCACAGCATATTTCACCCATACCATTGACAAAGTGCCCAAACGGGATCACTTCCCAATTTTCTGTCGTTTAGGTGGCTCAACGTAGTGTAAACAAATGTTTGAAAAAAATGCTACTAAAATCGTGGAAAACCAGAAGCTACGATTTTACAACATCGCCACCTACTATGAGAAGATAGCAACAGCAAGGAGATCACAGTGTTTTAACCACTATTTAGTGCCCTTTCCTTTCCCACGAAAGGTTCAAATCCGCGATTACCCTTTCCGGGGCTCACGTGTTATTCACTGCGCCAACTGAAATCTTTGCTTTGCCTTTCTATTAAGAAAAAATATTACAACTGTGTAATAATAAAATTATTGAAAAAAAAACAAAGAACAATACACGAGAATGTGCACAAAATGAAAATCACCTGAGAAACCAGCGGCACCAATGTGTGTTCGATGGACTTGGTCTTGATCTCAAGAGTCCGTGCATCCAAGCCGAAACTCGTTCCACTACTGCCTCCACCATGGTCCCCCGAATGGGGATGTACAATTGACATACTTGAAAAACATCTTTGAAACGTTAACTACGACCAAAACAATAACACGTAGGTCATATTCTTGAAAAGGAAGCTTGTGGATCAGTACTGGATTAGTCCGTGATATACTGTTTCACTCTAATATCATAAATAAATTACAGAACGATGGTACTCTTCAAAAACGTCAATAAAAGAGGAAATTGAATAGCACAATGGATTTAAGGTACAGAATTAGAACCTTCACAATTCCAGAGCACAATAGACGGATCACGAAACCAAGCAAATCTACTGAAGTGTTAACCGATGAGAACGCGTACTAAGTGTAAATTCTGCCGTGGTAATAAGTGTAAACCAGAACCATGCAATGATTTGCTATACAAATGAAAAAAACGATCAGCTGGTTAACGACTTAGACGTGGAAAACTGTGAACACCTGATCGGGAAAAGAGGCCACATTTTCCCACGAACAACAAACATTATTTTTTGTATGTACATATGCACATATATATATATATATATATATATATATATATATATATATAACAGATGGTGGGCCCACGACGGTTTGAATCACGAAGTTACAATAAAAAGGGATAAATCAAGCTCTCGGCGTTCATCAATCCCTGAGATGCGCCATGCATTCGACTTCATTAAGCATCGATGGAGGTTATTGAATGCATATCTGGGCTTTATAATGACTCGCGGTGGGCTACCGATGTATCAAGCCCGTGCTGCTATTCTCCCAGACAAGTCTGGTACCAATTTTCCGATCCTGGAGGGATGGAAGGATTGGTGAACCTGGGGCGCAGAGGTCTATCCCATGTGTATTGCAGGGCGCTTCCGACCACTACACCACATGCGCCCTATGAAAGAACAATAAGTAGAGACAACTAGTAATCGCCATTCTAAAAAGTAGACGATGAACGCACTGCATAACATTTAAGCTTCGACCAGTTATCGAAGTAAGCCATTCTGCCAAGCCTAAGAACTGCCGTATGTCCCTTAACTTGACGAGACATGCCAACTTTTTTCAACGGGATGAAAAACCGCCCAACAAGTCAAATTTGAGAACAAAATTTGCAAACTCTACTTCGATTTGTTAAAACACTCTCTTTTAGTTTAATCTTACGAAAAAAGTGAACCAAACCTGGCAAAAGGTTAACCTTTATAGTGTAAATAAAAGTGGGACTTGATCCGTTACATCGCCCTCAAGTGGCTAGTCGACTAAGCGAAGGTGTCCCTTTTCTCATAAAAAAAGCACTAGTGGCAGAGTAAGAAACTTACCTCCAATCCAGAAATGTTAGCGAATGAGTGTGGTGGAAACTTGAAAACGGCTTGGGACAGCTTTCTGGCGTTCTAAGAAAAACCACGCTCAACCAGTACTTCGTACGTCAATGAAAAGGCATATCAACTGGACCTCAAGCTCCAGCTAAAATCATGCACGAACTCGACTACTTCCATAACGGTTGTAATATGAAGAATACAATGGAATACTTGCTGGGCTTCATATGTCACGGAGAAACCTGTCACAGTGTAGAAGATCTTTCTCCTTGCGAAATACAAGGGCTATCGAACGTCTGTGGTGAAAATCTGACAACATTATTGCACAGCTAGAAGGCATATTGTAAACCAATGTAGATTGTAAACCAATGGCACAACTCAATAGACGAATCCAACCACCTCCTAGATAGCGGCTGCAAAAACGACAAAGAGAATAGAAGAACAGCTGGATCCTAGAAGACATAATGACCAACTATATTGGTATCTGAGATCGCAGTATACAGAAATGGTACATGAAATCCTTTCATGGCACTTCACCACCACAAATTGGTCGGCTAGTGTTGTTCAGTACTGTATACGATACACACCCACCAACAATTTACAGCCTCATCGTGGCTGGGAGGTGTTGCTAGGTTTCGCGCTGCAATATAGCGGATGGATTCGTCCTCACGGCAAGGTCTCCCAAGCTGAGAACGAGTCCGACGTTATCATCAGGAAGCGCAGCTAAGAGTAAACCAGTACCAGGATCCACCACCGTCCTGGTATCAAAGTTACATGGTGGCAAATCTCCCTCTGATCCACAAGGGCCGCGACTGCCCGTGGTGGTGAAGACCTGGGGCAGACTTTGGCCAGGCTGACCTCGGGATTCCAGGGAACCACAATGGCTTAACCAACAAATCTCCTAGAAATGGTGATTATGGTGGGGCCCGCACAACCACTGAGGACGGGCCGTTCAAGTATCAAGTAACAAGTAAGATATTATATAAAGTGCGATGGAACCGTGTGACTGTCTTTCCGTCATTCCGTTGTCTTGCATCTGTCATCTAAGAAGGTTCTCAAATTTACGTCTGTTCAGTTGTTGCTTCAAGTTTTGTTATTCATGATTACCTCTGAATGATGGGTGCTGAAGCCACTTGGAATTCTCGAATAACTGTGCTAAGGCGTCAGCAGTTCTTCACCACAGGCGGTCACCGAGCATTGTGGATAAGAGGCAGCTTTTATCACCCAAGAAATTTCCCTATCCTGGTGGGAAAGGAAGCTTGGTCAGCCGTGAGTTACGCCAGATAATTAGCGTGAGCTATTGCACGAAATCTCTAACCGCTGCGCTTCCCGCGCTCCTTTTCCCCGTTGTACAAAATGACTTTGATCCGACAGTAAAATGAAAGGACTTCTTTTGAAAAAAACCTTCCTCTTGTTAGATAACCATTCTTTTCCACTTTTATGATCAATAAAATCGTTAGCTTCCTTCATTTATCGATGGAGTGTTATAAACAACGATTAGAGAAGTTCTTACGAACTGCTCTTGTTGAGCCGATGCGAGGTTGGTATCCTCGACACCCTATACCAACCTCGCATCGGCTCAACAAGATCAGTTCAAAAGAACAGATAAACAAATATATCGATTATTTAAGCCCAGATTTATACAAAGTCGGTCTTTTGAGTGATCATAGAAGTGTTTAAAAGATTTCGTTCACCATGTTCAACAATGTCAGTTCATTATTGAGTTGAAACCCTCAAAAGGACTACCTCAAAAAATATGACAGTACGAAAACCCAGACATAGCCAAAGTCGTTGCTTTGTTTTTGCTTGCAAAAAACTAAATCTACATTTTTTTCTCTTTAATAAAATGAATATAAGAAGGAAGCGAGTTCAAATAATAGTAGATGGAATAACATAACTGTCCTCATATTTTCGCTTAACCCATCGGCTTTGCACTTGACACGATGTAATAAATTTTATAGCAGACCTAAAATCTGGTTATTTCTAGGTCTAGGGTAGTGCATAGCGCTACACCAAATTGGTCCATGGCTAAGGAACAAAGAACAAGCTTATAACAGCAATTGAAATGTATTACGAATTCGCTTATGATATGAAACAATTACCCCATAGAGTACAGAGATTTTTAATTCGAAAATATAGATGGACATAAAAAAAGCTCTTGGCGTTGACCAATCTCTGGGTGATGTGCCACGCATTCGACTTCATCAAGCATCGTTTGGAGGTGACTGAATTGATGCTATCCAGAACGGAGGAATGGAGGGCTTAATGGGCCAGGGGGGATCGGGGATCCATCCCAGCCGTATAGCAGGGCGCATCCAACCACTGCGCTACACGCACCTTGTAGGTATGCATACACTTTTTTAAACATCGCAGTTTGACTATGTCATTAAGCGTCCAACACAGCACAGCAGTAATTGATTCTTAGTAAATAAACAAATACATAAACACTATACACATAGAGGATAAAGGATAAAGCTCTTGGCGATGATCAATCCCTGATAGATGGGCCATGCATTTAGCTTCACTAAGTATCTTCAGAGGTGAACGAATGTAAATCTGGCCTGTAGAAAGATCTGCGATCACCTATCAAGTCAGTGCTGCTGTTTTCCCATACAGGTGTAGTCCCAAGTTGCCGACTCAGGAAGAATGAAAGTCTTGGTGAGCTCGAAGTGCCGGATCGAACGAATGACCACGTGTGTGTAGTACAGGGAACTTCTAAGCACTGCACTACATGTGCCCGTATAAAGAGAATAAGTGCTACCCAAAGATAACAGTCCAACTACATATGAATGTCTAAACGAGTTAAGCCTAAATTTTTCGAAAACACTGAATGAACACTGAAACATCAGTGAACAGGTTTCAGGTTTTTTTCTGAACACATCGGTTTAACGTCGACGACAGCAGTGCTGCTAGCCACTTCAGGATTCCGAAAAGTTTCTGGACATCATATCGCTCGAGCAAGTTTATTTTGTTAAAATGTATTAGGCCGCTACTAGGCAGATTTTAGTTTATAACCTACATGGCCTCAGAGAGTACCCTCATGGGTGCAGGCATAACATTAACAAAATGACTAGAACGTCGCATAAACATAAAATGTAACGAGTCTCAGTCAACAATGGACGGGATACTTTTTTTACGCTTGGGGGTCCAACACTAGTTGATTTCCACTCACACAGCACGAAAACAATGTCCGCCTCCAACTTCAAACCGATATATGAACTCGAAGCAAACTTGACTAACTGCATTAAAAAGTACAAGAAAAGACCCATAGTGCTAATAGGATGCAGTTAGGATTCTCAGGTGCTCACAGAACGAATTTTGATGTCTCAAAAAGGCGCTCTATGGCTGACAAAGGGAGGGATGGGGTCTTCGCCCAGGATTTCCAAAAGTTGACATTCGTCTTCAGTGTCCTACGAAATTTTAATTCTAAACAATTTTAAAGACTAAATAGTAATTTTGAAAAACAAATTTACTCCTACATAGATACAGAAAAGTCTCTTCTACAAGTCGACCACGTTTTGAAGGCCTCAAATTTTATCGGCATCGAAAAACTATTAGCGCCTTGTAAAGAACCAGCTTCAACCCTTTAGTGTTAGTGCTGACTTAGCTCGAATGGTTGGCTATCCCGAACCTGTTCTACGTCAGGATGATATCCATTTTCGATGACTGATTCATAGCGTCGAATCGGCAAAGATTAATGCGATGAAATGCGGAAAAAACTCCATAACTCGAATTACCTTACAAAAACCAACCTAACCCAAAAAATACGCATGGATCTACCTCATAGAGGGATCCAAGCCGATAGTTGTGGGTAAGAATCAAAAAAGGTAAAAGGTACGGTAAAAGGAAAAAAGGAAAAAGGCTAGTGAAATGTGATAACGGAAAGGCAATCGAAAACAAGGCAATACTTATCGAGATCACTCATAACCATTAAAACCAAAGATTCTTTTACTCTGAGGAACTGTAGCCACATCCAGAAAAGATATCCTGCTCTTCGTGACCACCAGAAATCATCGAAAAGTTAGGAAATGAAAACATGAACTAATAGGAAAGATCTTTGGATGAAAAAACTTTCACAGCCATACATCGATCTATTTGCAGTCCTTTTTTTCTTCACTTAGTTTACAAAAGACAAAAACATACTGATGACGTCATGAGAACCGTTATGGCATGAAATTAGCCTTTTGTAACTGAAACGTTCCAACGATAGCGAAACAAATAAGCCGCTCATGAAAAAAAAGAAGAAGAAAAAGTAGGAAAAAGAGGATGAAATCGATCGGTTGATATAACAATAGCAGCAGCACCTCTCTAATTATCAAGCAGACAATCGATCGACGACGACGCACACCGTAAAATGTCGGTCTCAGAGAGACTGGAGTGAGTGAGTGGGCGGGGATGCGAAGATGCTGCTAGAAATTCTGGACTCACATCAAGAAACCGTTCTAGAAACCACAAGAGAAGACCCGCCAACGACTTAGAAACCTATTCAGAACACTCAAAAGAAATCACCATGGCGATTGACTTTGTTTTAAAGCGATTTCTTGAACAAAGTATGAACGACAAAGCGACGATAACGATGCTACGATTGTGCTGGTAACTCTGTAGTTTCTCCACAATTGATGGAAATTTCCTGATCAATAAAATATTTTAAGAGTTCAGGACCTTATAGTCTAACAGAAGACAGTTAACTCTATCGTATTGACCGTATACTTGACTTTTTATAAATCGTCCTTTCCGATTTAAATCTCCTTAGAATTAGGATTTTCAAAAAGTCCCAAATGAAAGTTAAAGGTTTTAAGGTTTCCAAGGCAAGATAATCAACTGCCAAGATGAATGAGACATTGCAGAACATCATCGTGTCCTGAGAGAAGAAACCTTGCTTTTTCATTTGCTTTGATGTTCGAAATCTGAGCCTTGAAGCAAAAAAGAGGAGAAAAAACATTTAGTTGGCTCCAGTAGGTCAGAGTCTCGTCTTTCCAAAACAAAAGAACACTTGTCTTATAGGCGAAGACTTGCAGATTCTAAAAGTTTTCACCGCAATCAATAAAATTCATTAGGAACTGAGATAACTTGACTTAAAGTTGAAAGCGGTCAGCATTTTAGTGTCGTATGACTACCATAGGACTCATGTCGTCCCGTAAAGGTGGATAAATGCAGCATGGGAAACCAGTGATTACCAAATTAACGTAAAGAAACAGAGATAGGAGATGATAAATAGCAGTAATTTACAGGTTAGTAGTGACAGAGGCTAAATTACATGTGTTACACTAACCGGGTGAAAAAAGAAGAATCCACATACCCTATGGATGTTTTACATTATAATGAGAAAACAGAATTAACAGCTATAACCACTTAACTGTTCATCATAATAGTTCCTACATCGTGGATGGGAGTTGTCCCCGGATGTCGGGCTGCTATGAACAGCGCGGGATCCACCCCCGGTAGGGTCTCCCAAGCTGAGAAATCCGGCGTTTCCATCAAGAAGCCAAACCAAGTGTAAACCAAAACGCCAGGATCCACCTTCGTCCTGGTACCAAACTAGTGGCATGGTGGCAAATCTCCTCTGAGCGACAAAGGCAACGACCGCCTGTAGTGGCGACGACCTGGGGGCAAACTTTGCCTAGGATGACCATGGGTGTCCAGTGAACCATAGTAGCTAAACCAGCAAAACTCCGAAAAATGGAGAATATGTTGGGGGACCGCACTAGTGATGACGGGCCATCCAGGTATCCAAGTAGATAGGTCAACACGTGTACAACTCTAAAACTTCAAAACGTACCCATTTCGTTCTCAATAGGAAAAATCACCTACAAAAATTGAATTACTTCTACGACAAACGGTAATAAACTTTGTAATTGAATAGATCCATTGGAATATGTGGCTATAACAGTATCCTAGTTACAAGTCCATTAGGCTATACCAAAACTCTATAAAAGAACAAAAGGTGAAGCGTTCGCAATTGATCAATCCCCTGCCAAGTGCGCCATGCATTCAATTCTATTCGTAGCACAATTGAGATGGTTGAATGCACATAGATCTGAACAATGACTTATGGTGGCCTAACTATGTATCAGATCAGTAGTAGCTGCACTCCTAGGGAAGTCTGAGACCGATCTGCCAGACCCGTAGGGATGGAAGGTTTGGTAAACCCTAGGCCTGGGATCGAACCAAGGACCGCGCGTGTACTGCAAGCCATTTTTTAATATTTCATTGCCCTATACGCGCCATCAACAATAGCCTATACATGACGTAAATCCATTAGGATACATCAGTAGCCTCTACACAACTTCGATAACCTTAGCCGATAACTAAATGACTGTTTTAGCTCAGAAATGCCTTCCAATAACCGTCCACAGCGTCTGGGAGTATGAAACAACGGATATTCAAGCGAATAGGCACCTTCCATTACGCCCCAAAGAGCTGTATAGACAAGTACTTAATACAAATACGCGAGAAGTAGAACTGGAATGCACTGTAAAAATTCCGATGAGATCGAATGATTTCAACTTCAAGCAAATGTTGCAATGCTCTGGTGCCAACATTCGCTCTAATGCAAGTCTGCGCCCGCGAAACAATTCCGTATCCTTAAAATGGACGTCACTCATTTCTTCCTCTTGGAAAGTGAGTCCAGGAAGCCTTTCCGAGAATTTCCACTTTGTTTTGTTCAGTAAATGTTTCGTTAGACTGTCTTCTGCTTATGTCCACGGATATACCTACATGTTTGGTTAGAATTCCATTCTTAGTAGATTCCTTACAGTTGTTTCGCTATTGTAGTGGTCGTTTTGTAAAATTCCTAGGAACTCATTCGCAATGCATATTTTTCTTGCTGTTCGATACTAAATTTTGTGACCATTCACTAAGTTTGGTATAAGCTACCTTCCAACGGTATCTCATCGTGGCTGGGAGGTGTTCCTGGGTGTCGGACTGCGATGTACAACGGGGGGATTCGTCCCCCGGCAGGGTCTCCCAACTGACTCCGGCGTTTCCATCAGGAAACCTAGCTAAGAGTAAACCAATGCCAGAATACCAGGATCCACCACCATTCTGGTATCAAAGTCTCATGGTGGCAAATCACCTTCTGATCCACAAGTGCTGCGACTGCCTGTCGTGGTGACGACCTGGGGCAGACATTGGCCAGGCTGTCCTCGGGATTCCAGAGAACCACAATGGCTTAACCAGCAAATCTCCGAAAAGTGGTGATTATGCTCGGGCCCGCACAACTAGTGAGGACGGGCCTTTCAACTATCAAGTGTCAAGTAAGTGTAAGCTATGCCATTTCGCAAAAATAACGTCTGGAATTCACTATGATCACAAAGTACCGGATTCTGTATTTACTGTATCAGTACATTATATCAATATGCACTATTGGTACGCATGGTAATGATAATAATAGTAATAGTAATAATAATAATAATAATAATAATAATAATAATAATAATAATAATAATAATAATAATAGTAATAGTAATAGTTGGATGCTTGGAAGGCTTGGAAGGCCCGTGTTCATTGTTGTGTGGGCCCCAGCATAATCTTCATTTCTTCGGGGTTTTGCTGGTTTAGCTATTATGGTTCCTTGGAGTCCCGAGGTCAGCCTAGCCAAAGTCTGCCCTAGGTCGTCACCACCACAGGCATTCGCCGCCTTTGTGGATCAGAGGGATATTTGCCACCGTGCGACTAGTTTGATACCAGGACGGTTGTGGATGCTAGTATTGATTTCCTTTTAGCTGAACTTCCTGATGGAAACGCCGGATTCGTCAGCTTGGGAGACCTTGGTAAGGGAATGAATCCCTCCTCTGTACATCGCAGCCGGACACCCAGGAAAACTCCCCAGCCACGATATGGCGGTGAACCGTTAGGAAGATAATAGTAATAATGATAATGATCGAGTAGCGTCTTATTTTCCTGCTGTTTTTAATCTTCTGCATTTCCAGGCGGAAATATGAGTGTTGCACGGTTTTATCTTTTTTGTTGCCTTTTGTGTGTATTGTTAATCAACTTCAGAAAGAACTGGGCAAACGAGATATTTCTGACTTTTTCCTCAACTAAGATCCTTAATCGTTGGGATATTTGGGGGAATCTGAAGACTGCGCAGACTTTAAGAAACCCTGCACTATATCCGTTAGTTAGAAATGTTTCCATTTTGTATGGATTTTTTGATTTGAGATTTGTTGTGGAACTCCGATAGTCAGAGTAGCAAACACTCAGATCATAAGTGCCTGCGAGTGTCTGTAGCAAAGAGCTAGAACCCTTTATATCGTCTATCTCGCGACGCTAGGAGAAACCACTCTCATCTAGCTATCAGGACGTTATTGGGAAGCAACAGATCCTGAAATCGCACCTGAATGCACACAGCTGCCGTATCGTCTCTTTGGATGACCATTTCAGGACAATGAGTTGAGCGAAAATGGTGAGCCCTTATGGACATGTGGGTTTGTCCCGTTGTCCCATCTATCCATCTAAGTAGTGAGTGAAATAAAATGATAACCGATATAACTACTTTTTGTTCAACTTCGTGACATAAGAAGATAAAGGATAAAGCTCTCGGCGTTAACTAATCTGTGAGGAATGCGCCATGCATTTGACTTCATTAAACATAGTTGAAGGTGACCGAATGCATATCTGGCCTATATGGAGGTGATTGAATGCATAGCCGACCTTTACAATGACTCGCGGTGGCCTACCGATGTATCGAACCTGCGGTGCTATCCTCCCAGGCAAGTGTGGTACGACTTGACCGACCCCGGAGGCATGGAAGGCTTGGTGAGTCAGTGGCGCGGGGATCGGTTCCGTACTTGTTGCAGGGCGCCTCCGACCATTGCTCCACACGCATCGTGCAATGGGTTCTTGACAACAATAGGGCTTGAAGTTGCTACGCTTTGATATCCGCCCTTGCCAATCTTTAGGTGTAAGATTTGAATGCCCTTCTACTAAGATACTTCTTAAACCTTTCGTCCAGTATTTTTGCGGCGTCCATTGCATTTATTACTGCCGTTTTCTGTTTTCCCAATTTTTTCCAACTGTTTTGCCTGTTGTACAGGGTAAGTTGTTAGGTTCTATAGATGTCAATGTTCGACGACATCCTCAACAGAGCGGAAAATCTCTCATCGACTAATTACCATTCCAACCTTGCTGATGCATCAAGAATCAAGAGTACTGGTAACACCATCCTCAGTAATGGAGCAGTGCAAGTTCGTTCTCGTGTGCTAGTGCAGGACCGCTTTGTTCGAAATCATATATCTAGATTTATTCTCTTTAGGGGAACCTTTACAGTGGAACAACGTTTGATACAGACCTTAGTGGTATATTTCGTGCTAGTGAGCATTTGTGGAAGACCGATGCGCTATCTGCCCCCGATTCAGGTGGATTTCGCATTGATTCTTTTTGACAGATCTTTAAATCGGGTACTGAAGTCGTTTGCTATCTTTTTCCTGTTATTTCTAAATTTCAGGGAAATGAGAGTACTAAAACCCCCCGCTGCTTTTCATCTCTGTCCTTATAAGAGCTCTTATTTAGAAAAGCTTCTTGTTCGGCGAAAAGGGCGTGGTTTTTGGATCAACGGTTCCATCGCTAAAGGCTGCTCCAGCTCTACCCAAACCAGAGGACTACATCGAACTTGATGAAGATATGGAGCGCGTAAATCTCGAAACAGACCGTGCTTTTTTCAACCATGTTCTCCTGTCACGTCCTCAACCAATGTCAGCTGCTACCAGCAAAATTCCAGTGAAAGTTGGTCTATGTTTCTGTACTTGCACTTTCTGATTAGTTGATTTACATTATCCACACATAATTCTTCAGGATACTGCATTAAATAGGTTCGCTGTAGTGAACCCTGCAGTAACAAATAGACGCCAGCTAGTGTTTGCGGAGAAGCTCAGAAAGTTTCTGAGAAGTAAGAAGAAGAAGGATCTGTGTCAGCTATTTTCGGATGCAGTAAAGGAAAGTGGCACAGATGGATCACTAGCTGGTGTATGGACTGAAGTACTCGCATTAATCGACCGGAAGGTTTGTATCATTCATTGTTAGTTTTCGTAAGCGTACATCTCCATGTAAAGAAAACTTCCTGCTGGTTTACCGCCTCATCGTGGCTGGAAGGTGTTCTTGGTGTCGAACTGCTATTTACAGCAGGGTGATTCATTCACTTGGCAAGGTCTCCCAAGCTGAGACGGAGTCCGGCGTTTCCACAAGGAAGCCCAGCTAAGAGTAGACGAATACCCATACCCACCGCCGTCCAGCTATCAAGCTAGTCGCATGGTGGCAAATCTCCAGCTGATCCACTAGGGGCGGTGATTGCCTGTAGTAGTGAAGAACTTTGGCCAGGCTGACCTCGGGACTCCAGGAGAACACAATGGCTAAGCCAGCAAAACTCCGAAAAATGGAGGTTATGCTGGGGCCCGCACTAACCAGTGAGGGCGGGTCGTCCAGGTATCCAGGTAAGCGATATTGGCAAACTTTACAAAAATGCTTTTTTGGATTGGACTTTCTATTGTAGTATTTATTACTGGAGTAAATTCCTTTCTGAGAGATGATGAACATAAAAACCATTTTTATAGAGGTCGGCATATAATTTGTACCAATCAGTTTTTATTATCGGATACCTTTTCAGATATCTGGTGATCACGATGATCCTACGTCTATTAGTTTGTTAATAGAAAAAGCCTGCTTATTCTTGGAGAAACTGTATGTAATTCGTTAATAAAGTTTTTTCGTAACTTCTCATTCTCTACTCATCCCATTCACTCTGCGTTACTTGCAGTTTTGTCGAGCATATGGTTGCACAGATTGATAGAAATCTAGAACGCGCTCAGCGAGGAGGAGTTCCCGGTACTAGAGGATTAGTGGACGCATTCCTCAAGATAGGAGCAGACGATTCTTTTGCGGAAGATGGAACTGTTGAAGGACTGCCGGTCTGGGAGGTAATGTTTAATTACGTTATGTAGCAGTGTTGCAGCGTCAAAACAGTTAAAGTTGGGTGGAAAAGAAACTCCGTCACGAATGAGTTATTTTCTATTTTAGAGTTATAGAGCATTTGTATTGTTCATCGAAATAGCGGTTGTTTAGACTTCTTATTTTGTTTGCTCCTGAGAGAGAGAGAGAGAGAAAGACGGAAGTTGTTGTTAGGTTACCTACCATTGTCTACGAGCTGGTGATCTGTCCAGTGCTAAAGACGCACTTGAGCTTTTGGCTAACTTTCCACAAGCAGCAGTTCTCGTAGCTTGCTTGAATCATCTTACCAAGGAGACCAAACTGGATGCTGAGCTTAAAAAAAAGCTGAAGGTGGAATGGAGGCACAACCTGAATTCAACGAAAGATAAGTACAAGCGAGCACTTTATGCAACGTTACTCGGAATGGGTAAGTGTATATAAGGAACAGGAATGGAACACTATAGTACAGTATATATACGGTATATAAGGAACACTTCTTTGTTAATTGCTAGGATATGAATTCACACATATGGTTTCCAGACTCCAATCTGGCGGATTCTCTTGAAAACTGGCTATGGTTCAAATTATTCACTTTGAGAATTGATCCGAATTTATCGGCGACTCTCTACGCTGAAGTTCAGAAGAACATATCCATTGACTATGGCGAATCATATTTCATGGCTGGTGGTGTACTCGAGTTTCACTACTACTTTACAGTACTTTGGCTTTCTGGGCAGTTTGAACGTGCTGTGAAGCTCCTTTTCGACTGTGGTCATGTTACTGACGCTGTACATGTTGGCATACTCGCTTATGAAATGGGTTTTTTGCGGAACACAGTCGATGCAGCGGCAGAATTGCTAGTAGTGGACTCATCCCACCTCACAAAATGCTCGTTCAACATGGCACGTTTGCTAGTTTCTTACACTAAAGAATTCGAATTGGATGATTACGCTCGAGCACTTGATTATTGGTTTATTCTGAAAGGAATACGAACGCCTTCTGGGAGTGACGTATTTGAAATGGCTGTTAGCCGAGCAGTATATCTTACTGGACAGACTGACGCTATTATAGGAACTCTGGGACCTAAAAGAAAACGAACTCCTGCGTTGATTGATGAGTATGTTGAGAATCCGTCTGATGTTATTAGCCGTGTAGCACATGACACAGAACTTGGAGGAGATACAACTCAAGCCGTAAAGCTGTATATACTTGCAAATGCTCCTGGAAAAGCTGCTGATCTGTTATGCTCTGAACTTAGTGATGCCATTAGAACCGATAGAGAGAGAATAAACGAACTCCGTCGTCTAGCTCAGCAGTTTGTCTCAGACCATCTGCAGTTACAGGAAGCCGTTTTTTCTACACTATGCCTATTATTAGATATTGCTACTTTAACTGATTTGTGTGAAGATGGTCTAGCCGAGAAAGCGTTAAGTGTTTCTAAACAGTTGCGACTGATTCCAGCGGAAACAGAACAAGTTCCTGTGATAGTTGGAGAGTTTCACTTAGTACCTACGAAGGTGCGCGAAGTAATACCTGATCTTTGCCTCCATCTCATGCGATGCATGGTTGACGCAATTCAGGCTACATCATCTCACAGTGTGATGTTTAATAAACAGGTGAAAGCTATTGTTATCTACGCAGCAACTGTGAACTACAAATTCCCACAGCACATTACGTCCAAACTGTTGCAACTACAGGCGTCAGTTGCGGTGTACCAATAGTGTTCGTTTATCTTGTGTCGATTGTTGATTATGTTGGAATTACGTCATCTTTTTCGACATAAAATCCGACTATAGCAGTGTTCTTTTATTCATACCGTTGTTTCGGGCCTGTACTGTGCTGTTTTTATTCGTTACGTCCATGTTGTTTGTAGGTCTACTTGCTGGAAACTTCATTATTGACTCCTATAATATTCTGTAGCATTAATGATGTAATACTTTAGGGAATGTGACTCCTGTACAACTATATTCATAAGATCAGACTTGTTCTAGTCTTTTTTTCTTATGTTCAAGAAGGCGAAAGTTTTCAAAGCGCTTGGGACGCACAGAAAATGCAAGCGTCTTTCCTGGTCTATTATTCCAGTCTCTTGTGCTATCGAAACAGTGTTTCGTCGATGTGAAGGAGAACAGTTATGTTCTCTCCGTGGGATAGGCTCTCTACACTGTAAAGTCCTATCTGAATATTCCTCAGTATATTTGGACCCTCATGGCTGTTATCTTTAGTTTATATGGTTAACATTATGTTTAGGTTTATGTTGGTAATATGCATCTTGTTCCATATGAACCATACTCTGAGAAAGCGTTGTGCCTCAAGTTACGGACATGCAATAAATACATCAGCGTACAGATGTTATGGAATGGAAACCTTTGAGTACGCTTAAGGCATATATACCAGTTGTTTAGGGAAAGCACTGACTTATACGAATTCTACACAGAAATTACTTTTCATATTACACAGAGAACCCAATCTTTAGCATTACTTTTGGTATACTTCGGATCATTATTGAGGGATCGGAAGGTTTCGTAGTGCAACTGTATAATGGTGGTTATCGTAGTATTTTGGGGAATAAAAAAAAGGATAGAGCTCTCGACGTTGATGTATTCCTGAAGGATGCGTCATGCATTCGACTTCATTAACCATCGTTGGAGATGACTGAATGCATATTTGGCCTTTACAATGACTTACGATCGCCTACGGATATATCGAGCTAGTGCTGCTATCCTTCCACACAACTCTTGTTACCAATTTGCAGACTCCGGAGGGATAGGGAGCTTGGTGGGCCTGGGGCTCGGGCATCGATCCCATTTGCATTCCAGGGCGCCTCCGACAGCTGCTGTACATGCAACGTGCCGAAGATTGTAAGGAGTCCACGAACGATATTGTATTGGCTATGAGAAGCGGATCAGTTTGGTGAATGGAAGCAGTGTTTCAGTAATATAGGACTGACATAAGCTTTCGTGGCCATGTGGAAAGATGCATGTGTGCGAGACTAATGTAGTTATGTTCGGACTGCCACGGATCTCCTCATATGGGGATCTCGAGCCGGTTAGCCGCGAGGCTATGTGGCGCGCCTCCAGGTGGTGGATAGGGGCTGAGTCGCGAACCAAAAGCGACCTGTGCTTCCCTGAGACGCAGGTGGATCCAGGGGATGGACTCCCTCTTTCTGCTGCGCCGATTTGGCAAATACTTTCTGTATTTAACAGGCGTATTCATGCACGCGTGTGTGGGTGCGTTCTAGTTTACGCCGATTGTATTCTACGAGTGAATTCGGCCAAAAGCCTGCAGTCAAGTGAGAGGGAAGTATATGGGAGGCGGTTAGGAGTCGCCTGCAACAAATAAGCTCTATGTCCACTCTGGGAGAGCCTGGCAAGCAACCCGTGAGTATACCCAGCCCCCATGTTCAGAGCCCGGCAAGCTACACGTGCGCATCAAAAAGCTAAAAAACAGTAAAAGAAATGGGCCTCATTCCCCCTGACCCTGAAAGAGCCCCCCAGTTCGGCAGCGTTGGGTAGGACGAGTACGGAGAGGCTGTTAAAATCTCAGCGCCAATGGAAGCTACCTGGATCGCAAAGAACTTAAGTGATGATCTGTACCTACAATGCATGTACTCTTGCATCCGAGTCCTCGATAGAAGACTTGCTCATGCAAGCAAGAAGGATAAGGTACGACGTCATCAGCCTGGCGGGGCGAGACGAGTCCACCCTATTCAACGCCATCTACGACACCGGAGAACTGTTCCTCGGAACCTGCGACAGTAGAGGAGTCGGCGGCGTAGGCGTTCTCGTCAACACGAGTTTGTCCATGAACATCGATTCATTTGAACAAATAACAACCCGAATCGGACGTTTACGACTAAAAAAAATGTGGATCAGTACCGGCTTTGACAATCTTCGTCGTTTACGAACCTTTGTATTGGACTCCGACATCAAACTATGATGAAAAAGAAGTCGAAGCGTTCTATATGGGCTTGGAGAAGTTCTACAAAGAAGACCATATATTCTTCAAGGTCATCATTGGTGATTTTAACGCTGATTGGACCAAGAAGAACGTTTGAAGAACGTCACATTGGAACCTAGGGATTTGAATGGAAGGAACAGGGTGAGCGGCTGTCCGAGTTTATCATGACGACCAAGATCATTCGTGCTAACTCGCAGTTCCAGAAGCTCCACCTTCAACGCTGGACGTGGGTGTCTCCCAATGGAGAACATAAGGGATAAAAGGGTAAAGCTCTCGGCGTTGATTAATCCCCTGAGAGATGCGCCATGCATTCGACTTTATTAAGTTACCAAGGTCGCTGTTGTCCCAAAATTCTAAAGGGGATCAGACCATCGCCTCCTTCGTTCACGATTTTATTTCTCGTGGAAAGGAGAGAAAGCCGCTAAATTCAAAAGACGAAGTCCAGAGCCACCATAAACTGGGGATTTATTCAATCCTATAGTCGGCTGTTGGGAAGATACCATTGTCGACAACATCGACGAAGACTATGATCGGCTCGTTCAACATCTTCACATTAGCAGTATAAAAGCTGAGAGCTCAAAAAAAAGAGAAAAAAAGGAAAAAAAAGCAAGAGACGTCTGTTTCTAGAAACACTCGAGCTGATACGCCAGCGTGGAATCGCACGAGCTGCAGGCAACAGCGAACTAACGTCCGAACTTGCAAAACAGTGCAGACAGGCGATAAAAGAAGATCTTAAAGAGAGAATAGCAGCAGTAACGGTCGAAACTGGAGATGTTGGGAAAACCATTCGCAAAGCCCACCGAAGCTTCGCAAATTACAAAACCAATATGATTGCGCTACGACGCCCAGGCGGAACAATTACTGCGTCCAGAAAGGCAATGGAGAAAATCATTCACGAATACTATTCGGATCTCTTCAATAGCCACGTCCTCCTTCACTCATATGAAATAAAGGAGGATGGATATGTCGTAATACCGGTTCTCCATTCCGAAATCCGACGTGCTATTTCGTCGGTGAAAAGTCGAAGAGCACCAGGTCCAGACAGGATAAGACCATAACACCTGAAGAACCTTCCCTCAATCCTCGTAAACACACTGGCTCGGCTCTTCACATGTTACCTGTCCGAATGCAAGGTCCCTACCCACTGGAAGACCAGCAAGACCGTGTTATTTTCCAAGAAGTGTGACCTCCACGATATCGGCAACTATCGCCCAAACTACTTACTGTCTGTCGTCTACAAACTTTTCACTCGAGTCATCCTAAACAGGATTGACAATACTGGACGAAGGACAGCCATGTGAGCAAGCAGGGGTTTCGAAAAGGATTTAGTACGATGGACCAAATCCACACGATAACAAGACTCATCAAAGTATCGCGAGAGTACAAAAGCTCTGTCTCAATTTCATTGACTTAAAGAAGGCCTTTAACTCAATTGAGATACAAGCAGTCATGGAAACCCTTGATAGTCAGGGAGTCCCTACTCAGTATATAGAGATTCTTCGTGAGCTTTACAAAAATTTCACAACCAAGATATCACCACTCTACAACGATATTAACATCGACGTCAAAAGAGTAGCTAAGCAAGGCGATTCTATTGTGCCAAAACTATTTGCCACACCGTCGAGAACGTCATGCTAACATTGGGATGGGATAACATGGGAGTGAAAATCGATGGTCGGCAATTGCATCATCTTCGTTTTGCTGATGACATCGTCCTTATAACACCAAACATGAGCCAAGCGGAACATATGCTTGTCGACTTTCATAAAGCCTGTGAAAAGATTAGTCTTCCACTAAATCTCAGAAAAACGATGTTCACGAGGAACGGATTGGTTTCCTATGCGCCACTCACGCTCAACGGAACGAATATCTCCGATTGCTCCAGTTAAGTCTATGTAGCTCGGGAAATCAACATGATGAACGACTTAGCTCCAGAGTTGAGCAGAAGGAAACGAGCGGCTTGGGGTGATTTTAAGAACACGGAGGAAGTAGTGAAGAGAACAAAGGAACAGCCGACTGCGCGCTTACCTTTTCGACTCAGCGATACTTCCTGCCTTAACGTATGTGTCAGAAACCTGGTCGCTGCATAAGCAGGGTGAGAGATCACTCAGCGTTATCGAATCGCGGTGTCGGAAAGACGATGCTAGAAGTATCCCGTACGACACAAGTAAAGGAAGGGACCCGAAGTTCCGACTTGCGTCAACGATCAAAGATCAATGATGCCGTTCTGTACGCCAAACAGTCGAAGATAAGGTGGGCTGGACACGTAATGCGTTTGAACAACGATAACAAAAACCATTAGTGACTGAATTCCTCGGAATGTCAAACGCACTGCAGGAAGACCACGGACCCGATGGCCAGAGTTCTTCACGAAAATCTTAGAAGAAAGATATGATGCTCAACGATTTCCTAGAGCGAGAAGAACCCCTGGGCTACTCTTGCACGTGACAGGGGAAAAATGGACGATTTACTGGCTCAAGTCACTCAACGGTCAACGGGACTACAGATGATGATGTGCAGACTGTACTTTTTGCGTAAATTCGGTGAAAAGACCTCACATAATGGGGAAGCGGTCGCATGGGATGCGGTCAAGAGTCTCTTCCAGTTAGTAAGTGATGGTCTAGTCTGGGAAATGCCGGCAAGATATGCATGATTTCTGTCCCACATCAGATCCCGTAAAACTCTTCGAGATGCGCATTGCCAGAGAAACCGAAAACGACGAGGCTCATTTCCCTGCTTTTATAGGTGCTCCGATACAGTGGCATTCGATCGGACTCTTACGGATTGCTTAAGATTATCATTAACCATTTATACTGAGAACGACAAATATAATGATCAGCGCTTTCAATGCATGCAGACCAATGTTTTATGGACCATTTCGGTTGAAAAGACGAGGGTCGTTTCGGCTGTTACCATCTTTGTCTCCTACTTTCTAAAACCGAGCTATGACGAAGTTCGAGGCGGAGCGTTCTATGTAGAAGTGGAGAGGTTCTATAGAGAAAATGATACCTTCCACAAGAACAAAATTGCTAACATCAACGCCAAATTGGCTTCAGGAAATGGTCTGAAGAACACTATATACAATCCACAAATAAGAATGGATGGAACATGACGAGAGACTGTCTGAGCTTTCATGACGAAAATGGTTAACTACTAATTCACAATTCCAGAAATCTCCCTTTTAATGTTGGGCGTGGGAGTTTTCCCTACCAATGGAGAATACTATAGCAAAATAGGCCGATAGTGAAACAAAGATACTAATTAACTAGTGTTCCCAAAGTTCTTGACGAAATTGCACTATTACTAATTTACATTACTGTTTTCCTTTACAGACGAGAAAAAGCTGGAGAATTCAGGAGCTGGCCTAAAAATCACTGAAGATTGAAATTTGTTAAATTTTTTTAGCCTGTTTCCGGAAAGATATCATTCAATCACCGAAAGACGTCTGTCTCCAGGAATATTCGTACTAGTACGCCAATTGTGGAGTCGAAGACTACGGTACCATAAGCTCATTTTTTGAGCTTGAAAAAGTTCTACGGAAAAGTGGTAAAAGATTTCACGGTGGGATGAGTAATGCACCTGGCTGAAGCTACAGACTACAAGACCTGGAAATACTCGTTAAAACTTCATTAATCCTAAAACCATTTGGTCTCACTTTGTCGGTAAAGGAAAGGTCATAAAAAATGGAAGTGGAGACGGATATCCATGACTTCAACTCCAATCTCCACGACAGTCACGTTCGAATGATTCCATATCATGTCAAGACTATGGATATTAGTCCAGACGGTTTCCATTTCATTAAAAATCTGAAGAACTAGCCGTCAATTCTCATCAGCACGTTTTTACCTTATTGTGTTGTTTCATAAAAAAGGAAGACCGTTACGAAAACGACAGCTCTCTCTCGATATGCCCACTGTATTTCTTAAAACGAATGATAGAACTTTATACGAATGGCTATCTATGAGAGCAAGCATGATAGTTAATCATACCAGTCAAGAGCGAAATCCAATCGATGTATCGCGAGGGTACATAGAGACCATCTGGTTTCACTTTCACGAAATTGAAAGCGCCTTAGAGAACCTAGTTAATACAGGAGCGATAGTGAAAGCACTGGAGAGCGAGTGGCTTTTAGTTCAATATAAAGTGGTCGTTCATGAGCTATATAGCTTTAAAATAAGAATTTCCAATTCTGTTATACAACCTTCGACATGAAGAAAGGAGTTCTATAAGGCGATACCATTCTATCAAAATTATTTGCTGTTATTCTCGAGGACGGCATTTGAGAACTGGAATGGTACAACATAAAGTCTACGGCCTACAGTTGCATGACTTCCACATAACTGTCGCCATCATTAAAGTACGGTAAGCTGTCGGAAATCAGGTGCTCCCGATAGGTGACACGTCCTAACGACATCCAACGGATCAAAGATGTTAGTGAGTTGGTGGAGTCACGGTACGCCAAGCGTTCAGCAGGACGATCCACCTACTCGGAGGACAAGTTTCTTCACGAAAATGCTGGTACTATGACAATATACGAAGCCATAGGACAAATAGAACACATTTAGTTACTCTTCCACTCGACAGGAATGAATAAAGACTCGAGTCACTCGAATGTTATTGGGATACAAGTGACGTTTTTTATAGGACAGGGAACAAGTGTTGGTCAAATATTTGATTTCTGTCCACAGTTTTCTCCACGACTTTGGAAGAGTTCTTAATACGTTATAGTATGGGTATCTTTGGATCGCAGGACAAAACAAGCCTAATGAGCTCTCAAAATATTAATGAGGAGATTCTTTGAATCGTGGCGAACCCACTCATAAATTCGATGACCTCTATGAAAGGCAAATGTAGGACAACAAATTGAATGAGGAAAGTACTGAGAAACACGCGACATACAAAGAGAGGTTCGATTAGTGTTTACGTAAGTACTTCCTCGGCACTTTTCACTTGGATAATGGAATCCACATGTGAAATTTTTTTTCATGGAGAAATCATAAAAAAAATGGGGATGTTGAGACGTTTATGTTTGAAATTACTGTAATGTATTGGACTAGAACTGCAGATTACTGTAGGATGCCTCGAGTGTTCGACGCAAACTTGCGTGTTTATGTTGTACGATGTTTAAATGCAGCAAGAGTGAAGTTGCCACGGTGTGTCTTGATGTTAAATCGGTGGTCAGATTAGGGATCGTATCAACATTACCACCTCACCTGTATCACCTTTTTGTACCGTTAATCGTCGAGTGTCGAGTCGAACAGGAATCAGTAAATCTTCCATTTTTCAGTGTCGCATGCAAGAGTAGCCCACGGTTCTGCATGCTTTAGGGAGTTGTTGAGCATCATGTCCTCTAGGGCAGAACTCTCACCATCAGATCGGTGGTCTTTTTGCAGTGCGCTTGACATCCCGTGTAATCCAGTCACTAACGGGTTTTGTCCATCGGTTTTCGTTAAAACGCATTACATGTCCTGCTCGTCCTATCTTCGACAGTTTGGCATATGGAATGATGCCTTTGATTTTTGATTGTTGACTTAGGTCGGAGCTTCGGTTCGTCCTTTCCCTCATTTGCGTGATGCGGGATATTCCTAGCAACTGTCTTTCAAATGCGCGTTCAATAACGCTGAGTAGTCTTCCATCCTGCTTACGTAGCCACCAGGTTCCTGACGCACACCTTAAGGCAGGAAGATTCGCTGAGTTGAAAAGATGGACACGGAGTCGGGTGTTCTTTGTCGTCTACACTATATTCTCGATGCTCTTAGAAGCTCCTCAAGCCGCTCGCTTCCTCCTCATCAACTCAGAAGCTAAGTCGTTGATCATTTTGATTTCTCAATCTGGATAGACGTAAATGGAGCAATCAGGGATATTTGTATTACTGGACGTAAATGGAGCATAAGAAACGAATCCGTTCCTTATAAATATCGTTTTTGAGAGATTTAGCCGAAGACCAAACTTTCCACAAGCGTTATCAAAGTCCTCAACCATTCGTTCCGCCTGGCGTTCGTAGGACGCTCACGAGGGTGGCGGTAAACAATTTTGGCGATATAGTATCGCCTTGCCCTGTTTTGAAGTTGGTGTTAATATCATTGTACAATGGTGTTGTTTTGGTTGTTAAATTTTGTACAGCTCACGAAGAATCCCCACATATTTTAACCTTTTTTTATTTACTGCCTACTCTTTTTAATGGCAGGGTATATTGCGAAACATAACTTCTACGAAGCTGAGATATTTGCAAAACTCTGGACCGCAGGTGCCTATGGTGGGGAACGAATGCGCTATTGTCCTTCCCGGGGAGTAACGCGTTCACCACCACACCAGGCGGGTCCTTCGTTTCGCCTGTCTCTCAGCTAGTTCTATCGATCTTTTGCCATCAGCAATCACCCGTCAACGGGATTGATCTGGGGAGCCCAAATCGGCATTGAACCCAGTTAAGCTGAGGCTATAGTTATAATCACAATTTTAACCTTTTTTATTTACTGCCTAGTCTTTTTAATGGCAACTTTTTTTTAATTTTAATAAATTTTAATAGCCTCAGCTTAACTGGGTTCAATGCCGATTTGGGCTCCCCAGATCAATCCCGTTGACGGGTGATTGCTGATGGCAAAAGATCGATAGAACTAGCTGAGAGACAGGCGAAACAAAGGACCCGCATGGTGTGGTGGTGAACGCGTTACTCCCCGGAAAGGACAATAGCGCGTTCGTTCCCCACCATAGGCACCTGCGGTCCAGAGTTTTGCAAATATCTCAGCTTCGTAGAAATACTCATATACCTGTATAAATATATAGTATATAAGTATATAGTATATAAGTGTATAAGTCAAAAGATTTCCTTGAAATGGTGAACGTGAGATGGGGCGGTCTTTTGTACTCTCACGACAGTTCACTGAATCTTGTCCTCGTGTTTATGTGATGCATCGTACTGAATCGTCCCTGCATGCCCACCTGGTTTGTCGTTCGTCCAGTGTTCTGTCAAGCCCCTTTAGGATAACTTAAGTGAGAAGTGTGCATACGACAGACAGTAAGCAAATCAGGCCGATATCGTGGAGGTTACCCTTCTTCAACAATAGCACGGTCTTGCTGGTCTTCCACTGAATAAGCTTACATTCAGACAGGTAACGTGTGAAAAGCCGTGCCAGTGTGTTTATGAGGACTTGCGGTAGGTTCTTAAGGTGTTCAGACCTTATCTTGTTTAGCATGTCGGATTTCGGAAGGAAGAACCTGTGGTACGACATATCCATCCTCCTTTATTTCATACGAGGGAAGGACGACGTGGCGATTGAAGAGATCCGAGTAGTATTCGTGAATGATTTTCCGCATGGCCTTTTTGGACGCTGTAAGGGCTTTGCGAATGCCTTTCTCAGCCTCTGCAGTTTTGACCATTACTGCTGCTCTTGTTTTTTAAGATCTTCTTTTATCGCCAGTCCGCATTGTTTTGCAAGTTCCGAAGTGAATTGACGGTTGCTTGCAGCTCGTGCGATTCCACGCTGGCGTCTCAGCTCGAGTGTTTCTGGAGACAGACTTCTCTTGGTGACTTTCGAACTTTCAGCTTTCAAAGCGCTAACGTGAAAATGTTGAATAACCGATCGTATTCCTCGTCGACGTTATCGAGAACGGCATCTTCCCAACAACCGATTAGTGAAGTGAATAGACCTCTGCTAATGGTGGTTCTGGGAGTTCCATTTTTGAATTTAGCGGCTTTTTCCTCCTTTCCGCGAGAAATGTGATCTTCAGTAGAGGCGTTCTGCATAGAATTTTTGAACAACAGCGGCATCGATTAGACAAAACCTACGATTTACTATGATGTGGTCTACTTCGTTATTGTACACTCCAATAAAGGGAAGCGTGTGGCGCTGTGGTCGAAGGCGCCCTGCAACACAGACGTGGAATCGATCCCCGCGCCCATGGCCCACCAAGCCTTCCAGCCCTCCGGGGTCGGGGAATTGGTACCAGAGTTGTCCGGGAGGAGGGCAGCACTGGCTTGATGCATCGGTAGGCCATCGTGAGTCATTGTAAAAGCCAGATATGCGTTCAATCGCCTCCAACGATACTTCATGAAGTCGAATGCATGGCGCATCCCTCAGGGGATTGATCAACGCCAGGAACTTCATCCTTTATCCTTTACACTCCAATGGGAGACTCCCACGTCCAGCGGTGAGGGTGGAGCTTCTGGAATTGCGAGTTACCATAGATAGTCTTGGTCGTCATGATAAACTCAGACAGCCGCCACTCTGCTTGTTCCATTGTAAGCCATGGGTCCCAATGTGACATTCTTCAGACGTTTTTCTGGGTCCAGTCGTAGCGTTCAAATCTCCAGTGATGACCTTAAAGAATGTATGGTCTTCTGTATAGAAGCTCTTCAAGTCCATACAAAACGCTTCGACTTCTTCTTCGTCGTAGTGTGATGTCGGCGAGTAAACGACGAAGATTGTCAGCACCGGTATTGATGCACATTTTTCCAATCGTAAACATCCGATTGGGTTGTTAATTGTTTGAATAATCGGTGCTCATAGCCAAATTCGTGTTGATGAAAACGTCACTGCCACCGACTCCTCTAATGTCGTATGTTCCGAAGAACACTTCTTTTCCAGTGTCATAGATGGCGTTGAATGTGTGGCGTCGTCTCGTCTCGGCCAGGCCGATGACGTCGTACTTTGTGCTTCTCGCTTGCATGATCAAATCTTCTATCGAGGACTCGGATGCAAGGGCGCGTGCATAGTCGTTACAGATGGTCACCTTAGTTCTTTGCGGTTTAGGCAGCTTAGGATGGCCCTGAGATTTTAGCAGCCTGTCCGTGCTCGTCCTACCCAACGCTGCCGAATTGAGGGCTCTTTTCGGGGTCAGGGGAATAAGGCCCATTTCTTTTACTGTTTTTTAGCTTTTTTGATATCCACTTATAGCTTGCTGGGCTCTGAACGTGGGGGCTGGGTATAGTCACGGGTATCTTTCTACTCTCTCCCGTAGTAGATGATTAGCTTATTTGTTGAAGGTGACTCCTGACCGCCTTTCATGTACTTCCGTTTCACTTGATTGCAGGCTTTTGGCCGATTTACTCGTAGAATACAATTTACGTAAATGAGAACATCCGTGCACTCATGTATGAATACGTTCTAGAAGGTATGTACGAAATCAACGCAGCAGAAACAGGGACTCCATTCCTTGGATTCAGGTACGTCTCAGGAAAGCAAAGGTCGCTTTCGGTCCACGATTAACCACTGTGCGCCACTTGGGGATGTGCCACGTAGCCTCGCAACCAATCGGAAGTAGAACTTTGTACAGGGGAGATTCGTAGATCAACCCTATAACTGATTAATTTGTCGAACAAGTTGATTAACTGATAATTTCACTGGTAGCTGACTTATTTCGGTCCTAATCGATATAAGAACTATAGTTGTCGTCTAGAATGACCATGTATAAAAATATCGAAACAAACACAGGGTAGGTTGCAGAGCACTTCCGAATGCCAACAGCAATATGGTTCTATGCTGCAGCATTGTGACATACAGTAAATTGCATCATACATATCACTCATACCCAATGTAACTATAGCCATTCTGCAATCCTACTATGATCCCAACCTCCATGTTCTCTAGTTACTGAAAAATTTCCGTTCGTTATCAGTAAACCAGCATGTGCGTAAAAGGATATAGGATAAAGCTCATAAAGCTCTCTGCTTTAATCGATCCCCTAAGGAGCCATACGTTCGACATTACCACACATCGCTAGAGGTGACTGAATGTGTACCTGACCTATACGACGAATCGCGGTGGCCTACCGATGCGCCCAGTCAATACTGCTACCCTCCGAGACAAGTCCAGATAATAAAGGATAAAGCTCTCGGCGTTGATCAATCCATGAGGGAGGTGCCATGCACTGGACTTCATTAAGTATCGTTAGAGGTGAGTGAATGCATATCTGGCCTTTACAATGACTCGCGGTGGCCTACCGATGTTTCGAGCCAGTGCTGCTATCTTCCCAGACAAGTCTGGTAACAATTTGGCGAACCCGGAGGGTTGGAAAACTTCGTGGGGCACGGGCGCGGGGATCGATTCCACGTGTGTCGCAGTGGCGCCTCCAACCACTGCGTCACACGCGCCGCAGACAAGTCTACTACAGAAAAACTGCCCAAGTCCGGAGGGATGGAGGGCTTGGTGACCTTGGAGGACGTGATCGAACCCATGTGTATTGCAGAGGATCTCTAATCACTGCACTACACGCACCCAGATGTCCGTAACAGCTGAGAAATAGGCGTTGTGGGCGGAAAACTTGTCCGATCAATATAGCTCTCTTGCCAGTCCTATAAATAGCCAGCGTTCGTAATCTTTTTCTGCAAATGCACACCCTGTTTTTTTATTTACGATAATTAGTTTGCTTTTCCTTTTAAATTAAATGAATGGTTGAGGACGATCGAATCGGATCAGTGCAGCTCAGAGGAAGACGAAGGTGCTGGGACGTTAGCCGGTGAGAGTTCTTTTATAAGCCTTGTGTTAGTTTATAAGCCAAAGAGTATACATAGTGTAACATAGCTAACGGTTCGACTTATTGGTGAGTTCTGTTCTTTGGCATCATATTTATCCAGAGCAGAATTGGTTCAGAATAGCAGAAGAGCATCGAGAGCCTAACTAGACTACGACGGGATTAAATTAGGTGTTAAGCTCCTGTTTGTATAATCTGTTGTTCTAAGAGCTGAACTACCTGTTAGTACTGCTACCTGATATTTTACTAGTACATTTAGTGATGCAATGAATCCGTTTATCAAGAGCACCTGATCTAGTGATATCTTCAAGTTTTTCGTTTCGTATTCTAGAGCTTTATTCTTCCTGAGCTTGTATTTTGTTCAGCGCTCAACAAAGTAGCCTGGTTGCGGGAGTTGCATAGAAGGGTAACGGTTTCGTAAAGGTTCATATAAGGTTTCTGTAAGATTTCAATTCATTTATCGATCGATGAGTATATTTTCGCATTATCAGGATGCTTTTAGAAGGACTATATTGTCCTGATTTGCTCACGATCATTCGTTCTACCTCATAACTCAGTTTGTCGATACCATCGAAATGTCTTTTCATGTCGTTTTCCTTGATTTCATAAATGACTTTTCCAGCATTGTTCGTATTTACTCGTGATTTCGTCCTCTTCATAGTCAGCAGCTCAAATTTCTTTCTATTATTGATTTTCTTGTTGCCTTAACTGCCTTAATTACCTTAGTTTACGTTAACAAAGATGTTTCTTCGTTTACTAGGTAGTTTTAATGTGTCTATCATCTTCTCTTTGTGTTGGCTTAGTTTTCATGATTTGCCCTACCAAAGTATTCAATTTGAGTTTTGTTGACAAGGATTATTTCGACAACTCACAGCCGTCCTTAGTTTCGTTCTTACTGTAAGTGGACTTGTTTTTGAGCCAGTGTCTCTGAGAATGGAAAAAGTGTAGCGAGCTGTATTCCATTTCGTGTTACGTTTTCTATGTTTTTCATTTCAGGTCACACACTCACGATGAGCTTGACGAGAGTTGTTCTTCTTAAACCGTCTGCTCAGATGTTGGCCATCAGGTAGCACGTTAGATTTTACATACGTTAGTTTTCAGGATAGAGAAATATATACCGGTTGTGATTCCTACTGTTTCCTGCACTCCCAACGGTTTACCACCTCATCGTGGCTGGGAGCTTTTCCTGGGTGTCGAGCAGCGATGTCAGGCGGGGGGATTCATCCCCCCACCAGTGTATCCCAGGCTGAGAAGGAGTGCGGCGTTTCCATCAGGGAGCCCAGCTAAGAGTAAACCAATACCAGGATGCACCACCGTCCTGGTATCAAACTAGTCACATGGTGGCAAACCTCCCTGTGATCCACAAGTGCCGAGACTGTCTGTGGTGGTGACGACGTGGAACGGACTTTGGCGAGGTTGACCTTGGGACTCCATGGAAACACAATGGCTAAGGCAGCAAAACTCTGACAAATTGGAGGTTGTACCGGGTGCCGCACAATCAGTGAGGACGAGCCATCCAAATATCCAAGTAAGTAAGTACCATACGAAGTGTGGCTGATCCTTGTTTCATTGCTTCGACAGCATAGTCCGCTTGATGCATACGACCCTAGCAAACCATTCTATCATCCGAAAGTAAGCGATAGAAACGCCAACACGACTGTCAGTCTCGTATATTTTCTTCAATTCCGTAGATTTCAGATTCAAGATTTCTCGAGGAGAAATCCGCTTAGTTCTTTAGGAATCAGTCCACGTATAATGTATTTGCTCTAATCATGGGTGGTGGTGTGGCAGGAAGTTCCGTTGCATACCATCTTACTAAAAGGAATGTTAGGGACGTATTGCTACTTGAAAAGGAAGGTATGAGTGAATATTTTCTTTCTTGCTTTCCTTTTTTAGTGTTTAAAATCCGCTTTAGAAGTGGTTCTCATTTTAGCTATATTTTTGTTGTGGATGTATGCATCGGTTGGACATAATGGTCTAGTGATTCAGTTATCATTTTAGTTGATCATTTGCGTAGTGAATCCGTACTGCTGGTGTGTTTGAGCTTGGCAGTCCTACATCTTCATAGTGAATACCGGCTGTTTATAATTCATAAAAAAAATTTGATTCCGATAAGCAGAACATATTTGCGAGTCCGCGATTCGTAAGGACCGGCTACTGCTTTGGTTGAGGGCTGGGGAACGGTCTAACATAGCCAGATCGACAAGAATAGAGAAAGATTTTCCCGCCAGTAGGAAGTTTTGGTCATGTTGCAGAATTAGTGGAATCAGGCTGAATTGTGCTCACTGTCTAAGAAAGAGTTAGAGTAATGGGCTTCATTGTTGCACTATGAATAATTGCAGTACAAGTTGTGATAAGCTTGTCAAATATTGTAAGCTTCAAATTTATCGTCTTCTATCCATGTGCAATCTTTGATTTGACTTCAGTTTATAACAGGTTTAACGTTAGGGAACGTTGAGATCAGAGAAAACCAGTGATTTAACAAAATTCGCAATTAACCACAGCGATGTTGAGACATCCGCAAAACTTGGACCCCGGGCCAGATCGAACCACGATTTCCCTTTCCGGGGTTCGCGCATTGCAAACTGCGCCAAGAAGGCCCTTGCTCTGCGTTTTTCTCGGCTAGTTTTCTATCTACCAGTGCCATCAGCAATCACCCGTCAACGAGATTGACCTGGAGAGCCCAAATCGGTATTGAACCCACTTAAACTGAGGCTGCAGTCGAAATCACGTTTGCTTTTTTCGTTTACTGCCTACTACAATTGCATAATGCGAGAGACCCCTTAAAGGGAAATCGTGGTTTGATGTTGACTGGGGTTCATGTTTTGCGAATATCTCAGTATCGTTGTGCTTGATTTCGCATAATACCCTGCCGTGAAAATTGTAGTAGACAGTAAGTAAAAAAATGAACATAAATGCGCAATTTTACAGTATATCTTTTTTTTATTTGAGTTATCGGTCGGAAGTGTGATGTAAATTTGTGCTGCCAAGTGCTTTACTACTTAGAGAGTGGTCCACAAACCATCTGTTTTTCGTATTTGTGTTATTTTCTCATGTCATTCGTTTTGAATTGGATCATGCATTTCCACTGTAGAAGTAGCCACTCCAAGCGGTGCCTCCTTCCATTCACCTGGTCTTGTTTCTGCAAGTCATCCAGCCCATCGCTATAAACCTATACTCGCATATTCGGTCGAACTTTATAGCAAACTTCAGGAGGAAACTGGTGAAGTTCTGAATTTCGAAAGAAGTGGCACTATTCGTCTCGCTACTAACCCAACTCGACTACAAGAGTTTAAACGCTACGTTGCAAGAGATTACTACAAAGTATATATTCCTTTTATATAACGGCTCCTTTTTGACATTCAATTGACAATGGTATCAGTATTCCAGTAAGGTTTTCAGGAAGGAGATGCATGCAAAACCTCACTACTAACGCCTGATGAAGTTGCCAAACTCGTTCCCATCCTAGACATCAAACAGGTTAACATGTTCCAGTGGAATTTTATTGGTCATTTCTCGATATTTCTAAACTTATTCCTATTATCAGTTTCTACGTGGTTATGTTGAAAAGTTCTATTTGTTTAGGTTCTGGGTGCTTTGTATACATCAAACGACGGCATGATTTCAGCTTCAGGTTTGAACCGCGCATTAGTGAGTGGTGCGAAGGCAGGAGGTGCGCAAGTGATCCATTCAACGCCAAAATCAATACGATATGATAAGGTATGCTTATTTTTATTCGCCCTTCCTCCATATTTATATCGTTTTTTTTTGTTCGTTGTCACTAGAAAGTTGTCAGATTCCAGGAAAAAAGGTCAATGGAATGTAGAATTGGCTAATAATAGCTTAGTGACGGCGCGGAACTTGCTAAATGCTGGAGGTATTTGGGCGAATGATATTGCTCGTATGTCTGGTCATGAGCTGCCAGTGGTTATTGCTGAGCATCAGTATGCTTTTCTTACGGTGAGCTCACCGATATCTCTTAGAACATGTTTTGTCTTTTTTGGTTGATCTACGTGTGGTTTTGAATAAGAGATGAATGTGGAATGGTGTGCTGTGGGAGACATTTTTGACATTTCTAAAACTTTTTATCTCCAAAATCATGTTAGTGTTTGCCGAAAGGAGATTTTTTCTAATGAATATTCACTGTTTTGTAAAGTGAAGGTAAGAACTCGACTAAGACTAGCTCTCTATCAATGTGTTAGCGGTGGGTCAAAACATTATCAATCTTTCGGATCGCTTGCTTTTTTGATCAGTTTGCTTATGTAGTGTTTCTTACTCTGTTTGTCACTGCTCTGAAACCACAGTTTTTCACCTGGGACTTATAATTGTAGATAGCCATATCAAATTCTGTGATGTAGTAGTCGGAGACGCCCTGCAACACACACGGGATCGATTCCCGTGTCCCTGGCCCACCAAGCCTTCCATTAACCGAGGTCGTCAAATTGGTACCAGACTTGTCTGGGCGGCTAGCATCACTGATTCGATACATCGGTATGCCACCACGAGTCATTGTAAGGGCCAGATATGG